>JAGTXR010000011.1:3475471-4170566 GCA_022606575.1 Glossosoma conforme | reverse complement strand
TTTATGTGTAAGACTTGCTGAGAAGTTCCACGTTTCTGGGTTTATAACTTATAGTTGATACTAGGAGAATTCATTAGTTAACATCATGTTCCACAAAAAAACAGGGACGAGGCGAGTACTATGGTAATCTAAAAGAATTTAAAGCTGCAAATAAAGTCCAACCATATTTTAAATAAATTTATACGAGTTATATGGATAATTCCTACAATAACGGATTTGCGGAGTATTCCATTGGCATTTTCGTCTATTGCGTCATCGGACATGTTTAGATTCCACGAAAGCTGCCGGAAGTGGGTGGCAGGAGGGGAAGGGAGAGTTTTCGGACTTCCGGTGGTGGTGGGGGCTACTTTCTCCACTCTCGCGGCGTCGCAAAGTGAATTATCTCAATTATCGGCGACGGATTACTCGCTACACGTCGCTACTGATGAAATCATCATAGTAAACACAGATTGCTGTGATGGAATATGATAAAACTAGGAATGTAAGAGAACGCTGTTGCTACCTGAAATGTATGACCAAACAGTACACTTAACTGTAAATAAATATACCTGTACTTGGAATATTAATTAATAAATTTATTGAATATTGATAAATATACACAGTTTGGATCTAACGCCATATATAAAATATATAATTTTTTTACCATATCTGCTCCATATTTAGATAACATGGATACCGCGAATTGCCGTTTCAAAGTTCGGTAAATTCAGATTGTGTATAATTTGTCCCAGAACACCTGTATACCAGGGAATTCACATAGCAACATAGATGGTTCCTTGAAGCTCTACGAACTCTGATTCTTAGTCTATTTATTTCCAGGTCTGCCAGTCTAGGTCCTTGCCAGTTAGGAAGCTCAAATATGACTGTTTTACTCAATAATAAAAGTAGATAAATTACACAATTAATTATTACATATCAAATGTTTTGTATATAAAAATTCAAACATTATAAATTACTCGTACTTTATACAAAATAAAATTGCTTAAGCTTGTACGGAGATATTTCAGGAGTATTTATAGGCGACACATTCCGAGAACTTTACGACAATGCTTCACATTTTTCAGGTAGCAAATAACACCTTTTCATGAAAAAAAATCTTATCACGTCTGTTACATTAATATAATTAAAACGTGTTTCTGAAACGTCGAACCAACAACAAAATAACAAGAAATTGATATTTTAAATTGAAATAAATATACGTTTTTTAATAAATGTTGTTTACGTTTATTTTTTATAAGTTAAATATTATATGCATTGTTACGTTTTAATAAATCTAATGAAGCTATAGGTAGACTTATTTCTATAGAGTTTCAAATAATGGAAGTACATATTTTTTATGAATATAAAATAAAATAAAATATATATATATACTGTATATATAATAATTATATGATAATCAACATTGATTTTATATATTCGTGCCAAATAATACTTAGTTAAGTTCTTGTTTACAACATTATTTTTTTATTCATGCGGGAGGCTTACGTTCAACAGTGGACGAATACTTGATGATGATTATGAAATAAATATTGATCTCAATATTTTTCTGGTACTACAGCCATAGTCTATGCAAGTGTGCATGCTTATACCCTGGAGGCTCCCGGGAACCATCTATGTTCCCATACGGACTTTTAAATATACAGGTGTTCTGGGAAAAGGCATAAAGCATAGACAATCTGAGCTCACATAAATGTGAAACAGTAATCTGCGGTATCCATGTCGAACACGTCTCATCCCATTTTCTGTACATTTATCTTTAGTTCCCGATGGTCTTTCAAAAAGATGTGAGCGTGAGGATATGAAAAAATGCAATTAGAGTCTTTGCCCTGTAGTACACCCAAAACACATGTCCCGACCAGTATCACATTCGTCTTTAAGCCGACTGTACAATAATGTGGACAGTTTATTTGTCCACTCCCTGGCGTCGTCGTTGCTCAGAAAGTAAATCCATCATGTCCCTAGTATTCTACGCAAGCATCTGTTTATAAAAAATATTTTCCTCTGAATTGAAAGGTAAATATTTATATAATATAAATACATGCACTCAAAAGCCTGCTGATATTACGTTTGTGAAGGTATCAGTCATATAACATACCCATCATACTACTCATGTCTCTAGAAGAGGTACATTAGACTGACAGCTAAACTAGCTTAAGAAATCAACTCATCGCAAAATCGGCAATCCTAAAGACCCCTGCAATGGCGGTCTAAATAACGTTCAAAAGAAATTCGCCACACACGCCACTATTCCAATATAGTACATGCCCTGTACAGACGGATCTTTTTTTTTGAGTATAACTGCTGACATCAGCATGATATATACCTTGCTGACCTCGATTTACAATCTTTCGTCTTTTATTTCTGTTCGCTTGACGTACATGTATGTGTTGCCATATTGGCATTTCGGCCAAGTCCGGTCACGGGTGTTATATGGATTTCCACCTGCGGCGCTGGTGACCGACCACGGCGACGCACGGGTCAATCGTACGCCGACGTCGGCGAGGTCGTATTGTATTGTGGCCCGGCCTGAATGCTGTGACTTATCGTAAATATGTGTCAATGTGCTTCAGAAAAAGATTTTGTGTTATTAATCAGCTCCTCATCCTGCAATCACGCGACTGAATAACAACCATTTAAAGGTATTTTAGAGGTGGTTGTTACTGCAATATTACGCAATAAATTAAAAACCTTTAAGTGTTCTAAATCCGAGAGCAATCTTCAGACTACCGCCTTCAGTGACTTCTACGCCAAGATATCTGAAAGATATTGTAGGAGGTGTGGCATATAAAAGATTGTAAATTACCGGTTCAGAAAGATTTTAAATTTAGCATTCGCTGGAAGGTAAAGCACTTAACGACGATAAAATATATCACTTACATTTTTCTTTCAATTCTCTACTTTCACTAATTTCTTTTATCCGATCTCTCGCTCGCTTCAGGAGCTGAATTTCAGAAGCATTGAATTTTCAGGAATAATTTTAAATGATTTTTCATGCGAAATGTTCAAAATAATAAGATATCTCATATTTTTAAGAATTATTCTTATATAATCGTACATACTTTCTTAACTTTTACTGTATTATTATAAATGAGAGGTTTTTTTATTATTTTTTCGTTTATTTATTTATTTAACTGAACCGCAGTTCCAAGGTATAAAGAATAAAAAACATAGAGTGTACATAATCATATAATACAATACATACAAAAGAAAAAAAAACATAAAAGAAGAAGAAGATGACACGTGTCGAAGATCACAGAGATCTAGGAGAACAATACCATTGACAAAAGAGGAAAAAGATGTTAGAAAAGGATCGAGGTGTACTGGTAGGCCATTTAGGAGCGCCATTGCCGTTGTACTAAATTGAGTGTTCAAAGCTCTACAAGTATCAACTGGAATCAAAAACAATGGATGGCTTCGAGCACGGGTGTACTTGTCTCGAACGTAGAATTTAAAACATTCAAGAATCCCAGGGCTATAAATTGCACCGCGAAGAAGAAGGAATGAATGTTTGAGAGCAGCAGTTTTCCTTCCTTCCTACGGAGTTGGTAAATGTTCGGAATTGATCGAATTGAATGGATAGTTACCGTAAATATAAAAATAGAGACTTCGGTACTATATAAATAAATATTTGTGAATTTTTCGAGCATGATAATGTATGTGGATTTATTGAGATTCCAAACTAAGCTCCCATATTATTTTTTATTACATCTGGTTTTTATTTATGCATTTTTTTAATTCAGTAAATGTATATGATTTTAGGTAAACCTTCAGATGCATAGATATTTTGAGCATGGACAGTAGAATTTGAAAGAAACGCAATTCTTAAAGCTTTATAAATAAGGTTACTTCTACATTTTTTGTGCTCTTCTCATTATTTTTCTCGTTTATTTTCAACACATACACATGGTAAGGTATATGTTTACCGTCGGTATTAAATAATGTTTTACGATCTTTTTAGTACAAATAAAATTCTCGCGTCATTTGTAATCGGATGATTTGCTTTCAGAGCATGTTCAACAGAGGGTTTTATGATTTTCAGTCGTAAAATACCTTTTTTTCTGACTTAACCCTTCGCAGCGCTGGCCAAGGGTTTTCAAGGGTTTAAACAAGTTCTTAACTGGTACTCCGAGAAATCAGTACTTCTCTAAAGACTTATGTGGTCTCATATCATCATCATCAGCCTTTATCCGTCCACTGTTGAACGTGAGCCTCCCACATGAGCTTGCATCCTTTTCGATCTTCCGCTTTCCGCATCCAGATCAATCCTGGAAGTTAATACAGGAATTACGCATTGGTTAAACGCCAGTTTTCACTTTAAAAATGTACTCTAGCTTTCCAAATGCTGCCCATACCAGTTGATTTCTTTTGAGAAGTTACTTCGTCCTAGATGTATTACTTGCCACAGATAGGTACAGTGGTTTACAACCTCTATGTGTGTTGTTCCAAAGGAAATAGGGTCAAAAGTCTGGGAAATATGACTATTTATCATGGTATCATATGGTCACCACAAATTTCTGCCACAATGTTAAATTATAAAAATTACCTCTATACGGAGACATTTTTTTTTTTTTTTTTATTTAATCAAATATAAAAAGATATATTTTTTACATAGTAATTTACATTCCAATCTTTTTTTTTTTTCTTTTTTTTTACATTCGCTTACCACACCACTTAAGGATAAGATCTTGTGTGTGGCGTGGGACATTCTTTAAGATAACTAACTAACACTTGTATGTAGAGGCATTCCTTAAATTAAGCAACCTATAATAAATACTCTGCTTAAGAATGTTTGAAGTGAGGCAGCCTTAGCCCTCCATTCGCTTTAAATCATAAGGTACGTCTCTACATACGGGTGCGAATCGCCTGTTGAGAAAAAACGAAATTTCATTCATAATATGAATTTTGGTATTGTGGCTTTTGGTTTTAGCCGTGTGTGGCAAATTTTCTCGTTCAAATATTTCGAAAGTCGTCAACTCGTCTCTCTCGTACCAATATTTCAAAAGTACCCTGAAGAAGATCCCTGTAATGGCGATCGAAATATTGGTACGAGAGAATTTCCACACATGGTTAAACCCAAAAGCCACAATAACAAATCTGGCTTTGAAATCCTAAGAAGTTATATAAATATGTAGTTTGTTTTTCTCGACAAATATTACGACGGGATATTTTGTTTTCGCAGTGTTCTACATATTTTCCACATTGAGGTGTCCCGAGACTAGACCTTATAAGGCTATTTTAAGTTGATCGATGTACTCGTACATGGCAACACTGTGTTCGGGTTTATTTATGCGCTTCGTTGAGAGATTGGCAAATAAGGGTTTCATATATTTAAAAAAATAAACTGGTTTATTTACAGATTGGCCGAATCTCAAAAAACCAAATGTGGCTGTTCAGATTCATAACATCTGTGGAACTTTTTTCAAGCATCTTGACACGGTTGACGTAATATGAAGACTGTTCGCTTTTCACACAACCATTACACCTCTTTCTTAAATGCAGCTTTCAGCGATACTGGTTAAGCGTCATAAAATCGACTGATAGATCAAAAAATCATGCTCATGATTACTTTTCACAGCTAATTGATTTTTGAATTTATGTACAATTTAGATTCGACATCTCCGTTAAATCAAGGGCTACATCATTTCTCCGAGATCGTCATCGGGACGCGTGACGAATGGATGAGGTCACTAAACAAAGAACTTTTCAAGAAACACGTTGTAATTTATATTAAATAAAATATGACTGACTTAGTTCGGTAGCCGCTACCCGGGACGGAACACTCTGTTCATTCCACGACCTCTGAGCAGCGACTGCCTGTATTAGGGAGTCACTGCGCCGAACACGCATAGTGGCTGCTTTGGGAACTATAGTACTTCACATGACAGGACTTGTCAAAATAAAATAAAATCGGTGCAAGTGTCTTATGTTACTAACATTTTGTATATATGCGTCCGACGAGCACCAGCTGCAAGGCCTAATGTTCAAATGTTCGTTCGGCCACTGTCAAAATAATTTTACAAGATGTTTTTCAGTCATAATCAGGCATTATTACTTTATATTCGTTTTGCTTCCAACATCTCAGGAACATATGGTCAACGCAAACTTCTATCTATTTTTGTTCTAGACCAATTTAAATATCATAATTATTAGGATTTTAATTTTTATTAGAATATTTTTCAATATTCTAATATTATATATATACACAGACATCCATCGTCATATGATATTAACAATGGTATACATACATCAAGTTTCATGTATCTGTCCAGGCATAGAATGGTCGTGTGGACTGCGCGGTGTGTAGGATAGAGCAAAGGTGCACCGCTTGAGGTTCTTGTTCGCTTGAGGAGAATTGATGCGTGAAAAAATTGATGTAGAATTGTATGTGTGTATTTAATTACGATTTAAATGTGTTTCAGATTGGCGAATCCCAAGTTTTCGCCGTCCACAGCCTCCCTGATGAGCTGCACGTCATCCATCGCCACTTTGCGCGGTGACAGGCTAATTCTACCCCCGCCCTGTTCACCCCAACGAGGCGCCGTGGGACGTGGGCAGAGAGAGGATATCATAAAAATCGAGCACGTCCAAACAGGAGCTACACATTCGAGCCCGGACCGAAATCACGCATCACAATAGAGCTATTCAACTAAAAGTTAAAATGCGTTTCGAAAATACGAGTATCGGATATCTATTAACAGTCTGTAAATGTATGACTAAAACATTTATCATCGAGCATAACTTCGTTGATTGAAGAAAACTTGGAACACAGAAATGAGATTGGTTCACTTAGTATTTTTCACTGTAATTACTACGTCAGCTGCTTCTCTGAACTCAAATATTCGATTCCGCCTGCACCCACCCACAATCCAAAAACTCTGGCACTTGCTGTATAACCATATAATTTTATCGTATGTTGTCCAAGAACTGATTATTTCAAAAATTAATTTCTAAATGCATCGATGAGCTCTGGAATACTCTTTCAATATCTGTGTTTCATCTTTCATAAAATTAAAATTATTTTAATTTTATTCAATTTACTTATTTATTCTTTTCAGAAACATTACTTTTTTTCAATACGATCCTGAAATAATAAAATAGATTTATAAATGTAGGGACTTATAATTAAGTACTGAGAAAAACAAAGCAATAAGGACAAGTAACAGAAGATCCTAATACTCATCGATCAGATTACTCCAAAAAACTATTCTTCCAAACAAATTCGTGAAGTTCGTATCTGAACTGGGCCTCCCTTGCGTAAAATATAACAGCATCCGAGGCGATGTGCGAGGCAAAGTCTCTTGCAGGCTAATGTTACTCTTTCTCAGATATTTGTCGGGGATATAAATCATACCATTTATACAATATATGTGCAATCTGAATTGCTTTAAGAAACAGATGCCGGCGGGTATAGCTTAATGACCAAAGCGTTTGCTTTGCAAGCCAAAAGTCATGGGTTCAATCCCCGACGGAGACAAAAAAAAATTTTCATCGATTTATGAGCTTTAAAATATATTGGTGTGAATTTGATCTATCACCCGTAAAATCCCAGTCATAGCCTATTTATTAAAATTGGAGGTAAACGAAAGTCGTCCTGTGAACACCCATTTATATTAAATTCCTGTAATAATAAGATGATGCGTGAATATCGGGCTGTAGTTTATGACGTTGGCGGATCAACACTCCACATGCAGCGCTTAGCCATATGCAGCATGGTAAGCGTCATATAATTCCACAGAAGAAACTTCAGAATTACTATCACCATCTGTCGGTATTCTACTGTATGTGTTTACATAAAAAAACAGATCAATATACACATGCAAGCTCTCCAACTCGACACATAAAAATAACACACGTTTCATGTATGCAGCGTCCAGTAGTCCTGACTGAATGGGTGTTTCGACATGATACGTTGCCATCGTTTTCTTATGAACATGTTTTGTATGCCAATATAAGTAAGTTCAGTAAAAAAATGTTTAACAGGTATTTAATGTGTAAATGCAAAAAAGATGATAGTCAACCGAAGCTGGGCGATGTCACTTCCAATCCTCTCGTCACGAAATTAAGTGGAGGGGGTGATAAAGAGGGGGGATTTATTTATAGCGCATTTTATTCGAGTAATCTCGTGTTAAAATTGACCCATAAACTCTGCGTTCAAACAACAAAATATTTATGACGTGTCTTCATACCGAGTAATTTTCCAAACAAGCAGCTCCTGAAAAACTGAATATCTGAAGCAAATAATTCTGAAAGGAATGTTTTTTCCGTTCCATCTCCGTTGCATATTTGAAACATATGATCACCAGAAATTGGTGCCACTCAGTTTCTTTAGTTCATTATAATCATACCATTTCCGTTAACTCTGACTGGAGCATATGACATTCACCTCAATCTTCACCTCTATTTATAGATACACCTCATTCTATGTATAGTTACCGACGACCTTCCAGGACGGCGCAAGCCCGGGAGCTTGAATAAAATACAGGTATAGTTTATACTCTCCTGTGGTATTCTTAATATATTTCCCAGTCATGTTCACCTTCTTCAGTTAGCCAATTTTAAATATTTAGAAATGGATTCTTAGCAAACACGAAATACGTCGTTAGAAATATAATTGTGTGATGAAAACTAAGAATATTTGAGAAAGAATAGAAGAAACATTTTTTTTTTATGTAAACGCATACAGTACAATACCGACACATGGTGATAGTAGTTCTGAAGTCTCATCTGTGGAATTCTATGACGCTTACCATGGTGCATATGGCTTAACGCTGCATGTGGAGTGTTGATCAACGTCATAGACTACAGCCCGAGATTCACGCATCATCCTTATTATTACAGGAATTTGCTATGAATGGGTGGTCTTCACGGGATGAATTTCGCCTACCACCAATTTTAATTAATAGGCTATGAATGGCATTTTACGGGTGAGGGATCAATTCACACCAACCGGAGGTATTTTAGAGCTCATAAATCGATTAATAATCCTTTTTTTTTTAATCTCCGTCGGGGATTGAACCGACGACCTTTGGCTTGAAAAGCAAACGCTTTGACCATTGAGCTATGACCGCCGGCAAATTTGGTTCCCGGGAGCGTCCAGGGCAAGACCTCGCTTACATAGACTGCGAATTTAGTACCAGAGAAGTATTTGAGTGTTCAATAATCAGGATTTTTCTAAAGAGATCGGAACCCTACCGGGTCATGTATAGAGTAAATATATATTTTATTTAAAATCAAGCTTGGTCTGGTTTTGAACCGACAACGTTGGAATGTTGAGCAAACGCTCTTATCACTGGACTATGCCACCCGGCGAAAAATTACTGCTGTAACATAACGCAAAAGAAAAGACAAATGAAATTATATTCACTTTCTAAAATTTCTTACCGCGTAAGACTCTATATCAAAGTAAAACGAAAACGGTCCAACAGAAGTAAATAAGACGAGTATAAGCGACAGGACAAATTTGTTGGGATTTCTTTTTTTTTGCTTCAAAGCACGTTTCTTTTCGTTTTGATATATTCCGGAACACGTAGTACATTTAAATGTCGCAAAGATATCTGCGGACGAGACTCACCCTCTTTCCGAGTGTCCTGAAAATTATAAACGACGCTCAAAAATGCTGAAAAATAATGCCTTTTTTTCAGTCACACTCGTGCGTTAAGAAACCCACACTTACTCGCATTATAATATGTAATACACGCTTCGCTGAAGAAGAATACGGTTGTAGTCCAAATCATCGGCAAATCATATACAAACAATCTAAGATAAGTATTAAGGTATATTATTATATTATATAATTTAATAAAAAAATAAACTATTTTATATCTTCGCCATATATGATGTGCAACGTTAGATATTAAATATATTTTTTATTTTATTTTTACTATTTTTTAACATAAAAGGTTAGTACTAAATTTAAATCGTCACGGGTGGCTTTACTCTCTAGAGTCTAGTCTAGACTCTAGAGCCATGAATTTAATGATTTCTAGCGTCAAAAACCGTTAGAACTTAGAAGAAAAAACTAATAATGCATGCTCGTACTTCGTAGTTAATATTTTTAAAATAAATTACAATAATTATGTCTAAGTGAGTTTTTTTTAATAACGTAAAACGTTTTATACATTATCACCATAAATAAAGTCATTTTTGATATTAAGGGTTAATTTTTTCAGTTTCGACATTTTCGTTATGTAAATTTTGTCGTTAGATGAAAGGCTTAGGCAATAAAGAACATTACAACCAACAATTAAATTCAATCACACTCATACCGCTATAAGACGAAAAATTACCCACTCGTATACGGCTTTTAAAATAATATTTATTTCAGTTTTCAGGATACTGAACCAACAATCACTCGCGTGTCAGTCGGAAGCCTTTACTTCTCACTTATAATCCTCAATTTTTTTACAAAAAAAACGCCATATTAATTGAAATGGTGTCTGTCGGAAATTTCTGCGAAAAAATTCGCGTACTTTAATTTTTTCAACAGAAATAAACATAATCGTGAGTTTGTCTGAAGAAAATTCCTGAAAAAATATTCAAAAAACTTGCTCCGAATATGAGTGGGTGTTGCTTCTCAGTACATATTTCTTTATTTTTTTGTATAACCCACGCAGAAGAATTCTGTCGAACGGTTGTGGTAATATTATGTAATGGCTTTTATGCCTGTATTACCCTCATACTTTTTTATGTAATCGCATATATGAGAGCATAACTGGTTGAAACCAGTGTCCTATATGCGTCTTTTAGACGCAGCATGTGGGAAACGTATGCCGTGTTTGTATTTGTTCGAAAATTTGGGAGATTTCAAGCGTCCATTTATCCGTTTTTTTAAGAAATCCAGATTTTATGAAGAAGGAAACTGAGACACTAGAAGAGTATTCTAAATCTTACCGGAAGTATGTACAAAGGAAATTGGAAGCTGCTTAAAGTATACCATATCGTTCTTTATCGGATATATTCATTTCGTATTATATCTTTTAGAGACACTCCGAGCATGGATCTCTCCATGGTCTCTCCAATCAGCTGTTTACACTGAATTAATACAAAAAACATTGTTTTTAGAGTTTACGTATTGACTACGAAAAATTAATCTTCGAATGGAATCGAGCACGATATTGCTTTGATTTCAGTCGACGGGCTTAACCGTTAATCCATATCGTAGCAACGTTCATCAGATTATATCCAGGAACGTGTTTTTTCATGACTTTTCGCTCAAATTGTAATGAAATTCATTGGGAGACGCTTTTTTTACACTTTTTTTAGAGAAAAAAATGGAATACATATTTTTCTGCGCAATTTAACTCTCATCTCACTGGAATAAAAATATATAATATAAACGAGTACATACACATCAATTGTATAAAAATTTTTTAGAAAGTAACTTCGTATTTTTTTATCAATGATCACATGTCTTCATCACCTTCAAATGGTCTTCTAGAACGCGGTGCACAATCAACATCAAAAAATTTCGTACGAAAAATTTTGAAAACCAAATTTTTGTACTGACGCTCTGCCAATATATATTTGATTGTATCTCAATTAACATAGGATAATATTTTCTTCTCACAGATGACTGATATGAGCAACTATTTTATATTTGGAATCCCACCATCAAACATCGAAGAAATATTTTTAGACTATTGTTTTCTTTTGTCGGTAAGAAATGACCCAGTTCGGTCCTGCCCAGTTGTTTTTCCCGGAGCCATGAGTTAAGCCCCTTTCGGCCCTGGAGAGGGTTTTTGGGGTCCACATCGCAGGAGGACGTGACCAGAAAGACGGTTTTAAATTAGGGAGAAACTTGATGAAAAATAATTATGTACGTGTTTCATAAATACCAAAATGTCAGATGAGGCAACCAACACACAGGGGCGCCAAAACATATTTTAAGCAGTATTTATTTTTAATTTTATAAGTTTTTATATGTTTTTATATATTGTTTTATATGGCGCAGAGACGTGGAATCTAACAGCAAGTCTTACCCATAAAATAAAGGTCACCCAGCGTGCTATAGAGAGATCCATGCTCGGAGTGTCGCTAAAAGATAGAATCCGAAAGGAGGAAATACGCAGAAGAACTCAAGTAGTGGATGCTACCCAACAAATAGACACACTCAAGTAGCAATGGGCCCAAACATATCTATCGAAGAGACGACAGTCGATGGGAAAGAAAAGTATTGGAATGGCGCCCAAGAACTGGCAAACAAAGCATTGGCCGACCCCCTACAAGATGGACTGACGATATCGTCAGTCCAAGAAGAATAGCGGGAGTGACCTGGATGCGGAAGGCGGAGGATCGAAGAGGATAGAAACGCATGAGGGAGGTTTACGTTCAACAATGGACGGATACAGGCTGATGATGGTGATGATGAAGTTAATATACATACATAGCGCGGTTTTTGTTGTATCAAATTTATGATTTTATATTACTTTGAATTTTAAAAATAACAAATTTAAATTACTTAGTTTTGACACATTTAGATATACACAATTATAAATATTTATTGATTTATCTTGTTTTTACATGGATCACGTCAGATAGGTTCTCTGTTTAGGTGACTGTAGTTTCGACTACCTCGTAGACTTTCTCAATCCATCACTTGCTAAGAGGTCAATTTCTAGTTGTCATTTATGTTTCAATTAGAAACCGAATAAGAAAATTAACACTCGTACGCAGAAACATTACTTGACTCAAGGTAACCAACTTAACAAGAAGTTTCTTAAGATTTGACGTGAGTCGAGGATTGATACTTCCTCACTTTAATCATACATTTACAGGGCCACATTTATATGTAAATACTTCATTGTGTTATTTATAAATTGTTGTATTATATCCTATTTCAGAATCGAATTAAATATTTATATTTGTAATGTTTTATATTGAAATTGAAAATCATTTTAATGCAAAGTAGCTTTATAGGTTGGTTACCTTGTATACGGGTCTTAAGTAAGTTACATTAAGTTAAGGAAAGACTCTGCATTCGAATGTACAAAGATAAAGATTAAGGTTACGATTGTTTGACGCTCCCTGAAGTACATTTATTTTTTGCAGTGCGTTGTGATGCCTTTTGCGTGCCGCTTTGACGTGAAATTTTGAATGCCATAACAAGAAAATTAATATTTTTTTCACATTATTTATTTTACAGCTTGAAGAAGAAAAGTTCGGAAAAAAATAGAGTGGTGGCGTTTTTTTTATTTATTCAAAGATGAAAAGTATTTTCTTTTGCTGTTTGAAGTCGAAAGCTTTTTAACATTATTATGTATGCAAATATTTATTTACTACAATAAAATTACAGACAAGTGATTTTTTTAAATAAATATGTGGCGGACTTCTGTTTTATCCATTGTTTAAATTTCACTTTATATGCTTGTCTAATAATTTTGCTCTATATATTCCATATATGTCGATAGAATCGCCATCACGAGAGGTCGCTTCTAGTATTATTGCACCGATCAAGGTGGGAGTCGAGCTGGCTCTATAAAAGCTGACGATTAGACGGACCAGATCTCTTTTCACTCCACTTCAACGCCTCCATAACCCGAGCACACATCAAGCCGCCCGTCAGAGACTTCACTGTGTTACGTGCCGATCTACGAACTTCAAGTCACGACCTACTTACTATAAATATTTCTTATTTCTAAAAATCATTTCAAGAAATTGAAATAAAATAGAATCTCGTTAATTATTCAATTCAATCTAATGTGAATATTCTGTAGCTTTCCACGTTTAATACTGTGCAAATATTAAGCTAACTTACTGAAATTAAATTCTCTGTGACATTATAACGTGTTCCTTTTTCTTTACTTTCTTGTTCGGAATGTCGGAGTATTTCCAGTGATCCCTTCCCACTAGCACAACAATTCCTTCTCAGCAATCCACAGATCATAATACTACCACAACACTCCCACTTTCTTCGCTTAGAAACGTGAGCTCAAGATCTGAAAAGGCGGCTAATGTATCCGAGGAATATTTTTTTTGTGATTTATTGAATATCTTTAAGGAGATCAGAAAATCAAGTCCATACTCTCAAATCTGGGACCATGTGCTTCTAAGGAGCGGTTTGATTCGACTGGCGGCAGGTGGTTAGCAACATGCGGTGACCAAACCAATTTGTGTTCTACGCCAAATTTTGCTTAACTTCATGAATCTAAATAGACATTTGTCACTGAATTACTTTCTTAAAAACCCGTTATTTTTGCTTCATAATCAAATACTTTTCCCAGTACTCCAAAAAATAAATGACTCATTTGTAAGTGATAGCTTTAGTTGTTTGATGCAAGGTGAGAGAGTGGTGAAAGATACGACATTGTATGAGGTGAAAAGAGACGGAAACAGTATGTAAAATTGACGAATAGGAAAGGGTAAAAAGGAAAGGTGTAGATTCAGGAGTTTTCAATTTTACAGATGGGAGGCCAACAGTTAATATTTTTACTTATCTTATTATAGAGATGACTTTGCCTTATTGACTCGAAAATGGCAACCCGACGTAGTAGTAAAAAATTGTAGAATTCTTAAAAATCTTTTATTTTGAAATTTTTTACTTTATAAATGACAATTTTGTGATGATAAACTGATTTTTGTCTGATAGTACTTGGATAACATAAAAATGATGCTTCCTCATTTATTTATTTTCAATTTCAATTTATTTTTCTTTTAGAAACATTGCAAATAACAATATTTAATTCATTTCTAAAACAGGATACAGGACAAGACCCCAGGCTTCTATCTCAGAATCCGTCAGAAATATGTATGCACGAACTCGGGCAGAAAGTCCTATTCTGCTCAAATTTTAACTGACTTAAAAAAAAACTGTTTTTTTCACTGGTCTATTGATTTACTGGTGTATTAAAAATAAACATTTATAGGCCGTAGAAAATGATACACGAAATATACTCGGCAGAGCACCGGTAAGCAAAGCTAAAACCCCATTTGACGGAGCTCATAAAGCCAAGAGACACTCAGATCAGCCAAAGCATGTACTCGTAGATGTACTCTGCAGCTGACAAGAGGTAGTCTTAGCACGGTCTTAAGCAATCGTGCTTTCAGTTTCGCAGCACCAACGAAAGTATATGGGAGCTGAAAACGGAGGCATCCTTCAGAGGCTGTTTCAAGACACCTTTTTACTTGATGATGAATCATTTGATCATATATATATAATCGTGTCGGAAACAGCAGGGTCAGATCCTGTCTGCCCAGAAGTGGGCGACGTCGATGGCGTTACTCTCGGCCATCATCAGGTCTTCCCAGGTGCCGCTATTCGGACACAGCGCACACTCCAGAAGGTGTTACAGGGTCTGCTCCACGCCGCAGTCACAATTGTTTCACTTCATTTGATCATAAAAAGGCGCTATATAAATACTGAAAACATAATAATAATTGTACACAGGTATATTGTTTTAGTTGACGTTTCCTGTTTCAATTAATGAAACAACTGTGATAGGGAAAACTTTACGGGAGATGGAAAAGCGCATTTTTATTTGTTTTAGTTTTTTTTTCGGGTTTTCCATTTTTTCAGCTGAAAATTCTGCAGTTGAAATGCAAATTCCAAAGAGCGTTGCGGCGGTTTTTTATTTATTTATTACTGTTGCATTTTGCTGTATACCTTGGAGATTTTTTTATAATTATTTGCTTTACACTATCCACGAATATTAATAATGGTTATTATTTATTTGTACAACGTCTGTGAGCGTCATTCGAAGTTCTTATGAAAATAATGATTACCCGAGATTTACCAGAGATGGCAAATATAGTATTTTGTAACACTGATTCTTTTTAGATTAAAACTAAAGCAGCATTTAACACGAAACACACTTGAATGGTAGCGGCCACAGAACATTGCATCTCGCTATTAAATTAGTTTTATAGAATTGCAATCGCGTTCGTGAGTGTCGGGTTAATTATTTGATCTTCTTATAAATGCACGTTAACAAACACCTAAATATGCTTTGCAGATCCTTTCATCTCGTCATTCTTCACAAAGTCGAACCATCGTACTGTCAATATACTACGTAGGCATCTGCTATCAAAACCCATTATACGGCTGCATTGTCTCTTGTTAAGCTGCCAAGGTTCAAAGCCGCAAAAAAAAGGACGGACAGGTTATGTACATACGGCACATTGTTTTAATCGAGTAAAACTGCGAGACCCATAGAATTAAAAAAAAACGCTCCAGCGTTCCCGTATATTACTCGTAGCACCCGTATACGGAGATGTTCCTTAACTTAAGATAACCAACTTATCACTCGTTTGTAGAAACGTTTCTAAAGATTTAATGTAAGTCGAGGGTGAGGCTTTCTCACTTTTATTATTTATTATTCTAAAGAAAAGTAGCTTTTGAAGGTAGATTATCTTAAAAAATGTTTCCGAATACCGGCCTTAAGATGGTTACGTTAAGGTAAGGAATGTCTCCGTATATGATTGTTAGTATCCTGTTACAATGATGATGTCAATACACATATTTACTGTAGTACAGATATAATATATACGTGCTGTCAATACGTTTCTGAAAGCCATTTTCAGTGTCCTGTAACCGCGTTTCAGCGCATACTTGGCCTCCAGTTCCAGTTGTTTATTCATTGGGTAGTGGCGTAGTGCAGCGAGGCGCAGCGGAGTGCATCCGCGGCTCCTGAAGAATGCATTTCAGTAGTAGAGACGTCCTGGGGGACGCACCGTGTAAATGTTCAGGACCAGACTTCCCATGCGGAAAATTGGATGAAATTTACACTGGAAATACTACTAACTCTATGTGACTTCTTATTATAGACATCAATAATCAAGTCTATATTATCCTTATACAAACTAAATTTATGCTAAAACAAATGAATTTCATACTTTTCCAAATTAAATTTAACCTTTTTCAAATCAAAATTCATTTGTTGCCTGTACTTGTAGTAATAATTGATTTTTAAATTTGTTTTCAATAAATTCGCACTGTTCAATTGTTTGTCTTCAGACACTTCTTTTCTCCCCTCTTCACTATGTAACGTCAATTAACCATTTTATATTTATGTTCAGTTGTAAGCAGCTCCTGATGATGGTGACACGTCTTCAATACCGGTAATACATTAGAAAGAAGTAATAAAAAAGTTAAGCGTAAGTGTTTTTTTTTTTAATTTATCTTGTTTTATTCTTTTAAGATGACAAACTATAAAGACTGCGTTCTACGAGTATGTCAAACTGTTTTTTTTTGTTTGATAAAAATCATTATAATTATATCAATATATAAGCGATATTTAATGCAAACGTCACAACTTTTGGTTGCTTTTTTATTACATCATTGACGTACAAAAAACGAGCGACATTTTTCTAGGGATTTTGTTTTCATATTTTGACGTTTGTTACGCAAGATAACTGCGCATGCGTAGAGTTCGTGTTTTTTTTTGTACCTACCATTAAAGTATTATTAATTAATAACATTGCTTTCAGATAACATTATTTATCCCTTTATTTACATTAGAGGGCGCCCTAGACGGGAGTATTTGCAGCAAGTATTCGAGGACATGAATTGTAGCGCTTATGCTGAGCTGAAAAGGGTTGCGGAGGACCGAGAGGAATGGAGATCGAGATGCAAGATTCTGTTGCTGCAAACCAATCCACCGGATTGATACTACGAAGAAGAACATTATTGAATACTTAATTTCATAAAATTAAAAAATAATAACATCAAATTAAAACGTTTTTTTTTTTAAATAACTCTTTCTAGTTTCAAACTCAGTATTGCAATGTTTCGGAAGTATTATTCATTGTCCTGGCAGCACTATATTTTAAATTATGTTGAAATAGTTCTTCCTTTTTATCTTGCCAGAAAATATTTATATTTATTTGATAAGTTGCAGGAGAATACTACTAGACGATGATAAAGAGTTTCCATTTATACATATTTCGTATAAGGGTAACTAAGCACTGCATGGTAATTGCTTACAACCCTTGGTAGTTCTGGGCTTTAGGAAGGTTTTGTAATGTTTTTTTTTTCAATCATTAACGTAGAGATCCAAGATGTTTATACAAAAAAAATCCTTCTCTTCGATGATTGACTCTCGGAGCCCGAGATTTGCCTTCGACCTTTATTAGAGGAACTTATTAGTGGTGTTGCTGGTGGGATATAACAAAGCGTTATATGGCATTTTATAGATACACATATTATAGCAAGATGTGCACCACTTAGACTTTATAAGTCAATGTTTGTGATATTTCTGTGTTAGTAGACAGAAATATGAGTAGGCATTTAAGACGGGAGAACACTGCTTGGAAAAGATACATAATAATAAACATATCGTTTCAGGTGCCTCTGATTTAAAAAGCATGTGACTTACTGATTGAGTAAGCCCCTTGAAGATTACACTACAACCCCTAATTTTTTGTTCTTCAATGTGCATATTTAATATACACACTGTGAAAGAGTAGTGTTTACGAGATTACGTTTGTCTATAGATTTTTTTTATTATTATAGGGACTTCATCAGTCATTTTTACTGGTAAGGGATCACTCTCACATCATTAGTTTTTAAGCTTAACAATTTGTCCCCTAAAAGTTCTGAAGGACTCTGTGAAATTCCTTATGGTCACAGATTCGATAAAAGGAAATTCCTGATCTATCTCCTTCTCGTGGTGAGGGGTGAGTGACAGCAGTCGTCCAATATAGACTGGGACCGAATGTTGGACGGAAAAAGCTAACACCCAGCTAGCATCAGGTCAATCTGGTTAGGGCAGTCTATTGTCCTGGAGGTAGTAAATGCTCTCCAAAGGTGGATGAACCGTTATGGTCAACGGCATTAGGTTGTGGAAATAAAGGGGAAAATACCATATTAATGGTCTACAAGACATCCCATGTAACAGCAAAAATGATTGCATCTCATCGAAATGCAAGATTTTTTTGCTGCAAACCAATCCACCGGATTGATACTACAAAGAAGAATTAAATCAATATATAAGAATATACAAATGATCAAGGACGCTTTATTGTCCTCCAGTGTAGTGAGAATAAAGTTGAGAAAGTTTAATTTTTGTCTCTTTACTAATTGTAAGTGGAATGCTTCATTATATTTTTCCTCGCGTTATCATTACTTACCAATGTATATGGAGGAGATGTTGACATCATCTGTCTTTAAAAACACGTCAATTCGAGGGTTCGTGACGTGGCCGCGTGGAGGAAGGATGCAGGAGTAGATTAACAGCACAAAGAACTTTTAATCACAATTCGCATTTATTTTTAGACTTGTCTTTAAAGACTTGATTTCCTCGTCCAACTGGTATGGCGTTTTGCTGGCTGGACGTGAGTTAACTGACAAGTGCTGCAACACTGTCATGCAGCGCCGCCAAGATGATCACGGTAAAAAATCAAATTAAAGATGACAGTTGCACCATCATGAAATGGCGCAACTGTCATAACAAAAAAAAAACGTATGCAAACGCCGTGTAGTTTTATATGATTAAAACTAACATTATTAGATGTGCATGTCAGGCGAGCGAACAAAAATAAGACACCAAATATCGTTTTTTGCGACTTTACGGCATCAGCCTAAAAGAGCTATATCAAGCTGATATCAATATATTGACAAAACGCCAGTGCGAAAATGGATTTGTAAATTTTGATCCATCATTATTTATGTTGAAGTTGCAACATTTTCTCGAAGGTCTATTACAAAATAAAGGCATTAATTGATGCAAACTAATAAGTAATAACAAGTCATATTGATGAGAGACTAACCTTATCGAATTCAATCTTTCGTTATCATTTGAAACGCATTAAATATAACTACGTTTGCTTAAATTTTTTCGTTTTAAAAATACTTTTGCAGTGATCTAATAAATTAAATTAAATATACAATAACTAAATATAATAAAAGTTAAACTGTTTTCAGTATACAATTATGCACAACCTTATAAATGTTTGAATTATGTCAACAAAGTAGTAAAACCAATCACGCGATGCTATTATAATAAATATATTCAATGCAGTAAAATTCCATTAATGCCTCTTATGAAGCTACCACGATTGTCAATGGGTATGCTTGATTGTTAAACCGCTCAAATATATTGCCTAAAACACGGGTTCGACCTCTAGTAAGTACTACCTATAAATAATATATAATAATCACATAATGTGTGCTAATTTTCAACTCGATAAAGCGGCGAAAGTACACGAGTGTTCATCGTATTGGGCAAATATATAAAAATTATGGAAATGACGGTTCTTATTTCGAAGCCCCACGTTCACCGTTTATTTTTCTCAAAATAATCAATGAGAGAAATGTCACTCAAGATAGTATTTTCATTGATAAGTATGTGTAATCATCATCAACATCATCAGCCTGTGTCCGTCCACTGTTGAACGTAGTCCTCCCGCGTGAGTCTCCATCCTCTTCGATCCTCAGTTTTCTACGTCCAGGCTACTCTTGCAATTTTTTTGATATTGTCAGTCCATCTTGCAGGGGTCAGCCTCTGTTTACTTGTTCTTGAGCGTATGTATGTGTGTGACTAGTAATTTATTTTATTTAATTGAAAAATATAGAATTATTTAATTTTTACTAAGAATTATCAGTTAATAAAATTGTGTGGTTATTATTCAACTATTAACGTACAAAGTTTGATACAAACAACATTTACATATACTCGTATATCCTACATTGCGCCTAAATTCCTGAAATAGGTGATTTTCCTGAAATTCCTCTCTGTTGCCTGAAATAACTGAAACAATGCGGTTGCCCGTAATGCGCCATGAAACCGTGTTGTGAAAAATGCACCGTCCCCTTTCTTCCCCTGCACCCTCGGCCTCACTGCAGTAAGCGCAGAACGCGATGCAAGTTGTATGTATGCAGCGGCCGCAGGGCGTCGAACAAAAAGCGGTTAAAAATTTAAAAGTCATTTTACTAGCGAATAGTCAAATTTAAAATGTTAAGCTAGCTGCAACGCCTTTTACAAAGCATTAATGTTATTACTTTTTTACTACAAGTTGCGACCTCTCAGTAAGAGCCAATGCAGCCGTATAACATAATTAGGCTTCGATGATTGCGTTTAACACTTAGCAAGTAAAAGCGCCCTGCAGCTGACATGAGGTAGTCCTAGCACGGTCTTTACCAATCGTGCTTTCAGCTTCGTGGCACCAACGGCCTATAAATTGCTGCCGGAAGTTAAGAGAGGCATCCTTGAAAACGGAGGCATCCTTCAGAGGCAGACTTATGACATACCTTTTCAGAGAGGTAAAGAAGCGCTTTTGAAATGACTATTTGGTCATAAAAAAGCTCTGTATAAATACTGATATAATAATAAAACTGAAGATACGATAATTTCACATTGTGAGGAATGAGGAAGTGAGATAACGCAGTTACTTTGTGCTTTATCCTATTTAAATAATATAGTAAAACAAGTAATTCTTACTGTGAAACCACTGAGCTTTATTTTACAATCATTCAACCGGTTTCAGTGCCACAGCATCATCTTCAGAAGTTGCTTTCTAAAATTTAAACTTAAATACAGAATACTTCAAATCAATACTTAATCAAAGTAACAAAGAGAAAAGAAAGGGAGAGAAGAAGTATTAGAGATTTCTGTAACGAGACAGTTAAACAGAGCGAATTTATAGCAAACATATTAAGAACCGAACTTCCAGTCCATACACCTGAACGTCAATTGCCGACAGTAAATAAAAAAAGATAAACATGCTTGGCAGAGAAGTGGCAATTTCCTCTGATGTGGGCCCTATTTCTACCTATAACAATAATATTGCCTTATTTTCCGTTAATCCTTTGCGTTCCCAACCAAAAGAGCTTTAAATATCTTGAGCAAGCTTT
This sequence comes from Glossosoma conforme, assembly GCA_022606575.1. Classification (NCBI taxonomy): domain Eukaryota; kingdom Metazoa; phylum Arthropoda; class Insecta; order Trichoptera; family Glossosomatidae; genus Glossosoma; species Glossosoma conforme. Next base: position 4,148,782 of record JAGTXR010000011.1, on the reverse strand, counting down.
TATCCACGCGAAGAAGGCTTTTAGTTAAAAATTAACTGCCGTCTTACGAAAGTTTTTTTCATACAATTATGTGTTGATATCAACTCGATATAGCTCTTTAGGCTGATGCTGAAAAGCCTCGATAAACAATCTTTTGTCTCTTATTTTTGTCCGCTCGCCTGACATGCACATCTAATAATGTTTTGACAGTTTTTCCATGTCATGTTGGTTCATCTGTCAACTTTAGTTTATTATTTATCCGCGAAAATCTTTGGAGCGCTGACTGTTACTGTGCCATTCAGTCAGCCCGTGTCCGCGGACAGTCTTCGTCCGACCGCTGCCTAGTGTGCAACATGTTACTAGAGCATATGGTCAACACAAAATCCCGTTAAAGAACTCTTTGTCAGACATCTTAGTTTTCGCCTCATCCTATTTCTGCTCATCCAACCAAAAAAATTCCGAATACATTGAATGTACAGTTCCCATGAGCCTTTCAGGGCGAAGCCTAGAGGCTTGAAGAAAAAAAATAGTATTATTATATATAAATTTAGTAGTAGGTTTTAAAGCAGTATATTAATTCATCATTAACTCAATCAAATTGTTTCCAATAATGCTGGAAAACTCGCCAAATAATTTTATCAATTTGTGGGTTTCAGAACTGTCGATGAAAGGCTTTCTAAGAGTGCTATCTATTGCGGAGCTTTCAGATAATTTTTAATAAGCTCCGTGGAAGAAATTAATTAAGAAAATTTGTCTCATCCGGCCGCTCGGTCCATAAAAGTAGCACAAACTTAAAATGAATACTGTTATAATACAGTAAGCCCTATTAACGTTTTCATAAGATCGGATGATTAGTCTGATGCTTCCGAGGTCTGGACCATTGAGTTTGAAGAAGCAATTAAACTCAAAATAACAAAATATATGAGACAATTACGTGAAAAATTGCCGTAAACATTATTGGTCTATCTTGTCAAATGACTTGCGTTATAAGAAGGTTAATAGTTGGAGTATCGGTCAAAATACTCGTATGTATTTCAATGTTTTCAAAGAAAATGGCAAATATTACCTTAAAATGTACTGTTAAAACGTTTTTGTTAATTTGATGTAATGTATTTTTAACATCAGCATTTTATAGCCCGTGGTAACTGGTACCGAAAACCTCAATATAGAATTATAATTTTAGAATTAATTTTAATTAAAAAATTAATAAATTAAAAATATTTAGTTTTGATTCACAATTTAATTCACAATTAATTCTAAAATTATAATTATGCAGTTTCACCAGTATTTTCAGTTGATAACCTTAATGTTATCAATATATTATCTTTCGTCTCTTATTTATGTTCGCTCGTCGACATGCATGTGTCACCATATTGGCATTTTGGACTAGTTACAATATATAGACCACCGCTTGTGGCGCTTCGCGACAGCCCATGACGAGCGCATCAGTCATGTGCCGCCTGTCGGGAGCATATTGAATTGTGGCCTGAATGCTGTGACTATGTCGAGCCATAAGTTTGTAGAGTTTTTGTATTTTAATTTTTCTGAAAAAGTCTGTATGTTATTAATCTGCTCCTAATCCTGCCATGACGCAACTGTATAACACCTTTTAAAAGAGAGGAAGATGTTCGTATTTACATAAATAACATAACTTTGGGAATTTAAAAAAAATGTATTGAAATTAAATTCCAAACTGTCTCAGGGATACCGGCGGGTATAGCTTAGTTGTTAAAGTGTTTGCTTACCAAGCCAAAGTTCGTGGATTTGATCCCCGACGGAGATTAAACCAAAAAGATTTTTAATCGATTTCTTAAATCTACAAATAAAGTTGGTGTAAATTTGATCCCTCACCCGTAAAATATATAGCCTATTAATCAAAATTGGTGGTAGACGAAAAGTCACTCAGTGATCACCACCCATTCATAGTGAATTACTGTAATATATATATATATATATATATATATATATAATCGTGTCGGAAACAACAGGGTCAGATCCTGTCTGCCCAGAAGTGGGCGACGTCGATGGCGTTACTTCTGGCCATCATCAGGTCTTCCTGGGTGCAGCTATTCGAGCACAGAGCACACTCCAGAAGGTGTGACAGGGTTTGACTGAATGTGACTGCTCCACGCCGCAGTCACATTCAGTCGGTCCGCTGTAAAACTGCCAGGCTTTCATTTGTATCCTCGTCTTGCATACTCCGGTCCAAAGTCTGTTAAGGGACCTCCATATATTCCACCCTTGGTCATGTCCAGGGGCTAGGTCTTCTTTCAGGGCAATCCAAGTATTTCCCTCAGTTGCGCTTCTCCACATGTTCAGCCGCAGGGTGGCCTCAGGTATCACCAGTTGCGTTGTCGACTGTAGGAAACTTCTTCTTGATTTGAGCCGTGTGGTTATCTTTTGATACCCAAACATAGGGTGGAGTGCGTCGTGGGTTGCTTTGGTGAGCTCCTTCTTGGTAGTAACTTCTCGCCGTATGTTTGGTGGGGCGATGCCCGATAGTTCATATAGCTTTGATATTGGGGTAGGTTTTAGGCACCCCGTAACCACCTGGCACGTTTCATTCAGAGCAATATCCACTTTCTTGGTATGGGCAGACCTCGCCCATACTGGCGCAGCATACTCGCCAGCAGAGAAACAGAGAGCTAGAGCACTTGTGCGGAACAGGTTTGGTTGGGCTCCCCACTTCGTACCTGCCACTTTTCGGAGTAGGTTGTTTCTGGTGGACACCTTTTGTTTAACAGACTGACAGTGTTTCTGATAAGTGAGGGTCCTATCCAGCTTGACCCCTAGGTATTTAGGTGTGTCGCAGTGCTCTAACACCAAGCCGTTCCAGGTAATGTGAAGCTTTCTCTTGGCAAGTCTGTTATTGATATGAAAGGCGCAGACTTGGGTCTTGCTTGGGTTTGGCTGTAGTCAATTTTGGTGGTAGTACGAAGAGAGGGTATGGTACATGAATATCGGGCTGTACGTTGGCGTATCAACACTCCACATGCAGCGCTTAGCCATATCTAGCATGGAAAGCGTCCCAGAATCTAAAGATGAGACTACTGCATCACTGTCATTATCTGTCGGTATTCTCCTGTATGTGTCGACATAAAAAAAAAGGAAAATGTTAAAATTTCTGTAGATGCTAATGTTAAACCATTAACTGTGTAACGACTGTGTTCCAGTGTCACCTCGTGGGTGTTTTTTAATCCTTAGGTTAACAACTAGCTCTAACACAGAGTTATTAGGCATTAAAAGGTTAAGTGCTCGATACAGCGCAACTCGCTTATCAAAGAAAAATCATAATTCGTAAACACATAAAAAAATGCAGTGCTCGAGAAGGGACACAATATTTATTTTTAATTTAAACTTAGCTTTTAAATTTATTTTTAAATTTCAACACTTCTCGGGCTGTTTGGCATTTATCTTAATCATTCACAACTATTTCCACTTCCTAGGGGAAGTTAATGGTCCTCATCAAATGCCGCTATAATCTTTTGAACAATCTAAGCTTTTAAATCAATATGTGAATCAATAGCAGCTTATCATCCTGTATCCCTTTCATACAGTCTTCTTACGTCCTCAAACTGATTCCTATACATAATCTTGTCTAATAACACAACTGTATCTACATTTTTGTATTCACTTTTAGATACATATAAAATATTGTCGACTTTCTATATCATTGATTATTTGTTCTATATTTATGATAGTTTTAGGTTTGTCCTGATGAAGGAGAGTTTTTTCTGAAACCGGTTGATTATTAAAAAAACTCAGTGGCTTTACAAGGTGTATTATTTCATTATGTTATACTATAAACGAGTATTTAAAATACAGCGTTACGCAAAATTAATCACCCTATCGTAAAGTGTTATAACTTTTCCAAATGGCGTCGTACGTCAATCATACTCATAATAGCCGCAGCTTACAAACGCTACACTTCGTAAGAGCGTAGAATAATTGTGTTGATTTTATGATATATTTGGTGCTGTTAGCGCAGCATGAATTTCGACGTCAATTTCCTAATAGTTTCGCGACTGAGCAAACATTCCGGCGCTTAGCGTATCGACTCGAACAGACTGGAACCAAAAAAAATCTTGCAGGCATAGCGAATATAGCGGTTATGGCTGCCGATGTAGCTGAGAACGAGGAAACATCAAGCAGACGACGGGCCACGCAATTGGCTATCACCAGACGGACGTGTGAAAGACTTACACATGTTCCAGTACAAAGTGCAAACAGTGTATCAGTTAATGCCTGCTGTTAATGTCAGTTGCATGGATATTACCGTTGGATGATTAATTTTGTCTCACTTATGTGAATCTCAAATTAAATGGAAAATGAATATGTTAGTATGTTTTTTATTATGTTATTTTTTCGCTTCTAGCACTGAATTAAATTAGTAAAGTGTTGTACTAAGCCATACGAAGGTTATTCGTACTAGTGTTTTGAAGCACATGTTAAGGGCTAACTAGCTTTGCCCATTCATAAGCACGCAGACCCGGCAGCTTATCTGATGGAAACTTGGATTTCCAACAATGGAGCAACAGAGGGAGTTTCGCTATTTTTCCATGTAAAATTAAGGCTCATGTTGGCATATTGAAAAGCCTGAATTTAGCTTATATATAATACTACGTTAAGGAATGATTTACATGCAAACAATATATTATTTAGTTTAAAATTGTTATTCTACAATATAAATTTGACATCGTACTGAAAGTGGTTTCCTGCAGGAGTATCTTGCTTTCTGCTTTATGAATTTAGGAGCTTTTTTAATTCCATGCGCAATATCTGGGACTCGTAGCTCGACTCAAACAAAATAAAGTTCCGTTTTGACAACCCTGTTCCCATTCTTCTTTACGGCTATGAAGCCTGGCCTCTTATTAAAAATCTATGCAGTCGTTTAATACGTTTCAAAATCAGATGCGTAGAATAATGGGGATAAGATGGTTTGACTTTGTGAGGAATGATATGGTGAGGAAGCAGAAAATTTAACCTTCCACAAACAATTAATCCAACGGCGAAGGTGGACTTGGTTGGGACATGATCTAAGGATATCGCAAGTTAGCATAAGCTACAATTGGTTTTACTCGAAGCCCCCCGGGCTCGCGATGCTGAAAGGCTATCGAAAACTATACATAGAATTTAATCGAGATACCTGCGAAGGGCCGAGCTGACATGCGATGAGTCGAAGATAATGACGGCTGACAGAGCTATGTGGCAGTATTTACTGACAGTCATATGCTCCAGTTAATCTTTATTTGTTAATTAACATTATAGTATATTTTATGACGAATTAAACTTAAAGTGTTTGCTAACCATGGCAGAAGTTGCAGTAAATATTGATATCCCCCGTCTTTAAAAAGACGACAAGTCGCGGGTTCGTCACGTGGCTGCGTGGAGGAAGGATGCAGCATCAGATTTCCAAGCAAAATAACTTGTTTTTGGTTTATTTTATTAAAGACTTGCTTTTTCGTCCGACCGTTATGGTTTTTCATACCGTTCGAAAAGTTAACTGACAACTGCCGGAACTTGTGACATCAAGCGCCGCCAACAATCGCGGCAAAGAAGCAAATTAAAGATGACAGTTGCACCAACATGAAATGGAGCAATTATCATAACAAATAAAATGGCTTATGCAAGCGCCGTGTAATATTATATAATTCAAACTAATATGGATTTTCTTAATTTTTATTTGAATATTATTTTATTATTTCAATATTCTAATCTACTTTTATAGATCATTGATTATATTACAATATAATTATTAATTAAATATACATATACTATACATAAAATTCTTTTTTCAACGCGTCAATTCAAGCACAAAAATAACGGCAGAAGCGGGATGCGAACCGCGGACCTTGGAAACCAACTATGCCCAGGTATTCATACCGCTCAACCGACTTGGCTATTGCTATTTTTGTGCTTGAATTGACGCGTTGAAAAAGAATTTTTATGTATAGTATATGTATATTTAATTAATAATTCAAACTAACATTCTTGGTGTGCATGTCAGGCGAGCGAACAAAAATAAGAGACAAAAGATCGTTTTTTGAGGCTTACGGCATCAGCCTACAAGAGCTAAAGCCTATCCATTCAAATAAATGGTAAATGAAAGTCGTCCGGTGAACATTATCCATAATTATAGACGATGCGTAAATGCAGTGTTGTCTAATAGTGTGAGATTCGACACAACTATGCGGCGTACTTTCGCGGTCACCATCCAAGTACGTTACGCGTCTATTAATGCTTAACTTCAGCGATCAAAGTAAGACATTATAACAACTTAATGTCGCGATGTACCTGCATGAATATACGTTATTTATAGTTACATAGTTAAGTAGTTTGTTACAACGTAAATTAAACGTCAAATTTTCCAATCTGCCTTAGCCACAAAGCCACCGCAATAGAGTTTCTGATGCCTATCGAGCCGTTATTCGCCCACGTCATCAACACAAAAGCTGCCGCAGAGCCTTACAGCCAAGAGAAACAAGCTTGATTACATAACAACTATATAGAAGTACTCGTACATATAAACACCTCAAATCCATCATGATTTCACCTTATTACTACTATAAAGTCACATATACCTGTTATGTGATGGTAATATTTTAAATTACTTTAATATTATGATCAACGAATTAATATAACATTTTTCTTATGTTAAAACATGCACGTGAACATCCAACACGCGTCCAAATTTTGTCAAATTACTTCATACTTCATCGATTACATCTATTGACATTTCTGGGTAAAATCCAGTACAAGTTCTGACTTTTAGCTTATAATGCACTCCACGGAACTGCACCGAGCTATTAGACAGAGCTTATCAAGCCATTGGAGATAAGTGCGCGTGAAGAGACTCTCAGAAGTATCTTGCAGCTAACGAGAGTCCTATCACGGTCTTTAGCAATCGTGCTTTAAATTTAGCGGCACCAACGGTCTGAAACTCGTTGTCAGGAAGTAAAAGAGAGCTAAAAACGAAGGCATCCTTCAGTCCAAAAAAGACTTGCCTTTTACTTAGAGAGGCAGAAAAGCGCTTTTGCAATGACCATTTGGTCATAAAAAAGCGATATATAAATGCTGATATAAAAATATTTACATCAGAACTGAATGGCGGCAATTTGTGGTGACCATATGGTCCAAATATGAAGCAAAATATAAAGAAAAAATAAAATATGTACTAGCAAATTCCACTTTCATCATTTAGTTTGATTCCTGAATGAAAGGCTGCTTTGTCCACTCCTTCTCCTTGTCATTCCTTACAAATTCATAACGTAGTACACTAAAGTACTAAATATATTCCCTCATATCCCAATACATTTTAACAAAAAAAATGTTCGTTCTGAAATTCCTGAAATCGTGAATTTCATAACCCTGAAAAAATTTAATAAATGCCGTAACTCCTGTAAGTACATTATCCGTAATGCTTTGTTATGCCACCATTAAAAAAGTCATATCTAGATTTGAGCTCTTATTTTTTATATGTATTTTCGTCGTGCTTTTTAAATTTGGTGTTGTAATATTCACGTTATTAATTTTATGAAAGCTTTGCGACTTCGCCGCTCTGTCGCGCTTTTAATCTTGATGTTTATTTCGTTTGTTTTTACGTTTATTTATTTTTCGTTTGTTTATTTTTTAATGCAATTATGACCGAGTGACTTGTTGCCTGAAGGAAAATTTTCTTTTCACAGGTTAATTTGTGATAAAATCAAAACATATTTATTACGTGAAGGTAGAAATTTTCAGTCGCTGTTATATTATGAAGTGTAAATATGTAATCATTCACTCTGCCCCACCCAGTCTTTCATCGCTGATTGCTCAAATTATAAATACAAATAATAACTTCTTCTTCCCATATCCGTTCCACATCTGGAACATATGGTCACCACAAATTGCCGCTACTTTGTTCTTTCAGCTACCACTGTTTGTTCCTCGTTTTAGGTCATATTTGCACCTGAAGGTCTTCTTGGTTACATAGATGGTTTCCGACAACCTCCAAAGCAGAATTACGAGTGCTTGAAGAGGCTGCAGCTGTAGTATCCGAGGAGGTCTAGTTATATAGATCGCCACTTGCGACGCTGGGCGTCACCAACACATGGCGCCCGGTACGCAGTCAGTTGTGTGCCGACGGTGGTGAGGTCGTATTCTGGTTTGCCCAGCCTGAATGCTGTGACAAGGTCCGGGCCAGAAATTTGTAAAGTTATCGAAATATATATGTCTATGTATAAAAAAGGTCTTTGTGATGTTAATCTGCTCCTCTTCCTGCCACCATGCAATTCAATAACTTCCGTAGATGAGGATGTCACTACCTTGTTTCAACATGGATAACAATGAGTACTGTTTATTCACTTGCTGAAATACCACAGCTTCGCCTTTAATGAAAACTTTATCAATTTCCAACGTGAATAAATATACTGATGTGAGAAGTAAATAATCTACATAGTATAGTAACAATAGAAAGTTATGTAGGGAAGTAAAGAAGGGGGGTTAGGTGGAGCTTCATAGAGTTAAGTAAGAAGTTTAGACAGGTGTAAGTTCTTTAATTATAATGTATAAATACAAATATTAATGAAGAATGTTATTTCATTTCTATTAAAATCTTTAAAAACATAATTGTTTTCAATGTAATATCATCATCTACATCATTCCATTTTTATACTACTATGAAAATACTGCAATAATTAGGTATTTACTTATTCCATAGCCATTCCATACCTGGAACAAACGGTCACCAAAAATTGATACCACTCCGATGCGACAGTTGCCACTTTCCATGCCTTATCCTCAGACATCTGTGAACCCAAAAGTCCCCTTGGGAACATATAATATATGATTCCCGAAGACCCCCAAGACAAAAAAACGGGGACTAGAAGAGACGGTATCCGACGCAAATTTTGATTGATTTAATCTGATATTATAAAGAGATTAGATAATTAACACGATGCTCAGATCATTTCGACCTAAGGAGTGGCTCAGCCCGACAAAGCTAGCAACGGACGATGTCCAAGTTGTAATCCGCATCCAATGTTGCTTGATTTCGGTGATCTAATGAGAACCGAGCTAACCCATTGATGTGCCATTGTCTCTGTACAAGGAAAGTTATAGACCTAATATATTGACAACTGATCATACGACACCACTAAATTGAAATTAAAAGTAAAAACAATCGAATGTTTTCCTCATTAAAATTGCTACTTTCTCATCATTTCTTCTTTGCCATGATTTCCATTGCTTCAAATTTCTATTCAGTGGTCTCTACTGTATCTACTGCAGTATTACTGAAAAAACTTTCACATAGACGGTGAACTAAACGAAAGCCTATTGTGAATAACGGAATTACTGAAAGACATTCGCGCAAAACTTTTGTGTAACTGAAAACTATTAGGAAATTTTAATTAGTAGAGTAATTTCATTTTGTAACGAACTATATTTTAACATGGATCGTTCAAATAATCTTGAACGATCGTATTTGATCAATTAAGTCTCATTGAATTGAATATATAATAATAAATATAAGAAGAATAGCGGCCGTGACCTGGATGTGGAATGCAGAGTATTGAAGAGGATGGAAACTCATGCGGGAGGCTTACGTTCAACAGTGGACGGATACAGGCTGATGATGGTGAAATAAATTTCAATCTCAATATTTCTCTGGTACTACAGACGCAGTCTACGCAAGTTCGGGGGCTCTTGCCCTGAAGGCTCCCGGGAATCATATGTGTTCCCATGTGGACCTCCGGCTATACAGTTGTTTAAAGACAAAGCATAGAAAATCTGAGCTTACAAAACTATGAAACGACGTTATAACGAAATTAGCGGTGTCCATATACTCCGAATTTGGAGCGGTTATGACAGGTGATTAGCCAAACGATACAACAAGATATAAGTGAATAACTGAATAACTAATTCATACCTTATTTTAACATGGATCACACAGAGCACTATTTCACTATCATACTGCAGTTTCACGATCTGTGAAAGCTTAATCAGTTCCAACGTGTACAAATGTACTATACTAAATACTCGAATACTGAATAGCGATTATATTTAGTGACCACGTGTTCAAGATATGTTGAAATGCAAAATATAATATTTTATGGTTACTGATTCCTAACTGATGTGTGCTTTTTGTAGAATCCATTTCCGAATCATACCATTTCCTTATCCATTCCCACGTATTTCGTGGTTAGCAACGTGTTACCAAGAAAGGCAATTCGAGACTCGCTGTACTACTTCGCAGCCTTAGACTGAGGTCTATTTGACATCTAACTGATGCACCTAGAATCACGGGAAGGCCTTCAGCCACTCTCTAACAAGTAGATTTTTGCGTGCGTCCAGTAACGGGTCCCCATCTGGATCTCCAAAAACAGGACGGGACAGGGAGGGTTTTTACCAAGCGGGTTACTGATCACTGACTTCGATTCACTCTCTACTCTGATCTAATTCAATCAGTTAAGGGTGGGGGTGGGATTGCGCCGTGATATAAACACAGATTCAAGGAATTAACACGGGGGCTTTCTCTTGCATGCGAAAGGGGAGAGGGTAACTTCACTAATCTAATTCCGCTAAGTAAAGTTGGAGATTCGATTCAAGATACGAGCCGATAGAGAAAGAATGTATCCTTTGACGCGGTTCTAATTAGAATCAGATAATATAAAATACAAATTATTAATTAAATATACATATACTATAGATAAAATTCTTTTTTCAATGATCTTGGAAACCAAGATAATAACGGCATTGAAAAGCGGGATGCGAACCGCGGCCCTTGGAAACCAACTATGCCCAGGTATTATATATACAGTATACTATACCGCTCAGCCAACTGGGCCATTACATAACATAGACCGACTCGCGTTGAAACTAGTATTTATATCATCTATAAAAGTAGATTAGAATATTGAAATAATAAAATAATATTCTAATATTTTTTTTAAAAAATCCATAAAATACAAACGTTCAATTTCCAACAAAGTGACATCTGTTATAATACGAAAGTATCATTTTTTATGTAAATACATACAAGAGAATACCAACAGTTGGTGAATGTAATTCTAAAGTCTCATCTGTGTAATTTAATCATGCTTACCATGCTGTATATGGCTAAGCGCTGCATGTGGAGTGTTGATCCGCCAACGTCATAGACTACAGTCCGAGATTCACGCATCATCCTTAATTATTACAAGAATTTACATTCAATGGGTGGTCTTCACGGGACGCCTTTCGTCTACTATAAATTTTGATTAATAAGCTATGACTGGCATTTTGCGGGTGAGGGATCAAATTCACACCAACCGGAGGTATTTTAGAGCTCAGAACTCGATTAAAAATCCTTTTTTTTAATCTCGAACCCACGAACTTTGATTTGCAAATCAAATGCTTTAACCATTGAGCTTCACCCGCCAGCAGATAAATAATAATAATATAAATGCGTCAAAACTTCTCGAGTCTTCAGGTGAAAGAATTGGTCGCGGTTGATCGCGCAGTGTATAGAATAGAACTATGGTGCATAGTTCGTGGTTCAAATTCCTGCGTCTGCCGTTTCATTTTTTTCTGAAATCGACGAGAGAATGACATAAAATATGATATTTGATGTAGATATGTGTGTGTATCAATTTATTAAATTTATAAGAATCGGATAGTGTCTTGATTAGTGATGGAAGTAATCGAACATTATAAAGACATTTCTTATATATACGCATGCAAATGACTTTTGTCTCACTACATGCGGAAACTAAGTGAGTATTGTTTATTTTGATATGCTTTTTGAGGGGTTCGAGATGGAAATATTGATACTGGAATAGACTGATCAATGACTTTTAAGTAAATTCAGAAACTACTTCTTTTCAGTCGATGTTTTTAGTAGTTATTTGCTGCCTGGTATGGCTTAGTGACAAGCGTTTACTTAACATGCCTTATTTTGTGGATTCGATGCACTATGGAAAATTAACATTAATTTTTAATCTATTACTGGGCTCTGTAAATACCCCAGGTTTAATTGATATCTAACCTCCAAAATACCCCCGGTTGGTGTAAATTTGATCCCCCACCCGTAAACTGTCAATCATGATCAATTTATTAAAATTATTGGTAAACAAACACCCATTCATAGTGAAAAAAAAATTTAGTGAAAAATCTCTTAAAAATTAATTAAGTGTGAATGTAGGACTGCTATCTATTATATTATCAACATTCAACATGCAGTGTTGACTCATATTTAATATAGTAAGTACCATAGAATCAGCAGATGAGATTTTTGCAAAATATATAGCCGATAATTTTGAGAGGCAAAGCTGATATGGGATGAAGCAAGGACCATGGCATCTAACAGAGATTCGTAGTGGAGGTTTGTGACGATTGCATGTTTCAGTTGGCAGAAATAAACAAAAATAATATGGACAACAAATAATAGTTTTTCCAACTATCTTTTTAACTATTTCCACAAAAAAGTACGGCAGAATTTCAGTTTTTTTTTAATTGGAAGATTATAAAGTGCGTCACTGTCAAGTTTGATTTTATTATCACAATTTCAAACTTTTCTAATAAATATTAATAACGAAATACCTTTCTTTCATTGCTTTTGGCAAAAAGTTTCCGACGTTCCATCAGGATGAGATCCACGGCCATCAAATTGGATTAAAAAACTTACAAATAACTGAGGCGAAAGCAAAAACTTTGCACAAACGAGGCATTTAAATATAATGTTTATCTAATTAATTCAAATAGCTGAGCAAAATAAATTAAATTTTTACATTCCATAGTAAAAAAACAACTTTGCCATGCCAATTTCCGCGAAAAATTTCCGCTACTTCCATAAAATCAAATAATCCATAAAATTGTTACAGTGAACAAATGATCATGTTTTAAAATAATGCTTGTAACATTTTACGTTGATTGGAAAGTAAAATGTACTAGCCTTCCAGAATGTTGTGCATATTCAACGTCAAAATTGCCTGATCGAAATTCGTAAGCCATTTTTGGCACTCGTGACTTTAGTAACAAAGAAATATTTGGATATTCGATAATCATCGTTTCTTAAGGAGATGAGCAACACGCTTCCGAAGCCTGGACATTGTTTTTTGTCCTTAAGCGATAGCACAATCTTACCGGGAGCAAGTATGGAGCCTAGATTTGATTAAATAAATTTTAAAAATCAAGCTTGGTTCGGTTTTAAACCGACGGCTTTTGAATGATAAACAAATGCTTTACCGCTGAATTATTCCGCCTGGCTCACCTTGATTATATAAAATTGTACAATTACTTTTTTTAATTCACTCGATAATGGGTGTTAAGTGTAGCCGAAACAATTTGTCACAATTTTTTTTGTTCTTTAATAATATATATATATATTTTCCTGGTTGGATTACTTGAACTAATCTCACCTTACCGGTAAATAAATGGTAACCCTTTCCCTGCAGGTAAATCATAACTTTTCTGTATCCTTCTCCTTCCCTGGAATAAAGCCATTTCTTTAAACACAGACAAACCCTTTGCGCCACTTTTTTTATCCCAACTTCTTCTTTGTCCCTCTAAACTTCTTTTAAACATCCTAAATATTTCACCTTCACCCGTTTTACAGAAACGCCAGAAACTTTACAATAGCGCGTAATGGGTTTTTTCATTTTACCTCGAATAAAAAGTTTAATTTTTTTTCATGAAAGTTTAAATTGGCCCGCGTGATACTTAATTTATAAATAAATATGAAAAAATATACGAATTCAAGTTTTTTAAGTGCTGAATAAAAACAGATTTTCAATGTCGTTATTTATAGAAGAATTGTGTTTTTTTATGTAATCGCATGCAGGAGAGACAACCGGTCGTGAGTAGTGCACTCTAAGACGTTCAGTCAAGTTATTTGAAAGGTTATGTTTATGCATAACATGTACACGTAGTTTGTATAAAAAGGGCGACTAATTATTACGTCTGTTAAGAAATGGTCACTAATAAATACATTCAAAATAACGAGTTAGAATAATAAATTGGCAGTAGAAAATATAAATTGGCGGTAGAAAAATATTAATTGGCAGTCGATAAGTAATAAATTGGAAGTAAATAATTAATAATAGCTTAAGATAGGTTAGGTAAGGTTTCCATCTTATGTGCGATGCATTCATTAATTTAACATTAATTACTGGCAGTATTGCGTACATTACTGACATCATAATTTTTTGACTGCCCACATACGTACTGACACAGTGGACGCTGCCAATTTATTTAATTTGCTGCCAGTTCATTTAATTGACTGTCAATTCATACCACTTACTGCTTAAGACCTTCAGACGGAAAAAAAAGGTTTAAAATCAAAAACTATGTATATATTGTGATATTTCAAAAAAAATTGAGCCATCAAGTAAAAACTAGTTACCGGCTATATTGCCCATAGTAACATTTTAACATAGTAACGTTTTTCATTCAGAATTTTTATGTGAAAAAATGGGTATACTAAAATGTTTATTATAAATATCTCTCCACCGGCTTACATTGAGACACTCCAGTAGTTTTTAAGCTCCACATCCCGACATTCCAACGATTTGTCCAACACTTGAGTGAATAGTTCCCACATTGTATTATTTATGACTCGACTGCAGCTAGGCTACTATTTCCAGAGGCGTAACACAGAGATATGTTATCAATCTGTGGTGGATGTATGCATCAATAACATTAAGGTTATCAACTGCCAACACTTGGTGAAACAGCAAAATTGTAATATTAAATTCATTTTGTAATTTTAGAATTAATTTTAATTAAAAAAAAAAAAAACATTTTGATTAAAAAATTTACAAATTAAAAATGTTTTTTTGCATTTTCACACAACAGCAATGTTACATATATGACGATAAAACGACGGTTAGGAAAAATAATGTTGAAATGGCATCCAGACTGGAAAACAGAGCGTTGGACGACCTCTGCAAGATGGACTGATGACATTAGAATAGTAGCCTGGTTGCGGAAGGTGGAGGATTGAAAAGGATAGGGAGACCCATGCGAGATGCATACATTCAACAGAATAGAGACACAGGCTGACGATGATGATGATGGGTTAAGCCGTGTCCATGCATGCCCCTCGACAATATTTGTGACGTCAGTGAACATGTCTTGATGCATCCCTTCAGCCCAAAAGAAAGAAACCTTTTGTGAGTCCCTATAGACCCGCTGCACACCGAACAGTGATTGGCCAGACCATTATTTTTTCTGATTTCATGCCTTCCAATGACAGATATATTAAACTGCCATTCCACAAAACTGTCTTATAATTTATATTATAAATTCACTAAAGAGTTTTGCATACATTTTTTCATAGACGCATATTAATCCTAATTTCATACTGAACCTGAAAATTTTGATTACAAGTATTAAATTGTATCATAATACTTGGAATGCAAGAATAAGGAGTCTTGAGAGTAGTTGATTATCATTATCATCACCATATTCACTGCCTGGAGCATATGGCATTAACAAACTGCTACCATTGTCGTCGCCTCATCCCATGTCAGCTCGGCCTTCTATAGCTTCTATGAGTACATTCTATATATAATTTCAGATAGCGCAAGCCTAAAAGCTTGAAGAAAGGGCAGACATAATTTATGTTCGCATGTATTATCCTTAATATATATCCCAAGTAAGTCCACCTTCGCCTCTTGACTGACTGTATGTATAAAAGGCAGATTGTAGTATAGAAGGCTACCTTGTCCGCTCTTTCACCTCGTCATTTCTAACATAGTCGAACCATCGTATCTCCGGTGTTCTACGGAGGCATCAGCTGTCTTAATCCATTATACGGCTGCATTGTCTCTTATTGAGACGCCTAGATTCACAGCCGTAAAGATGAATGGGAACGATACATAGTATAGAAGACTACCTTATCCGCTTTCTCATATAGTGTCTCAAGTACAATGTATACAATCGGCGGAACTCTGGGTGGAGGCTTGAAACTTGGGACGAGGCAAAATAATGGCAATTGTCATACTGTTTGGTGGCATATTTTCGTGACTATATGTACCTGTATATCTGCTCTATCTAGGTGGAAAATATGAAAGAAATTTTAAAAAACATCGTTGATTTATTTCAAATATATTATATATGTATTTAAAATAATACTTCCGCTGAGCTTGATGATCCCTGTTTTGAGGTCTTTAGCAGTCGTCATATACATAGTAGCCAAGAAACTTTTAGTGGCTATACCATATGGCAATTATGGCTGTCCATTATTAGGCGGTCAAAATACCACCATGGAGCAATTATGTCTAGACATAAATAGAAAATAACTTTTTTTGCATTCATATAAACTGTCATAACTATGAGAAATATTAGAGAATTGAAAAAATAACTCTAAATAGTATCATCATCCAATTATTAATGGAATTCACTATGAATGGGTGGTGTTCACGGAACGATTTTCGTTTACCACTATTTTTTATTAATAGTCTATGACTGGTAATTTAAAGGTGAGAGATCAAATTCACACCATCCGGTGGATGTACAGAGCTTAAAAATAGTTTTTATTTTAATCTCAGTCGGGGATCAAACCCGCGACCTTCAATTTGGTAAGCAAACGCTTAACCCACTAAGGCAAGGGTTGGCAAAGTGCGGCTCCGGAGCCGCATGCGGCTCTTTAGCTCCTTGAGTGCGGCTCTAGCACAAATATCCACAGGCCTGGGCAGGTACATCGCGCCGAGGGAATAGACCCCTACACAATAGACTAGAATAGACTCACCACTGTTCAATCGGTTCACACCACTGTTCTTGCTCACTGTACTTAACTACTTCGCCAAATGCTTGACGAATGTAAACCGACCATAAAACCGTTACCTTACTTTCGGAGCGGCGCGCGGTACCTGCGCTCCGAGGTGTACGTGCGGGGGTGACTTATCGGTCGGTTGACGACTGCCGGGTACGCGGTGCGGCGGGAGACTCACGCGTTTCAACAAGTCTGGTTGACATTAACAGCAGTCATTGTACCAGTCGCGTTGATTGTGAACAGTCTTTTCTACAGTGGTCGGAGCTTATCGAGCAAGTGGCTTACGTTACAAAGTCGTCTTATTGATTAGAGCCTGGAATCATGCCTAAAATTAAAAACAACAACATACAAACATGACTAACTGAAACTTTCCAAGGAGATGCAAGGACGTTGTACGCATTAAGTGTTTATCAGTCATTGTCAAGATTTAAATTTATAGATACCTTACTTTCATATTATTGTTTATCGAGGAATAAATCTTTATAAAGTGTGAAATCAAGTTTTATTCAGTATACCCGTAATTTAATGAAGGTCTAAAATTATAATGAAGACTTACTAAATTAAAAAAACAGATTTGGCTCACATAATTTTTTTGAATTGTTGTAATGTACATATTTGGCTCTTTGGCAAATAAGTTTGCCGACCCTTGCACTAAGGTATCCCCAACGTAAAAATGGTAACTTTTAAATCCTCTCCTTATATATAGGCCAGGAGTTGCGGATTTAGGGGGTGGTGAAGTGGGTCGGTGCCCCAGGGCGTCGAATAAGCTAAGGGCGACGATAGCAACCAATCTTGCCTAGATTTTTTACAATATAAACAATATTGGGCGCCAGAAAAAATGCCCTAGGCCGCCGTAGGGTCTAAAACCGGTAATGTGACATGGGATGAGACGAGGTCAAAGTCCACTGAAAGAGCTTTGTGGCAGCAGTTCATGACGACCATATGCTCCAGTTACGAGTGCTGATAAGGAATGATGATTATTTTATAACATATTACTTTTAAGACAATAAGAAATATTATAAAATTGACTTTGTGCTTTCTCACCAAACATTGTCTTTCACTGTTACTTTACTCATATGTTAAACTGTTAATTCTTGTATGTTTTGGTATTCAATCAATTTCATTATTTATTCAATTCAAGAATGTGAATCGTTTAAAATGAAAAGAGATGTTGTTGCTAACCAAAAATAAATCCTTTCAAAAAAAAATCTAGTCCTAGACAAGGGACAACAGGTTTTCATTCAAACTCATTTCAAACATGGATAGAAAACCATTTCAATTGCATCACTCATTTGTATATCATCCATCATCATCATCATTTAAGTCTGCGTCTCTCATAATGAGAGACTACAGCTCTGTCAACAAGTCGTATTAGAGGATTTCATTACTCCAAAGGAAGACCTATCAACTACCAAGAACCTTGACTGGTGGCCCTGGAAATCCCTGAACAGATTAAGAACCGGAGTTGGTAGAACAAAAGACAACCTCGAGCGGTGGGGAATGCTTCGGTAGGGAGAGTCATTATTGTGCGACTGTGGAGACCTGCAGACCGCCTTACACCTAAGATCCTGCTCCATGTGCCTAACATCACACATCTCAAGATCTTATGCTGGGCAACACACGGGCTATCGATGTTAACAGATACTGGGCAAAACTAATTTGACGTCGCTGACACGAAAGAAGAAGAAGAAGCCTGCGTCCGTCCACTGTTAAACATACTCTTTCCGCAGGAGTTTCCATTCTTCTTCTAGAACCCATGACTTTAGCATCTAAGCTACTCTCGACTTGTCCGACCTCCGTCGGTCGCAATACGATCTGACAGATCAGGCGACGGTTTTATGGACACCACTCCTTGGCAAAGTAATACAACTAGGCCGAAATAACTTTGTAACTACTGGGATTAGCAGCATTTAAAAAATGTAAGTTCATTTTTAAAGCGAAAATTCCGTAATGTCTACTAGAACTTTGTGGCGATAACTCAGCCATAGGTTTCAGTTAGGGGAGCGGATATTGATGATGATGATCATGAGATTTACTGCAGCTCAGCATCTAGTAACAAGTCTATAATCCTTCTGTATTTTTACTATTTAGTTCTGTCAGCAGCCATGAATTTCGTATCGCACGACGAAAAATGTTGTAATTTGCGAGGCATAATTTTAAGTGATTTTTATAACCAATTTTTAAGGTTATCAAATGTATGACATTGGTAATGGTAGCTCAACCCAAAAGCGTTGTAATGACATAAATGTAATAACGGTTCAACGCATATAATATTCGTTAACACTCTAAGTCTAAGTTGTCGATACCTATTAGGGTATGAATGTACCTACTTAGGGGTTTTCTATAGAATTCAACAGTCGGGAGCACAAAGGAAAGGGTTAGAAGGCTGGGACCCTAGTGAAGGTAGAAATACCCCTTAAACAGCGCGAGGGTTATAGCTGCCCTTCAGACAAGCCAAAGATATTATAATGGTTCAAACTTGAAACCATAGAACAAAGAACGTATTCCTTATTCTATGATTTAAACGGTTTTTAGACACGAAATAATCAAATATGTGACGCTTTGTTGATTAAGCGGTTTACTTTAAACAAAATAAATTTTAAAAAACTAGAATCTATGTTAAATTTATTTATAGTATCGAATTGAGCCGCCCTTTAAGACAAAATCCTCTAGAACTAGGAAAAGTGGGTCATCGGGAACCATATATATTCCCAAGTGGATCTTCCGATTTGTCCCTATAACAATGAATCGACAACAGTCAGAACTAAGTAACGGCAATTTTTAATGGCCATATGTTCAAGATATGGAACGGATATGGGAAGTAGATTTATGGTATGTTTATAAGTAAAGTATTTTTTTAATCACAAGGAATTGATGAAGCTGTTAATGAAGACTAAAGTGGAAGTTGATATCGGAAACTATACGTGTGTTTCCAGGTGTTTCTTCAGTCATGCGACTTTTTAATAAACATATGCTTGCTATCAGCTTATAAATAAACGTTGAATAAAAACGAATGAAGAAAAGGCTCTAAAACTCATACCCTAAAAACAAATGTCCTGAAAATTCTTCAAATATGATTTTAATATAAAAATTTAAACTCTTCGATAAAAATAATCGGAGTGTTGTTTTCGAAAAAAATTGATTGGGTGGCATTGATATGCTCATTTGTCGATTACCCTTAATTCCCATCGACGTTCAAAAGATTGAATCTTTTCAAAGTTCCCGAGGGCTCCTCTCAGGGCTGCCCCCTCGGCCCCTTTCCCAATCCCAATCTCCCTTTTTCCACTTTTTCCCAATCTCAATCCCCACCTTTTTTGAGGCGGCGACTGCGAATTGAACGACGGATGTGACTTATCTCACTTATGCAGGGCGACCAAAGACACGATTTAAAAAAAACAATGAAAAAACGTTTATATACATTTAATTTATCATCATCTTATAGGATATATCTCTCATCAATAGATTTGAGAAAAATATACGACCTTTGCAACAATGTTCATTTGATTACCCGCTATTTTCATGTCAGTTTCGAGAAATGAACATGGTTTTGTGGCTTTTGGGTTTAGCCGTGTGTGGCAAATTGTATCAATACAATATTAAGACCGCCATTGCAGGGGTCTTATTCAGGGTTAACGACAAAGTCGTCAGCCCCTACCCCAATGTTTTTGAGACTAGGTGAATCAAGTATTAAATATGTTTGATTATTTATGAAAGTAATTTGACGTCAATGCCACGAAGACAAAGAGTTCGTACATTCCAAGTAAGTTTTTTGAAAAATTGAAATTTCTGCATAGTTGCTAGAAAAAAATACTTTTTGTTAAATAAAATTTATAAAATATATGTTATTCACACTTCTATCTTATCTCTTGCAAAACCCTTTCTTTATTAGTAAATATTTATTACATAGACCCCACCCATTATCCCCCACACTCCACTTAACTTCCCTCTAGTGAAACATTTTCTTTATCACTTAATATTCATTTACACGTCAGTACATATGTGCACATTGATGAAGCTTTCATAGATCCTGAAACTGCAGTTTTACATTAATTGAAACAATGTTCAGTGTGATCCATGTTAATACAAGGTATGAAATTATAATATATGTAATAATAAAAAATAAAAAATAAAAAATAAAATCGCATCAAATTTTTCTTTTAATCTACCGGACGACTCAACACTCAATGTCGTCTCCATTTTCACTACCCATTCGAGTCACTCGCTCCCCACATCCGCTTTCCACTAGTCACTCCCCGCTCCCCACTCGAGTCACTCCCCAACTCCTACTCGAGTCGCATCATCCCTTAATTACATCCTCAGTGAGAGTCGCGATTGAAAAAATATTTACCGCCGAAATTCATCTTTTTCCCCCGGTCCATTTCCTTCAAGAGCAGATTAACCTTTTTCAAAGAGAGACAATTTATAACGAATCGAGTTTTTTTTTTCACAGACTTTCGGCGACATTTTTTTCTTCAGTTATTAACGATACTCAAAAACTGAATTTACCAAGCTACTAAACATTTTTTATTAATATAAACTTATACAGACATCACGTACCTGAGACTGGCATCAAATCTCTGATCCAATGCGAACGAATATCTTTAAAAACATAAAACTATAAACTGTATGAATATTACTTTTTGTTAAGGAGTCATTCACTTTAAGAAGCTGTTTTTAATTCTTTCTTGTTGTGTTTTTTTGAAGAAAAAGAATAATATAAATTGATTGAGTCTTAGATATATTTTTTTATGTTATGAAATACACGATGAATTATTTTATGATTTTTTTCTTCGAAATTGTTCTTGTTATAAGCTGATATACATGGTGTATGAAATTAGGGTGTACTGTTAACGTGCACTATGGGGATCGGAAAATTAACCTGAAAGCTGTGTAAAAAGTTTAGTTACAATAGTTAGTAATGAAGTTGTTAGTTGAATCTAAGATTAAATAACGAATAAAAAAAAATTGAATAGCATAGTGATATTTGAAATAAATGCACTGGTTTTCGTTTCTCTATAAAAAAAATCAAAATAGATGTTTACTCGTACATAAAACATAGGTTCAACAATTGATATTTTACAAGATAAAAAATAAATTTTGGGACTTTCGTTCTCATTGCATCAAAGTTCGATGCCATTCTCACGCACGTGATGTCTGGAATAATTTTATATTAAAAAACGTATGGTAGCTCGTTGAATTTGATTTTTCAGTATCGATAATAACTGAAGGAAAAATTGAACTGAAAATCTGTAATGAAAAACACGATTCATTATAATTTTTCTCGTTTTAAGCTTTAAATACCACACGAAAAATTAAAATAAATATATTTTTAAAATGCATTATAAATTATTTAGTTTTGATTCACATTTATTTTAAACGATTACATGTTTCGGGATACCATCTTCAATAATCTTATTGTCACTTCTTCAATAAAATTAAATAAACATCGTCAACACTTCAATATATAATGGGACATAAGTTTTCGTTCGAACCCGAAGTCGTGGCTCGAACACAAGGAAAATATGCACGCCTAGTAAGGGAAGCCATTGAAATCAAAAGACATCCCATCAACATCAACAGGGATGACGGCTTGATTCTCAAAACAACGTGGCTTCCACCTCTAGCACATACTCTAAAACCTGTACAGACAAGCAAGGACGACCACAGTCCGACATGACGTTCGTGGAGGTACAATTCTTAAAACATACCTACCGTATTTTTAGACCATACCTACTGTAGTCTTAGAACATACCCACGGTTCTCCGGTATGAAACTTGAGTATGTAGTTGCCATGGAGATATAAATCAATAACGCTTGTTATAGAAAAAGATAATCTGAATAAACCAACTCAAAACTAAATAAATCATCAATCTCGAAGAAGACCCCTGCAATGGTGGTCGAATTATTGGTTGAAGAAAGTTCGCCACACACGGCTAAACCCAAAAGCCACAATATCAAATCTGGCCGTGAAAACCTAAGAAGTTATTTACTCCACAATATACTTATGATACAATAAACATCGTTTTAAACCATTTTGCGCATTAAACCATTATCATATTCGAAATCTGCCTCCCCAACCGTAAAACATCCTCAATTAATGAGTTATTCGATACAACCGGTTAAATTAATGATTATCTGGTTCAGGCGGGAGATGCTAAACCGTAACCGTGAAACCGTAAGCACGCGCCGGCAGTTAAATTAATATTTAACCTGTAAATTAATTAACATAGCCTTGTACCTGTGTAACCCCCAGGTAAGTTTGTAATTACTTGATCTATGGATATTCCCCGAAAGGTGCATTAATATATTATCAGTGTGATCTTTGACCTCAATAAATACTTAACAGAAAATTACATAATTAGTGTAGGTACGACTATCAAACTATAATTGTTTTAATAAACATTAATAGCATTAAGGTTATCAACTGAAAATACTTAGTGAAACTCCATAATTATAAATTTAAAATTATTCTAATTAATAAATTAACAAATTTAAAATATTTAGTTTTGATTCACATTTATTTTAAGCGATTACATATTTCGGCCTGCCTGGACACCATATTTAATAATGATTAATTTTAATTTAATCGTTATTGAAGATGGTCTTCAGGGAGGCCGAAACATGTAATCGTCTAACTAAAAAGACAATTAAGACTGGGTCACATTATTACAAAAAGACAATCTGAGGATAAGGAGGCACAGATTCTTCGTTCTCCCAAAGAGTTACACTAACCTGCCAGAGACTTTGCTTCTTGGGAGAGAGATCAGACTGTTTAACCATATCGCCTCGGATTTAGATATATTCCACGCAAAGGAGGCCCAGTTCAGGTACTCACTTAACGAATGTGTTGGAAAGAGTATTTTTTTGAGTCGTCTCTTTGACGAGCATTGGGACTTTCTTAGTAATTAACCATAAGTACTTAAGTTGAAAAAATGTATTTTATTATTTCAGGATCATGTTGAATAAAATTTGTAATTTATTTATTGTTTTACAGAATCGAAATTCCATTTTTTTTTAATGTAATGCATCTGAAAGCATAAAATATAATTTGAAAAAATACAGAATCTAAAACGAGGATATCCGAAGAAGAACTCAAGTAGTGGAGTGCTACCCAATGAATAGGCACACTCAAGAGGCAATGGACATATCTGTAAAAGAGACAACTGACAATGAGAATTAAAAGTGTTAGAATGGCATCCAAGAACTGGCAAACGGAGATTTAACCGATCCCTGCAAGATGGACTGACGACATCTGAAGAACAGCGGGAGTAGCCTGAATGCGGAAGGCGGAGGATCAAAAAGGATGGAGACTCATGCGATGGGCCTACGTTCAACAGTGGGCAGATACCATCCATGTCAGCTCACTAAGCTGGAGTATACAAAATTAATAAACTTACTATCAGCCGCTTTAGTCTTTGCCTCATCCCATGTCGGCTCTGCAACTCCCGCAGCTCCGGCAAGTACATTCTATATATGTTTCCCGACGGGTTTCCAAGATAGCGCGAGCCCGGAGGCTTGAAAAAAAGGCACATATAACTAACATTTTCCATCGGTATCTTTTGTACATATTTATACATCTTAATCAAATGTTGTATTGGAAAGCTGCCTTGTCCGCTCTCTCACCTCGTCATTCCTCACAAAGTCAAACCATCGTATCACCAGTATTCTACGCAGCCATCTGCTCTCGAAACCCAAAATATAATACATAGATGCAAAGAATTAGAGCCTTAAATATGAATGGGGACGATACAGGCACTTTGTTTCGATCGAATGAAACTGCAAGTCTCAGATATTGCGTATTGAAGTAAAAAACGGGAATCGAACTTTATCTGCTATACTCATCTAGCAGATTAATGCTCAAAACGCAATCGCAAAAATGACATTAAAAAAAACACTTTCATTTTTTGTGTTGCCAATTACATAAAAAATAACATAACCGTATAAAAAATAAACATTTTACTAATTCACTCACATTTGTGTTTACCTGCTCTACACCCTTCCATTAATGTCTGCCGTGAAATTTACCCCTTTATCAAAATATGGTTGATAAGGCTCGTGTACATTATTTACCTGTTGTTTTCCCCGTTATGTCGGGAAAATTTGCTGCGTCACGGGAAAATCCCCACGTTCATGGGGGTTTCTTTCAGCCGTTTCATGACTCACGATATTTTTTTCGGAATTCAACAAGTTATTTGTGTATATTTTTTTATTATTCACCGAACAACGTTTAGGTGAAATGCCTATTGTTCGAATGTATTATATAATATTTCATGAGTCATGTAAGTGAATAATTATGTACGAGTATTAGTAATATATTGGCCTTTTATATCATTTATTTGATGTTTCCGTACAAACGCATAAAGGAGACCGAACCAGTAGACACTTTCTGTACTCCTAGGACTCTATGACGCTTAACCAGAAAAATAAGCCGGGAAGCTGCGTGCGGAATGTAGTGATTTTGTGTGTGTAGAGATTGGTACGATTACAAACGTTTATCAATTAGCTTTTTGGATAGGTTAATGCATGTTGTTTATCGCGTGCCATTTGTTGCGTTGCGATCATCAAAGGCTTCGGGAGCGTCGAGCTAACCATTCGTTTTCCTTTAATTTTCTGATTAAAAAGTCACTTAGAATGTGCCGTGGATTATGCAACAACCGTCTCTTTGATCCCCGATCTTTTTCCTTGGAAGAATTCCCATCAACAACCTCATATTTTACGTTTTTTTAGTTACATGTAATCCATAGATCAATATTTATTTATTTATTTATTAGAACCGAAGTTCCAAGGTACAAAGAATAAGAAACATAGAGTATACAGAAATATACAATACATACAAAAGAGAGAAATAAAACACAAACGAAGAAGAGGATGACACGTATCAAAGATTACAGAGATCCAGGAGAACAATACCATCGATAAAAGAGGAAAAGGATGTAAGAAAAGGATTGAGGTGTGTTGGTAGGCCATTTAGGAGCGCCATTGCCGTTGTACTACATTGAGTGCTCGAAGCTCCACAAGTATCAACTGGGATCAAAAACAATGGATGTTGTGATTGAACAATGTGATATCCTGTGTCAATCCTGTGGATTGGTTTGCAGTAACAAAACCTTTCATCTCGATCTCAACTCTTCTCGGTCTATGCGCCCTATGCAGTTTCTACCCTCAACCATCCCTTCCACAATGTCGTGAAGAAGATCATCATGGCGCATGTTGTAACCGAACCATTGGGCTCGCTTCTCTGGTTCCTAGGTGCCTACGCTATATAATATATATATTTAAAATGCAGACTCTGTTGCATAATTTAAAGCTTTCAAATGTTATCTCTTTAATGCTACGTTGTCGATAAGTTATGTCTCTCGTAAGCTGTATACCGATAGATAGATAAACTGCATTACAAGCACACTGCATCAGTTCAGACAATCACTTCTTTTAACTAAAGTAGTTTACCTTACATTAAGTTATGAGCTTGTACCAAAGGATACTATTACTCCTATCTGCTATAAGCCATATAACAATTTTGTCTTTTATAATTTTCACTTATTATAATAATAATTTTATATTAATTTTAATTAAAAAATCAATAAAGTAATAAAATAAAAATAGTTAGATTTTGATTCACATTTATTTAAACTGATTACATGCTTTGGCCTCCCTGGAGACCATATTCAATAATGATAAAACAATGGACAAGTAAAACAATTGAAAAAAGACATTATAGAATTAATGGGTATGTGGTTTTTTTAATCTATTAAGGCATTATATAATAATCAATTTTGGTTTTCAATTTAAAAAAGATATTATAAAATTACTGAGTATTCGTTATTTTAATGTATTAGGCTATTATATAATACTAAATTTTTGAGTTAAATTTTAAAAACATCTTGTAATTCTTCGATGTAGACAAAAGCCAGTCCATGGTGTATATGTTTTTTTTTCAGCTTGATTGATACCTGGAATAATTTTTAATCAGTATCAACGACTTTATAATGTTATCATTTAATCCCTGGACATGTTTGGGGTTAACAAGTAGTTTATTTAAAATTATATTAATACAGTTTCCATGTTTTTAACTTAGTATTGTCAGTTGATAACCTTAAGGTTATTGCATTTTAATATTTTTGAACCTAAGCCGCACTTGAAGGCCAAATGGTTCTGGCCATATCAAAAGATTATTAATGGGATTGTAAAACAGCATGATTTATTTTTAATTTTTCCAGACACTGGTTTTCAGAAATTTTGTATCTAGGCGGATGCATGAAAGCTCAATGAACCGTATTTACAAAGACGAAAGCTGTAATCGTTGTTTAAACGTGGACCACATTGATCACTGTTTATTGACTTGTTGGAATACTGCGGTTTCAACTTCAATGAAAGCTGTCCTACGTGTGTCAATATACGGTATTCCAACAATTTAACTAACGGTGCTCAGTTTGATGTATGTTGTAAGAATTATTTATGTATTTATTAATTTTTTTAATGTCAACACATACAGGAGAATACCGACAGATGGTGATAGTGATTCTGAAGTCTCAACTATGATTTCTATGACGCTTAACATATTCCATATGGCTAAGCGCTGCATGTGAAGTATAAATACGCCAACGTCATAGACTACAGCCTGACGTTCACGCATCAATCCAATTATTACAGGAATTCACATGAATGGGTTGTCTTCACGGAACGACTTTCGTCTACCACCAATTTTGATTGATAGGCTATGACTGGCATTTTACGGGTGACGGATCAAATTCACACAACCCTGGGATATTTATAAAGCTTACAAATCAATTAAAAATGTTTTCTTAATCCCCGTCGGGGGTTGAACCCACGACCTTTGACTTGGAAAGCAAACGCCTTATCAACTGAGCTATACACGCTCAAACATGTTTATGAACAACAACAACAAAAATTCGATGCAAAATTATCTCGTTTCACATAAGATGGAGCGATTTCAATATCATATGCATTATTAATTCAAAGTTTTTTTTCGGGTTTGACACTCTTAGAATGTTTACGGAGCTGCACAACGCAGGTATCTTTTATTGCGTGACGCGATATCAAAATATTCATCACGTGACGCGCAGCAATCTGGTTAGCCGGTTACTCATCAATAGCGCGATCGATAGCGGGACACGAGAGAACGTTAATTACGCTGGCGATGTAAACTAATCACCCCCTTCTCTGCACCCGGATGACGAAGGGTGGGGTGCTCCTTTGGGATTCATAGTCTTTGCTTGACAAGCGGCCTATCGATTAACTGAGATTTAATCGCCCATATAATGGTTACTTTAACCGCCGAAGAGACAATGGTTAAATTTAACCGCTTTGAAATATTGAATAGATGAGTATTTTATACTAACATCCCCCAAGACGACAAGTTGCGGGTTAGTCACGTGGCTGCGTGGAGGAAGGATGCAGGATCAGATTACCAAGCAAAAGTTTTTTTGGTTGACTTGCTTTTTTTTCCGACCGACGATAGTCGAAAAGTTAACTGACAACTCCCGGACACTGTGACATCCAGCGCCGCCAACAGTCGCAGCAAATAGCAAATAGCAAATTAAAGATGGCAGTTGCACCAACATGAAATGGAGCAACTGCCATAACAAATAAAATGGCGTATGCCAGCGCCGTGTAGTATTTTATAATTAAAACTATCATTTTTAGATGTGCATGTCAGGCGAGCGAACAAAAATAAGAGAAAAAATATCGTTTCTCGAGGCTTCACGGCATCAGCCAAAGAAAGCTATATCAAGATGATATTAATACGCTGTTTTAACATGAATCACACTGAGCACTGTTTCACTTGCTGGAAGACTGCAGTTTCGCGATGAATGAGAGCTTCATCGGTTCCAACGTGTACAAACGTGTGAAAATCTTTAGTACAGTTTTAAAGCAAAATTTCTGAAATGTTTTAAAACTAAGGCGTTTAACCAATGCACCTCCCAGTATTAACTAAAGAGATGTTGAATCTAACATCAGGTTTTAGACATAAAATAAAGGTCACCCAGCATACAATGGAGAGATCCATGAGAAGAGTGTCTCTAAAAGATTGAATCCGAAACGAGGATATCTGAATAAGAACTCAAGTAGTGAAGCCTACCCAACAAATAAGCACACTAAAGTGGTAATGTAACATATATATTGAAGATAAGATGGTAAATGGAGAAAAAATGCTGGAGTGGTGCCCAAGAACTGGCAAACAACGTGTTGTATGTGGACTAACGAAATCAGAAGAATAGCGAATGTAACTTTGGATGCGGAAGGTGGAGGATCGAAGAGGATAAAAACTCATGAAAGAGGCAACAATGGAAGAAACACGGGTTGATAATGATGATGATGTATTTCTGGGTCCTTTACAAATATAATAAATTATACGTCGCGTCGGTACGAGACCGTTAACCTAGCCAATAAAAAAAATCCTTCACATTTTCTCTTTTACGTTGCACCAGGGACGAATAGAGCCGAAAAATATTTTATTTTTATTTATTTCTAGTTCTGAAATCGCACAGGAGCACCGTTTGTGACTAGATCCCTCCATATATATTGCATTTTCAACAACCCCTATTATATTACCAAAATAACACCACACAAAAAACAACCTTAAAACATATAAAACACTACAACGATCTACGAATAAAATCGCTTGCCATAAAAATACACATATGGTATTTTAGATTCTAGTTTTCAGTGAAAATTTTCATGCAAAAATAGACCATATTTATTTACTGAATTGCATTCAAAATTGCTTTTCAATATTGTGTCACTTATCACGTTTTGTAATCGGCTTTTCATTTCAAAGGTAAACAGCTCGGTGCATAGCAACATCGACAGATGGCGGCCGAAAACAAAAAGGCTTTTACGCCGCAAACGACACGCTGAATTTCATGCGATTTTCAGCAACGTCTGTATGAAAATTATAATTTTAAAGGCGTTTATCGCGTGATGATCGCCGCTGAATTTTCAGTAGTAGAAATTCATGTTTAATATTAATTGAGTGGAGCCGTTCAGCATCCCCGGGGTGCATTTCCGGTTTCAGAAGCGGTCAAGTCCTGAAAGTTTTTCAAGCAAATTTCCGCTTTAACGTCATACGCATTACTAGCTTTTTGAAACTATTATTGAATGTCAAGGATTTTGGGACGTAAAATATAATTTCGGTATTTGTCGGCGCATTTTAATCATTAATTATATTTTTTTCATTTATGGGGTTGTTCAGAAAAATATCGTTTTTTTTAGTATTATATTTGTGAGCGACTAGCTAAGCGTATAATGGAAAGGTATATATAATCGTGTCGGAAACAACAGGGTCAGATCATGTCTTCCCAGAAGTGGGCGACGTCAATGGCGTTACTTCTAGCCATCATCAGGTGTTCCTGGGTGCAGTTATTCGGGCACAGCGCACACTCCAGAAGGTGTGACAGGGTCTGCTCCACGCCGCAGTCACATTCAGTCGGTCCGCTGTAAAACTGCCAGGCCCTCATTTATGTCCTCGTCTTGCATACTCCGGTCCGAAGTCTGTTAAGGGACCTCCATATATTCCACCCTTGGTCATGTCCAGGGGCTAGGTCCTCTTTCGGGGCAATCCAAGTATTCCCCTCAGTTGCGCTTCTCAACATGTTCAGCCGCAGGGTGGCCTCAGGTATCACCAGTTCCGTTGTCGACTCTAGGAAACTTCTTCTTGATTTGAGCCGTGAGGTTATCTTTTGGTACTCAAAACATACGGTGGTGTATTTCTTGAAATTTAATGATTAGCCTGAAGTTATCCCGAGGTTTGGTCCATTTAATCTTAAGAATAGACACAACCGGATCAACGTAACCACGTTCTGTTGATCGGGTTGCAACAGGCGGTGACTCATCCATGTTTTGGCGCGCGTCTTATGTTTCTCAACTTCGATGATCGAGAGCCGCACTTACGATGTGCTATTGTCGCTATTATTTTCATCAGCATTTTAAAATTAATCGGGTGACCATCCCGAAGTTACTGTGATTTCGACAGTTAAGTTCTAAAGTGGTGACTCAAAATAATCTCACGAGATCAACTACCTTTACAACATGGTATGTTAGCTTGAAATCAAAACAAGTTTACAGATTATTAATTTTTTCGAGCATTTTATTTACTTATGTATTAAATATATATTCTCCTTACACACAAGTACACTCCGCTGAAGGGTAAAGCTCAGTGGTTAGAGTGTTTGCTTGGCAAGCAATACACGACGGAGATTAAAAAAAAAAAACAACGATTCCTGAGCTCTAAAATTGGCCGATTGGTGAGAGTTTGATCCCTAGACCGTTGGTAGTAGACGAAACTCGTCCCGCGAAGACCACCCGGTCATAGTGAATTCCTGTAATAGTAAGGATGATGCGTGAATGTCGGGCTGTAGTCTATGACGTTGGCAAATACTTCACATGCAGCAATCAGCCATATGCAGCATGGTAAACGTCTTAGAATTCCACAGATGAGACTTCAGAATCACATTCTGTCGGTATTCTCCTTTGTGTGTTTACATAAAAAAAAACTCTGATGAAATGCAACAGTGTTCTCCAGATAATGGTGGCTATATGCTCCAACTGGTAAACCTTCAAAGTATTGTATTTGCATGGAGCAGGTGTTGACTACAAACGAAAAAGGGGAAACACGCGCCCTTCCCAACAACGGGTTACTGAGTTCAATCCGGTTGACAGATGATCTGTAGAGCACACTATTATATTTGTAACACACATTACCGTGGGTATGGCCAATGGCTTGATGCGCACGACTGTAGCGGAAACATTACTGGGTTCGAGTCTTATATATCATTAAAATATGATATACGCCCACAAACAAAATGCCGTTTATACAGCGTTTGTATCGTCTCATTCATCTTTACGGCTGCGAATCTTGGCGTGTCACCAAAAGCCAATGCAGCCTTATAATGCGTTTTGAAATTCCTGCTCAGAAAACTGAAGATACGATGGTTTTATTTATTAGGAATGACGTGGCGAAAGAGCGAACAAGATAGCCTTCCATACTACAGTCGGCTTAGTGCCAAAGGTTAACTACAGCAGCCTTTTCTTCAAGCCCCCAGGTTCGCACCGTCTTTTAAGTTTGTCGGGAACTATACATAGAATGTACTAGGTGGAACTGCGGAAGGCAAAGCTTACATGGGTTGAGGCGAGGACCATGACGGTTATCATAACAATGTGGCTGCAGTTCGTGACAATCATATGCTCCAGTTAAAGAGCGTACATTGTGATGATGCTCAGTCATCATTGCCTACCCACACTATCCTTTCTTATTTCTTCATGCGGCGTCTAGCCGACACTGTTAAGCGTCATAAAGCTTTTGAAAGACCAAAGTCTTACATGATACTAGTATATAAGTCTTGAAAAAGGCAAGTGCGATTATTAATTAATTAACTAAGTTACATTTCTTAAGGCTTTCAATTAATGTTTAAAAATGTTACCTGCTGTATTACTTACGTTAAATTGCGTTCATCATTTTAAAAAGTTAATTTTGGAGCATGATTGTAGACATTTTCTACAAATTAACTTAAACGAATTAACGATTAACAACGTAAATTTTACATTTAATGTCCTTTACTCTGACAACAGTCTGTTTTACTTGTACTAATTATAATTTAGAGCTGTACAAATCATCTGTCAACCGGATTTGAACCCAATAACCCGTTGTTCGTAGCGCGCATGTTTCCCCCAAGGGTTACTTACTTGACACCTGTCCTTGGCATGCACGCTTCGTGGAGCACACCTTCAGAAATTTCGCGTAACACACCTCAAAAGGTTCTCTATATACTATGTATACTAGTTTAGCAATATTGTTATACTCAAAAAACAAAGCAGATAAATAAACAAATATTTCTTACTTTTTGTTTCAAACTTAAATACACTTTTAAAGCGAAAATTCCGCAATGTTTTAAAACTAAGACGTTTAACCAATGAATTCTTCCAGTATTAACTGGTTTTTTTTTTCGAATATTCTAGATTCACATTTTATACTTTAGAGACACTTATCTCATAGATCTCTTCATGGCACGTTGATTGACCTTTACCTAAAAGAAAATACCTGCTGTAAGATTCCACATGTCTGCGCCATAAGTTAATTCTTTAGAAATAATACTTGTGAATAAATAAATATTAATTTAATAAATAATATATATATTATAAGTCTTAATTCTCAAGTCGGTAGGCGGAAGCAATTGGCAAATACGTCAGCGCTGTGTATAGAATATAACAAAAATGCAAAGTTCGCGGTTCGAATCGCAGCATCTGCCGTTTCTTTTTCTCTGATACTGACGAGAGAAATGACATTGAAGATGATGTTTGCTGTAGATTCATTCAAATTGTTAGAACTGAAGGTCGCATTGGTCTGCTATTTAAATATTCGTAAGATTTAAAACGACAAATGTTGAGAGCAAGAGTTTTGAGTGTAGCTTAGTAAACGTGTGGAAATGTATGTAAATGGATCTCAAAGTGTATTTGATAGGGGTAAAATGTTATCTGTTACATTTGGGAACCAGTGGTTTGTGTCAGTTATGGTTTAACGAGAGGGGAGCGTTATGTGGGACTGCTGAACCCCTGCTTACTGCAGCTGTTTGCTGCACCCTTCAGTAGACTTCATCCCTGCGTGCAGTACACAAGAGTGAACGTAATGGAACAGAGTTGAACGAGAACCAATGACTGTAATACTCGTACTATAATATTATGGCTTGTGGGTTTAGTCGTGTGTGGCGAACTTCCTTCAACCAATATTTCTACCGCCATTGCAGGGGTCTTATTCAGGATTGATGATTTATTTAGTTTTGAGTTGGTTTATTCAGATTATCTTTTTTTATACGAGCGTTATTTATTTATATCTCCATGGCAACTACATACTCAAGTTTCATTTCGGAAAATGTGGGTATATTCTAAGACTACAGTAGGTATGTTCTAAGAATACGGTAGGTATGTTCTAAGAATTGTACCTCCACGAACGTCACGTCGGACTGTGGTCGTCCTTGCTTGTCTGTACAGGTTTTAGAGTGTGCTACCCAAAAGCCATAATATCAAATCTGGCCGTGAAAACCTAAGAAGTTATTTACTCGAACTATAAATTTACTTAAAAATAAGTTAACTTCAGCAAATGATACGCAAATGTACAGTAATCGAAATTTTATATTATGACAATTCTCTCATCAATAAATTGAAAAAAATAAATACCAGACTTTGGGATTCTTACCACGAACCTTTGCAAAGCATTTTTCATTTCTTTGCTAAGCACTGGCCTGTAACAATTTGCTCCGCACAGTGAATCGAAAAATTAACACGTATCTTACACAATAAAGACACTTAAAATTAAGTAATGTTTAAAAAACATATTTTTTTTACTACATATACTCCTTATTTTGGAGTATATGGACACCGCAAATTGACGTTTCACAGTTATGTAAGCTCATATTATACATGCCTTGTTTTAGAATACCTGTATCTCGATGGTTCGTTTTGGAACATAAGCAGTTCCTGGAAGCTCCAGGGCAAGGTCCCGTAAACTTACGAAGACTGCGCCTGTAATAGATAAATATTTGGATGTTATACATAGACTGTAATCAGGATTTTTTTAAGAAAATCAGACGACTAGCCCAACGCTCCTCAGATAGATTTTTTGACCCTGCATTTATAGCGAGTGGTATCTATGATACTTTACATGTAAATCACATTATGTGTATAGATTTCTCTACTCGATGAGATGAAAAAATTTAATTGAGTGAATATTCTCAGTGCGACACTGCATAGGGTGTTATTTGTGAATTTGTGTGTATGTACTTGTATTGATGTGAGTTATTCGTGTGTTTGAATGTGTTTGAATGTGTTTATAATATATTGTGATAAATATTTAGTACAGAGTCGTCGCTAGCATCCACAGAAGTAATCGTGACACAGCTGTTTTGTAATATGACGTTCTGTTATCTACGTCCATTTTATGAATCTGAAGGCTTTGCATCAAATCGCTACGCGGCCCAAAATTCCGAAAAAGTATATTCAGAAAGCCCTCTCTAAGAAAAAGTTTTTTACAGCTTTTATTAAAAAAACAGTTAGTTATATTTTACTTAATTAAAGTTAACCTGTTCGCATCAGTACCCGATATATGCCGCTTAAGATTCCCCTACCGTTGACATCGGTAGCCGAGATATATTGTTTTGCTACTTTCTTAGAATAGTTTTTTATGCATCATTTGATAGCTAAACAATACAAGAAACAATGTGATATATGAAAATAGACCGGATACGTACACTTATGCTTCAAATACTAGTTTAATAATTAACAGTATAAATTGTATTCCATCGAGCGGTAATGAAAGGGTTAAGCACCATTGGACGCGGTCCAAGACTTGGATGGGCCACCGCGTGTTGTTTACCGCGTGTCGTTGGTTAGGTTGAGTTTTCTCTTAATATCGAATTATCTAGGCCTCGGGAGCAGCGGGTTAACCATTTGATATCCTTGGTATTTGAATTGGAAAAAAGTATTGATATTACATATAATAAACATTAAAATAAAAAATATTAAATTAATTGATATAACATACTAAATGAATATTCATAAGTTCGATTTGTTGTCATATGCGCCGAAGAAATGCGTAAGGCAATCAACCAACCGTCGCTCTGCTTGTATAATCAGATACCCCAAACACCCAGACTGAAGTCGCGAAGCAGCTTTCTGAGATCCACACAATCTCTCACATTCGGCCCTGAAAATGAGAGACTCGAGCTCTGGCAACAAATCGCATCAGAGGATTTCATTACTCCAAAGGAAGGCCTCCCAACTGGCAAGAACCTTGACTGGCGGACCTGAAAATCCCTGAACAGATCAAGAACCGGAGCTGGTAGAACAAAGGACAACCGCGAGCGGTGGGGAATGCTCCGGTATGGAGAGTCACTATTGTACGACTGTGGAGACTTACAGACCGCCTCACACCTAAGATCCTGCTCAATTTTCCCAACAAGCTGCAAATCTCAAGACCTATTGCTGGGCAACACACGGGCTATCGATGTTGCCAGATACTGGTCAAAAATAATTTGACGTCGCTGACACGAAGAAGAAGAAGATTCATAAGTTTATAATAACAGCCATCTGTGATAATAAGTATTAAGTGTATTATATTTGTTAATTTATCGATTTCATGAGGTGGAAAATTGGCTCAATGGTCAGTTTGTAAATATTACAATTCACTAGACATGCGGTTCTTATCGTCACATGCATTGGGTATTTTTCTTTGGTTAATTGTTAAAATAAATAAGTAATGAACAATGTATTTTGGTATTTTCTGTATATGAGTAAAGTGTATCATCAGTATCTTCACCATGTCATTTCCTTTGACTGGAGCATATGGTCACCACGAGCTGCCGCCACAAAACTCTCTTAGCCTCATCACATTTCAACTCTATAATTATTATATCAGTATTCGTGTAGTGCTTTTTTACGACCAAATGGTCATTCCAAAAGCGCTTCTTTGCCTCTCTGAGTAAAATGGTGGGTCTTGAGTCTGCTTCTGAAGGATGCCTCCGCTTTAAGTTCTCTTATATCTAGGACAACCTTCCGTCAGCTGCAGGGTGCTTCTGCTCTGGCTGACCTGAGTGTCTCTCCATGCGCGCTTATTTCCGAAGGCTTGATCAGCTCTGTCAAATATCCCGGTGCAGTTCCGTTGAGTGCCTTATAAGCTAAGAGGAATAGTAGGTACTGGATTCTAGCCGGAACTCTCAACCAATGCAGTCGGTGTAGTATCGGAGTAATGTGACAGAATTTGGGCGCGTTGTACACTAGTCTCTGTCTCCCGCAGCTCCTCCGAATACATTATATGTATAGTTCGCGACGGCCTTCCAGAACTACGCGAGCCTCATGTCTTGAAGATTATAATGCTGCAGTTTATGCTTTACTACGGCAATCGAAGCATATGTCCCAACCAGGTACACCTTCGTTTCTTAACAGGCTAAAAGTGAATAAAATTATAAATATATATTTATTAGTTTATAATAATGCTAATAGTGCATAGATGTTCCCGCAGTGCGCTTGGTGCAATGCGCAGCGCCGCGAATGTGACTGCGACGTGAACGTAAACTAAAGTCCTATAGCGCTATAGTCGCAAAAGGTAATACCCTATAAAACCCATCACATGCAGGGGGGTACAGTGGAAGAGTACTATGCTGTCATGCTAGGAGTACAAAGTTTGCCTAACTAAATATTACTATGAACTACTACTTACATTGACCAAGCAACATACAATCAAATTATAAATGACATAACACATTTTAAACGCTGTTCTAGTTTGAGCATCACTAAGCAAGATTTGATGCGGACGAAAACGTGGATGGGTCACCGCTTGTTGCTTACCGCATGTCAAATTTATCATCAGGTTACTGCCCACTGTAGAGCGTAGACCTCTCGTATGACTCTCCATCCTTTTCGATCCTCCGCTTACCGCATCCAGGGTACTCCCGCTATTCTTCTGATGTCGTCAGTCCATTTTGCAGGAGGTTTGTCAGTTCTTGGACCACTATTCTTTCCCATTTATCGTCATATCTTCGACAGATATGTCACATTGCCACTTGAGTGTGTATATTCGTTGGGAAGCTTCCACTACTTTAGTTCTTCTTGGGATATTCTTATTTCGGATATTATATTTTAGAAACACTTTTCTCATGGATCTCTCTATGGCACGTTGGGTGACCTTTGTTTTATATGTAAGACCTGCTGTTAGATTCCACATCTCTGCGCCATAAGTTCATACTGGGATGATGCATTGGTTAAAAGCCTTAGTTTTAAGACAGAAATAAATATTGATTAGTACTCTCCCATGTGTGTTTATATATAATATTTTAATAAAAACTTAACGTGCATACAATGCAGTATCAGCTTTATATACTATACCTGTATATTAAACGTAACACAGTAGGCGGTACTGAAAGTAGAGATTTACGCTGTACTTAACTCTGTATAGTCTATTGTCCACTGTAAACTTTTACGATCACCCTCGCGGACTTGATCCATCAAACTGAATCCTGAAGACGACGAGATGGTCTGCCATATCCTCGAGTACGAGGGCCATTTCAAAATTTATTTGGCCATTTCAACAAAAAGTAATCTAAGAAAATAATTCCATACATCAATGACAATTGCACATTGTTGTAGCGGTTGTAGTTAGATCATTAAAGTTAATCAATATTGGAAGCAACATGAAATTTGGAAACTGTTGCTTACTGAGTTGAACCCACTTTATAGTCCAGGTCTTAGGAGCATCGGGCTAATCGTCCGATCTTATTCGAAATTCATATTAGCAATTCTTGCAAGATATGTCTTGGATCAAGGAAGAACTATCTCAGAGAGGCGAGCCCGATGAATCGGTCACATCTAGCGCCACGATGTTCTTTTCTTCACGACATTATGGCAGTTTCTACCCTCAACCCTCCCTACAAGAGATGGTTGAGGGTAGAAACTGCATAGGGCGCCCATTTTTTGCAGAAAGTTTTCGAGGACATGAGCTGCAGCTCATTTTTAACTAAAGTGGATTGCAGAAGATCGCGAAGAGTGAAGATCGAGATGCAGGATTTTGCTGCTGCAAACCAATCCACTGGATTGATACTACGAAGAAGATGACTTGAATACTACAGTAGATCAGTCTCCAAGCATGTGTTCCAAGATAGACTTCTGAGTGCAGGGACAAAGGCATGGACAATGGCAGTTTTAACAGTAGAATTTTTTTTTCAGCTAAAATTAGTGAACACAGCATTTATTTATTCTGAGGCTGTACGAAGTTCATCAGGTCAGCAAATTATACAATAATAAAAAAAAAACTTTATAGTATTTAAACATTTCGTGACTTACCTTATCCTCTTCAATTTAAACGTTTTCTTTGTCATAAACGTGTTGTTTTTCAGTGACGATTTTCAGTTATGTTTTCAGGACATACGACATCACGTGACAAGCCATCATAACCGTAAAACGGCTCATATGAAACCGTTCTCAATATTAACAATCAATACATCGGATGTATTGCTTAGTAATAAAACATGTGAACGACCTAATCCAATATATGAGAGCAATTCAATTCGAATATCAACATAAAACTATATTAATACATGTAAAACAACGATACATTGATAACAGCATAAATATATCATTTGTCGAGAAGTGAAATCTATCGACTGTCATGTAAACGATCTTGAGTTCAATCCTTGATGATGTTTACAAAAAAATACAACATTTTGAATGGTATTTGCTAATTATAATTCATTTGAATTTAGGAAGATCGATGATTACTCCGATGCTCTTGAAGCCTGGACCATTCTATTAATATTACAGCAAATATCACATTGTATGAAATTTCTCTCATCAATAACGATGAAAAAGAAGCGGCTGGGATTCGAACCGCGAACTCACCAACTTATTTTCTATTCTATATGATATACACAGCGCTGGCACACTGAGTCGATCTTCTTCTCTTCTTCTTCGTGTCAACGACGTCAAATTATTTTTGCCCAGTATCTGGCAACATCGATAGCCCGTGTGTTGCCCAGCATTAGGTCTTGAGATGTGCAGCTTGTTGGCCACATGGAGCAGCATCTTAGGTGTGAGGCGATCTGCAGGTCTCCACAGTCGCACAGTAGTGTCTCTCCCTGCCGAAGCATTCCCCACCGCTCGAGGTTGTCCTTTGTTCTACCAACTCTGGTTCTTAATCTGTTCAGGAATTTCCAGGTCCACCAGTCAAGGTTTTTGTCAGTTGGGAGGCCTTCTTTTGGAGTAATGACATCCTCTGATGCGACTTGTTGCCAGAGCTGGAGTCTCTTCTGTCTGTGTGTTGGGGGATCTGATTATACAAGCAGTGGCACGATTGGTTGATTGCCTTACGCACTGAGCCGATTGCTTCTACCTACTGACTTGAGACCTAAGATGATTTTCTAATATTGATACGTATTATTTCAAATAGTAATAAATTGCATGCATAATTATATTAAGATTCAATCATTTTGATTGAATATTTGAATCAATTTGTTAAAAATATTGTTCCAACTATTTGATATCCTTCTCTCAATTTTCGTTCAAAAAACTTGTTTTCGTTTCACATATTATCACGGTTTATTTGTCAAACACTTGCAACAAAAAGACCGTTGTGGCGCACGCTATTAGGCGCGCGCCATAACGGTCGCGAGCTAACTCCAACTGTCAACTGTCGGCGCGCTCTGACATCTCGGCACTGCCAACCGTCGCTGCAGAAAAAGCAAATTCAAGATGACAGTGGTACCAACAGGAAATGGGCCAACTGTCATAAAAAATAAATTGGCGTATGCAAATACCGTGTAACATTATACAATTAAAACTAACATTAGATGTGCATGTCAGACGAGCGAACAAAAATAAGAGACAAGAGATCGTTTTTCGAGGCTTTACGGCATCAGCCTAAAGGATATATATCAAGCTGATATCAGTTTATAATGTATTAGTAAATTGAAATATATTCTGAAATAATCTAAAAACAATTTTATTTGATTGAAATAAATGGTATCGATTTGCGACGACCATACGCTCCAGCTAGGGAGCATGATGTGCCTGCATTGTCTACTATCACGATGAGCCTGCCAGGTCACATTCTGCGGGGAGGGGGCACAGGGCGAGGGTCGTTCACCTTAGCGCGAAAGCCTTCGAGGTCATAGAACGCAAACATTTTCAGGACAACAACTGACTTCTCCTAATTACTGAACAACAAATGTCATTTTTTTGAAATTGTTTTAGTCTTAACGCGATTGTCGTAAAACAAGTTTTTTTAATGGGTTTTTAAATTATATTTTTCAACACTCTAATATTTGCAAATAATAACAGATCTATTAGAATATTTATCAATTGATACGTACAAATCAATTCACAGCAAACATCATCCTATATAAAAATCTCTCATAAATAAATTAGCGAAAAAATAAATGGCGGATGCTGGGATTCGAACCACGAACCTTTTTTCAGACCAGTTTGTACTTTGTACTATGTACTTGGGTATATTTGGATACAATGAGTTAAGGACTAGAAGGGATGCATGCATTTCTTTCGGCTAGTATTTAGCTTGTTCAGAAATCCTGATATTTTGTTGGAAATCGGTTTGTGTGTCCCTGCCATATGGAGATAAGGAGAAATTGATTGTTTGTTCTCTCTAAGAGTAATGTCAACCTACCAAAGACTATGTTTCTTGGGAGAGTGATCAAATTGTTCAATCACGTCGCCTCAAATGTTGATATATTCCACGCGACGGAAGCTCAGTTCAGATACGAACTTCATGAATTTGTTTGCTGAAAATAAATCCTAGAGTCGAGTATTTAGCGAATTTTAGACTGTCCAATACAATATATATATTTTTTTAAATGTGAAAAAATATAAACTAATTTTATTTTCTTTCTTTGATTTTTGTTATTGTTTTAAAAACGAAATAACTTAAGTTGTAATGATTTTTAAGAGTGAAAAGTAAAAAATTGTAATTTCAAAAAAAATAATGGCACCTGTAGTTTCTGCTCTTCTGCGGCATTCGAAGTGTATGTCCCAACCAGGTGCACCTTCGTCTCATGACCGACGATCCGCACACGTAATCGCTCAATTTCAGCGATCGTAAATGAACGAGTGCTTCAGCATATTACGATCGGTGCTCCATTGTGAGTTCATGTCCAAAAGTTGTCCACGCCTTACAGATGCACTCTCCTGCACTGCCTTTGACCGCCCGCGCTCTAACCTTGACTGTATAAATAAACGTATCCCATTTTCGCTGCAAAAAAACGCATTCGACCAACGACCGAAGTATGCAGCTGAGTGGGAGCATTCGCAGACACTGACAGTGCGTCTGATAAACAATACCACACTAACGTCTAATCTCCAACACATAAAACGCTCTCTTTTTGCGACGCTTGTTCAAGTGATCCTAGCATACAGCAGATAGTGATATGTACTCTAGTGTAGTGCATCATCCATGAGAACATAATACATATTCTGTGTTGTCGTCTGAGAGTCTCTGCCATTTCATGGGAGGATTTTTCTGAACTGCTGCTTGGTTTTGACAGTCGCTTGCTGTAAAACTACATCAAGGATATCGTTGGGATAACGCACGTGCTAACGAGGCCAACATGGAATAGATTCCTATGTTTTTTATTGTTTATCTCTTCGATTGATCTATCCTTGTGTGTAATTTGCATGAATAACCATTTTTTAAAAGAAGATTTTGTTTTTCTAGAAAACCGGAAACTTTACAAAGAATGTACTTGTGAAGCTCCAAGAAGCAGTGCTTACATGATATGACGCGAGAATCAAATCGGCTGACAGAGCCATAGCAATGATATTATATATATCAGTATGTAGTTGCCATGGAGATATAAATCACTAACGCTCGTAAAAAGATAATCTGAATAAACCAACTCACAACTAAATAAATCATCAACCCTGAAGAAGACCTCTGCAATGGCGGTCGAAATATTGGTTGAAGGAAGTTCGCCACACACGGCTAAACCCAAAAGCCAAAATATCAAATCTGGCCGTGAAAACCTAAGAAGTTATTAGAGCTATAGTGATGTTTAAATTAACGTTATAAATCATTTTATTAATAATATTAAATACATATATTTGTGTGACATGTTTCTGCAGAGACGGCATTTCGACACGTCTCGACATGTTTACAAAACGCGATGCCGTCACAGTAACAAATGTCAGCGTCGCAAATGTCAGGGCTGACGTCGGCCATAACTTTCCATTTCTAACAGACGCGAGTATGGCAGCTTGGTGTGGAATCCAAATGAATCGATTTTCAAAATTATGCTCGCCAAAAACACAAACAACAACGATTATTTTTTTAATTTATTGAGTAGTGGACGCCCAAGAACTGGCAAACGGAACGTTGGCCGAACCCCTACAAGATGAATTGACTACATAAATCGCGGGAGTAGCTTACCCTATAAAGAGTAAAATACCCCCAGTATGTGCGAATTTGATCCTTCACCCGTAAAATGCCAATCATAGCCTATTAATCAAAATTGGTGGTAGACAGAGGTCATCCCGAGAAGACCACCTATTCATCGTTAATTCCTGTATTAATTAAGGATGATGCATGCATCTCGGGCTGTTGTCTATGCCGTTGGCGGATTAACATTCCACATGCAGCGCTTAGCCATATGCAGCATGGTAAGCGTCATAGAATTCCACGGACACAGGATGATGATAATGAGTGAACGCTATATAAGTAATAGGCACACTAGTGGCAATCATCATCACTATTTCCGCTCCCTATCTGGAGCATATGGCTGTCACAAACTGCCGCCACAACGCTCTGTCAGTTTCCATAGCCTTTGTCTTATTCTATATCAGATCTGCCTCCCGCAGCAC
Organism: Glossosoma conforme; assembly: GCA_022606575.1. Taxonomy (NCBI): domain Eukaryota; kingdom Metazoa; phylum Arthropoda; class Insecta; order Trichoptera; family Glossosomatidae; genus Glossosoma; species Glossosoma conforme. The sequence continues at coordinate 4,105,704 of JAGTXR010000011.1, read as the reverse complement.
CGCCGAGTACATTCTCGAGTCATATTTCGGTTCGGTTTTCGGTTTTTTCGTTGGAATCAAATTGAACATGTCAAATCTTTTGTATTTATCTTAAATTATTAGTGGTACGCGTTGCTATATAATGTATTCTGTGTAACTTTGGTATGCTTGTCGTAGCCCTACCCATCTTTATTATAACATCAAGTATGTAGTATGTAGGAGTATATCTGTATATCCTGCAATATAGGTTATCGACACTGGCGATGTGTCATGAATCCAAGACTAAATAAAAAAGTCCTCGTGGTCGATTTTTTTTATAAAAAAAGTGATTGATTTAATCATCTTATATCTGAACATATGGTAATCACAAATATCTGCCACACAGTTCTATGAGATGTCATTATAAATATATTCATCCATTATCCCAAGCACTCGGAAATTCTGCAGTAAACATTGACATCCCCCGTCTTTAAAAATACGACAAGTCGCGGGTTTGTCACGTGGGTGCGTGGAGGGAGGATGCAGGAGCAGATTGATAACATTTATTTTAAATAAAGACTTGATTTCTACGCCCGACCGGTATGGCATTTCGCCGGCCGGGCGCGAGTGAATTGACAACTGCCGGAGCACTCTGACATCCGGCGCCGTCAAGTTAAAGATGACAGTTGCACCAACATGAAATGGAGCAACTGTCATAACAAATTAAATAGCGTATGCAAACGCCATCTAATTTTATATGATTAAAACTAACATTATAGGTGTGCATGTCAGGCGAGCGAACAAAAATAAGAGACAAAAGATCGTTTTTCGAGGCTTTTCGGCATCAGCCTAAAAGAGCTATAACAAGCTGATATCAACATGTATCGTTATTGACGGTCTTTAAAGTGAGGACATGAAGATACAACGACTCTAGTATCCCAGACATATTTAGAACTTATACAAATTTTAAATAATTTCGATCCATTGATGTCGATATATGCATTGCCATCTTCTTATTGTTGAAGCCTTCAAAAGGTTATCGCATTGTAACGACAGATCGTCGGACACGTAACGTATTTAGCTAAAATTTAGCTATATTGCAAAGGGCTTCGCATCGAGTTACCTAATCTCATTTTGGTGGTGGCGATATGATCCAGAAACCAATATAAGCTCTTGAAAATGCCGTCTCATTTAGTCTACCATGGAAATTGACGTGAAACATGAATGTATGATTCTATTCGGACCTTCGGGTGCATAGATTTGTATCAAATCATGTACAGTAAAATTATTTTTTACGCACTTACATCAATCCTACACTTCTTAGAGCACAGACGTAAGATTGGTTCACTTATTATTTTCTACTGTTATAACTATGGTCGCTGCTCATCCGTACTTAAATAATTAATTTCTCCTACACTCACTCATAACCGACAGCGTTGCCTCAAACTTGCTGAACATTCATTCATGTGTCCATGTCCTCAACTGGAGCATATGGACTTAACGAGCCGCCTCTATAAAACTATCAGACGCCTTGGTCCTCACCTCAACACATGTCTGTTTTGCCTCTCGTAGCTCCGCCGAATACATTCTATATATAATTCCTTACGGCCTTCCAGGAATACGAGAGCCCGGGAGCTTGAAGAAAAGGCCGCCGTAGTTAATGCTCTCCTGCGGCATTCGTAATATATGTCATACACGGATAATATAATATGTCGACCAAAAACTGACTATTTTGAAAATTCCTTCCTAAATACCATAGGTGAGCTGTGAAATGGTTTTCCAGTATCTGTGTTTCCTCTGTCATATAATCTGGATCTCTTAAAAAAACATATCAATATACACTTCTCTTCATCGGTAAATAAAAATACAGCGCCGTCTTGACTGAACGTCCGTGTACAATCGTTTGTGTTCTCCAGCATGCGTTTCGAAATAAAAAAATAGCAACTGTAAACACTGTGCGTAAATATGTGGTGACCGTATGTTACAGATATAGTATAGATATGTGAAGAAGAAAGAAAGAAATTAATCAAATTATTTCATTACCAAAATATATGAAGGAAAAAGTGGTGCAAAAATAAAGACTGCAATTCTATCGAAAGTGATTCGTTTCCGTAGAAGCGAAGCTCAGACAGTATAGCGTCGTCTCGCTCTAACGCACGCGTCGACGTCAAAACAAAGACCTTCCAGAACGTTCTGGAATCTGGCGAAGTTCTTTGTTGGTCGTAACGACACAGACGACGAAAAAGTGCCGATTCATCAATGAAATGTTGTAGAACTAATTGATGATGTTATTGTTATTTAGATTATTCAATTAAAATCATAAAATATTATATTTTTTTGCTATTTGTAACGAGACTTACAGTTATAGATTGCCGATTTATCAATGAAATTTTGTAGAATTCGTTAACGTAAAGAAATGAAAGTACATTTAAAATACATTAATCGATTAACATGATTATCATATAATTATTTTGTAGTTGTTGGTTGAAACAGATTGTGTGAAACAGATGGTACAATATTGCCGATGAATCAAAGAAATTTAGTAGAACTAATTTCCCCTTGTTACGCCACTGGGTTATTCAATATTTATACGAATTCTACGGCATGTAAATTGATAATTAATACATAGGTGTATTTTTTTAAATTGAGTATTTACCTTTCAAATATCGGAAAAAAACTTTCGCCGAATCAAAATTCAGTGTTTTATAGCAAGAATTTAAATTCACCTCTATGACGTGTGTACATTCTATAAAAATCTCTCTCAGTCTATGCTATATCTGCTCCCAATTTGGAGCATATGGCTTTCACAAACCTTTACCAATCACTCAAAATCTCGAAAGGCCTCCCTTGAACACCACCCATTCATAGTAGTAAAATATGTGAGGGTTCATTATCAATATATCATCCCCGTAAATATGGATGATACGTTTATGAAGAGCTGTAGTCTATAACGTTGGCGGTTCAACGCTCCACATGCAGCGCTTTGCCGAACTAAAAAATGGCCAGCGTCATGGAATCCACATTGATACTGACATCAGCATGATATAGCCCTTGCTGACTAGTACCGAAAACATCGATATACAATCATTCATCTCTTATTTCTGTTCGCTTATCGTACAAAGGAGTGAAGTTAGTTATAGAAATCGCCACTTGTGTCACTCGACGACAGCCCGTCACGAGCGCGCGCAGTTGTGTGCCGACGGCGGCGAGATCGCATTGTTAAGACTCGATGGATCGAGGCGAAAGTAACGCCATGTTAAGATCGATCGGGGAAACAAAGTCTTTATCGAAAATATATGTCAATGTGCTTCAGAAAAAGTCTTAGTGTTGTTAATCTGCTCCTCATCCAGCCACCACGCGACTGAATAACTAATTTAAAGAGAAGAGGATGTTAATACATTGGCATCATTTTTGTATTTTTCTAAATATTTTTTAATGAATCGCATGCAGGAGATCACAACCGGTGAAGACAAGGATATTGCAAGTGTATATTGATGTGTTTCTATAAGATATCCAGATTGTATGAAGAGCAAACACACATCCTGGAAGAGCAATCCATAGCTTACCGATGACTTTTATAAAGGAATTTTGGAAACTGTCAGTTCTTGGTCGATATATATTGACCATGTGTATCATGTATATGTTCAGCAAGTGTGAGACAAATCTTTCGGTTGTAAATGGGAGCAGGAGAGATTGATTATTTGAGTTCAAATGAACAGCGACTAATAATAGTAGAAAATACTAACTGAACCAATCTTACGTCTGTGGGGATTTTGCTTATGTTAGACGTAAGTGTGTCATTATTTATTAGACAAAATGATATTAATCTGAACCAATCTGACGTCTGTGAGGATTTTACTTATGTTAGACGTAAGTGTGTCATTATTTATTAGACAAAATGATATTAATTGAACCGAGTCGTTTAAATATAGAAGGTAATTAAAGGCTCCAACCCAAAGGTGGCTGCCGTATTCGCAGTACAAAACGGATTTGTCATTTATATAAAAGAAGAAGTTGTTTGTCTGTAAATTATCGACGTGCTTAATACAACACACGGAGCATATAAATATCACAAATTGCCTACACAAAGCTCTGTCAGAAGCCATAGTCTTGGCAGCTTTGCCTCGAACAGATCCGCTGAGTACATTCTATGCATGGTTCCTGATGACTTTCCAGGACGGGGATTTGAAGAACACAATTAGGTTTATTTTTTGATGATACACCACTTTTAAATCTAAAACATACGTAGAAAAACTATAATAACTGTAATAGATGGATTTAAACGCATTCAGTGTATTATTGAATCTAATAGCATGTTGCACATCATCAGGGAGACTCTATAAACAAGTTTCCAGCCCCTATGTCATTAAAAACTGATATTATTTTTTTCGACTACCAGCATTTTGGTCGAGGGAAAAAATCGTGAGACAGACAGTACGGAGAATGATGGCTTTGTATGGGGATAGCGCCGTCCTGCTCTCGCTGTACGGGGGCGAGGGAAAGAGCAAACAATAGCGAGGGTGCGTTCGACTCGCTTCGGGGATATTCGGAAATACTCGGGTACTTCCGCTAAATGTGCTGCCAACCGAACTGTTATATTATTTATATTCATATATTATGGATTGTTTACATTGTTGTTTATTCAATCAGATGTTTTGATTGTCACCTAATTATGATTTAAGTATAGCATATTTGTTTAGCAGTACAATGTATCACCAAGTATATTCTTCTTTCCATATCCGTTCCATATATGTAACTATTGACTAAAATTACCGTCATTTAATTATGTCAACTGCCTCTGTCCATTCCTCGTTTTAGGACATATCTGTATCTGAAGATCCACTTGCGAACATATATGATTTCGAACAGCCTCCATATCAAAAGTCCGAGTACTTGGAGAAAAGGTAGCTATAGTATTCTAGGCATATTTCTAGGAGGTTTTTTTATATGGAAATCGAATGATTAATTCGACGTTCCCGAGATCATTTTTCCCATGGGGTGGCTTAATCCAATAATATCCAAGCATAAAGCCACCAATAAACTATTTCTTTGACTTGTTCCAAGCCAAGTCCGCGCTTTGAAAGTCTTCAAAGCATATATGTTTTAATTAATTTCCATAATTCAACAACATCTATATCAATGGTGTGTAACAATTTACGTATGAAAATGTGTAGAATAAAATACTCTAAAATATTACTTATGTGTAATGAGAATCGTTCAAAAACTGACAACACTAACATTATGACATTGCATTTATTTCACACTCGTATCAAAAAATACACAGCATACAATCTTTAAGGAATTCGAAATACATATATGTGTAAGATAATTTAACATGAACGAAATCTAGAATATTTTTGGTTAATAATTAAGACACTTTTAAATCAACGTTAAATAATTCAGTTTTCTAGGTTTTTTTCATATCCGGATTCGGAAGATAAATTTTTTTTAGTTAAAAAGTGTGCGATATTTCCACCTATGTTGTACGGGTCATCTTCAATATTTGAAGGTGTTCTTTTTAAATAATAAAACAAATTCCTTGGTGATAATTCTTTCAACAGTTTTCTTTTGTATGCACACTTTTCTGAACGATATACTTTCTTCTTTAAAATGTGTTCCTTAGTCAAAGCATAAGGACAACGAAACTGACGCTAATTTTATAAGAAGTCGCAAATATGCCTTGGAAACTTTATCTACTTCTTATTTAAGCTATTGATGTTTAGATCTTAGATTAGCCATCGAAAACTGCACATAATAATTTAGTAAGAAGCAGAAACGACGAATACGACATTTTAACTTTTTCCGCCTATTTTGAAATACCGAAAGAAATATTCGTAAGAATTGCTTGTTTGGTCTGAATGTTACCTACTTTCATAATTCACTTACAGTTTATAATTACAAAACGTTATTCATAAAACAAATGAAATAAATTATTTTATATATCTTGATACATTCACATTAAGTTATAACCGCTTAAACTGTTAAACAAATGTCCATACCATACACTTTCAATATTATATAAAATTATTGTCATAGGTACTTGATTATTCAGAACAAATAAGTTGTTTGTCTATTTTCATATATCTTAATACATTCAAGTGAAGTATTACCGCTTGAAGTGTTATTCATTGTAGAAAGAGTTCACAACATACACTTAAAATACATATAAAATTATTGTCATAAGTAATTGTTTACTTAGGACTACTACTATCAGGTTCTCTAGCTCTTTGTTTAGATAAACAAATGCATAAATCTTGAAACATTCAACTGAAGTTTTACCGCACGTAGCGTTGGTTCGCCAAAGAGGAAAAGTGCACAACATACATTAAAACTTATATATAAAATTATTGTATGTAATAGGTAATTGGAGTGAATCATTGATATAGCTCGCCGCCTGGCAACACCCGTCCGGCCGGCGCGTCCGGGCGTCAGTATTGGTCGCGCCAGCCAGGCGAGTGGTTGTTTCGAGCGAGTCGCTCCCGAGCCGTGCAAAACACGCAAACAAATCAAATAAAAACACCGAAAGCGCGCCCAAACGCCAACCCAAGCCGCCATAAAAAACCCCAAAAACAAACATTGCATAAAAAAATACAATCAAAAAACGCATTCAGACAACATCGCTAAATTCACTAGTGAAACAACCCAGGCATCATAGACAGTAAAATCAGTTTCAATAAAAAAAGAATATAAACATTCCTTTTTCAAACTGATGCGTCTTTGTTCTGTGTGTTTGAATTATATTTCACAATAATAAAACGTGTATTAAATATTAATCTAATAAAAACAATATTACGTATAAATGCAACGTTTTTAAAAGTGATTCTGACTTTGAATGAATGAATAATTTGAATTTCTTTGTTCTTTCTCTCGTTCTGTGTGTTGTTTTTTAGTGTTTTTTTTACGTTGTGTGCATCGCTTGATATGTTTTAAATAAAGGATTACTTCACATTGTATGACAACAGCTTTTTATCAAAGTGAGTACGATAATTATATTAAATATATACATTTATTTACAAAAAAAATAACTACCGGCTTTATTTGTGCACAGCATATGGGACACCGAAAACAATATTTATTATGAAATTATTATTTATTCTCACTATAATTCCATTTTAAATACTAAGGAACACGAAATAAATCAAATAAACATTGAGTGACAACAAAAATACCGACTTTTATACCAAGCATATGGGATGTTGAAAACTACTCTTTCTCTACTTAAATTTTATATTTTTTTATACACTATATTGTCTTTCATTGCGTCGTAATATTAACACGACATCCCTAAAAAATAACAATTGTCCACCACAGTGCTTTAGACATGTGTAAAAACGTTTTTGTCTACATTACATTTGTTGAATGAAATATTTCTAAACATATTCAATGATGGCATCATAATTTTATATGTGACATCGTTATTTTTCTTTGCGTTTAGGTGTCCATATGCTCCATATAGTGAGCTGCTTTGTTTAACAAACACAAAGCAAAATATCAAATACTATAATCTATTTATAATAAATGTGAAATTCATCATATTTCAAAATGTCGCAATGTTTTTGTATGTAACATTTCGTGGTCAATATGTTGGTATATTTTAACGGTTTTTTACGATATGTAGGCATGAGTTGTCGTTTTTATGATTGTTATTATTTTGCACTGAATATTGTATCGTTATTTTTTTAAAAACGACAACAGCGGATGAAATGTCAGAACAAAGAAGCAAAATCGTTTTATTTCGTTTTTTTTTGTAACAATATTTATATTATTGTTAATAATTCTTAATTAGTTATGATTCTACTATAATATTTCAATTTTTTTTATTTAAAATCATACTTTTGAACGTCTCTCAGTTTTCTGTATGACATTTTTTTTTCTTATATCTCTGCACCTTTGCCGAGTAGATTCTTTGTATTGTTTCCGACGGTCAGAGCCCGGGGGCTTCAAGAGAAGGCTGCTGTACGGAGCAAATTTTTATGTGTGCAATCAATCAATTGTCTTAAGAATGTTTTTAATGCCGAGTATTGTATTATTAGGTCTTAAAGGGAAGCTTAACGCATCTTCTTCTTTGTACATTACTTTCTTATTGTGAGCATTTGGACGTCGCAAATCGCTGAAATTAAATAAAAGGCAGCCGTATTCTTCGGCCTTCTGTGGCATTCAAAAAACGTGTCTCAAATAGGTCCACTTTCATTTTTGATCAACTGTAAAATGGAAGGCTATCGTCTATCCCACCTAGCCTTGTTATACCTCACAAAGTCATATTATCGTACTCTTAATGTTTTTCAAGCAAGGCTAGCTTTCAATAAAATAGCCAAAATTCTTGATGATGATCAAAGAATATTACTTTAGGGCTCCGCAAGCAACTTGCCAAAACACTTGTTTGGAGCATCTTAATGTACGGCTGTGAAACATGGTGCATATCTGAAATTGATAAAAAAAAAGACTAGAGGCCTTTGAGATGTGGTCGTACAGAAGAATTCTCGGAATTTCCTGGAGAGACCACGTCACGAACAATGAGGTTCTCAGGATAATCAAGGAAGATAGGCACCTTATAAGAACCATCTCAGAAAGGCGAGCCCGATGGATCGGTCACATCATGCGCCACGATGGTGTTCTTCACGATATTGTGGAGGGGATGGTTGAGGGTAGAAACTGTAGAGGGCGCCCTAGACGGGAGTATTTGCAGCAAGTTTTCGAGGACATAAATTGTAGCTCTTATGCTGAGCTGAAGAGGGTTGCGGAGGACCGAGAGGAATGGAGATCGAGATGCAAGATTCTGTTGCTGCAAACCAATCCACCGGATTGATACTACGAAGAAGAGAATGTTTTACGTTTTATTGTGAGACCCATCATATAAACGCCAACCATAACAATGAGTATTTTTTTTAAATTGGGCCATGCGTGAATGCCGTGCTGCAGTATACCTCTCAAAGTTATACTATCTTAACCCTAATATTTTATGTTTTTTGTGTGACCTATCACATAAACAACATCCATTAAAATGAGTATTTTTTGAAATGTGACGATACGTGAATGCCATGCGGCAGTATGTATAATGATGTTGATGACAATTTACATGCAGCGCTTATCTATTCTTAAAATGGTAAGCATCATAGAATCAGCATGCGAGTATGATTTCTTTTTTATAACCAATTTAGATAAATAGGTTATAACAGGCTTTTTGAAACATTTACATTTTCAAACGCCGGTTTAGCCGTCATCAAAACGGTACGCGTCATAGAATCCACAGACAAGTTCTTGCACGCGAATCGCAATGAATGAACGGTAATAGTTGTGAACAATGAACAAAATGTCATCCATTGAACTTGAAAGATAAATAAATGTTCCAAACAAATATTATTTTAGATTTAAAAACGGGATTAATCCAGTTACTTATTATATTTATATTTATTTAATAAAAAATAAATAAGACTGTATATATAAGCAAACTTTATGCGAATCAATGCAAATAAGACCCAGTTGCTGTGCAACAACGCCTGTCGAGATACAGATCGTGCACTCACTATCACTAACACGGGTCATGGCACTGAGAGGATTGAGAGTTTCAGAAAACTCGGCGTACATGTCACTGAGAACGGTGATCTGCAGAAGGAGATCGCTTTCCGCCATGAGAACGCTAAAACGTCTTTTAATTCCGTAATATCTGGGACAAACAGCTTTAGTCAATCAAAACAAAGGGCCGCCTATACAGCGCCTGTAGCAATGCAATTCTTTTTACGCCAATTCAAAAGCCAATGTAGCCGTATAATGCGTTTTGGAAGCAGTTGTCTGCGCAGAATACTGGGATTACGATGGTTTGACTTAGTGAGAAATGAGAGATAAAATAGCGGATTGAGCAGCCTTCCATAATATATAGTCTATCAAGAGACAAAGGTGGGTCTGAGGCATATACTTCGAATGCCGCAGGAGAGCATAAAGTTAAAAAAAACGCAATTCGTAGATTTAAATTTGAGACTTTCAGACCGCATCAAAACTAAGATCAATTTTTCACTCAAAAGTGTTTTTTTTATGATTTTTTGTGGAAATATTGATACTATGTGACATTTCATGTGAGTGGTTTGCGAGCAACGATACACGATTGATATTACAACAATCTTACCACTTCCCGTCGCTGTGCGAACCGCAAACCTAACCTACAATCAAGCTTTGCTGTGTAACCGATTCAAAAATTCCATTTCATCAAATTACTTTGACACAAAATGTCATAGAAGAAAGAGTTTTTTTTTATAAAAAAAATAGTTTTTGAGCTTCTTTTTCGTAGTATCAATCCGGTGGATTGGTTTCCAGGAACAAAATCTTGCATGTCGATTTCCATTTCCTCTCGACCCTCTGCAATCCTCTTTAGCTCAGCATAAGAGTTACAACTCATGTCCTCGGAACACTTGCTGCAAATATTCTCGTCTAGGGCGCCCTCTTCAGTTTGTACCCTCAATCACCCCTTCCACAATGTTGTGAAGAAGACCATCGTGGCGCATGATGTGACCGATCGCCTCTTTGAGATGGTTCTTACTAGGTGCCTATCTTGATTATGCTGAGAACCTCATTGTTCGTGACGTGGTCTCTCCAGGAAATTCCGACAATTCTTCTGTATGACCACATCTCAAAGGCCTCTCTATATTCTATCAATATGTATTCTGATACTTCTATATAAAGTAATGTTAAAAAAACACAATGCTTTATAAACAAAATGTATATTTCACAGTATACTCAGAATCCCTCATATATAGTCACATATTGTAAAATTTGATGATGAAATACACATAAAACGTTCATTTTGGTAATGATTATTTAACCGAAAATAAAATAAATCGCAAGGGTATTATTTGGTATTTGGTTTCGTTGCTGCGGTTGCAGGATACCTGTGCTAGAGACCCCTTCTAAAACGAAATTGAGTGATAGATACAATGTTCAAGTAAAAAATTCAAAATTAGGGTTCAATACACAATTGTAATCACTGTAACCATATGGCCACATTCACTCTTTCACCGCTAAAACAATAAAATACAAATGTGAAACAACGTGATGAAAAGAGACGGTAAAAACTACCAAATTCTTGAAGTTGCTCAAAGAAACGAAGGTCTCTCAGATTCTACATCATTTCTATGCTCCATGAACTGGAAAATATGTTCCGTCACGAACTGCCGCCATTAATCTCTGTCTAGTTTCCGACGGTCTTCCAGGACGGCAAGAGTTCGTTCAACCGCATCGCCTCGGATGTTGATATATTCCACGCAAGGGAAGCCCAGTTCAGACAAGAATTCCACGAATTTATTCGATTTAATTTTTTAACGATTATTGGGTCTTTCTGTTGCTTGTCCTTATTGTTTTCAATTTATTTAGTACTTAATCAAAGTACTTATATGTATACATTGTATATTTTTGTATTTTCTTATTTCAGGATCGTAATAAATACAATTTGTAATGTTTCTGAAAACAACAATTGAATTTAGGGAACGTGAATAGACGTTGAACACAATATGGTATCCGAGATATGCTTTTGGTGATTTTTTAATCATAATTTTTTTATTGAGCTCTGATGGCCTGAAGCCTAGATTACGTTAGCAACTGGAGGTGACCCATCCAAATTTTGGTCAGTTTCATTTTCTGTTTTCTGAACGCACTTTGCTAGAAAGCAACAGTGAATGCTCTACTAACAAAGAAACTATTAATTTAGTTATTATTGTACATTAACTGCTTTATTGTATATAATTTTAAACAAAAGATTGCGTGTCTGGGTTAAAGATACGCGTGGAGTAATGGAGCAGTGAGCAAAACGCTCGTCTTTATACGAAAGATAGGGGGTTCGATAACTACGAAACTAAAAAAATAAATATTAAATGCTGTTTAATTAATGCTGTAAACGTATTTAGCAATAGGCGGTGATTCATCCATATAACGGTCCACATCTAATGTTGCTTCACTTCGATGACCTAACGAGAACAGCAACAATCATATGATTGTACCACTGGACTATTATTATGGAATTAGTTCTGGTTAGATCACTGAAATCAAGCAGCATTCTACGCGGACCTGTTGCTTACAGCGTGTCTTTGGTTGGACTGAGCCGCTTTTTATCACGAACTGCTCCAGGTTTCGGAAACAATAAGCTAATCAATCGATCTATTTTTTAAAAAATCGCTCTATTTTTTAAAAAATCGCTCAAAATACGCCTCGTCTACTTCTACAGCTGTTGTCTTAAGTCTTGTCGGAAAGCATATATGTGCCCAGGTGTACCTTTGGGTGCAGGCAGAGATGCTTAAGAAAAGGCATAGACAATGAAAACATATCTAAAAGAGTGGCTATAGTTTGTGGCGACTATGTTCCAGATACGTAGAAAAAATAACTTTGATTATTATTTCAAACGAACCAATGAGATTATATGTTTTATTTCAATCGTAATAAATTGTTTTTTAGACATTTATGCATCTAATGCATTTGCTAATTTATCTTGTAACACCACAAATTCACATTGAGTCCTTTTAAAATCGTATAATGCGTAAATACCAAGCTGTAGTCTTTCAATTATCATTATAAATATTTATTTACCTTGTTTTTACATGGATCACGTAAGATATGTTCTCTATTAGGAGACTTCAGTTTCGACTAACTCGTAGCATTTCTCAATCCATTACTTGTTAAGAGATAACTGTTATCTAAAACTTATCTCTTAACAAGTGATGGATTGAGAAAGGCTACGAGTTAGTCGAAACTGTAGTCTCCTAATACAGAACTTATCTTACGTGATCCACGTAAAAACAAGGTAAATAAGTAAATTTTTATAATTTATAATGGGTCTCAAAGTGAATGCTGAAAAAATTTAAAAAATATGAATTATCACTTTAAACGTACTGCACTAAGCCATCATATAATGAACACATAGATTTATATTTTTATCACATATGTGCTTACAGTGTTTACATAAAAATATGTACTTTTTAAACAGCGTATATAAGAAATAAATAATAAAGATTTAACAGCGTTTTGCAATGTTTTCACTGCAGTAAAATGCAATAAAATTATTTTTTATTTTGCTAAGAAAATGTTCCTTTAACGAGCAATAAAAAATATATAAGTGCAATTTGTAATGCGTACATACTCCGTATTATATACAATTATAAGTGGCAGGGTAGCCTAACGATAAACTGTATTCAACTACATATATATATTTATTACTTAAAACTGCGATAATTGCATATAATCCATGCATTTGTGATAACGAACGGCGGGTAAATCACCTGTTCTCCTTAGAACACCTTCAATCTCATTACAGTTAAGTTATATATATTTTTATTTACTTTTTTATATAAACACGTAGACTAGAATACCGACAGACAGTGATTAAAAAGTCTAACCTGTGGATTCTAATACGCTTGCTTATCTTTTAAGTAAGCCCATAAACGCAGACTGTTCATCGACATCGTCTCAGATGTTGATATATTCCATGCATGGGAGGCCCAGTTCAGATACAAGCTCCACAAATTTGTTTGGAGGAGTAATTTGCTGGAGTCATCTGTTAATGAGAATTAATGGACTTTCTGTTGCTTTTCTTTATTATTTTTTATTTCATTAGTGGTTGATTATGAGTAACTATATTTAATATATTGTTTCTTCTTGGATTATCTTACTTCAGGACAGTATTAAATAAAATTTGTAATGTTTCAGAAATATATAAATTTTTTTTAAATTTGAATGTGCATTATTAATCCGTCAGCATCATAGACCGGCATTCACGCGTGAACCAATTTTATGTGGATTTACACTAGAAATGGGTGGTGTTTCCGAAACGACTTCTGTCCACCACTAATTTTAATTAATAGGCTATGACTGAAATTTTGCGCGTGAGGGATCAAATTCACACCAACCGGGGGTATTTATAGAGCTTAGAATTTGATTAAAAATATTTTTTATTTGAATTTTCGTCTGGGATCGAACGCATACGAGTTTTGGCATGGTAATAAAATTCTTTGTCTCTAACGAGCTTTATGGCTCCAGTTTGTGGCGACCGTATGCTCCAGATAGGGAGACGATTAGACGGAAGATATTTATTTTTGCTAGTTTAACACGGACAAACTTGTCATGATCTTAGCGTATTATAGGCGTATATATGTAATGTATAAAAACGTATCAATCACATCATGAATGAATCAAAATCATGATAATATTTCAAAGCGTAACGATTTTATTCGGTCGTGTTTTGGGATGCAGATGTGAATCTAAATATGCTATGGATGTTTACCATATGCACCAATTAAATCTTGTTATTCTCCGATTATCGAACAGATGCCGCGAAACAAAAAAAGTTACATCTTCGTCATAGAAAACGTAATAAAAAATGCCGCCACCCTTATTTTTTTCTCCTCAAACCGATGCATATATCAACCGTGTACGGTTGCCGCGCATTTTTTGTTCCCTGCATTCCGCTTCCGGCGAGGATGATGTCTTTAGAGGCGCTCCCATTGGTCGGGCAACTGACAGCTGCCGAGTCACGTGGTCACGGGACCGGCGGTCGCAGACTGCGTGATAGTCTATCGATGTAATGCGCTAAGCTCGCGGCGGGTTTGCCATTGCTAAAACATTAAAAAAATAACTTTCATGTCATATATTTTTTAACACGAATAGCACATACTACATGAAATATGTAAAACATGAGTATACATTAGACTAGAGGTCATCTTGAGACAAGGCATGGGCAGAGGCAACTTATAGAAGTGTGTGTTTTGTAACGATATGTTTAGAACATATGCTACATATGTACGAGTATATGGGTCAGTTATGCAAAGAAATGATATATGTCAGACGTTGTACATCATAATTTTAAATTAGTTTTGATTAAAAAATAATAATAAATAGTTTTATTTCACAAGTGATTGTACATGTTTCGGATCAGACCCGGTCAATCCTAAACAATGGCTTAACTCAAAACGAATAGTTGATAAAGATGTACGTTAGTGATATTTTTTTTGTATGTATTCGTTATATATATAATCGTATCGGAAACAATAGGGTCAGATCCTGTCTGCCCAGAAATTGGCGACGTCGGTGGCGTTACTCCCGGCCATCATCAGGTCTTCCTGGGTGCAGCTATTCGGGCACAGCGCACACTCCAGAAGGTGTGACAGGGTCTGCTCCACGCCGCAGTCACATTCAGTCGGTCCGCTGTAAAATTGCCAGGCTTTAATTTTTGTCCTTGTCTTGCATACTCCGGTCCGAAGTTGTTGCTGCACCCCTGGTCATGTCCAGGGACTAGTTCCTCTTTCGGGGCAATCCAAGTATGTATTCGTTGAAACTTAGGGATTCTAATTTTACGAGGCGATAGACCTGGCATCTGGCGACAGCTGTAGTATACGTGCGTTCAGTCATTAAAACGTTAGATTGAGCTTTGTTAGTGTTTTAGTGAGTGTTGTACACCGGATGGCGCCGGGTACTGTTCGACTAAATAGTCAATATTTACTCAGCGTAGAGCATTTCCGTTCATAGGCTTTGAAGCTATTTAACATTCAAACGATCATAGACATTTACAATTATTGTTGAATCGTGGAGTATTGTTTTGGTTGATGTTTATTATATTGTCTATGCTATCTGTGGAGTAAATATCAACTAGGGAATAAAACGTTGGTCGAACAACGACAATAGCACATTACAGTCAACTCTCCTTAAGCGTTTTCACAAGATTGGATGATCAGTCCAATGCTCCCGATGCATGGGCCATTTTTTTATATAAACACATACAGGAAAATCCCGACAGATGGTGATAGTAATTCTGAAGTCTCATCTGTGGAATTCTATGACGTTTACCATACTGCATATGGCTAAGCGCTGCATGTGGAGTGTTGATCTGCCAACGTCATAGACTACAGTCCGAGATTCACGCATCATCCTTTATTATTACAGGAATTTACTATGAATGGGTGGTCTTCACGGAGCGACTTTCGTCTACATCAATTTTGATTAATAAGCTATGACTGGCATTTTACGGGTGAGGGATCAAATTCAAACCAACCGGGGTATTTTAGAGCTCAGAAGTTGATTACAAATCCTTTTTTTTTAATCTCCGTCGGGGATCGAACCCACGACCTTTGACTTCCAAAGCAAACGCTTTGACCATTGAGCTATACCCGCATAAAATACCGTCCTAGGAGGCGGTTTAACGCAAAATATACAATATAGAAGTGACCCTAATATGATAATTGCCTCAAACGTCATAGGCGAAAATATGTTTACAAAAAAAAATGTGTCCGTTATAGGAGGATTAAATTTGTAAGCGCGCAGTTACCATTCGATCACTGAAGTTAAACAACATTGTTCGTGCAGCGTGTCTTGGCTTGAGCTGCCTATTATAACAGAATTGTCAACGCCTCGGCAGCGTCTTGCTAATCATCCGATGCTATTAAATGTTACGATCGGTTCACTTAGTCTTTTCAGACGCAAGAAGTTTTTCGACAAATGTAAAATGAGAAACTCGTCTTACACTTACCAAGCATCAATGCACGGTTAATGCTTAAATAAGTGTCGACCAAGAACTGTTTCAAAATTTCCTGCCTAAATACCACCGGTTAGCTCTTGAATGCTTTTCCAGTGTCTGTTTCTTAATTCATAAGTATTTCTTCAAAAAACACATAAATATACACTTGCTATCTTTAACAAGTTTTTCGCATACAGCTGTCCTGGCGGAACGTCATAGAGTACACTGCTCTCGATCGTTTGTCCTCGCGGGCATGCGATTACATAAAAAAAAATACTGTTTTCAAAACCATTGTTACATATAACTGCATCGGATTAAGTTATCAGTTTACTAAAATATATATATATATATATATATATGTGTGTTTTATGACACATGTAAATGCTCTCTAGACATTTGACATAATCGTTTACTACTGCTCACGCATTCCCTGTATACATAAAATGAATGACGTCATCACAAGCGATTAAGAATTTCGTTCGTATGATGTCATCTGTACGTCCGGCCTACTAATTGATTTGGCAGATTTGCGATACCAACGACCACAATTACTTTATATATATTAACATCCTCCTCTCTCAAAACGGGGAGTTATTCCGTCGCGTGAGGGCAGGATGAGGAGCAGGTCAGCAGACAATGACTTTCTTTTAGAAGCACATTGATTATATTTACGTTAAAAAACATTACAAGTTTCTGACCCACGCGGGATGACATGCCGCGCGGCCGCAGCTCGGACCTTGTCTCACTAAAGGGTGGGGACGACTGCCGTGATGAGCTTACCGGAGCTGCGGCGCTCGCCCAGCGCTCGAGCCGCCATCTCTAGAACTAACACATCCGTGAGCGGACCTGTCCAAAATGTCAATATGGTGGACACAAATGTATGACAAGCGATCCGAAATAAGAGACGAAAGATCGTATATCGAGGTTTTCGGTAACAGTAAGCAAGGACTATATCATGCTAATGTCAATTTATTTATGTAAACACTCGGCTTTAAATTTCTCCACCAAGAAGACTGCTTCTTCTTCTTCGTGTCAGCGACGTCAAATTATTTTTTCCCAATATCTGGCAACATCGATAGCTCGTGTGTTGCCCAGCATTAGGTCCTGAGATGTGCAACTTGTTGGGCACATGAAGCAGCATCGTAGGTGTGAGGCGGTCTGCAGGTCTCCACAGTCGCACAATAGTGTCTCTCCCTGCCGAAGCATTCCCCACCGCTCGAGGTTGTCCTTTGTTCTACCAACTCCGGTTCTTAATCTGTTTAGGGATTTCCAGGTCGGCCAGTCAAGGCTCTTGCCAGTTGGGAGGCCTTCCTTTGGAGTAATGAAATCCTCTGGTGCGATTTGTTGCCAGAGTTGGAGTCTCTCATTTTCAGAGCCGGATGTGAGAGGTTGTGTGGATTTCAGAAAGCTGCTTCGAGACTTCAATCTTGGTGTTGGGGGTATCTGATTATACAAGCAGTGGGACGGTTGGTTGATTGCCTTACGCATTTAAGAAGACTGCAATGCATTCTGTATATTTCAATAGTTGTCGTCTTTGAAAAGTAAGCTGCATCAACATCCTTGAAGTATCAATCTCGTATAAACACTATGATTTGACATCAGCTCGATATAGCTCTTGCAGGCTGGTGCCGAAAAGCCTCCATATGCGATCTTTTGTCTCTTATTTTGTGTATGTTTGCTCGTCTGACACGCTTATAAAAAATTGTTAGTCTAAGTTTTAGATTTAAGTAACTTTGAGACGCGGCGTTACAGGCATCATTTTGTTTGTTTTGGCAAGTCCTGTAATGTAGAGCGCCACTACCACCGATTCATTTTCTGTCCGGGCACCGTCAGATACACGTCGTTGTTTGTCCCAGGCAGAATACAGAAGTTTGTCAGTCTTGTATTTAAAATAAACTCCAATGTGCTTCTCGACAAGTTCTTTGATTTGTGACTTGCTCCTCATCCATCCATCCACGCGTCCCAATGATGATTCCGGAAAGAACTGAAAGTATCTATGCGTATGTATAAGGTATTAGTTATTTAAAGCAAGCATGTGCGACTCGACAATGGCTACCCGACGTACCCGAATCAATTAATATTTTATTTTCATTTTGAAATCATGTGTGAAGTAAATTCATATTTTTTTTCGTGGAATCACTTTGAAGTAGTGACTTTCGTCTACCATCACATTTGATTGATAGGCTATGACTGGCATTTTACGAGTAAGCGGCCAATTTACATACCAACCGCGGATATTTATAGAGCTTAAAAATTGTTCCAAAACATTTTTTATATAAATTCTTCGTAGCATTATGAATTCGCGACCTTTAGTGTATGGTAAGCAAACGCTTTACCTCTAAGTCACACCCGCCGGTACATGACCCATATTAAAAATAAGATAAAGAATACTTCAATAATAAATGTATAAAATTATATATATTTTATTTTGCAGTGTGTTGTTATCGGCTGCATTAAGACCCCGCAAAGATTAAAAATGCCATTTCTTTTGTTATGCGGCACAAAGAATGTCATCAACTGATAATTTAAAGTAAACAAAGCTTGGTATGGGCTACACACCCATAAGTTTTATTGATTTCTTTTTTGAAATACAATTTTTCATTTTGTTGACAGTTTCGGATCCCAAATGGGCATGAAATACATTGAAAAACACCTAGAATATCGCAGTGTTGTAATGCAGCATTGGCCACTCACTAGTGAGGGTCGAAAAAAGACACAATTTTCTCATACATTATGGACATATTCGGTCTTGAACACAGACAAACTGAAATAAAAACATAATTTTGAAGCAGTTTTTGTTCTTAACCGTTTTGTTACGGCTCGGTGGAATACAAATTATACTGTCAATACGGCGTGAATTTTTCAAACCATGTTTTTTGCTTAAAACTAGTATTTGAAGCATAAATGTACTTATCTGATCTATTTTCATATATCACATTGGTTCTTCTATCCTTTAGCTATCAGAAAATGCATAAAAAACTATTATATTTAACAAACGTTCATTATGTAACTCCATACATGTGGTGGAATTGACACATGTTGCTTACAGAAAAATCGCTCCTGTGACGAAACCTAACGATATTTATTAACATGCTTTACAGATTACTTTAATGAATATATGTAGGTTGATAAAGGGAATGACTGCACTTCTAATTTACTACCGTAGATGTCACAATGAGTACTGAAAGAAGCAAAACGATATATCACGTCAACGGTCGGGGAATCTTTGACGGCATATGCCGATAACGATGCGAAAGGGTTAAATAACACCCATTCTATGTTCCAACGCTTGGATAAACTGAATGCTGTAGTAGTATCAGTGTTGCCAGCGTCTAAAAAAGATATTGATCGTTATAGATTTAGGAATAAAATATATTACAATTTAATAGTATATACACTATATAGGTTAATTATTTGAATATTTTATTAAATACCTTTATTCTTCAGAATAAAAAAAATGTGACTATTGTTTGTTTCCATATCTGGAACATATAGTCATAACGAATTGCTGCCACGTATTTCTACTAAATGCCACAGTATATTCTTGCATTGTTAATATGTGGCGCATATTTTTGTGTGTAGTTTGTATTAAATATTTTCAAGATAATCAATCCGACGCTCCCAAGGCATTGACCATTTGGTCCCAATTATTTATTCCTTTACTTTTTTAAACTTGATTAAACATTTCAGCACTGGCAACCTCGTCGTGAGCTTTAATTATTTTAATGTCAAACAATAATAATAGAAATACAGCACAACAAGCAACCATTGTTTAGTTTTGCTTAATAAATTCTATTGTTGATCATTTTCTCTGATAAGCTCACAAGGAAATCGACTATCAGCAAAGTCATTGATAAATGACATTGTTCACTCCCACCACCTTCTTGTATATCTCATACTTTGCTTATCAACTCTTTTCAACACACGATATCGTCACACATCCCTGATTATTTCAGCTTATCTTCGAGTGCCGATACGTTTCAAATTTCACAGGAAGTCTGCGCGACTTACGACCGTGTTACTCTCACTTTAAAATATAAGGGTTGCCAAAATGTCGTTAATTGTTTTTTTTTAATATTTATTGTTGTTTCACTTCATAATTGAACCCGTTTCGTTTCTTTGATGATTGTCTGAACGCATTCTTCCTCCCAATCAACCTTGTTATACCACACAAAGTCAAACTATCTTACCCCTGATTTTTACGTCTCAGTGTGAGAACCACCATCGCATTTAGAAATGATCGTCATAGCCTCAAAATTATAGTTTGATCGCTGAGTAATTCGTCTTACCATATTCGTACCATATTTGGAATATATGATAACCATAAATTGCCGCCACTTAGTTCTGTCAGCTGCTAGTGTCATTCCTCGTTTTAGAAAATATCTGCACCTGTAGATTCACTTAGGATTATATGGTTCCCGACAACCTCCATAGCGGAAATCCGAGGTTGTGACATTATTGTTATTTTCAACGGTTTTTTCCTTCAATCACCTTACAATCCAGACGTCGCCACTAGTGACTAACATCGCTTTCCGGTCCTCAAAATCGACTTGGGAGGGCCAAAATTCGCGAACGACGAGTTAGTTCAAGAAGCGGTTCTTGCCCCTCTATGGGAAACCGGTTCGAGTACGGATTACAAAAGTTCGTATTCCAGATTAGGAAAGTCATCGAGCGCTAAGGCGACTACATAGAAATATAGCTAAATATTCAAGGTTTTCAGCAATGTAAAATGCATTGGTAATAATGCTAATAAACTATGAAAAAATTGCAAATCTTTTTTTTTCATATGTTCCTCGTAGTTTCAATTAATTAACCGGTAACAAATGTTTACCGTTTAACGTGTCCCTATCGTATTTTTCGCGCAGTTCTGAGCATTCACTTGCGAAAGCTGAATCGCCGATGAAAGATAATTGTTATCAGCGGGGATTTCTATCCGTGTGTCAACAAATATGAGTAACGCGTAAAAAAGTACGCTTCGTTAACCAATGATAAGAAAACGCGAGTCTAAACGGTTTTTTTTTCTTCATACATGTAAGCCGATTTGGAACAAATAGTG
Source organism: Glossosoma conforme (assembly GCA_022606575.1). NCBI lineage: Eukaryota > Metazoa > Arthropoda > Insecta > Trichoptera > Glossosomatidae > Glossosoma > Glossosoma conforme. Next base: position 4,084,207 of record JAGTXR010000011.1, on the reverse strand, counting down.
TAAGCATCAGAAACGTCAATCTAATTACTCAAACTGTTTAAAAAACTGATTTATAATTATAAAAATATATTATGTCACCTTGAGACAATATCAAGAAGGTAAAATTATTCATCAGTAACACAGGTAAAATGATTGGTTATAAAGTCCGCGTCGGACCTATAAGTCGTCGTTTCTCATCCGTTCAATCTATAGTTCGGTTCGAGACCCGAGTGGTACTTACTAAAGTAAATAGACTGTCGTAAAGTAATAATATTAAGCTTGTGAATAAATGCAGACTGATTGAATAATAAAAAATTAAAATATACATACTTTGAATATATACTATAACGACATCTATCATACGATATAACAATGACATAAATACAAGTTCCAAGACGAGTCGGCTCAGGCGGAGAAATGGCCACGGTAGCCGAGCGGTATACCTGCGCAAAATGGTTGGTTCCAAAGGTCCGCGGTTCGCATCCTGCTCCTGCTGATATTTTTTCTGAATGAATTGACTCGTTTAAAGAATTTTTAATGTATAGTATATGTATATTTAACTACTGATTTATAAATGCCCAAATATGCCTCGGATGCTACAGTGCCTCTCTTCAAGCCTCTGGCCTCTCATCTTGAAAGTTATCAGGATCTATGCATGTATGTTCTCAATTGGATCTACTAATGCAAAGAAAATTGAAATTGAAACAATGTATTTATTTATTAAAGATTGTTGACAGAACTGTGTGGCTCTTATTTGTGGTGGCTATATGCCACGTTTCAGCCCTAACTGGAGCATATGGTCGCTTCGAACTGACGACATAAAGCTCATTCTTAGCATAGTTCCAGACTATCTTTCAGGACGACTTTAATTCAAAGGTGTTGAAGAAAAACTTGTGTTGTTTATGGTATCATGGGGCATCCGAAGTACTTCGTTGTATCGAAGGCTTCCATGTCCACTCTTTCACCTCGTCATTCTTTACAAACCATTGCATCCCCAGTATATACGCAGTAGTTTGCTTTCAAAATCCATGTAACAAACATTGATAAAAATGTAAGCAGAACATATCATAGCTTGGTGTCGTATATCGTTGGTAGTCGTTCTCAAAATGGCAAGCGTCATAGAGTAAACTAGATGAGATCTCTCAATCTCCGTCTGGCGGCATTCTCCTGCATGTGTTTACATAAATAATCTTTTGTGTGAATTGGATCGAATCAGCTGTGCTTTTTTATTTATTTCATAATAGAATTTGCTATCGTGTGAAATTTATAATAATACGTTTTTTATATTACTATTTCAATGTCGTTACTGATAAAAATGTTGATAATATCATTAAATATTAACATTATTATTGTTTTTTATGACTTTTATTATATATAAATAGATTATATAGACCTAAGTTATATGTATTGTGTGCGCTCTGTCCGAGTAGCTGCACCTAGGAGGACCTCATGATGGCTGGGAGTATTGTCATCGACGCCGCTCACTTCTGGGCAGACAGGATCTGACCCTGATGTTTCTGACACGATTATCTATGTAATATACAACATAAGGATATAACGCTGTAATAATTTGTAACTATTGAATTTATTGTTTTACTATTGAAAAAATGGTGAACGTATGCTCCAACAAGGGAGCGGTCTTTTGATTAATAGACTGACTGGCATTTTATTGCTGATAGATCAAATCCACAGCAATCTAAGTATTTATACAGCTTATAAATTGATGAAAAATAAATATTATTTTAAGCTTATTCGGGGATCGAACCCACGCCACCTTTCTTGCTAAGCATACTCTGTACCGTAAAGCCATACCTACGGTTTCGCGCGCGTTATGCCGGTTCCTTGCTATTATTGATGCGGTATTATATTAATTAGGTAAGGTTTCCGGCTATGTCAGCTTTCCATTAGTTTAAGTTAAATTACCGACTGGACTAGCATTCCATTGGACTATAACAACTGACAGAGCTTTGTGGCAACAGCTCTTAACAGCCATATGCTCCAATTCAAGAAGCAGACATGCTGATGGTTATGTTTATCCTTTTATACTACTGTGGACAAAAAATACCGCGAAATTTATATTTCACGGGTTTAGCTATTTGAATTAATATTTTTATTTTGGCATTACCGTCACTGACATTGTGACGAATTACACGTCAAAATATTCCTTAGTGTTTGAGATACCCGTCCATTTGCAAACAGCTAAAAGTGGTTTTTACTGGGTAATAACCGTTATTTCAGTACGTCTTTAAAGGTGCATTTTTTAACAATAATTTGGCGCAATATGCAATTATTATCAATTGCATTTTATTGCCGTGTATTGCGCATTGTGTCGCAACTTCTCGCGATGTATTATCTCTCGCCTGCATCACCACACAGAGTTGAGAACGAAAGTGGTAACCCAAGAAAACCACTCTTGGTTTCTTCGAGCGTCTCTCCATCGCCTACCGAGCATCGTCCGCTCTCCTCGCTCATGCTGATCGTAAAGAAAACTTCGGTTCAGAGTCCCTCTCCAACACCAGACCGGTTATTGACTAAGCATTCAAGTGCAGCTCATTATTTAGTCGAGAAAAGCTCTTGATACTAGACTTCTTTGTTACAATGAGCACTGGATTACAGATTTTTACATTTTCAAACAACTCTCTTGTATCGTAAATTGTGCTCTGGATTATGAATGCGCCGTAAGTCATGTTTCATTCGATCTAAGATATAAATGTGAAGGTTTGTGTCTTGATGGTGGTTGACAACCGATGAAAGTGACAACTTCGTGTTCCATAAAATGCTATAATTATTTAGATTTTTTAAATTCATGTTGGATTAAGATTATATTAATTTCACAACAATGTTAACTGAATTTTTTTTTCAATTTCTTGACTTACGCCATTTTCACTGTGGGCACAATTAATTAGATAATATAATATAAATTATTATAACGTATCACCTTTGTTCAACAGTTAACATTTCTATGACCTATAATGCTTGCGGTGAATCTATCTGTAATGTTGCGGTGATTTTTCTTAGAAAGGTCCCTTTTATTCTGCTTTTTTGGGTCGAACCGCCTCTTAGGACTAAATGGGCCAAGCTTCGGAGCATCGGATTTATTGTCCGATTGCATTAAAATATTTTTAATTTGAATTTATTTGTGGAATTTCATAATGAATTGACTTATTAACTTGAAAAACATGATTATTAAAAAAAAAAATCTTATTTTTGTATCACGTTACGTTCTCAATACATCTCAACCCCATTGAGCGCACGTTACATAGCCTACGATTACGTGGGCACAGCGCGAACGTTCGTTACGTGGGTCGTGTCCGAAGAAAGCGAAAGTAGCTCCGCAGCCCGTTGTTGCGTAACGTGACACAGTCGCACCAACACTTATAATACTCGTAACTATTCACGATACACTTAATATGTATTTATTTTTTTGGCAATTTTTTCCCATACTATTTGTTATTGATGTATAGTATTGACGGATCAACGTTTTTTTTTTTACATTGTAATATGTAAATATGTATATGTATAATATAAACCTATTTTTTTGCAATGTAAATAACATATAGTCACCACTAATTGTTAACTGCCACTGTCCCATGCCTTCTTCTCCGAAGATATCTTTTGACCTGGAAGTCCACCTAGGAACATATATACTTCTCGATGACTTCCAGGAAGGTAATAGCCTTGAGGACAGAAGAAAAGACAGCTGTAGTTTATACTCTCCAGCGGCATGCGAACAATATATCTCAACCAGACAACTAAATAGTCTGGAGGCAATTTTTTTTAATCTGTTCACCGCGTATGACTGCTATCTGTGTTCAAGCGAACATGCTACCAGCGCGTATGACCCACATAGCGGTCATGGAAGTTTCAAGCCCTATATAAGAGTCATCTAGTGAGTAATAATTTTAAAACTTTGCTGAAAATATTACTAAATGTATATTTTACCAAATGCAATAGATGGCATTCGTCAAAAAAATTCAATATAGGCTAAAATAATTTATTTCTGGAACATGCATCAAGCGGCGTGAACAACGCGCGGGTGTCAGAAATCGTATGAGGTTCACGCTAGTCTCTTAAGTCAGAACCGTGCGCCGACAACAAAATAATAATATAATGATATATGTATATAATGCATTATTATTTTGTTATTGAAAATCTAATCCGAAGGATTAGGATAATTTGTTAGTAGTTGGATTCGTCATCAGGAATATCAGATATAAATAAAATAATGTTTAGTCTACAAATATATCCCACAATATATTTGTAGACGACATGTTTCGACCACGTCGAATGGCCGAAACATCAATACTGACGGAGAGAAGCAACTATCTCCTCGTAGAAAATTAAATAAAGCTTGTATAAGCTTGTAAAGCTTGCTCAATATACATATTTTATTTGAACTGTCAATGTGCGCAATCGTGTTACTAATGATAATCATCAATTAACTATTTGGGATAATGTAAATAAACCATCGAGTGCGGGTGAAATTGAAAAGGTGTCGAGAATTGAATATTATAAGCATTGCATGATGTTGGCGCAGTTTTCTCGCTTTAGCGTGACCTTGTTTAGCAAAATGGCGACTTCACGTCAGTTTTATGAAGAATTATTATTGTTAAATTAAACCGAAAATACAATAAATATATTGTATTTTATTATTGAACAAATTACTTTGGGTGCCAATTAACATATTTGATTAGTTAAAAAAATATCACAACCTATATTTATACTTGAAAACGCGACAACAAAATCCCGGAAAAACCAGCCGCGTACAGGGCATGTTCGCTAATTTTTGTGCCGCGGGCCAAAGGTTAAACACCATTTTTAAGGAGATAGGTTGACTAGCCCGACGCTGTCATAGTCCAGAGAACCAGTCGAAACCAGTAGACTCTGTGACGCTCAGATAAGTGTATTCGTATATTGAAACATTGTAGAGCGATGAAACACATGCTGGAAGAGCATTCCAAAGGTTCCTGTTAGAGCTTCGAAAATAATTTTGAAAATTTATCGTTATTCGTCAAGAATCTTGACGAATATCTAACTCAGGATACATTCATATTATATATAATTACCGTGTAATATATAGTGATCATGATGATGATTTAAACGTTTTCTAAGTAGAACATTCGTCTTAGATCATAGATGCCAAGTTGCTCAGTCGTAAGTAACACAAAGAAGCCGCTGTGATGTAAGAAACGTGCTATAAAATGTAGTAGATTAGGAAATAATCGAACCTCGCTTACTTGTTGTTCAATATGGCAATGAGTAACGAAGTTAGTGAAGCGAAAATTCGTTGAATTTGAAGGTCGCCTCACCATACTAGTGTACAGCTTAACCGGATCAACCTACAGTGGAGTCGCGTAATAGGCTTTGGCACAAAATATACCATTAATAAAATCGTTTTTTTCATCATCATATTTAGAATTTGTACGTCCACTGTAGAACGTAGGCCTCCTGCGTGAGTCTTCATCCTTTTCGATACTCTGTCCTCCGCATCCAGGCTACTCCCGCTATTCTTCTGATGTCGTCAGTCTTGCAGTCGATCAACGTTGGACCAATACTTGGACGTAACTCCAACTTTTCTTCCCTATCGTCTCTACAACAGATTTATCACATTGCCACATAAATATGCATATTCCTTCGGTAGCCTTTACTACCTGAGTTCTTCTTCGATAGATCTTTTAGAGACACTCTTCTCATGAATACATGGCACGTTAGGAGACCTTTATTTTATGTGTAAGACCTAAATTAGATTCCATGTCTCTGCGCCATCAGGCCCTAAAACCGAGAGACTCCAGCTCTGGCAACAAATCGCATCAGAAGATTTCATTACCCCCAAAGAAAAGCCTCCCAACTGGTAAGAACCTTCGACTGGTGGCCCTGGAAAATCCTGAACAGATCAAGAACCGGAGTTGATAGAACAAAGAACAACATCAAGCTGTGGGGAATGCTTCGATAGGGAGTCACTGCTGTGCGACTGGAGACCTGCAGACCGCCTCACACCCAAGATTCTGCCCCACGTGCCCGACTAGCTGCACATCCCAAGACCTAATGCTGGGCAGCACACGGGTCATCGATTTTGCTAGATATTGGGCTGAAACAATTTGACGTCACTGACACGAATGAGAATAGTAAATAATGTGATGAAGCATTGATTAATTGGGTAGAAATATCATATATGGTCGTTGATCTACTCAGCAACAAAAGCGCCATGCCAAATCATTAGCCGGGTAGTACTTAAATCATCTGCGAAAATTCGCAAATCGATCGCTCATTTTGATTTATAGCGTTTTCGCTCCACTTTCGCTGAATATTTCTGGCTTTGAAGGCTGCCGCCTCCACTTTGCCTCCATCAAAACGAGTACAAGGCAAAGGAAGACGAAGAATGAGTGTTCGGTTCAGTTCAATTAAATCCTCGATTTACGCGCAATGATACGTGCCGCGGTGCAATTCGAGGTGTTGCAATACGAGGGCCGTGCGCCCGAAACGGTAACCTTCGCAAGTCGGCGTTCCCTTGAAATTACCATTCGGCGAATAAAAAACGCGACGAAAAGGGAAAGCTCGTGATCTTGAGACGCTTTTTATGTAAACGCAAGGTGGAGAATACCGACAGACGGCGATGGAGGATTTCTTATCATTTTGTTATGGTCAAATTCAGTCAATCCTCTTAATATGATCGCATTTATAAATTTCCTAACGAAGATTTTTCTTAGTGTTTTGTGGTGATTTTTCATATAACGATTACTTATATGTTCTTATTTTGGATTGATCCGCCGTAAGCATCGGGGTAATCATTTGATTAATGAAAAAAAACTATTATTTGTAATGCTATGATACCCAGGTGTTGCGGATGTAGTTGGAGAGGCTCTAGCAAGGACTCAAATCTTTGTTACCTACTGCTGCTTTCTGTGTGACATTGTTTGGAATTAGGAGCAAATAGTCCAGGTTTCTTAAGCGCCGGTCTTATATTTCGATATGTTTCGGATACTCCAGCGTCTGTCTCAATAAGCCCTCGGGCTCTTGCTCTAGTGATCATCAGGATAATGTTCCTAGTTATAAGTATGGGTGCAGATATGTCTTCGAAGAAAGCATGGTCAACTAGAAAGCTCCCATGGCATCTGGGCCAAAATATTAGAAACTGTAGAGCTTTTGATAGTCTGACAGCCGCTGGTGACTTTGAATCTTGAAATATGGCTAAAACATAGTGTCGTAAATACAGCTTCTGTATTATCTCAATTCTTGGCTGTAAATCCTGTAATTTAATTAACAATCAGTGCAGAATGCTGGGTACTTTGGTTTGACTTCAAATGGCTACTCGACGAAGCCTTTACATCCAAATGAGTCTAGATTAATTGCATTTACTTTCAATGTTATGGAATTCCACTTACAACTATCAATCGTCAAGTCGAAAAAAAAACCTCTTGAGTCTTGAAGTGACAGATCATTAGCACACCTATAATATGCGGCGCTTAGTCACCTTGGTATGCGTCATAGTATCAGTGAGTTAAACGATTATCGTTCGACATTACCTGCGCGCTTTAAAAATAGTACAAATAATATACAAACGAGACCGATATAAAAGTAAGAAGGAACATTGATAAATCGTTACCTGCTGAACAATCTGAAGTTAGACACAACTAAGTTTTATATGAGATCAACGACTATACCATGTTAAACACCGGCATTTGTTCGAACGATGAAGTTAAACAACACTGGGCGTAGAACGTACTAGGATGGGTGACCGTCTGAGAACACTGCACGGGTTGAGGAGGACCAAATAGTTCTCATATACATTAATGTGCCCATGATTATAAAAGTGGTGTAAACCATGTTTTATTCGTTCTGAGATATTTAAAGGTTTGTGTTTTGATGTTGGTTGAAAACCAATGAAAGTGACAACTTCATGATGCATAAAATGCCGTATTTAGATTTTTTAAATTAATGTTGTATGAAGATTATATTAATTCACAACATTGGGAACTGAAATAAATAAATAACTCGTTTTTTACAATTTCTTGACTTACGCCACTTTCATAATTATGGGCACGTTTATTGATTGAGATGCAACAAATTATGGTGACCATATATTCAGATATGGAATACATATGGGAAGAAAAAAATGACTTTGAAAAAATAAATATAGTATTAGCTGGTGGTACTGTTTGGCTGCAATTTGTGACGACCATATGCTCCAGTTAGTGAGCTGACATTTAAAGAATCGATTAATATACGTTTTTGTGCAAAAATATTCGCTCTTCTCTCTTCCATTTTCTCGCCAGGCCCGCATTAAGGTTAATGAAAGCAAGGTTGCCCCGAAACTGGTTTCCGACCGAATATTTGTAAAAGTGAATGTTTTCGTGGCGAGAGATCTCCACACTACTCCCACTCTGCGAGCCGTTACGTTCGTTATACAACGGATAACGTAATCGTTACGTCCGTGCGGATTAAATCATTATTTATATTTATTTTAATGCGAATATTTCGACAACCGAAAAAAACACTGCCTAATGTATGCGAATGTTTGAAATTGTATTCGTTTCGCTCGCTAATTTTGGAGCCACTGGATCTTACGTTACGCTTTAATTCCTCTCACCGTGTGTGTGAAAACGTAATTAATGACAACAATAGACGCTACTACTTACAATGTAAAAAAAATACATAACTTAAATGGATTCGATAGATTAAAATGATCTAATTCCAGTGAATCTCGTGAACAATCATTAGAACTTTAAGCCTGTTAAGAAAGCTTTCTTAATCGCAAGTATCATGGAAACTGGTCTTGCGAACTTTGTCAGTTGATCTCACGTGCGCCTATTAATCAACGTGAATGCCTTTTCGAGTATACGTACAAGGTTTACGTATTACGTAGACTCGAGACGAACAGTATCTTCAGTGGTTTTATTTTGAATCTTAAACTCATAACATCCGTAGAATTAGGTTAAGTTAGATCAGATCACATACTTTAGGAAAATACCGCAAAAAGTTGCTGTTTTAAGATATTCTATAAATTGGTCATCTCATGTAAGGATTTGATCACATAACCATTTTCATAATTTTCCTTCGTTATAAATATATTTTTCAAACTAAGTCTTAAAACTAAGGCGTTTAACCAATGCATCTTCCCAGTTTTAACTTATGGCAACTTATGGGAGATGTGGAATCTAACAGCAGGTCTTAGACATTAAATAAAGGGTACCCAGCGTACCATAGAGAGATAAATGCTCGGAGTGTCTCTTAAAGGTACAATCTGAAACGAGGATATCCGAAGAAAAACTCAAGTAGCGGAAACTACTCAACGAATAGCACACTCAAGTGGCAATGTGACATATCTGTCGAAGAGATGGTCGATGGGGAAGAAAAGTGTTTAGAGTAGCGTCTAATAATTGGCAATCGGAGCGATGGTCGACCACCTATAAGATGGATTGACAACATCAGAAAAAGTTGGAGTAGTCTGGATGCGGAAGACAGAGGATCGAAAAGGATGTAGTCATGCGAGAGGCTTACGTTCAACAGTATACGGATACAGGCTTATGATTATAAATATATAATTTTCTCACCAACTGTGAAGCATATGGCCGTCACGAACTGTCACCACAAAGCCTTGTAAACCGCCATGCTCCTTGTCTCATCTCATATCAGCTCTGTCTCCCGCAGCAGCGCAGAGTACATTCATGTATAGTTCCAGACGGCTACTTTTCTACGCCATATAAATGCGCCTTATAAAAGGTAATCTCGTCTTATAATTTGACGTCGCTGACACGAATAAGAAGAAGAAGTCTTATAAAAGTTAATCTCGTCGAAATATTAAATATCAGCGCATTGTTTTTGGTTCATCGAAATATAATATAAATGTGTTAATAAAGAGTATATAAAATAATGGAGCTGAACCATGTGGGTGTGCACGTGTTCATGGAAGGAGTATCTAAACCGGTTTTGTTGGAGAAGGTGGGTCTTTTGTTCAGTCTACCAGCTAGTAGTAGACCAGATGTTAGGCTTTGCTTGCGTGGGAGAGTGGTTATGATGCCATTGACGCAATGTACTAACCTTACCCAATGGAAAGCTAGTATAGTCGGTAACCTAACAAAATGTAACGTAATGGAAAGTAAGTATTTTATGCCGGAAAGTTAGTCGGTAACTTAACCTAACCTAATGGAAAGGTAGTGTCAGTAACCTAAAGGAAAGACCTTTCATCCGGTAACCTATCTTAACATAATTCAAGTCTTCCTGTGCAACGCCCAGCCGACTTATTTGAGCGTCATAGAGTCCGTGGAGGATGAATAACTTCTGCCGGTACTCTCCTGTGTGTGTTTATATAAACAAAACATGAGTTATTTTATGCTTAAATTTAAAAAAAACCTAAGAAATTATTTGTTCAGAAATATTTGATGAAGACGACTTTATGATAGAGAAAGTAAAAGGATGACATCGCTACCATATTATCAGGGTTACACGCAAGACAGAAACGATATGTTTTTTGAGGCAATCACATATTTTTACTTGTTTTTTTGACGGCTATATGCTCCAAAATGCGAGCGGATATACGTTTGTGACGAAATCGTTCAGCCAGTTGGTTTCATTTCGTCCTTGACATTCCTTCCATTCCATATTCCACATGACGCCTTTCGTTGGAATTTCTATTCACGTATCAACATTCTTGGTTTTGCTTTTATTTTGAAGTGTAGGCGACGCGTTCGTGGAACTCTGCGATGCGGAGCTGACTTTAGACAAACATGAAGATGCACGTCAACATCATCATTTCATATCCACTCACTATCTGAGGCATATAATCAATTATTTTACCTGCATTGGTTTAGGCTACATCCCATGATTTCAGTAACTGCACCGAATACTTTATATTTATAATTCTTTAAAGCCTTCCAGCTTTGCCTCATGGAGTACATTATTTCCATCTCTTGTATGCATATTCATTCCTTAACTTAAGGTAACCAACTTTATAACTGTTTACAAAGACGTTTCTCATGAGTCGAGGGCTGAGGCTTTCTCACTTTAATCATTCTAAAGGAAGGTATCTATTATAGGTTGGTTATCTAAGATATGTCTCTATACATTCGGGTCTTAAATTTGGTAACCTTAAGTCAAGAAATGGCTCTGCATTCGGGTGTACGTATACTTTCTGACAGAGGCGCGAGGCTGGTGTTTTAAAGAAAAGGCTACCATAACTTATGCTCTCCTGCGGCATCCGAAGTATATGTATCAAGCAGTTTCACCTTTGTCTCTTAACCGATTGTAGTATTGAAGGCTGTCTTGTCTGTTCTCTGACCTCGTCGTTCCTCACAAAGTCAAACAGTGCGCATTATACTCGTTTATATTCGATTTTATTTTTTTCTTTTTAAGTCCTGGATCGTTCACCTGACTATCTTAGCATTCTGCAGAGGACGAGAAACCCTGAAGACTGTCGGCCAGGACCGCAAGGGCGCAAGTGACCAGACTCGCTCCGAATCTTGAACCCCAGACAGGACGATGCTGTCCGAACATATACCTGACAGTACATGCGCACCGCGACGCTAAAAACTGAAACAGTGCAAACGACATTTTCTCAACACTTGTCGAATGATTTTTTTTTACAGGTAAAGTGCTTGCATGCCATGCGATAGATTGCGGTTTTGTTCCTCGACGAAGCTTAAAAAAAATATTTTTTTTTTGCTAATATTTTTTAAAATAAATTCCCAGTGTTTTTTAGTTACAAAAGTAATCTCAGTACATAAATGATAATATTTATTTATTCAGCCACCACAATAACTACTGACTCTCAGTGAGTGGAGCACCGGATCACCTCTGGGTGCCTACGTGAATATATAGAGCAGTTATTTGAATAAATAATGGCACATTTGCGTGTAACCTAACCTAACCTCCAATCCTTTGAACACAGACGTTTTAATGGCCTTTGTAATTATAAATATTATTTTGCTGTGACATCAATGAATTCCCTTATACATTAATGATTTCTGAAAACCACATATACCCATCACACAATTTATATACACCTTTTCGCTCACTCTTTTGCTTTATATAGAGCCAACCAAAATTTAACTAATTGACTTGAAAATGGCCATCCGACCTGGCTGAAACACGTCGTCAAAAAAATAAATATGTGGAATAAATTCTAAAGAATCTTTTATTATATATCTGACTTAAATTATTCTCCACCTCTTAGCTAAGTAAATATCCCGAAGTTACAAGCATACATTTAGATTAGTTTTGGGATGCCATGTTTCATTGGGACGCCTCACTTTTCTTTCTTAGCGTTTCGAACGATGGTGAATCCTTTCCAAGACAATGGTCGATCCCAGGTATAAGTTTTTTGTTATCGTCTTATTGCATACTTCGTTTAGTCTGTCCGCCCAGCGCGTGGGCGATTGCCGGGGCTTGAATATTATTTTATATAAAAACATGCAGAAGAATACCAACAGAGAGTATATCTCACAGATAATTAAGAGTATCTATGGTATATCCTATCAGAGTTTATATACTGACATCCCTCGTTAATCAAAGGCGACTCCAGGTTGTTGGGATTGTCATCGGGACGCGTGGTGAAGGGATGCGAAGCAGTTAACCAACACAAAACAAATCGAGAAGCACATTGACATTTATTTTACGTAAAAGAAGACTGAGGAAATTCGGTCCTCCGCCCGGGACAGAACATTCTGCTTACTCTACGGTACCCGGGCAGAGACTGAGATGGTGAAACTGACAGTCGCCTCGCCGAACACTCATAGCGGCAATCTGGCGAACTATGCCGCTCAACATGACAGGTAGCGAGTTGTCAAATTAATCAAAATGGCGCATGCACGCCGCGTCCGTCTACTACTTCTCTAAAACTTGGCTTACATTTTTATATGTGTGTCAGACGAGCGAATAAAAATAAGACACAAAATATCGCATATCAAGGCTTTTCGGCACCATCCTAAAAGTGGCAAATCGAGCTGGTATCATAGAAGAAGTGAAGAATACAGGGCACGAATAATTAAGGGTTTGCAAAATTGAATAGCTTAGTGGGTGAAATTAAATTAATTATTTGAGTATGGAAAGCGAAGCCTGAATTGTAGGTATACCTAGATCCTTTACAACCGATAATATCTCGAGCAATTTTATTACATTATTATCTATTCTTTATTATCCTTTGATTATTTTTTGTATACCTTGGAACTACGGTTCTGTTAAATAAAATAAAATAAATATTTTCCAGATATGTGACAGAAATGGAGGAAAAAAATCCTTTATATAGCAAGATTTTCTATTACATGGCCTTTATCTCGACGCTATAGTAGAGATTGTATTTGTGCTTTATGTAGAACTTCAATTATCGTTATTTTGTTTTTGTAAGTTTCGTTAAGCTTCGAACCCTTGATCTTTAGCTTGGAATTATAGTACGTTGACTACGCTCCTTGACAGCTTGGCCACCGGCGCTGTGTGGAAACCTACACCCGGCAATTCTGAGAACGACATGTGTTCGGGATTAGGCGATAACAAAGACAAAAGGTCGTCTCTCCCCCATTATTTCTTGGAAAAGTATTTAAAATAATTTAAATATAAATGAACACAGAAGGCTACAGGAAACTCCAAGACTTATATGAAGGAAATCACTCTCTTTGTTGAGAACGTGGATTAATTATATAGCTCACTACTGTCATGCTAGCGATCGATTCAGGTTCGATCCCTGTATTTCATTTTTTTTTATACTTTTAACGACGAGTGAAGTCTCGGGTTGAGCCGCCCCTCAGGACGAACTGATCCCGACTTCGGGAGCGTGTGACTAATCATCGCTTATCTTAAAAAATCCGATTAACAAATCACCCAAAATATGCTTTGGACAACGCCCTCAATTCAAGTATTTGGACTTCTGCTATGGAGGTTGTCGAGAACCATGTATGTTCCCATGTAGACCTTAGGTGCAGATGTCTTAGAACGAGGAATAGATAGTGGCAGCTGACATAACTAAGTGGCGTTAATTAGAAAAACTACAATATGTTACATCGGTTCTCATTCTGTTATTTTAAATTAAACAACAGTGAACGCATAACGCACTTGGACCGCCGCGTATAACATGCATATATGTACACGCATGTGAATAACTTTAGAAGCTCTCATTGAAAACAAAACAGTGGTTTTTTGAGTATGTAAATAGATATTCTTCAACTTACTTGAAGATATTCAATTGAATGCTAAAAATATAAATAGGATATTCTAAAATATTGTTTTTAATAAATTGTTAGCACTTTTACCAGTGATATGTTAGATATATCAATTAATTAGTTAAATATTAACAATAACGTTTAACTATTAATCTAATTAGATGTTAATCCATTGTTAATAGCTTTTTAATCGCATATTAAGCATTATAGAGTCAAATGCAATTACGAACATAATATTGCATAATTTGCCAAAGCGATGAATATATAATTGTTATTATCATTATGACTAATTGATTAAAAAATAATTAAGCTGTATAAATGAAATATTAATTATATCTAATTATTTATAGCTACTGGTAGATGAAAGGCATCTCGCGAACAACAAACACTTATACGATTCATTTTTGAAAAATAATCACTATTTGCGTGGTGCTCAGTGTTATTTTCGTCTACAATATGTTACTCTGTGACAAGCATGTTAACTGGCAAATATTTAGCAAAATATCTGGCAACATCAATGGCCTGTATGTTACCATAAGTTCTTTGAGAAGTAGCTAGTCGAATACATGGGTGCATTCGCAGTGGAACAGCAGTGACTCTCCCTATTGCAGCACTTGATTTGTCTCTAGTTCTTCCGATTTGGTCTTCAGCCTATTTCACTGTAATATTTCCCTGCTACAATGGTAGATGATTTAGAAAAGCGCAAACGGCCGAGACAAGTAGGCTCTATGACACTTAGCCAGGACGACTAGAAGCTGTAACTGCATACACAAGCGTGCGGGTCGGAAAGATTGCAAAAGTGTATATTGATTAGTTTTTTAACACTATCCAGTCCGATTACACAATATGTGTGTAATCACTAGGCTGAACGTTAAAGGCCGGTAACAACATGTGTGTGATCGTTCCGCCAACGCTTAGTGGCCGATTATAAACAGCTTGTCATGTTTTTTCAAACGTTAGTGGCCGATCACACAACATATGTGTTGTTTTTACTTTCGACAATAATTCAAAGATCTGAAACCTTTTCAGTGAGGGTCATATTTCATTTTATTTGAACACATGACGATAGATTTAGAAATTCTTTAAAAAACAGTCGGCCTCCAGCGTAAGTTTAATCGCGTAACGCGCGGACTGGATATTGTTAATACATCCAGATTGTATGAAGAATAATACACAAGATACAAAAGGTCATTCCTCAGCTAATTGTTAGCATTTAGGAAGACATTTTTGAAAACCTCAAGTTCTTGGTTGAAATATATTATCCGTGAATGGATGTTCAGCAAGTGTGAGACGATTATGTCAGTTGTGTGTGGGTGTAAGACGAATTATTTTTCTAAAGAGTGATGTCTATTGTAATAACGATAGAAAAAACTAAGTGTGCCAACGTTATGTTTGTGTTCCATGGATTGGAGAGTACACGTAAGTGTGCCATTTATTTTCTTGATCCAGTTCTTCTCGTAGATGCTCGCTGATGTCGTGCATTCTGGAGCGTTTGTGTTTTTAATATGGATCGCGTCATAGAGTTTTATTGGTGTATTTCCGTCGTCTCGGCACGATTGCTGGTGAGACCCCACCCAATACTCCAGCATTCTATTCCTGGACCCACAACTACGGTCGCCAACTTTATCTGTGACGATTCCGGGACAAATTATGGAAAAGTCATTTTTTAATATTGTTTATACAGTGAAACCTCGATATAACGGACCTCTTTAACTTACATCGGATGTGCCGAAAAAAAGAAATTTTTCCAAAAAATGGCTTTTTAAAATTATATATGCTTAAATTGAAGTGTCGACAATTTGTTCGCAAACAAGTTTTTTTTTATAAATATTCACATGATAATTAAATCCTACGTTCTTGAAATTCCGTCTTTAATGAGATCGATATACATAGATCGAATACGGAGGGAACGTTGGAAAGACATTGAACGAATTTAGACGATATCAATTACAATAAAAATGGAATAGTAAAAAATTCGGAATAATTTAGCATTCATCCGGGATACGGGATATCGATTCCTATTTCGGGACAATCCCGGCCAATCCCGGACAGTTGGCAACCCTACGCACAATACTGTGTTCCTCCGCGAAGCAGTGCTCGACACACTCAAAATCAAAGTCGAGCACGTATCACTGTTTATTTTGACACTTGCGAATAAAAAAACAAACCAATGTATTGGAAAATTTCAAACTGATATTTCGTCGAGTGACCTTACTAGACTTAGTAATCGTGGCTCTCTTTAGATCACCGAAGTTAAGCAATATTGGACGGATATTAAAACTTGATGGGTTACCGCGTATCTTTTATTGGTTGAGGAATTGGATTATTTGCGAGGATTTCAGTGTCAATTTCATCATAACGTTGAATTTCCATTTCAACTCACACATTATAAGTTATCTGCAATACTTTCTACTTTATCATTTTAACTCAACCATTAAGTTGTATTAAATACTTTCAATTTCAACATTAAGTTGAATTCAACACGTTCAACTTTGACATTAGGATAATTCGTTGAAATACATAGTTACTGTATTCTATAAATACGTGTACTTTTAACTCCAATACTTGAATTTAACTCATTTAACCTTACATTGGGATACATCGCTCCTTTTTTTAATTTATACATTATGTTGAATTAAACACCCTTAACCCAAACATTAAGTAGAGTTCAAGCCTTTTTTAACTCTTAACATTAAGTAGAATTTCAAGCCTTTTTTAACTGTTAACGGTAAATTGAATTTAACACTTTAAACCTTGTCGTCAAGTGCCGTTTTACACTTTCATCTCTTGCATAGTCGCTACATTCAGCTCAGCTTTACTTTCCTCTGCATCTGGCCTTGGTATCGTTGCTCCATATATTATCCAACAGACACGCAGACACGTAACGGACACGGCTTCCGTCCAGTACATCCGGATAGTGCGTACCAATCACTTTCTAAATGTACAAGGGGCTCAGTTTACGCCTTATCGCTAGAGTCTTACATACAGGTCCATTACAAATGCAATTTTCTGGGAAATATTGATTTATTGATCGAACTTGTTATCATAACGCTGTGTCCGTTCACTGTTAAACGTAAGCTCCCCGCAAGAGTCTCCATCCTTCCCGATCCTCCGCCCTCCACATCTGCTTATCTTCTGATGTCGTTAATTCATTTCGATAAACATAACATTCATAATATGTCTTAGATATTATAGATGCCTGATCTTCAAGTCCATGATGCTGCACTGTAGTTAAGCATATATGTTCTCAGGTTGACCTACGGGTGCATAAATGTCTTCGGTCAATGCATTAAAAATTAAAAGTCACTCACAGAATACAACTGATTAATGGAAATTTGTGATGAAAATATGTTCCAGATATAGTTACGTTAGGTTAGGTTAGTTTGGGTTAGGTTGAATTAGGTTAGGATATAAGAAGAAAGAAAATCAGTTAAACACTACTGCATAAAGTCAATCAGGCATTCGTCCAAGCAAACCTTGTTATATCGGTTGTCAAAATATATAATGATGATTACGCGGTTTGTTTGAAAAAACTCATTAAGTTCTTTGCTGGGAAAAAACATCATTAATTTCTGTACGACTTAAAATTTATTATATTATATAAATACATGAGAATTCCAATGCATGATTTCTTGCTTTTTGATAGGACTTACGAAGGTAATCTTAGACGCTGTCCGTGTAAAGGAATTGCAATGTTTTTGTGCTTTGTACAGTATTACTGTGCAAAATTTTCCTGCATCATCGCGTATTGAAAATCTTCTCAAAGTGTGCTCCGCCGAGCGTTTCCAGCGCTTCTCCAACGACTGCTCGTAAATTCCCACTCTTTGTGGCGCCCTCTCCCAGCGCCCGCCCGATATCGACTTCTATGAACGATAATCGAATCTTTAGACGCTTCAACGCTCGACCATCTGTACCAAGAACCTCCAGATTCTTCTTATTGCACCAGACAATACAGGGGTGAATCAATTCGCGTTTTTGTTTTTTTTGTTATTTTAAGATTTAAAAATTTCATTTGACGTATTGGAACTTGGAACTATCAAAGAAATGTTTGAATCATCAATCTATATCCTATTCCTGGTTAAGAAAAGTGATGTTCACAAATTGTTTCTTAAGTTATGTTAATTTTTACGTCTCGGATAGATATACCCGTACTCGGAGCCGTACATTATTTTCCATCCTACTTGGTACCTGTGTAGTTTCGTTTTAGTAGAGTGTTATTTCTTATTGTATACCAATTATTTTATATGTTCATTGTCAAATTTTGCTGTATTTCTTTAATCTTGTTTATGTGCAATGCATCAATTTTTCTTGTCTTAATTATCTTTTAATATTTTATTTTTATTAATATGTAAATATATTTCATTTTTTTTAAATGTCAAGGTATACATGATCCACCCACGTAATATGACTTTTTGTAATATTGTATGTCGCAGTGCGCGCCGGGGTGCACTGAACAAAAACATTGATTCAATCTAAAAATTCGATAGAAAAATGTATCTCTAGCTCTTTCCTTACCGCATTATCAGCTGCCAAAATAAAGGACCTGTACGTACATAAACTTATTAGCTTTGTATGTAGTAAAATTTAGTAAATCAATAATAAATTACAACATTAAATATCATCAGCAAAATTATGAAATTACGAAATATGTTGAAATAACAACTCTTTGAATTGCTTTTCTTTGAGAAAGTAAGTGATTTAATCGAACCTAACCTTACTTCGGTGATGTAACAAGAACTGCGTTTACGAGTGCCATTGTCGCTTGCCGGCGGACATAGCTTAGTGGTTAAAGCGTTTGCTTGCCAAACCTAATGTAGTGGGTTCGATCCCCGACGGAGATAAAAAAGAATTGTACCAAATTCTAAGTGATTTTGATCCCTCACCCATAAAATACCAGTCATTGTCTACTATTCAAAATTCGTGCCATGAAGACCACCCATTCATAGTGAATCCCTATTATAATAAGGATGAAGCCTGAATATCGGACTGTAGTCTATGACGTTGGTGGATCAACATTCCACATGCAGCGCTTAGCCACGTGTAGAATGGTAAGCGTGATAGAATTCACAGTTGAAACTTCGCAGAATCACTATCTGTCGGTGTTCTCCTGTATGTGTGTGTTTACATAAAAAATAAAATACATTCATAAAGCTTCATTCACCTTGAAACCGCTCAAATAATTCAATTTATATAATTAGTCTGCAATCTGCACTTTCTCTAGCAGAGACCCTGAACGTTTTTAAGGAGCTCTCTTTGTTCCGGCTCGCTCGCTCGTCATCGTCTCCTTCACTGGCTGATCCCCGGCTTCGTAAGTTAACTGGGTCACTCTTTGTTTTCAATTCATTTCTGCACTCCGCAGAATAAGTAAAAGAAAAATGTAAAGCATATTAAGACATCACTTGCACTGGCAGTATTCTACTTACATGTACGAGTATACTCGCGAATACTCTAATTCCTTTTATACGAGTATATACTCACAGTATATACTCGTATAAAAGACGGGAGTATTTGCAGCAAGTATTCGAGGACATGAACTGTAGCGCTTATGCTGAGCTGAAAAGGGTTGCGGAGGACCGAGAGGAATGGAGATCGAGATGCAAGATTCTGTTGCTGCAAACCAATCCACCGGATTGATACTACGAAGAAGATACTCACATGTTAGATCCACTCCAGAGTCAAGTCTGTCTACAATGTCTGTCGGATCGATGAAACCACAAGACTGTTATCGGTTTTTTATAGTCTTGAAATACATTGCATTTATTAAATAACGTGTCAATTACAATATAACTGTTGGAATGTAGTGGAAGTGTTGGTATCTGTGGATTGCTCAGAAGGAATTGTTATGCGTGTTAGGAAGGGATCACTGGAAATACTCGAACATTCCGAACAAGAAAGAAAAGAAATGACAACACGCTCTAATGTCATAGGGAATTTAATGTCAGTAAGTAAGCTTAATATTTAAACAGTTTTAAAGGTGAAAAGTTGCAGAATATTTACATTAGATAGAATTGAATAATTAGCGTGATTCTATTATTCGAGATTCTAGAAATGATTCTTGGAATAATGAAATGTTACTAGTAGGTAGGTGTGACTTGATCAGTTCATGGAGCGGCACGTGACACAGTGATTTCTCTGGCTTGATGATCAGGTTACGGAGGCGTCAGAAGTGAAGATGGAAGAGATCTGGTCCGTCTGGTCGTCTGCTTATATGAGCCAGGTCGACTCCCACCTTGATAGATGCAATAGGACTTGAAGCGACCTCTGGTGGCGGCGATTCTACCGATATTATTGAACATACAATGAAAACATTAATATAATAGATATAGTTATCGAAATTGGTACAATTGATAAAACAGAAGTCCGCTACATTACTCATACATCTCGATAAGAAGATGCTACATATAGAATAGGCACAATTGTGACAGTATCTGCCAAAGACAAGACTGCCATAAAGCTCAGTGACCATGATCCTCGCTTCATATCAGCTTCGCTTCTTGTAGCTCTGACGAGTACATTTTATTTATGGCTCCCGACGGCCTTTCCGGATGGCGTAAGCCAGTCTTGGAGAAAAGGTCGCTATAGTTTATGCTTTCCTGCGGTATCCGAAGTATATGTACAAACCATGTCACAAACCAATCGAAACCAAGCGTTGTATATTCCACGAATTCTTTTTCGTATCAGCGACGTCAAATTATTTCTGCCCAGTATCTGGCATCGTCGATAGCCCGTGTGTTGCCTAGCATTAGGTCTTGAGGTGTGCAGCTCGTTGGGCACATGAAGCAGGATCTCAGGTGTGAGGCGGTCTGCAGGTCTCCGCATTCGCACAATAGTGGCTTTCCCTGCCGAAGAATTCCCTATCGCTTGAGGTTGTCCTTTGTTCTACCAACCCCGGTTCTTAATCTGTTCAGGGACTTCCAGGTCCGGATTCCACGGATGATATACCTTCATCGTCTGTCTAAGTTAACTTCTGCATTCTTTTTTTCATAAAACAAATGTCTTCTTTGTGTTTTTGTCGACACTGACGATGCAATCGGTGCCTACTACACCACCGCCCAAGTGCAGACAGTTTATTTCGGTTGACGTTCGCGGCGAATGCATTTTTTGCGCACTTTTGAAATGCGCATAATATGATTCGCAGGGCGTTTAATTTATTTCGAGACTCGCGAGGCTCGCATTACGCTTCACCTCGAAGACCGCACAACAAAGGGAACGACGCTTCGTGGAAGCGATTTTTCTGAGTATGGCTGCGTGGGGCGGGATGCTTGCGAATCGCTTTGAGATTTTATGATCGATACAAAACTATGAACTTGTAAATACTGACATCAGTATGATGTAGTCCTTGCTTACTGTTAGCGAAAACTTCGATATACGATCTTTTATTTCGGGTCGCTTGTCGTGCATTTAGGTGCACCGTCCTGAGGGTTCCGCTAACGGGTGTGTTAGTTAAGGATACCACCGCGCGTGGCGCTATAGGAAGCCGGGACAGCGCGGAGATCGGCGGTTGGTCCCCACCCTTTAGAGAGACAAGGTCAGCGTTGCGGCCATCGGTATGTTTTTCCGCTTGGCGGAAATCTTGTAATGTTTTTAACGTAAATATAATCTGTGCTTCTAAAAGAAAGTGTTTGTCTGCTGACCTGCTCCTCATCCTACCCTCTCGTAACGGAATAACTCCCCTCTTTGAGAGAAGGGGATGTTAATACATAAAAAAAATACAAAGTAACTTGGTGATCGTATGCTGATGAAATTATTTTTCGTTTCCAATATGGAGAATATAGCCACCAGTATCAGGACATGTGCCGTCTATCAGATGCACATTCTAGTATTAAATCAGTCGCAAACTGCTCTGTTTTGATCCATACAAAACTATTAATTATAACGTATTTTTTTAAATAAAACCTAATTTATGCAGATTTTCTTTATTGATATTTATGTGGACCA
The DNA here is from genome assembly GCA_022606575.1 of Glossosoma conforme. Classification (NCBI taxonomy): domain Eukaryota; kingdom Metazoa; phylum Arthropoda; class Insecta; order Trichoptera; family Glossosomatidae; genus Glossosoma; species Glossosoma conforme. The sequence continues at coordinate 4,062,143 of JAGTXR010000011.1, read as the reverse complement.
TATGGACACCACTGTCAGGACGTTGTCGCCTATCAGAAGGCGTATTCTAGTATCAAATTAATCGCTGTTTAATCCTGTAAAGGCCAATAATGAAACAACGGAACACATCTCGTTTTTTTATTCGCATATATACTTCCCGTATCTGGAATATATAATCACCACAATTGCCGCCACTCAGTTCTATCAGCTGCCATTGTCTGTGTCTTGTCCAAAGACATATTCACCCTAATGTCCACCTGGGTACATATATGGTTCCCGTTGACCTCCAGAGCAGAACCCTGAAGAATTTAAGCACCTGTAGTATTAGAGGCATATTTTTTAGTGATCAATCAGTTTTTTAAGAAGATTGGATGATTAGCTCGATGTAATCGAGGGATACACTATTTGGTTTCATCAGAAAAAGGACAAAAATTTCCATCCACGGCTCAACCTAAATGTCATATTTCCATCATTGTGTGCATTTTTTTAAAGATTCTAGGTGATTAACTTGATGCAGTTCTCTACTGTTTATTATTAAACTATTTCAATTTTGATACACAACTTCTCAAAATTTTCTTGCGCAATATCCACCGCGTGTATATTATTCTTCTGCGCGTGTACGTTTTCTAAAATAACTTGTTTACGTCCAAACCGAGGAAAGATTTGGATTCTGTGTATCATTGGAGTCGTTTCAAACTCCTTAAAACGTTCCATCTTGGCCGAAAGCTGGTCCTCATCAAGAGACGTACCATTGGAGATGTCGAAGAACTATAACTGGAACGTTAGTAGTTAAATAACCAAATTAAAATGACCTATCTTTCTAATAGTTACAGCAAAACTATGTTTTTATTTATTAAATAGATAAATAGTCTGATTTATCAAGCTTTACATGGTTTCGGTGGTGGTGCACAAAATTAACTTTTTTTCCATTTTCGTTTAAATTTACGATATTGTCTGCTTTTAATGGCTGTCAAACACTAACTGAATGGTGCAGCTTGCCCAAACTTGTACATTAGTCTATTAATAGATGGCAGTTGACGGGAGCAGTGCTGCATTTAAAGTTTCTGAAAAATTCTAAAAAGTCACTGACTCATCAAACTGCCCTCGTACTTTAATTGGTTAAACATGTATCACACTGAGCACTATTACTGGAACGCCGCGGCTTCGCCTTCAATGTCAGCTTCATCAGTCTCAAACATGGTTAAACATACTGATGGATAAAAATCTTATATTTGAAGGTATTAATGGTGTTAATGAAGCGGTTTCAGAATATTTATCTATCAGTATGTTAGGAAAACGTTAGGAACTGATGTAGTTTTCGTTGAAGGTGAAACCGCGGTATTCCAGCAAGTGAATAAACAGTTTTCAGTGTGATCCATGTTAAAACAAACTAGGTAGTATTTATCTACGAGTATTAAAATGACAACCTACATTAGTCCTCAAAGTTTGTAAATATACAGATGGATAAATATTGTTATAATTTTTCGGCTTCGACGAGAAGCCATTCTCAAGTGAGTAAACGAATATAAAATTCATTTACAACACTCGAAATCCAAATATTTGATATTTTTTCATTTTGTCAAAAATTAATCTAATTTTCGCATTTATATAAAATTGTTCTATTACAAAAATAAACAATAAATAAATTTCTACGTTTTACTCTTTTTGTTGTCAAATGAACGGTTTAGGCGTCAGAAAACAATTAAGTTTTACAAAAAAAATGTTGCCGAAATTTTTGGATTTTGTTCCACTGGACTACGTATGTACTCGTGCAGCATCATCGTGCGAAGGCATCTGTGTAAATAAAACGCGGTCCATGCTCGGATGGATGGAAGTTGTTCTGGATCTTACCCAACTTGAGATGATCCAAATAATAACACAGATCAATGACTTTGCTACATGTAAAAATAGAAAGAAAAAAAAATACCCCGTACGGCAGTCTCTTTTGAACCGATACTTCGCAGCTTACCGGGTTTTATTACGTCGATAGTTATTTTTTTAGGTTAAGTCGTTTTAGAACTTCAAGTTTATTTTTTTAAAATCACCATCGTCAGAACCTACTTAAAACTAAATGTAAATACATAACAGTTTATTATTGTTAAATAGTTAAGTGGAGTGGAGAGGGGAAGTATTAGAGAACTCTGTAGACGGAACGGCTGAACAAAGCGAATTTATTGGAAATATATTAAATATCTGGCTATACATTTTAATTGATTATAAGGACTTTCCTATTAATATTGATGTTATTACTTATAATTATTTATTGATTTAATCCAACTAGTGAAGACTATTATTCAAAAAGAATTAGTGATTTGATTAAACCGAACCTAAGCCAACACTTATCTAACCTAATGCTTAAGGTTTGATAGTAAAAATTGAACTCACGGCTTAGTCACTACAAATTTTCGTGTGTGTGAACAATATACTTAACTACGAGTATATCTATTCGATTTTAGCTGCTCTTTCGGACCATTAGGTCCAGGTCTCGTGAGCGTTGGGATATTCTTCTCACCTCTTAAAAAATACGATTAACAAACCAACAACTAACAATATGTCTCGGATACTGCAAACGTATTTTTAAATGCTCGGGCTTCTGTGCTGGAGATTATGAAGAATAATGTATGTTGCCAGGTAGACCATCAGGCGCAGAGATGTCTTGAATGTTAAGAACACAATGGCAGCTGACAACTGTGAGGCGAAAATTTGTGGTGACCTTATAAATTTGCTTCGTCGGGGATCGAACCTGCGACCTTTAGCGTGACAAAACAGCGCTCAACGTGTTTGCCATATTTTAGCCGATATGGTTTTTTTTAAATGCATAAATTTGTTTATTTATTGCACTTCAATGCAAATATACATTTTGCATATATAGACGCGCAATTATTGCTCAAATAATTGATCACTGACACTTGTGTCAACGCATATGTAAAAATAATTAAAACGCCCACATTTCACTTGCACAATTAATTCGCTTTATTTAATTAATAGCTGCTCTCTAATCGTATGCACTCGCTGCAGTTTCACTAATTAGTCTGGGCTATTAACTAATTAGTAATCTAGTGCATTTATAATAATTCGCTTCAATTCATCGATGCATACAATATGTACACGTGCAGTTTATTTATTTATGCATTGAAGCGTTCGTCTGACTTAGCCAGCGGTTCCAAACCATTTTGAGGACACAACATCTTTAATGATATTGTGGCTTTTGTGTTTAGCCGTGTGTACGAATTTCTTCTATCCGATATTTCGACCGCCATTGCAGAGGTCTTCTTCAGGGTTGATGAATTTTTTACATACCGAAAAGTCATCAACGCTGAAGAAGACCCCTGCAATGGCGGTCGAAATATCGGATAGAAAAAATTCGCCACACACGGCTAAACCCAAAAGCCACAATATTAAATCTGGCCGTGAAAACCTAAGAAGTTAACATCTTTTATTACAGGAAAAATCATACCTTAACATGCAGTCAACCCTTCTATAAAGTTTTCATACGATCGAATGTTAATCCTGATGTCAGCTCAATATAGCCCTTGCAGGCTGGTGCCGAAGAGCCTCGATATCCGGTATTTTGTCTCTTATTTTTATTCGCTCGTCTGACATGCACACCTAATAATGTTAGTTTTAAATTCATATAAAATGACACGGCGTTTCCATACGCCATTTTATTTGTTATGACAGTTGCTCCATTACATGTTGGTTCAACTGTCATCTTTTTTGGTTTTTTTTGCCGTGATTATCTTGGCAGCGCTGCATGTCACAGTGTTCTGGCAGTCGTCGGTTAACTCTCGTCCGGCCGGTGAAACGTCATGTACCGGTCGAGGAAATCGAGTCTTTATTAAAAATAAATGCGGACTGTGCTTAAAAAAAAGTTCTTTGCTTTGCAACGTGCCCCTGCATCCTTTCTCCATGCGACTACGTGACGAACCCGTGACTTGTAGAGCTTTTTTTAAACACTTTTTTAAATTTAGTTAGAATGTAGGAGTATATCTAATTTTAGTTGATATTGACAAACACTGTTGAGATTTACGCATTTAGTTTCATTACGAAAACATGAAATGTAACATTTTATTTATTTTACATAAACTGAATGTTAAAATATACAATGTATTAGTTATGTTATTTGTAAAAATAAATTCAAATAGTAATAAATCTTGCATCTCCACATTGTTAATCTGTTGTCGGCTTCAAAAGAGCATAAAAATATATAAATATTGATTTCACATAACGCCTTGTGGAATTATTGTTATTTTCCGTCCACTAATGCGATATTGATGACAGCTTTACGCCCCACATTTTTGTGTATTTTTTTATGTGGAATTTTCGTATCAAAAACACGAAATCTGTGACATAATGTGAATAAAATATGTAAAATAAATGCACGTTTTTTTTTTGATAAGCAGCTTTTAATCGGTTCCTCCATTTAATAGCAATTAAGGTTGATTCAAAATTTATAGATTAAATGATCATTTATATATAGCTTATTTTCATTATTACCCTCAAGAACATATAGCATGATCCCCGAGTATTTACTAAACATTGATATTTATAAGAATTTTTAATGTTTCACATGTTTGACCCAAATAACTAATAAGCTTGTGACATCAGGATGATGTAGCCCTTGCTGACTGGTACCAAAAACCTCGATGTACAATCTTTCGTCTTCGCTTGTCATACATTTATGTGTCCGCCATATTTGGGACTAGTTATGTAGACCGCCGTTTGTGGCGCTGGGGAGAGTCCATCACGAGCGCGGCAGTTGTGTGCTGATGGCCGAGAAGGTCACATTACGGCCGGCAGCGTGTCATTCCGCCTGGCCGGAAGTTTGTAAAGCTTATCGTAAATATATGTTAATGTGCTTCTGAAAAAGTCTTTTGTTTTGCTGAGCTGCTCCTTATCATGCCCTCACATGACGGAACAACACCTTTTTGAAAGAGAGGAGGAAGTTACTTGCTTGTCCATGCATACTTTCAGTGATTATAAGTATTTCAACTTTTATATGATCTCGGATTCTCGTAAATATAATTTATTTAGTTGAGTCATCATAGACCACGTTAAATTTTCTTGAGTATGACTATGTATTAAGGCATTCACTAGATTATTAAGAGGCTCGAGAGTTTCAGATATCTCGACCTACAGGTGACTGAGTGATGGCCTGCAAAAGGTGCTCGCTTCCCTTTTTGAGAACGATGGAGCGTATTTTTATTCCATGCGTAATATCTGGTATTCGCAGCTATACTCGATCAAAACAAAGTGTCGAATACACAGCACCTGTATCGTCCCTATTGCGCCACACGTATGCAAATCTTAGTATCTCTATTAAAGATTTTATAAACAACGGATAAGTCCTTTAACACTACAGTCTGGTGGAATGTGGAATCTGCTGAAATATACAAAAGACGCCGCAGGAGAGCATAAACTACAGTAGCATTTACTTTAGGATTCCGGGCTCTGGTCGTCCTAGAAGTACGTCAGAAACTATACATGAAATAAATATAATGTACTCGGCGGAGAGGCAGATGTGAAATGGGATGACCATATTGATGATAGATGGCGAGTATCATTATGTCTTTTTTTACCACATCTGCTCCATATTTGGAGCATATATGCACACCGCGAATTGCCGTTTCACATTTTTGTAAGCTCATATTGTTTATGCCTTGTCCCAGAACACCGTCGGTCGGTATTTTTTGTGCTTATGTAAAATATACTCGTAAAATTAAAATTTGGTTCCCACGGGTCGCCACCGTGTACATAGCCACGCTTTTATACATGGATTATACACACTTAGTAAAGGTTGGCGACCTCTAGGTTATCTGTATTGAAATAATAATAAAATAATCTAAAAAATAACAATAACACATGTATCAGCATAATGTGCTATGTTTACACAGGCAGATCTCTGCCAGAGTTAACTGACCTCCTATGTAAATAATAATATATAGTAATCATACTTTATCAGCATTTCGCATTATATTATATACTCGAGAACATATAATGCAATTACCTACATAATTTATATATTTTTATTTTTTAACCCTTTCGCATCGTTGTCGGCATATGCCGTCAAAGATTCCCCGACCGTTGACATCGGTTGACGTGATATATCGTTTTGCTAATTTTAGTACTCAATCTGACATCTACGTAGGAAAATTGGAAGTGCAATCATTCCCTTTATCAACCTACATGTATTCTTTACAGGAATCTGTAAAGTTTGTAAATAAATATCGTTAGGTTTTGTCACCGGAACGATTTTTCTATATACCACATGTGTGAATGCCACCACATGTATGTAGTTACATAATGAACGTTTGTTAAATATATTAGTTTGTTGTGCATCATCTAATAGCTAAAAAATAGAAGAACCAATGTGATATTTGAAAATAGGTCAGATAAGTACATTTATGTTTCAAATACTAGTTTTAAGCAAAAAAAATGGATTGAAAAATTCACGCCGTATTGACAGTATAATTTGTATTCTACCTAGCCGTAACGAAAGGTTTAATGTGTCACATGTTTGCCCAAAACAACTAATAGCTTGTAAGTACATGTTTTCAGTGATTTCATGTGTTTAAACTTGCATGTAAGCCCGATTCTAACATATGTTTTTTCTTTTTTCAGGTAAGTTCAAATTCTTCCTCCGACATTATAAGATAAACGTTTCCATAAAGGTATGTCATTATTAATATTTTTAGCATTCACTTTGAGATACATTTCAATACAAAATAAATCAATATTTCGTACCTTATTTTAAGATTTAATTACTTGCTGGAAGGACGCAGTTTCGCCTACAGTGCTCATTACGATCCATGTTTAAACAAGATACGAAATAATGATCTTTTTGAATTATTATTTCAATTATGGTATGCATATTGAGGTGGGACTCCTGGTCGGAGGGGTACTGGATGCGCCTTCACGTAGGGATCCAGCGGTGATCCGGTGCTCCACTCACTGAGAGTCAGTGGTTGCTTAAAATTTACAATAAAATGCACTAAATATTATGAACGGTAACATTTTATTAACGATTACCTCTCTTAATTGGAGCATTAATATGACTGCCACTTACTGCAGCCTACCAAATTTTGCTAACTTCACACATTCAAACAGTCTAATTTTTAAGTCACGACAGCATCATCGTAACTATGTACGCTCTCTTCACTGGAGCATACGGCCGTCACACATCGCGGTTCGGGTCTCACGCTCCGAGAAAGTTTGAGGAGCGTGACGTTACGCCACGTGTTCCCATGCCCATTCGGAGATAATTACGCGTAATTGAATTAAAACATGTCTGTAGTCGTTTCGAATTGAATCGACAACGGCGGTCGAACCGTCTACCACTATACCACAGTGACCTAATGAGAATACCACTCGCAACACACGTTACACATTCATCATCATCATCAGCCGTTGCATGTAGACAGCTGTATTAAATTTCGCGGCGGTAAGGCTTAGATATAAAGCGCTTGCTTACCTTTTCCAGATGTTGTGCGTTCGATGCCCGACGAAGATATTTTTTTTTATCAATTTATATGCTTTATATAATACCCCTCGGTTGATGTGGAGTTGTTTTCTCACTCGTAAAATGTCATTTATAATGTAATACTGTTTAAATAGTGGTAGACGATAGTCGTTGTCGCGTGAACACTACACTTTCATTTGAGTCTCAGTTAAAACTGATAATGCGTTAATACCGGGGTGTAGTCCAATGGCGCTGGTGAGCTTGCATTCTACATATAGCGCTTAGTCATAATTAAAATGGCAAGCGTTATGGAATCAAATTTTTCTAAAATTAATTAAATATTTTGAAGTGACACTATGTATTGCCATTTATTTGTTAGTTTAGTTTATAAATACATGGTTCATTCGCCCCTTAGAACCAAATCTTCGAGGTCTTGGATGCGTCGTGTTTATCATCCGATATCCTTAAGTATTCGGATTATCAATCACCTCAAATACACCTGAGATACTACAGCTGCAGTTTCTGCGTATACACAAGCACCGCCATGGAGGTCGTTGGGAACCATCTGTGTACCAGTTGTACTTTCGGGTGCAGACATGTCTTGGGACGAGCCGTGGACATTAGAAACTGACAAAACAGTGACGAAACGTATGTTCTTGATATGGAATGGATATGGAAAGAAAAAAACATGTACAAATTATTAAATAGACAAAAATAATTTTTTTTTTTTTAACATGGATCACTGAGCTCTGTTTCACTTTATGGAAGACTGCAGTTTCGCGATCTATGAAAGATTCATCAGTTCCAACGTGCACAAACTTACTGACATGTAAATGGATATTTACTAATAAAGAAAGTTTCACCAGATGGTAGCTACGTATGTGGAGGTTATGGGTAATATATATACAGATTGTTGCGATTTTTTTATTGTAAATATTTAAAAAGATATGGTAATACTTGTAAGATTACTTACGTTGAGAAGTCATTATCAAGTTTTATTGTTGTTTGTATCGTCACGGCAATACACCAAAGAGTAATTACGTTACCAGCATCAATCTCGCCTCTCGCTTTATTGCATGTATTGCGTAACGCCACGTCGCGCAATATGTAACGAGATCTGCTGGAACTTTCTCCTGCCCATCTGATTCGTGTGGGAGTAGGCTATGGAATCACCTCCCATTCACCCGCTCGAGCGCAGCGCATTTCACGTGCGCTATATATGAAAATCAATCAAAATAGAAATCAAATCAACACACAAAATGCAAATTCTTTATAACATGGTTAGCGTGAGAGCAATCGCCTTTTCAGTAAAAATGCCTGTTGTCATTCTGGGTTGTCTGTTTTGTGTTGAGCTTCGCCTTAGGACCAAATAGTCCTTCTTTCTAGATCATAGGTCCAAAAATCGGATCTCCTTAATTATTCTGATTTACAAATCACCCTAAATATGCCTTGCATTCAACAGCAGCTGTCTTTTCTAGTCCCCGGGCTACTGCCTTAAGATAATCGGAAACCATATATGTTTCCAGGTGGACCGGGTATGCACTGATATAAGCAACTATAGTGGCAACTGATAGAACTGAGTGGTGAAAAATTGTGGTGACCATATGCTTCATATATGTAACAATTTGGAAAGTATATATAAATTCAAATGTATTTATAAATACTATTAATTCATTCTGTATTGGTGTGAAATCGATCCCTCACACGTATAATGTCCGTCGTAGTCTATTAATGAAATTTGTCACAACAAAATTTCAATCAAAACACCGTCCATTTATGAGACTCAGCAAAAATCGACGATGCGTGAATGCCGGGATGTAGCCTAGTGAAAAAATACTTAACATACAGGTTCTAGCCATGCTTAATAATATAAATAGTCTGAGATATATACCACTGCTTACGTAAAAATAAATCGAATAACAGTGTTCCCAGGCGGTCACCTTTCCACTTACGTGTCGCATTAAACGTTGCTTAACTTCGGTGATCGGATTAAAATAAAAAAACGGTGCTTTTCGGTTATAGTATGGTCGTTAAACATATGCTATCCTCGATAGAATAATTCTTTTACACAAATAATGAATTTGTTTTTTCAAAAAAAAAAAAAAATATACCCAATTCCTTTATGTATTCATTCACATCCCTTAATACAATTATGTATTCATTCACATCCCTTAATACAATAATGTATTTATAGTAAATATAAATAATACTATGTATGTATTTATGCGGTACACCCGCACACGGAAAACGGTGGCTCGCATAAAATCACCATAAGCAACGTTTTTTTTGGCGTTCCCAAAGGTATTTTCGGTTATTTTTAGATAATATATTCTCCCATTCCACACGGTTTTTTTTCATGAGCGACCCGTATTGAGACACTCTATTTTTTCTCTCTTTCAACCAGTGATTCTCAAACACATAAGTTCGCAAAGTGGGGCATATGGCCATCGCAATCTGAAACTAGAGAGCTCAATGGGTGTATTTGTTAGTCGTTAATATATTAAAAATTCAAAAGCTTTGGATTCCATATTCACACAACATATTTATTTAGTCCTCCCGTTGGTTTTTATTTACTTCAGATTCCGCCAAATGGATTCATCGTATTTAATGCTCAAATTTGCCTCATATTCAAAATCTATGCGGGTTCAGACATGAGATTTTTTTTAGTGTAGTATTAATCTTAGCTTTTATATTAATTTGATATTTTTTATGTGTGATAATAAGTCTGTGTCCGTCCACTGTTAAATGTAGACCTCCCGCATGAGTCTCTATCCTCTTTAATCCTTGTCCTTCCACAGCCTAGCTATTCACGTAATTCTTCTGATGTCAGTCCATCTTGCAGAAGATCAGTCAACACTCCATTTACCAGTTCTTGGGCGCCACTAATACACTTTTTTTCCCCATGGAACGTCGTCTCTTCAACAGATGTCACTTTGCCACTTGAGTGTGCCTATTCTTTGTGTAGCCTCCACTACGTGAGTTCTTCTTCGGATATCCTCATTTCAGATTCTATCTTTTAGAGACACTTCCCTCAGGGATCTCTCTATGGCACGTTGAGTGACCTTTATTTTACTTGTAAGACCTTCTGTTAGATTCCACGTCTCTGCGCCGTAGGTTAACACTGGGAGGATGCATTTGTTAAGCGCCTTCGTTTTAAGACATTGTGGAATTCTTGCTTTGATAATGTACTTAAGTTTTCCAAATGCTACCCATCCCAGTTGTATACGCCTGACGATTTCTTTTTAAAAGTTATTTCGTTGGATTATTTAGGTGTTATAGACAAATATAAGATATTTTTTTTTAATAATACGTGGTTAAATTAATCATTTATAATAATACCGTACTTTAAGAACCAGTTCGGTCGCAACGATAGTCTGTTACAAACAGTAGTAATTTCTTAATCAGTTTAGTCGGTTACAAGGCTAGGAATTATTTAAAAGTTAAACGATATGTATTATAATTGATGTTTTATGATTGGGCTGCCTCTAGCTATTAGCCCACTTTCAATTCTGATATAATTCGATCGGAATTAATGTAAATTTAATCGTTTTTTCGAGTCATCTCGATTACTGGCCCGTTTAAACTTGTATTTGAAAAATAACAACATACTCGTAGATAGATAGACCGCATTTATAATAACAAGTATTTTATCGAAATATTAAGTATACTAAAGAAAATTAGGACGATCGCTGACTATTTAACTAAATAAATTATATTTTCTGGAATCTGCGTTTATTTGAAAAGCTGAAAAAATTTAAATCACTGAAAATACGTACAAGCCATTAGTTATTTGAAGCAAACATGTAAAACATTATAAAGTTCAATAAATATATATTATTTAGGTAAAACTCGGGAATTATGCTGTATATTCTTTAGTCTAGTATCGACCAACGGCAATAGCATATTGTGAGTTGCTCCTTAGGACCAAATGGTCAAATTATCAAATTTCTAAAGCCTCGGAACCATCGGAATAGTCATTCTATCTTATTAAAAAATCTGAATTACCCAAAATAGGCCTCGCATACTATAGCTGCTGTCACTTTAAGTCCCCGGGCATCTGTCCTGAGGTCGTTGGGAATAATATGTAGGTTTCCAGGTGTTCCTTCTAGAACAGAGATGTCTTGGAACAAGGCATGGGCAGTGGCAATGATAGCACTCAGTGGTGACTATTTGTGGTGACCATATGACAGATACATATAAGGAACGGATATGAGAAGAAGAATGTCGTGCTCTCAAATCTAGTTAAAAAATTTGCATGTGGTCGTCACAAACCGTCACAAAAAAACCTAGTAAATCTATTAACGGAATTGAGTTCCAAGTAGTACATATATTACACAAAATAATATAGATATGTTACAAATATAAGATAAAATATGAAGCAATATAATACAGAATAGAGACAATGGATATATTTATCATACATATTGACATTTAATTAATTTAATTTCACACCCAGAATCGAAGTTCCAAGGTACAAAAAAAAATACAAGTAGAAGATAATAAAAAAAAATTGACATAAAATAATAAGAAGATGTCACGTGTCAGAGATCACATAGATCTAGGAAGACAATACCATCGACAAAAGAGGAAAAGGATCGAGGTGTGCTGGTAGGCCATTTAGGAGCCTTTGCCGTTGTACTAAATTGAGTGCTCGAGACTCCACAAGTATCAACTGGGATCAAAAACAATGGATGGCTACGACCACGTGTGTACTTACTTATCTGGAACATAGAAGTTAAAACATTCAAGAATCCCATTATGTGAGTTTTTTCTTTCTAGATAAGAGCAAAGTATTCATTTGTAAATATCATTAGTTGGACGCTTATGAGGTCTAGATTGTTTGATAATAAACAACAGGCGGTGACCTATCTAGGTTTCGGTAAGCATCCAATGTTGATCAACGTGCTTATAAGAATGCTGCTCTGTCATTAATCCAGTATATTTATGATATAAACGGCTAAAAACATAACATGCTCATATGCCATCGATCATTTATTAGCGTAGATAGAGAGAAGGCAGCACTTACCGTCTAGCGATTATACGTGTTGGCCGTGCCAGCCTGGGTTCCGTGCCCTCGTGACGTCACGTGTACGTCACGTGGCACGTAGATCGCCGCGCACGCACGCCACAGACACAATACAACATACACTTTCACGGGCGCTTAAGAAAGCAATATATTGTGTCTATTGTATTCATGATAGTAAAATGTGTTAAAATAGCAAAAATTATCTAAATCCGGCATGCGTTGCGATGCATTCTATTTAATGAAGCGCATTTTCCTTCGAGTACGGCTAAGTGGTAAAAAGCTTGCTTACCATTCCATGAGTTCGATCCCCGATGAAGATTAAAATAAAAAATATGTTTTAATCGATTTCTAAGCTCTGTCTTCTCACTGGCAAAAATCAGTGCAGAGTAAGAATTGACAAAAATTAACTTCATTCACAGCATTTCGTGCAATTCACAATCCTAGGATTCTTAAATGCTTTAACGTCACGTTCCGGATAGGTACAGCTGTGTTCGTAGCCATCCATTATTTTCCATCCCAGTTGGTACTTGTGTACAATTTAGTACAAACAGCACTTCTAAATGGCCCACCAGCACACCTCGATCCCTTTCTTACATCCTTTTCCTCTTTTGTCGAGGATATTGTTTTCCTACATCTCTATGATCTTTGACACGTGTCATCTTCTTCTTTTGTATGCTTATATATGCTCTGTTTCTTTCGTGATTATATGATTTATTATTATATGCTTATTTTTGTAAACCTTAGAACTACGATTCTGTTAAATAAATAAAGATAAAAACAATACACTTAGCCGACTTTATCAGCATACAGGTATGTGAGGGATATGAGTTACCAATATAATGACCAAAAGAAAAGAAAATCGAATAAACGTAGCTAGCGAAATTTCAAAAGTTACTTTGTTTTTTGAACACCCCACGTAAAAAGTACAATTGCATGAAAATCAGATTTGGCGCATGTGACATCTGTTGTCTCTGGTGTAGCAGCCATTGCTTTAACCAAGGACTTGCTGCCGTCGGTTGTAGAAGTGAGAGGAAGCCCGGAAGCAGCTGCTGATGCTTCCAAGGTCGCTCCGTTCCACCGAGCTGCTCGAGAAGTGAACGTGGTCCACGTTTTTGCTCGACGTTCTCGATTTCAATGGCAAAAGAAGAGGTGGTAAGCGAACGAGAAACCAGTCGAGCGTGAACAGCGGGAAACGAGACGGAACGTGCTTTAGACGCTGCTACGTGGAACTCATGTACAACGACAACAGTCTTTGTTAGACTACTGTGAAAACATCCTAAATTAGGCGTTTATTTAATTTTTTTGCCTTCGTCCAGGCTAAATATTCATCATTTTGATCATTAAATATCTAAAGCATTTATAAAGTATTTATTTGCTTCCCAGAAGCTCTCTTAGTCGTGTCAGCGATGTCAAATTGTTTCCGCCTAATATCTGACAACGTCCATGGCCCATGTGCTGCCCAGCATTAGGTATCGATGTGCAGCTAGTCTGACACATAGGGCAGGATCTTAGGTGTGAGGCGGTCTGCAGGTCTCCACAGTCACACAGCACCGACTTTCCCTGCCGAAGCACTCCCTACCGCGAGAAGTTGCCCTTTGTTCTACTTCCGGTTTTAAATGTATTCAGAGATATCCGGGTCCGCCAATCAAGGTTCTTGTTAGTTGGGAGGCTTTTCTTTGGGGTAATGAAATCTTCTGATCTCTCATTTTCAGGGCTGGTGTGAGAGGTTGTGTGGATCTCAGAAAGCTGCTTTTGATGCAGCATTTTAAATGATTTCTGCATCCAGACGTGGGTCATGTGGCGGTCGTTCATCTCAAACGTGCGATAATTAAAAAAATGCATTAAAATGGAAAGTCTTCGCAATCAATTAAATCATATTTCGAACGACTTACCGGCACGTTTCGGCTATCAATAATAATCGTCGACACATTAGCCTCCTTTCACCGATAAATCCGAACGCGATACACTTTTTTTTGCGAAAAAAAAAACGCGTCTAATAGGTTAACATTTATTGCCAGATGTTGCAGCAACGAGTGCCAACAATGATGTCTTCGGTAACACGTTCTTGCGCGAAGTAATTAGACTACGTAATCACTTATTGCCTGCAGGAAAAAGTGGTTAACCCATTGAGTTATTTCATGATATGAGAACGCAAAAAAGATAGTAAAAATAGTATTTTTCTCACGCGTGTGTTATATAAAAAAAAGGTATTAAAGATTTGCTGTAAATAATTGTAATTGTAATTTAATTTTTATATAAAGTACGCGTTTCGTCTCTTGTTTACTCCGTGTTATATTATCTTTATAATATCACCATTTACTTTGAGATCCATTCAATATTTAATAGATAATTATTTCATACCTTGTTTTAACACGGTTCGCACTGTTTCACTTGCTGAAAGACCCCAGTTTCGCGATCTGTGAAGGCTTCATCAGTTCTAACGTTAACAGATCTACTAAACGATAATATTTGTTGTAAACTAAAAACTGAGCTACTGTAGTATGAAAGGCTCCCTCAATTCGTCATTTCTCCCAAAGTCAAACCATCGAACCCACAGCATCATACGCATGCACGTATTGTAAAAACCAATTATAAGGCATATTGAAGGCTGCGTGGTAATATAACCACTCGAAGTGAAACATTGTTTTGATATAGTAAAGCTGCGAATCCCAGATATTGCGCATGGAGGTAACAGACGTTCCATCATTGCCGAGGCAGGATGCGAGCTTTCTACAGGCCCGTCATCATCATCGTAATTTGTGTTCATCCACTGTTAAACGTAGGCCTTCCGCATGAGTCTCCGTCTCTTTTTATCGTCCGCCTTCGTCATCTTACCTTGTATTGCAGCGAATATTTGCGAACAACGACTAAATTCAAGAAGTCCTTTCTTACCTTTCTACGAACTTTCGGTGAAAAGCTGGTTCATGGAGGGAATACAAAAGTTCATATTCTGGATGCGTAAAGTAATTGAGTTCAACGGCGACTACATTGAGAAACATCTGAATGTTCAGTGTTTCAAACCAATTATATCAGCTCGATACAGCTCTTGCAGGCTGGTGCCGAAAAGCCTCGATGTACAATCTTTCGTCTTTTTTTTGTCTTTCGGACACGCATGTGTCGCTATATTGTTTGCTTGACAGTTCTAGTTCAGTTGTGTCCGTCCGGGGCCTGAAGCAGTAAGCTTCGCCCGGACAAACGAGCGAAATTTGTCAGTCTTTATTTTAAACATATTTCATTGTGCTTCTTAACAAGTTTTTTTTGTGTTGCTCATCTGCTCCTCATCCCTCCACCACGCATTTTGATAACTATCCCGGCGACGTGAAGTCGTTTCTTTTATTAACGGATGTTACCATATACATATATAAAATAAAAATTGCGATCTTTCTTTTCATATGCCCCTCGTACTTTATATGGTAATGATATTTGTGTTTGTGCTTGCCACGTGACGCTTGCTATTACCGTTTAGTTACGAGGCGAGTCACACGGCCAAATCATGGAAGCGATTTGACATTTACTCTGTGGGGCTTCCTACGTATATACACAACATATGTAAATAGTTACTATGTACGAGTATTATATGAGCATTCGCATAAGCATTCAAATATGACATTTTCGGTTTTTTCAATTAATGATAATTACTGATGACACCTTAATTTTAAATTGAATTTTAATGCGGACGAAGACAATACTATCAGACAAAGATAAAGAAATATCATTTGTGGATTATATGACGCTTGCCATTTTGTGCATAGATTATAGCTTCTTCTTCTTCGTGTCAGCGACGTCAAATTATTTTTTCCCAATATCTGGCAACATCGATAGCTTGTGTGTTGCCCAGCATTAGGTCCTGAGATGTCCAACTTGTTGGGCACATGGAGCAGCATCTTAGGTGTGAGGCGGTCTGCAGGTCTCCACAGTCGCACAATAGTGTCTCTCCCTGCCGAAGCATTCCCAGCCGCTCGAGGTTGTAGGCACGAGGAGGAGATTATAGCTGCATCTGAAGAATTAATCTGCCCTTATCATCCCACCTCAGTTAAGTATTTACTTTAAAATGCAGATTTTCTCGATAAAAAAAAGTGGCTCGTATACAGCGCTTATGCCATCCTCATTTTTCTCTAAGGCTGTATATCTTTGCGTCTCATTAATTAAAAGACCATGCAGACGTATATTAGGTTTCTAAGGCAGATGCTCGCGTAGAATACTAGGATTATTATGGTTTGACTTTGTGAGAAATGATGAGGCGTGGGAACAGACAAGGCAGTTTTCTATACTACTCTTCTTCTTCTTCGTGTCAGCGACGTCAAATTATTTTTTCCCAGTATCTAGCAACACCTATAGCCCAGCATTTTAGGTCTTGAGATGTGCAGCTTGTTGGGCACATGGAGCAGGATCTTAGGTGTGAGGCGGTCTGCAGGTCTCGTCTCTACAGTCGCACAACGGTGACTCCCTGCCAAAGCATTCCCCACCGTGCGAGGTTGTCCTTTGTTCTATCAACTCCGGTTCTCAATCTGTTCAGGGATTTCCAGGTCCGCCAGTCAAGATGCTTGTCAGTTGGGAGGTCTTCCTTTGGAGTAATGAAATCATCTGATGCGACTTGTTGCCAGAGCTGGAGTCTCTCATTTTTAGGGCCGGATGATCTATACTACTGTCGATCAAGAGACGTAGGTGGTCTAGGACACGTATTTCGGATACCAAGAGTGTATAAACTACAGCCGCCTTTTATGCAAGCATAATAGCATTTCTCTGAGCATTAACCTACATAAGTTATTGTAAAATGTAATTTTCTACATGTTTGCCTCAAATATCTAATACATACGTTGTATCTACGCTTAGTATTGTTACTTATATATAAATGCCTGTGCAGTGTACATATAAATTATTTATATAAATGTCAGAGATCGTGCTAAATTTTATGGAGTATAATACTATATTAACTCATCAAAGGAATATGGGAAGAAAAAGAAATTGTGTAATTGGTGTTTCGATTTCATTCAACGTAATAAAACATCGGTATATAATTTCGCATATCTGGCGTTTTGCAAAAGGCGGTATCTGGTATTGCGAGACGCCGGCAACGCGCTTGCGCAATACCGGCAATCGTGTACAAATGCATATCTGTTACACACCGTGTAATGGGCGCTTTTGCAATAACCGCTGATGATGATAGCGTACAATAATACGTTCATCAATATTGCAAAATCAATTATCATCGCTGTTGTTGTGTATGCAATTTATGCTGTTGTGAGTGAATGCATTCAGCATGTCAGATAATTGGAGCGGCGGGTTAATCACCTCATAGTTTATTTATAAACATTTTTTAAATACACTGAAACTATTTATTCCATTTAGTAACTGCTTACATAATCCTACTCTCTTTTTTCAAGAGGTGCTTTCTTTCCATTCGTTTCCCGTAAGAGCAGGAAAATAGCTGCTCTTAATTAAACACGAATTCCTTCTCCTTTGTGGCTCTATTCACAATTTACGTTCCGGATAGATATACCCGTGCTCGTAGTCATCTATTATTTTCCATTACAGTTGGTACACGTGGAATTTCGAGTACTCAATTCAGTTCAACTGCAATGGCGCCTCTGAAAATGTGCTACCAGCACCCCACGATCCTTTTAATTATATACTGCTTCCCTAACTGTAGCGTATGGCATTCACGAACTGCCGCCACAAAGCTCTGTCAGCCGCCATTGTCTTAGCTTCATCCCATGTCAGCTCCGCCTGCCGCAGCTTCACCTAATACATTAAATGTATAGGCGGAGCGGAGCTGCTTTCCGAAGGCCTTCCAGTACGACGCAAGCCTTGGGACTTGAATGAAAGGCTGCTGTAGTTCATGCTCTCCTGCGGCATTTTTAGAATGTGACTTAGTCAGGTCCACCTTCGCCTCTTGATCGACTGTAGCATGCAAGGCTGCCTTGACCGTTGTCTCACCTCGTCATTCCTGACAAACCATCGTACCTCTAGTATTCTACCCAGGAATCTACTTTCAAATCCCATCATACGTTTGCATTGGCTCTTGGTGAGTTGCCAAGATTCACAACCGTTAAGAAGAATGGGGACGATGAAGGCGTTGTATAGATGGCATTTTGATCGACTCTAACTAAAACTATTTCTTTAGATTTATTTTTATTGTGTTTCATCGGTACACGTTACATTCAAATTGTTTAGATAAATACTCAGGTATCATGCTATGTTTTCTTGACCAAAACATTGCACACAAAGCGCTTAGATATTCTCCGAACGGCAAGCGTCATATAACCGATATATGAGATCATACGTAAAGCTATAGAAATGCATTATATAGAACAATTAGAGGTTGACTCACTCATTGTTTAAAAAATGATTTATTGAATCGAAAACGTTCTTAAGAATTGATTTATTAGCCCTTGTTTTAAAAAACATTGTTATGATTGTAAAAACAAATATAACACAGGAAATATAACATTCAATATTTTCACTGTAGGGTTATTTTAAAAATGTAAAAGCATCCAGGAGTACTCAACAGTAAAATCCAGAGGGCTCTTTGATACTTATTCATGACAGATTATGTATGTAAAAATAATTAATATTGTATGTGTAGATTTATCAGGTTATTTTTTTTTTAATTACATATCTGGAACATATTTGTCACCACAAATTGTCACTACTTAGTATTGTCGTTTGTCATTGTTCATGCCTTGTCCCAACATGTCTCTGCACTAGAAGATCGACTTAAGAACATGCATTTATGATTTCCGACGCTCTCTGGAGAAAATTAAGCAGGGGTAATTGAAAAGACAGTTGCATGTAGTATGTGAAGCTTATTGGGGTAGATATTTTAATTGTAATTTTTAAAATGATCGGATGATAAACTCGACGATCTCGGGGCCTTGACCGCTTGCTAGTACATATAGAGAAGGGTTAAACCAAGATTATATTCGAAACAACAAGTGTATTCTGATATGTTTAAAGAAATCCACATCGCAAGAATGATGACAGGCATTTTACAGTAGAGGGATCAATTTCGCACTTACCGAAGGTATTTATGGATTTGATAAATATATTTTTTTAGCTTCGTTAGGGATCGGACACACCACCTATCGCATGTTAGCCAAGCAAGCGTTATATTTCGCATTTTACTAAGCGATTTCTAAGTTATTTGGGATTGCATGTGAACTAATAAAGGTTCTGGCGTTTGACAGAAAGTCACTTCATCGTCTTTTGTATCCCATGTAATAAAGTATACTATATATATATATTACGAGTACATACTTAGATACTCCTATGATGCTATAAAAGGGATATCAACATTTTCTCGACAAGGAATCTCCAAATGTGGAAGCGCGAAAAGTGTACAAAATCTTATATTCAAATCAAAAATGAGACCTTGTATTTAATATTATCATTATTAAAATTCTATCCGAAATCGCCTCCGTTTTTTTTTCGTTGTAGAATTTAAACACGTAGAATATTACGTATTATTTTTTATGGGCATCTACGTACTTTTTTAGGGACTTGTATGACTTATCGGTTCAATTATATACCGGTAAGTAATTTAATTGAAATTTCACAAAAATACTCTATAACATTAGGTTATACTGAATAGTTATATGTGTGTAATTGGAGCATTTTTCATTTCTGTTTTACATTCTTTTAAGTGTGACGTGTTCTGCTTTTTGAAAACGTTTAAAAATTCCATAAATCATCGCCACTAACTTCTGTTTGATGTCAATACCTTCAATTCATTGTAAATAAATGAGCATCTAAATGCTACGTAATTTAATGTACAATATATAAATACAGTAAATATTTATCTTTTGTATATTTTAAGTCCATTTTAAAAATATTTTTACAATTTCAAATATCACGTTGAGCTACCGTTCCAAAAAATGAGAATTTGGTTTCATGCACTCTGTGCCCTCTCTTGTTGCTTTTAAATAACTTGCAACATGTGACTGCTTATCACGGCATATATCGTATGTTATTTGAATGCGATCCTCTTTTATTCCTTTTAATTCTTGTATTTTTTATTTATCTATATATTTACCGATAAAACGATAAATCGTTATCGGTATCACGATTAACCGGTATCCCTGGATCCGTGGGCGGTAGTACTTCTTAATGTGAACTTGGTATCTGCCATAATTCATTTTTATATATATGGCGCTTGCGATTTTTCTTGATTGAGAAATTAATTCATTTCGTGTATAAAAATGTTTCCAAACATCGTACTACTTTATGATCTAAATGTATTTTTGAACCTATAATAAAGTTTGATTCATTTATAATTTATGTCCAAATCGTCAACTGGGTTATGTTAGGTTTGATTCTCATGCTTAGTCGCAAATAATTTGCTTGCAACCTGTCGACAATACTTTGCAGATCTGCAAGGGAGTGTTCTATGATAACGGCGTCATTATCGTACTCCAGTATACAGAAATTAAGAGAGTCGTTCACAGCTATACTCTTCTATTTTTGGTGGTATTGACTTGCTGAGGATGAAATCCATAACGAGGGTGAAGAAAAACGGAACAAGTATGCAACCTTGTAGCACGTCAGTTGGATACCTCGAACCAGTGGACATTGCTCCAATTGGTACGCAGCTTTTGCTAACAGGTGTATCTGATTCTATAATGATAAAATCTTGGATGTTTGGTTATAGAAACTGCTACCTGGACAAATATTCAAATATAAATCAAAGATGAATCCCACGCCACACACAAGATCTACCTTTAAGTGGCGTGGAAAGCGAATTTCCAAAAAAATAAACAATAAAAAAAAATGAATGTAATACTGTCAATAAAATCTTAAATGTAGCCTATTATATTTGATTAAAAAAAAAAAAAAAAAAAGATTAAAATATAATATTATTGTCATCAGCCTGTGTACGTCCCATGTTAAACGTAGGCCTCCCGCATGTCTTCGTCCCTCTCGATCTTTTTACTTCCACATCCAGCCTCCTTTCGCTATTATTCTAATTCTGTCAGTCCATCTTGCAGATGATCAGTCAAAACTCCATTTACTAGTTCTTGGGCGCAACAAAAAATGTTCTTCCCCCATCAATCGCCGTCTCTTCAACAGATATGCCATATTTGAGTGTGCCTATTCATTGTGTAGCCTCCACTACTTGAGTCTTTTTCAGATATCTTCGTTTCGAATTCTATCTTTTAGAGACATCCTCTCATGGATCTCCCATAGCACGTTGGGTGACCTTTATTTTATGCGTAACACCTGCTGTTTGATTCCACGTTTCTGCCCTATATATATACCGATCTAGTGTTTTTTTTGTGCCTGTAAAGTAGTTCGCTGATTTTGTGATTGATGACCATATCGGCAGCATTTTTGGGTTCAACGTTTCCTCGGCTCCATTCCAAGGTCAAGTTACAACTCTAAATGAAGCTGATGATGTAATAATCACCTAGCAGTTAGTGGAATGTCGTAATTTTAACCGATTTTTCACACAAAAAAAACTTATTATTTTATGCTCAACTGATCCGTTTAAGTAGCCATACTATACAATATTTGAAGTGCTGAGCTTAGCTAATTTATCGCAAAATGATTTTTATGATTTCAATTCACAACGTTGTTTCAAATTTGGGCAATGACATTTTGGGACTGTCAAATTCTCTTGTTGGAAAGTTGTTTTTTCTTTTTCTATCCAATACAAGAAAAGTGTCTATTAAGATTCTATCGGGAATCCAGTCTTTGTGCCTACTGAAAAGAAATTCACGCCTTTAGCAATCAATTTCGTATTTTTGGTGATATAATCAATCTTCCTTCATGACCTTCTTTTTACCTGCGATTTATTTCTACTTTCACATGTCATTTTTCTACAGCACTTGTTTTCTGCAATTGTTCATAGGAAATTGGAAATAGTCTGAATGAGCGCATCATCAAGAAGACTCGATTGTCTTCTCGTGTAATGCAAGACTTAAGTCTAAATATTGCATCGCATCTTGCAAGCATCTATATCTTATGTGCGTTTCGACGCTTCAAATTTCTACGAAAACACATTAAAAATGCGGTATGTTTTAGAATTTAGATGTTCGTGCATTTAACCCGTTGCACCATTAAATTTGTAATTTTTTCTATGTCCGCTTCCATATCATAAGCGGACTGACAGAGCTTTGTAGCGACAGTTTGTGACGACCATGTGCTGCATTAGGGAAACGTTTTAATTTAAATTTTTAGAACAATTTTTTTCAATTTCAATTTTATTCATTTCAATCAGAAACATTACAAATGTTATTTAATACGATCCTGAAATAAGATAATACAAAAATAAGCAGTAAACGTATAATTATAAATAGGTACGTATGATTCAGTATTAAAGGAAATAAAAATAATAAAGACAAGCAACAGAAAGTCTCAATTCTCACATGGACTCCATCAAATTATTCCTACAAACATATTCGTGGAGCTCGTGTCTGAACTGGGCTTACCTTGCGTGGAATATATCAACATCCTATGATCGTAACTCAGGTTTACAAGTGACTTAATTGTCCTTCGGTGTGATGCTGGTGTGAGGCGGGTAAAGTCCAGCTCAGGTACACAACGCGTGCTGATTGCCATCGCTTCCTGTCCCTTTGTCTTCAACATTTTTATGGGGTCGCTTTCAAGGTCGCGCTGGACGGTGACCCGCAGACTGACGTCTCTTGTGGATGACATCATCGGCTCCGAATGGTGATTCAGAGACGAGGTCATGGGAAGCCGTCACGCGAAACGATCACTGCGAAAATGTGCTCGGAATTATTTAAAACCGCCATTATTTTAAATCAAATTGATTGAATCAAACCTAAGCTTTATAAATGCCCCCTATAGGATTGAACTCCCCTTAAGGACAAAATAATGTCCAGGCCTCGGAAGCGTTGGACTAATCATCCGATCTGCTTGAAAAAAACATTGATAATTGAACACCTAAATCTTTATCTGGTACATTATATGAAAGTTTGCGGGCTCTTGCTCTGGAGTCACCTGTCTATGTTATGTTGCTATGTGGACCTCCGAGATACAGGTATTCTGGGACAAGGCATAAGACAATTTGAGCTTTCAGAACTCTAAAACGGCAATTTGCGGTGTCCATATGCTGCAAATAGGCAGCACATATGGTAAAAAAATAATTTTCATCTTTGGCGCAGCTCTTATTAGATCGTCGAGACCACAACTTGGATGAATCACCGCCTGTTGCTAACCGCGTGTCGTTGGTCGCGTTAAGCCGCTCCTTAGTACCAAATGGTGTGTATTCTCGGGAGCATTAGAACTTAATCATCAGAACTCCTTAAAAATCCATTAACAAGTCACCCAAAAATGCGCCGGATAATACAGCTGCCATATTTACAAATCCCAGGCTAGGGATGAGGCATGGGCAGTGCCAACTGCCAGATCTGAGTGGTGGCAATTTGTGGTGACTAATTGTTTCAGAAAAAAATAACGTTCAAATGAGTTCGCTGGACGGTGCATTTGAAAATAATGTGTAGTGGTTGTGTGCGTGTATCATTTCAGCCGTTACTTATGTTTATTAATACTTTTTTCTATGCTTTATATTCTTGTTCGTAGAACGCAGTAATTAAGTGGTTTGTCATATTTAAAGAATGATATTATAAACAAGTATTTACAGCAAGTATTCGAGGACATGAATTGTAGCGCTTATGCTGAGCTGAAAAGGGTTGCGGAGGACCGAGAGGAATGGAGATCGAGATGCAAGATTCTGTTGCTGCAAACCAATCCACCGGATTGATACTACGAAGAAGATTATAAACTTTGTAAAACCACTGTGTTTTAATTACTTATTCGTCTACCTGTTTCGTTGATATCACACCTTCTTCAGGACAAACTTAAAACTAACCCCTTTGCTATTCTGTGAATTAATGTTATTTTTTATTTTTTTCTAGGTAAGTCGTCCTTCCTTTACTCCATCACATCTGAGATCTGTCATTGACTTTATGGTATGTGACGATTGTTTTTTTTTAATGTTTTTTAATTGAAAGCTCTCCACTTTGAAGTACGACGTCTGGCATCTAATGGGAGGTGACTCACTTATTTGCGCAGAATGTTTTCGACGAAATTTGCGAGAAAAAAAACTACAGACTATGAGCTGCACGTTTAAAAAAAACACGCGCCAAAATGTCGACTCCGCGTGTGGTGGAATTTGAAATAAACAAATCATGGCACTCGGAGAATGGTATGTTTGGGAACATGTGGGATTTTTTTATGTAAACACATTCGTCCAGCGGCAATAGCTCGTCGTCAGCGCGGTTTTCGTCAAAACTCCGAAGTTAAGCAACATCGGGCGCGGATCAAAACATGGATGGGTCAATGCATGTTACTGGTTGTGTTGAGCCGATTCTTAGAATCAAATGGATTTGGGAACGTCGGGCTAATCTTACAAATTTAAAAAATGCAATTAACAAATTGCCTAAAATATGCCTTGGGCTTCTATCCTATTGTTGGGAACACGGTAGTCTCTATAGTCTTTGGTGATCTTTTTTTCTCGTAGTATCAATCCGGTGGATTGGTTTGAAGCAACAAAATCTTGCATCTCGATCTCCACTCTTCTCGATCCTCTGCAATCCTCTTTAGCTCAGCATAAGAGCTACAACTTATGTCCTCGAATACTTGCTCCAAATACTCCCGTCTATATTTTAAGTATATAAATATATAAAATATTTTAAGACGGTTTTCTCGGATATTGTCCTAGTTATAAGCTGATATACATGGTCATTAGTTGAACTTACGTTTTAATAACAAATATGTTAAAAATGCAATGGTTTTAAGACATTCGACAACTAAAAGGATTTTTTGTCAATTTTTAAAGTTCTTAAAGTTAAATAAGTTTTTAAAGTTAAAACTTAGTTTCTTTGCTTGAAATTGTTTATGAACGAGATCGTTATATTAGTGTACATTAAGTTACCAGTTACCAATGACCGGTGTGGTATTCGATAGTCTTTCCGGCCAGATAGATGCGGCTATTACCTGGTTCGTCGTTCTTCGCTCTGCAAGGTCATGGAAATAATGTTTTTTGCTCTGCGGAACGTATTTTCGCTAGCGCAGACAATGGCGGTAAAGATTGGTTCAGTAACCCGGATAGGGAAGTCGCACGTTGGAATATTATTCACCAGATTACTACGTATCGTATACACACAACCACTAGTTCCCAAATGTGATTCCGCGTAACGTATTTAAAAAAAATCGCTACACTTGTACAAGTTTTTTTTCTTCTTCCCATACCCATTCCATTTCGTCTCATCACAAATTTTAGGCACTCAGTTCTGTCAGTTGCCACTGTCCATGGCCCGCATCAAGAAAGTTTGTGGCTTTTAGGTTTGGCCGTGTGTGACGAATTTCTTTGTACCAATATTTCGACCGGCTAAAACCAAAAGCCACATTACCAAATTCGGCACGTGTCACGACCTATCGTTTACAGACAATTCGTTGAGCGATTCATCGGTAACGACGTGGGGCGCACTAGCCATCTGGTGCACGAGATATTTCACGCACGGGACAACTGGTGCACTAGATGTCTAGTTAACACGTTCCACGCCACGTGGGTCACCGGTGACCTACGCTGTTGTTGAAAAGGGTGCCCTGTAGGTTACCGGTGACGTTTTTTTTTGAACAAACAGTTCCTGTACGCCAGCGGTTACATTTCAATGGAATCTCAACATTGAATGTGACCTATATGGCGCCTCTGAGTCGAATGCATTAAAAACATTACTTCGGCGTTAAACGTGTTAAATGTACAAACAGTTCGCCGACATTTCGTCAACGAGACATGAATATTTTGACTTTACGATCACTGAAAAAATCCTTAGATTTGGTTGGGTTAGCGAGACATCTATTGCACCAGTTGTCCCGTGCGCCAAATGTCCCGTGAACCAGACGTACAGTACGTTCCACATTATTACCGATGAGTCGCTGAACGAATTGTCTGTGAACGAAGTGGGGCGGAACCAATTTGGTCGTCAAAACCCACGAAGTCATTAATATTCCTCAAACACAACCCCGTTTATTGCTCAATCATTTTGATCTTACGTCTACTAAACATAAACGTGTTTATTGTAATAAATATTACATTTGAGAAGCGCTGTTGTGCGCTTATAAAAAAATGAGTATCATTCGTTTTTTATACCTGCTGTACAGGAGTCTCATAGAAATTAAGAAGAAAAAATAAAATAAAAACTCTCGGTATTATATTCTTCACTCGTAGTGGTTTTTGCCGTTTGCTCCATCGATGATATATTGATTTACGTTTGTTTTACCTTTTTTTTGTACAGATTTTTACAATAATGGTTTTCTTGAACCTTCTTAAATGTCAAGTGCAATAGACGGTCGACTGAAATACTTAAAATGTGGGGTAATTGTTAAAATTGACTTATCTTCTATTTTTTAAATATTTGTTACGATACTATAGGTACGATGTTTTGACTTTGTGAGGAATGACGAGGTGAGAGAGCGTACATGGCAACTTTTCAGTCGGTCAAGAGGTGGAGGTGGACCTAATTGGAAATGACATCCTCCTCTCCAAGTTCGTTATTGATTTGCGTGGTGGCAGGATGACGAGCAGATTAACAACAAAGACTTTTTCTGAAGCACAAAATATTTTTCGATAACTTTTCAAACTTCTGGCCCGGACCTAGTCAGAGCATTCAGGCCGGGCCAACCCCAATACGGCTTGGCACTGGGCGCCGTTGTCGGTGACACCCAGTGCCGCAAGTGGCGATCTTTATAATTAGTCCTTCTAAAGGCATTACAAAATGACAACCCATCCATCATTCGCTCATCAGGTGTCCGATGAGCGAACGAAAATAAGAGACGTAAGATCGCATATCGAGGTTTTCGGCAACAGCCTGCAAGGGCTATATCATGCTGATATCAGAACATATAATTTATACATTTCGCCGGAGAGAATTGACTACAGCTGCATTTTCTTTAAGCCCCCGAGTTTGCGCCATTCTGAAAGCCGTCGGGAATAATATATAATAGAATGTACTCTGAGTAGCTGCGGGAAGCAGAGATGACATGGGATGAGACGTGGATCATAGCGAGTGATATAGAGCTTTGTTACGACCATATTACGGGGCGGACATGTTGATGATATTTTTAAAATTGTTGTGTATGTATCATTTGTTGATTGATGATGCCTGTCATTAGTCACGACTGCTTAATTTTTTCTTTTTCACTTACTCACTATGCATCCCGAAGTTTCGATGAATTCATTACTCATCAAAGTTTTCCGTAGACAATTGGTTAGCTTAACATAAAAAATGGATTCCCTAAACACCCGCCCGCAATCAAAAAACACGTCATCTCTTATTAATCACGCATTTTTTGTTTAATGTATGTCTACCGAGAACAACCAATTTAATATATTTCTTCGTAAACACTACACCCCTATTTATCTAATTTAGAGCGATTTCCATTTTTAGACAAAAAATATCAAATTTTAATCGATCGATAATTTTTCTCTAACCCTGTATATTTGATTTTTCTTTCTATATTAAGAGCTATAACCCTTTTTTTAAATTTCCAGTGACAATCTAAAAAAATGTAGTTTTGAGGAAAATCATTACAAAACATAACAAACATTGGAAAATTAATACAATTTATCCAACATAAGTTTTTACGTCAGATCATATGTTTAGGTGCTAGGGAACGTTAAAACTATCCAGTCCGATTACACAATATCTGTGTAATCACCAGGCCGAACGTTAAAGGCGGGTCACAATACTTGTGTGATCGTTCCGACAACGCTTAGTATCCGACTACACACATCTTGTGATGTTTTTTCAAACGTTGTGGCTGATCACGCAACACATGTGTTGTTTTTACTTTCGACCATAATTCAATGATCTCAAACCTTTTCAGTGACGGTCATATTTAATTTTATTTGAACACATGACGATAGATTTAGCAATTCTGTAACGGCACAGTCGGCCTCCAGCGCAAGTTTAATCGCGTAACGCGCGGACTGGATAGTGTTAAAATTAAAACACATATAGAGATCTTCAATAATCGAAACATTGAATAGTGAAAATCACCAAATTTATATCACTTCACAACGTTATACACTTGAAAAATGCGCAACTCTTACACAAACATCACACATCCAGTTTCCAACATTGTAGTTTAGCGTCACTTGAATATGCGTTTACTCATTGTATATAATTTTAAAAAGTGTCTAAGGAGGCCAAGTGATTATCCCCACGTTTCGTTATTGCAACATTCGATTCGATTATCTGCTAAGTCCACATTCTTGGAAAATCGGTGCTTTCAAGACGCTTCGTAACACCTAACGATTATTACTTCGTTTCTTTGCCAATCCTTCTCCATCGTCCTCGTTCCACCTTCAGGGATCAAGATCTGTAGGGTGACTATGTGTCTGTACATCAGAATGCCTTCTAACTTCATCGTCATAGCCAGTTGTAGCAAATGTCATTCTATTATTCATTTTCCAATCTATGGAAAGAAAAAATTAAATCGTTTCTCTTATCACTACTCTTCTGAACTTTTACACAACAAATAGTCATTAAAGCAGTTTTGGAAAAGAAAACTTATTTTGAACGAGTAGTGCTGACGAGACTTTTCTTTACCAATAGTTTTGATTAATACTGATATCAGCAAGATAAGCTTGGGTTAAGATCGTTTGTCGCGGTTTTCCGTCTTTGAAAGGGTAGCGATTGATATCAGCTTGCTCCTTAAGGCCGATGCCCTAAAGCCTGAACAAGCGATCTTTTGTCTATTATTTTGGTTCGCTTGCGTGACATCTACATCGAATGTTAAGCGGTGTTTGCATACGCCAAAATAATTGTTATGACAGTTGGCCTGTTGCCGGTTGGTAGGACTGTCATATTGGCAGTTGGTACCGTGGAGATGTGAGATCGCGCCGTGGGCTGGCAGTTGAAGTTTGACTCGTGCCCGTCACAGTGCGCGCGTCCTGTGCGTTCGCTGTGGCGGGCGACGTTTGCGACAATAAACAAATAATATGTGAAACAAGTGTTTATATTGTAAACCTGATACTGCATCCTTCATCCAGTAAACCGATGTCCATAAATGGAAGAGGAGGATATCAATACGTTTTAACAGACAATTTAACGAGTGAGGATCGGTCTCACAGAAACCAGGGATATTGATTGATGAAAAGACGATTTTTTTCCGATTTACACCCACTTAGCCTCCCTAATATTCCCCTAGTACATATATCTATAGGATCCTGACTTCCCGAAGATTAGCCCGCTGTAGTTTATTCTCTTCTACAGCATCCGTAGAACATGTCTTATTGAAGTAAACCATCTGCTCTTGAGCGACTGCAGGATGGAAAGCTGCTTTGTTTGCTTTCTTATATCGTCATTCCTTATAGAGTAAAAACTATCTTACCCTCAACATTCTAAGCAAGCACATGTTCTCAATAACATATTATAAGTTTGTATTAGCATTTGAAGAATGTTAGTCATACAGGCGCTAAACGCCTTCTTTGGCGACACTATGTTTTGATCGAAAATAGCTACGACTCTCAGATATTTCGCATGTCAGAAAATGATTTCGCTCTGAAAGGCTCCGTTTTCAATGACATTTACTGCGAGATATCTGAAATAATCAACCCTCTTAAATAATCTGGTCCCCTGCATCTTGACAAGGGCCGTTTCAATGCAAACGCGTTTTCTTTGCATAAAATTTCATACCCACATACAGCAATGGTTAAACTTTCTTTCGTGCCTGTATTTATTTATTTTATCTTGCGATCTTTCGCATGGAATTTGAGCATAGGTCTCAACCATACACTTTAAAGTATATAACGAGGACTTCTGGATACATTGGAACAATTTTTCTCTAGTCGCTGGTTACCCCTTTCGCCAAGATTTCAGGTATCCTAATATTTGTTTGATTTTGCTCCGATGGAAGTGATTCGAGAGTGCCTGGCCTTCCCTCAGCAAACAATCCATCTCGTCTTCGGCTTACTCTTTCTCACTCTCTCCTCCTCCCTCCATCCCGCCCACTCCTCTCAACAAAGGGCGTTACGCGGCCAGATTATTCCACATTGTTTGACTTTGTATCAAAGTTAACAGACTACTATGAAATACAACGCTTTACAAAAAATGATTAAAAATTTCCTTTGTGGCAGTTGATGTGTTTCTTCACCTTTTATGTAGCATTCAGTCGCCATTAAGATATGTCGTTTATCCTAAACTCTGCCAAGTACATTCTAATTATAGTTCGTAACAGCCTTCAAGGACTAAGGGTTTTTAAGAATATGCAGCAATTGTTTCTGAGGCATATTTGAATGTTACTTTTACGTACTTTTTTAAGGTGATTAGTTCAATAGACCGTTTGCTTAAAAGCAATATGTGTTGCATGTTGTAACATCCGAAAGGTGAGAACTGCTTCTTGATTTTCCTCGTCGTTCTCGAATTTTTTCCAGTATTTTCAGAGTCGGAAAAAGATGATAGGTTTAAGTGGCATCTCGACTGTGTAAGGTGGGAGATCTATCACCTTCCATCTATTTAGCTTGCTGCTGCGCTCCACATCATTAATGCTTAGGCGGCTAGCAGAAAATTCTCTTACCATTCCTCTGCACTATTTCTCCACATTTTCACGTCCATATACTTCTTTCAATCGGCAATGAATTTCAATTTAAAGCACCCCTCTTTGCATACAAAAACTCTATGACAGACCGCAGTTTACACTTGGAAGGAGCAACATTCGTGACATCCATCGTGAATGGCTGCTACGCCCATGCCAAACTTGTTAGCGAGGTGCCGTTTGTGCAGCAGGGTGGGATAAATACCAACAAACTCGACCGCTTTGCAAATTTAGGCGCACAGGGCTTGGAGACCTTACTTTTCTTTATATGACCTAGGTAGATTGATAGCAATCGGGACGTCTATCGCGAATGGCTACTGCGGCGAGCTTGCTAGCGAGGTGCCGTTTTTGTAGCAGGGTGAGGAAAATACAAACAAACACGATAACGTTACAAATTTCGACGCACAGGCCTTAGAGACCCTACTTTTCTGTATATGTCCCCTAGGTAGGTTGATGACGTGCGCGTTAGTTACGCCCTTTGAACGTTCTGTTTATCGTTTGCGCGCTTGCGCTCCAATCCTGCCTCTCTTGGAGGTTATCCATCGTCCGACGTAGTAAAGTTACGTAGCCAGGGATCGTGATGCAGGGATTCTTTCTGGGATTACGGGCTGTTTACCGGAATACCGGGATGCTTGATGGGATAGCGGGATTCCATCAAAACATCAATCCATGGAACAAACGTTAACTAAGCCTTTTTGTTATTATCATGTACGCTGCTCTTGAATATTTTTTCTCAATTTATCGCTAGTGCACACCTATTCTTTAATACCAGACTTTAATACCTTATCATTTAAATATGTCGACTCAGAACAAATAACTTGTTATACTCATTATTCGACACCACAAGCAGATTTCGAAACGCTTTCGAGAATAAGCTTCTATCCCTCACAATTTCCAAAGCACCTCAACTTTCTTACCATAGTACTTTCTTTATCTGTAACACTAATAATATGTATAAACAAATTTCCGCCACTCAGTTCTGTCTCCGATTGAGCCTCTCTTCAGGACCAAACGATCTAGGTCTCGGGAGCGTCGTGTTAATCATCAGACCTTAAAAAACTACGATTAACAAATCACCCAAAATATGCCTCGTATACTACAGTTACCGTCTCAACAAGTCCTCGTTCTGTCGAGGGTTCTGAGGGTAGTTGGGAACCGTGTATGTTCCCAGGTGGATATTTGGGTGCATAGATGTCTGGGGATGAAACACTGAGTGGCTGCAATTTGCGCTGACCATATATTCCAGATATGGATCGCATATGGGAAGAGAGTTCTCTCAGTGGCCACTATGTCTTGTCCCAAAGCACTTCTGGACCCATGGGATAACCTAGGACAATATATGGTTTCCGACAGCCTCCAGAATAGAAGCCCGTGGACTTGAAGACTTAAATCTCGTCTTTGCGCTATAAGTTTAATACTAAGAGAATTGTTAAAATTTATTACATTTAATAAATAGTTCAATGCTATCATCATCAGTTCAGCCCTAGTACGTGATGCTAAGCAGGGTGTGGTGCTCTGTGCCGTACATCACATCTCACGTGTGGGGTGCGAGCAAGCGAGCGAAACAATCTAAAACTCGGCCGGCTGGGTGATGGATGAGTCCTCCACCTCCGAGCTCCCTCTTCTGCCTCCTCCCGCTGCTCTAAGTGGCGAGTAATCCTTCGGATATTAACTGCCTTCAGACTGCGATACAGTTGTGTATGTGTGAGACGTTGCTTTACGTAATTTTTAATAGATCGTATTTTTAAAGAAATAACGTTTGTAGATCGCTGCTAATAGATGATGAAAATGAAGATTCAATCAAATCTCCATAGAGACTATGTTAGGGTAGGTTATCAACTGTCATCCTGTGAAGACCACCCATTCATAGTGAATCCTGTAATAATAAGAATGATGCGTGAATGTCGGGATGTAGTCTATGACGTTGGCGGATCAACACACCACATGCAGCACTTAGTCATGTGCAGCATGGTAATCGTCATATAATTCCACAAATGAGACTCCGGAATCACTATCACCATCTGTCGGTGTTCTTCTGTATGTGCTTACAAAAAAAAATGGCATCCGCTGATATGGCGCACAGAGAACGATGATGATGATGATGTTTGTGATATTTATAGAACGACATGGCGCCGGATGAACAGCTGATCGTCGCTTGAATATCAAACATCAGGTATTCTTCTGCGTGATGGAGACTCTCACCTGACTTCCCTCTCCTCTATGACACCTGACAATATCCTCCGGAAACTACGCTAGAACAATAATTTATTTATTTTTAAATTATTTATTGTAATAGTAATATATACCAGTAAATAATTGATGATATATACAGAATTTGTAATAGCTAAAAAGATTTTTTAAAAATCTCAAAAATGTATGTGTCTGTGTCCGTACAATATTTAATTTAGGCCTCTTGCATGAGTCTCCATCACTCTTGATCTTTCGCCTTCCGCATTCAGGCTACTCCCGCTATTCTCCTGATGTCTTCAGTCCATCTCGCAGTCAGTCAGACAATACTGCGTTTACCAGTTCTTGAGCGCCATTATAACACTTTTCCTTTCCATCAACCGTCGCCTTTTCGTTAAATATATCACATTGTCAGTTGAGTGTACCTATTTTTTTGTGTAGCCTCCACTACTTGTGTACTTCCCCGGATATCCTCGTTTCGAATTCCATCTTTTAGACACACTTCGAGCATGGATTTCTCTATACCACTTTGGGTGACCTTTAGCTTAGCCAAATAATACTTTAATTTTAAATTAATTTTAATTAATAAATAACAAATTAAAAATATTTTGTTTTGATTCACTTTTATTTTAAACGATTACATGTTTCGGCCTCCCTGGAGACCATCTTCTATAATTGAAACCTAAACATCTAATCGCTTAAAATAAGTGTGAATCAAAACTAAATATTTTTAATTTGTTGTAATTAAAATTAAATTATAATTATGCAGTTTCACTAAGTATTGTCAGTTGATAACCTGAATGTTATTAAAAATAATACTTAGTTAATATTTCATGATGATCGGTTAAAGTATACGGCAGTGACAAATAGGATCATTATATGTAAATATTAAAATCATGCTTTGGTTATCAACCATGTATAAAATAATAAGCCGTCTCTTAGAATCAAATGGTCAATGCCTCGGGAGGATCTGCTGGAAAATGTAAATTGATGATTGAAATATAAATAATTATTGTATAATGTGAAGATGGTCCGTTGAGTGACCTTTATTTAGCAGGTCAAACGTGATGTTGATTCCACGACTCTCCACGATAAGTTAATACTGGAAGGAAGCATTGGTTGATCGACTTAGTTATTTCCACATCAGTACCACATCTGGAAAATATGGAAAACGACTACAACACGCGGAATGCAACAAGCGGTAACCTATACAAGTTTTGGTCCGCATCCAATGTTGCTTTACTTCTGTGATCTGACAGGAAACGGCATTAGTGTGCTTTTTTAATATTACAATACGATATTCCGCATAACCGTTTTGATGATGTTCGAGACTTGCAGAAATCGAGAGTGCGGTTTTGATGGCATGATGCCTCTCTCTCGGTACTGTGTCACGACCGTTCATTCCCAGCAGCTGTTGCATCACTAAGAAAGCTGAGGACGCGTAACAGAAAACGATTATGATGATGATGATACCACGGTTGTGATGGCGTTGGACTACTTACTGCAGCATCGCATCAGAGATGAGAAATCGAAGATGTGTTTTAGTTGTGCCCTCCAATGGTAGTTTTACGGTGGCTGATAATTCGTCTGACAACATTTTTATAATCTGTCACTGACAATTGTCACAATGGGCCGTGAAATCCCTGGCATTAGAAAGTCAGCCTGTCATATCTAAACCGCGGGTCGGAAGTCACGACTTGCGCAACACCGCGGCTGCAGACTGCGCTTGGATGGGCGACCGCATTCTGTATGCGAGGTTTCGTTTTTCAACCTTTTCGATACGATATATTTTTATATGTAATCGCATGCATTCAAGATCAGTGCACTCTATGACGTTCAGCCAAGGTGGCTGGACGCTGCTTGCGGGATTGTGTTTGTGTTTGTGGTTTGGGGAGATTGCAAGTGTATATTTGTCTGTTTCTTGAAGTGATTCAGATTGTAGGAAGGAGGAAACACAGACACTGAAAGAGCATTCCAAAGTTTACCGGTGGCATTGATGAAGGAATTTTGGAAACTGTCAGTTCTTGGTCTACGCACATTAACCATGTATGGATATTCGGCAAGCGTGTTTGTCGGTTGTGGGTGGGTGCAGGTGGAATTATTTCTTCAAGGTCCGAAGAGCAGCGACCGTGGTAATAACGATAGAAAAGACTTAGTGAACCAATCTTACGCTTGTGTTTGATTGCAGGTGTGATTATCAAACGAATTGCTTCTCTTTGAACTCAATCAATTAAATTTAGAGGGTATTTTGAGGCTCCAACCCAAAGGTGACTGCCGTATTCAAGGATAGTGCGGTTTTGTCCTTTATATAAAAGAATAAGTTGTTAGTCGGTGAAATATCTACGTGATCACACCTAGTTTTTGGGATGCGAGACCGGCTTTAGACTTCATAATATTTCAGTTTTTCCGATATTGATACTCCAAAGATTTGATGGAGCTTGCTTTTCGTTTATACAAGATCAAATATTTGCCCGATGCCGAAGCTTGGACCATTTAGTCCTAAGAGGCTCTTCATTACAAAATAACAACATAGAAAGGACGTTACATGAAAAATCGCCGCAAGAACTATAAAAAAATGTTCTTTACAAATTAAAAAAGCGTATAAAGCATAAAGGATGACTAGTTTATAAAATAATAATATTTAAGGATCATGCTAATTTTATTTGAGTATAATTTTATATGTATTTAACTAATCATGCACATTTTTTGTTTCAGGTAAGTATCAATCATCGTCAATGTATGATAGATGTGATATCCGTGTCAATTTATGTCATAACCTGTGTCATGACACGGTGATGACTTGACATCTCGAATGACGCGTCAACAATCGCCAGGGACTCGTGAGTAAACGTCAAACAGCTTAGTCAAATCCAGGGTCATGGGTTCTATCCCAATCTGAGTTGTATTGTAGTAGTCTATAGAAGTTTTTCGAATGTTAGATTTTCAAGCGTGATAACCCATTGAAGCCCATATCAAGATTGGAATGCCTAGAGAATATTAGTTTTTATAGCATCATTATGCCAAATCGTTTTTAAATACGACGGATTGACTTTGGAATGCTCTACCAGCATCTGTGTTTACTCTCGCACATAAGTTCCTAGTTTACGTAGTGGTTTTGGGTGTTCGATTTTTATGTATAAAATTAACGTTCTTTAGTGCTGTGGTTTTTTTTGTTCTTGTTTTAAAATTAATTACGTTGAGCACTCTACATTCTCGTTTTTGAAGATCGCCTTTTCGTTTTCAATGAGAGCTTCTTCGTCGTTCGCATGAAGCCATCGGAGATAAGAGTGCATCGAGAGACACTCACATCAGCCAGAGCAAATAAAAACTACGTGCAGCTGACGAGAAGTAGTCATAGCACGGTCTTTGGCAATCGTACTTTCAGGTTCGTGGCACCAACGGCCTGGAACTCGCTGCCTGAAAGTATAAGAGAGCTAAGGCATCCTTCAGAGGCAGACTCAACACACACCTTTTTTCTTAGAGAGGCAAATAAGCGCTTTTGGAATGACCATAAAAAAGCGATTTATAAATATATAATGCCGGGGTATAGCTCAATTGTCATAACGTTTGCTTTGTAAGCCAAAGGTCGTGGGTTCGATCCCCGACGGAGATTAAAAAATTAAAAAAAATAATCGAATTCTGAGCTCTCAAAATACCCCTGGTTGGTGTGAATTCACCCGTAAAATGCAAGTCATAGTCTATTAATTAAAATTGAAGGTAGACAAAAGTCGTTCCGTAACGACCACCCATTCATAGTAAATTTCTGTTATAATAAAGATGATGCGTGAATCTCGGGCTGTAGTCTATGATGTTGGCGGATCAACACTCCACATGCAGCGCTTAACCATATGTAACATGGTAAATGTAATAGGATCCACGGATGAGACTTCAGCATCACTATCGCCATCTGTCGGTATTCTCCGGTATGTGTCTATATTATACATAAAAAATATAAATAAGTAATAATTCAAATGCATTCGAGTATCCAAATATATTGCTTGAACGTTTGATATTTGTTAGAACAAGTACCATTTCTTATTCCAAAGATATGTACAGGGAGCGGCAAAAGAAGCTGACGTTTTGAATTCAAAACAGCGAGGAAAACCGTCAGATTTTTTTGCCGCTTCCTGTATTTGAATTTACATTTCACCCGGATGAAATCAATTTTAATGCATATGCTAAATCGGCTAGTATAGCGATGTATGACTTGATTCTACGATAGTATGTGAGGACATAATTTATTGTACTCTCTGTACAGCAAGAGCGCTAGTAGTTGCTACAGTCACGACTGTGGTGTACAGTGGGTCCAGGCCCGGATACAGACAGCTCTTGTATATTTCCGCATTAGGCTATTGGTACACGAGATTGCGTATCTCGACCGACAGAGGTCTACTACCTTTTACATAGCAAATACTGTAGTTTACACTTATTAGTTTTGTCGGAATGCGTGAGTGTAGTGGTTGTGTTCTGATCTGTTTATTGACGAGTAATTCGTATGCGTGTTAGGAAGGAATCACTGGAAACACATCGACATTCCGAACATGAAAGAAAATTAATAAGAACACGGTATAATATCACGGGGAATTTAATCTCAGTACGTAAGCTTAGTATTTGAATAGTTTTAAAGGTTGAAAAGTTTACAGAATTTTTAAATTAGATTTGAGTTGAATGATTAACGAGATTCTATTTGTTAGCAACTTCTAGAAATGATTTTTGGAATAATGAAAGGTAGTAGATAGTCTTGACTTGGTCAGTTCGTAGAGCGGCACGTAACACAGTGATTTCTGGATGATTGTTGCAGTTTCCATCAGGCATGCCTTGTTAAAAGAAATTTCTGCATTTGAATGTTCACCTGGGAACATATAAGGAACCCGTGGAAACGAATATATGAGAACTTTAGTATCTGATGCATTTTTTGGTGATCTGAACTCGCCCGCCTCAT
The DNA here is from genome assembly GCA_022606575.1 of Glossosoma conforme. NCBI lineage: Eukaryota > Metazoa > Arthropoda > Insecta > Trichoptera > Glossosomatidae > Glossosoma > Glossosoma conforme. The sequence continues at coordinate 4,023,989 of JAGTXR010000011.1, read as the reverse complement.
ACACACAGTTATGTCTCCTTGATGATGGGCTCATTCTGGTTATGATAAGTTAGCAACTGGTAAGACCAGTAGGAGTCCCGTCTGAACAACAGTGACCACTGCGGTAATAATTAGCCCATCGTCTAGTTAGCCTTTACCGATGAGTCGTTTAGAGAATTGTATGTGAGCGAAATGTGTCGGATTTTTTTTGGTTCGCTTGTCGTTGGTTTCGAACCCGCGGCCGGTTGTATAATAGTATAATATAATAACCGCCTCAGCGGCGATTAATAATGTGACAACCTGTTTATCGGCTTTGGATATCGCTCGCAGTCTCTATACAGCAGACAATACGCCGCTTACCGAGGGGACTCAACAAACGCTAATCTAAGAATCGACAGCAAAAATAAAATACGATTGAGCTGTTAGATCACCGCAGTTAAGCAACGTTGGGCGCGGATCGAAACTTTGATGGGTCACCGCGTGTCACTAGTCTGATTTAGCCGTTCTTAAGTACTTAATGATGAAGTCTTAGCAGCGTCCTCGGTCATCGGCCTATTTACTGTGTAAGTAAATTATGTTAATATGTAATTTCAATCGAAAAAAGGCACTAATATATCGGTTATTATTATTATTTTTTAAATTTTATTCCGATCGTCATTAAATTTTAATCATGTATTAAAAACGTTATTATATATTTTTTTACAAAACAAATTTTACTTTTTAGTATAATTTTTACTTTATTAATTTTAAGCATAGTCTCTTCTATCCGCCTATCAGTAGAGATGGACATTAGGAACTTGCGGCACGCTTACAAACTGACACGCTATGTTAGAACTTACTGCGTAGTATCGTATCGGTAACAGGGTTGTAGAGAAAGAGGAAAAAAGGGAGCAGTGGCATGTAGGATTAAAATATCTTATAAAGATTATGTATCTTTTGAGGCGCAGGAACACGCGACAATAAAACAGTAGTTTGATAGCACATAATTTGTATCACAATATATTTATGGAGATTTATTGACTGCAGCCGACGAGTGAGAAGAGAAGCAATTAAGATTAAAACAATATAAAAAAATGTGTTTTCTCTGACGTGTAGCAACGCGCGCCCGGTAAATAAACCTAGTTTGGTATACGCGGCGTTCGCGCAAAACGTGCGTCGATTGTATGATAATTTGTAAGCGCGATGTCGCGCGTTATAGAGTAGGCTATGGAGTGTTCGCGGACCGGTTTTGTGGACTGTATGTGTGTGACCGGGCCGCGTTGTAACCGGTCTCCGCTGAAAGCGAAAGCGAAGAAAGATACTTTAATTATTTATTTATTTAGGACGGTGAAAAAAGTGCGGCTACTGTATGTTGATTGATTATTACGTAAATAGGTTGTATTTTCATAGAATCTCATTAAAACTAATGCAGACGTAAAATAGCTTTTTAAAAATATATGACTATTTTTGACTTTACTACGAGTAGTTAAGATTCTAAACTATTTATCATAATGTTTATGTACGCTTGGAACTGATGAAGCTTTCACTGAAAGCGAAGCCGCGGTGTTTCAGCAAATAAATAAACAGTGCTCAGTATGATCCATGTTAAAATAAGTTAGGAAGTATTTATCTATTCAATAATGTATTGCCAGTTCTTGGACGCCACTGCAACACTTTCCTTCCCCATCGACCGTCGTCTCTTCGGCAGATATGTCACATTGCCACTTGAGTGTATCCTCGTTTTGGATTCTATCTTTTAGAGACACTCGTCATATAGATCTCTCCATGACACGTTTGGGTGATTTTATTATGGGCAAGACCTGCTATTAGATTCGACGTCTCTACGCAATAAGCTAATACTGGAATGATAAGAATAAATTAATTATGAATTTAATATTTAAATGGTTGACAGCCACTGGGCTATAGCAATGATTGATGACGCATCACGTTGATTTACGTTAGGGTTCGTGGACCATGCGTGAAAGAGGCTATGAAAGGCAAGGCCCTAGGTTCACATCCTAAGGTCTAATTAAGGTCTTCAGGTATACGATGATATTTCAAAAAACCCTACGAGACATTGTAACCAGCATCACTGCTTACGTCTCTACATTCCATAGTTCCATTTTCGAGTTGTTTTTTTTTTTTTTTTTCAATCTCCGCCCCCCCTGAGTATATTTGCATGTATGTATATAATTCCAAGACGATGAAACCTCGAGGTTTTTAAATAATACATATGTAGCTTATGCTTTACTGTGATTTCATAAAAAAATTGTACTTGGCTAGTCCATCTTCGTCTCTTAAACGATTGTAACATGGAAGCCTGCCTTGTACGCTCCCTACTGTTGTCATTCTCAATTAAGTCAAACCTACTTACACGCATTTACAAAAGACTCGTCTTACACTTGCTGAACGTTTATGAATTTCGCGTAAGAACTAGCAGCTTCGAAAAATTGTTCCTAAATGCCACCGATAACCTTTGGAACATTCTTCCAGTATGTGTGCTTCTTCTTCATAAAATGTAAATTTCTTCAAGAAACATCAATTTATACTTGCGCTCTCTCTTATACACCTTATGACTAAATGGTCCAGGCTTCGGGACCGTCGTGCTAATCATCCAATCATCTTAAAAAGTTAGATTAACAAATCGCACACAAAAATATGCCTCGGATACTAAAATCATCGCTTGTTCAAATTCTCGGGCTTCTGCCTTGGAGGTGGTCGGAACCTTGTAAAAAGTTAGATTAACAAATCGCACACAAAAATATGCCTCGGATACTAAAATCATCGCTTGTTCAAATTCTCGGGCTTCTGCCTTGGAGGTGGTCGGAACCTTGTATATTCATAATTCCCAGGTGGAATTTCTGGTGCAGAGATGTCATGAGATAGGGAATTAATAATGGTAACTGACATAATGGAGTGGTTGCCATTTGTGGTGTACATGTATGTTCTAGATATGGAACGGGTAAATAAAAAAAATACTTATAATATTTCTTCGTTTTATTACTTCTGCGAATTCAAACAAAGAACAATTTTAAAATCAATTGGATTAAAAAAAATGGAACGAAATCATTTTGACCGCCATTGCAGTGGCGGTCGTCCGGCCGTTGAATTCATTATTTCTTTTCACTTTATGTCAACACTGCCAAAAATGCTCTCAACACAAATCTAACTCCGTTGAGAGAAAACGTTATTTTCATAATTAAACACAGTACTAGTGTCCTCATGTGTGCAGAGCTTTAATCGTAATAATAATTATGCATAATAATGCCAATGTTGCAAGTAAATATTTGCACACAAATACAACGACGCTGAAAATTATCATTTTTTAATCTGACATGGTTCATATAAAATGATAAGTGTGTGCACGTCATTTAGTATAAAGCCTAATTCTTCTTCGTAGTATCAATCCGGTGGATTGGCTTGCAGCAACATAATCTTGCATCTCGATCTCCACTCCTCTCGATCATCTGCTGTCCTCTTCAGCTCAGCATAAGAGCTACACTCATGTCCTCGAACACTTGCTGCAAATACTCCCGTCTAGGGCGCCCGTATAAGCGTAGTATAACTCGATATATTAAAAAATATATATAGCATGATCTCGATGAGTGTTTGCTTAAATAGTTGATATTTATAATAATTTGTAATGTTTCGCGTGTTTGCTCCGAATAAATAATACCTCTATTGGTGGTAGACGTAAGTCGTCTTGTGAAGACCACCCATTCATAGTGAATTTCTGTAATAATAAGGATGCTGCGTGAATGTCGGGCTGTAGTCTACAGTGTTGGCGGATCAACTGCACTTTTTGTCCAATGCAAATGCCGACCGGATGTCGCCGTATCTGCGCACAAATGCACTTAAGTATGCGAGATTGTTTTTTTTGTGTCGTTTTCGCTTGAGACGGTGATTTGTCTGCAGTCATTTTCTCTTTGTGTCGGCTTTAAGACCTTAACACATTTTTTAAATGTATATTTTTAATTAATTTTTTAATTTTTATTAGAATATTATTTTATTATTTCAATATTCTAATCTATATATAATAATAAATATAACGGGTCTCGAACCAAACTATAGACTGAATGGATGTGAAACGACTACTTATAGTTCCGACTCGGACTTTATAACCAATCATTTACCTGTGTTACTGATGGATAATTTTACCTTCTTGATATTGTCTCAAGGAGACATTATTAATTAATTTTTTAATTTTTATTACAATATTATTTTATTATTTCAATATTCTAATCTACTTTTATAGATCATTGACTATATTACAATATTATCATTACTTAAATATACATATACTATACATAAAAACTAAAAAAATAAAGTTTAAGTACCGAGTGGTACTTACTAAAATAAATAGACTGCCGGAAAGTAATAATATTAAGCTTGTGAATAAATGAAGACTGATAGAATAATAATAAAAATATACATACTTTGAATATATACTATGGCGACATCTGTCGTACGATGCTAACAATGCTATAAATACTAGTTTCACCGCAGTCAGTCTGGGCACAGTAATGGCGTGATTCGCCGAGCGGTATGAACACCTGGGCATATGGTTGGTTTCCAAGGTCCGCGGTTCGCATCCCGCTTCTGCCGTTATTTTTGTGCTTGGATTGACGCGTTGAAAAAAGAATTTTATGTATAGTATATGTATATTTTTAATTCGTGTATGCTCGATGTGTGTGTATGTGTCTAAGTGCTCGATTTTTATGCGTCAGTCTCAAAATGCACTGATTTTTTTAAGAACGTTTTTTGTGTCTGGAAGCTTTTATTATATTTGCGTTTACGCAGATTAGGAGTACATAGAAGTATGTAGTTGACATTTTACCGGCGGGTATAGCTCAGTGGCTAAGGCGTTTGCTTTCCAAGCCGAAGGTCGTGGGTTCGAAATTAATCGATTTTTGTGTTCTATAAATAACCCCGGTTGGTGTAAATTTGATTTCTCACCAGTAAAATGTCAGTCATAGCCTATTAATCAAAATTTGTGGTAGACGAAAGTTGGCCCACACTTTCATAGTAAACTCCAGTAATAATAAGGATGATGCGTGAATGTCGGCGTTGTAGTCTATGACATTGGTGGATCAACACTCAATATGCAGCGCTTAGCCATATGCAGCATGGTATGCGTCATAGAACCCACAGATGAGACTTCAGAATCACTGTCACCATCTGTCGGTATTCTAGCTACTCGGACACAGCGCACACTCCAGAAAGTATGACAGGGTCTGCTCCACCCCTGGTCATCTCCAGGGGCTAGGTCCTCTTTCGGAATCATATCAACTAATATAGTCCTTGCCTCATTATATGTCAGCTATGCTGAGTACATTTGAAGTGTAGTTGAACAGCTTTTCCAGGAAGATGAAAGTTCGGGGACTTCATTAAAAATACAGCTGTAGTTCGATATGCTATCTTACGCATCCAAAAATATTCAAATCAGATGTTCTATAGACAGCACTTTTTTTATCTAATTTGTAGCGAGTTTCACATATTGCGCATGTAATTAACCTGTTCGCATCGGTAGCCGATATATGCCGTATATGATTCCCCCTACCGTTGACATCGGTAGCCGTGATATATCGTTTTGCTACTTACTTAGAATAGTTTTGTACACATCATCTGATAGCAAAACGATACAAGAACCAAAGTGAAACATGAAAACAGACCAGATAAGTACATTTATGCTTCAAGTAATAGTTTTATAATTGACAGTATAATTTGTATTCCATCGAGACGTAATGAAAGGGTTAAATGAAATTTTTGTGGTGGAAATCGGGTTCTTTTTGTAGGTTATAGTTCTCAGTGACCTGTACGCCGATATATCTGAAACTTTTTATATTATACTCGTATACATGTGATTCCCAAACTGTCAAATTGGTTTTATTGTTGCCCCGGTGCGGTGATTCAGTCTTCATTTCGCTCTGCGGTCAGTTTTGCAATCAATATCAGCGATTCTCTAACCGCGACGGGGTTTCTGGCGTCCGACAGATGGGGACCTTCCCCTAATGCGCCAGTCATGAATTCTCATGTTCCGTTCATAGCCAATGCGCAGGCATAGCTTAGTGGTAAAGGGTTTGCTTACCCATAATGAAGGTCGTGGATTTGATTCCCGACGGAGATTAAAATGAAAAATTATTTTTTATTGACTTATATACCTCATCTGTAAGATGCTAGTCATAGACAATTAATGACAAATAGTGGCAAACGTAAATCGTATCGTGAACAGCTCACGTTGATAGTGAATTCTTGTATAATGGATAATGTGTGAATGCCGAAATGCAGTTGGGCAACGGCGATGTTGAAGTATGACGTTGGCGTATCAACATTCCATATGCAGCGCCATTTGTAAAAAAATAAAAATGATAATTTAGGATAGGTCTGGTCAAATGTTCGTCAGCATTCAACCAAACCGATAGGTTATTATTTGATAATGTTAAGTTAGGGTAGGTCAAGTCTTATATTAGGTACGTTAAGTTAGGTTAGGTTATGTTATGCTTTAAAATGTGTCGTTTTAAGCACTAGTATGTGCGTTAGATTATGTTGAATATCGCTTAGGTTAGGTTACAATTCAAAAAGGTTTTGTGAGGCTAGGTCATGTCGAATTATGACAACGTTATGCATTTCATGACGTCAAATGCGCTAGTTTGTACGTTAGGTCAGGCTTAATATTGGTAAGGTTTGGTTATAATTGAAAAAATACTTAGTTAAGTTAATTCAATAAGAATATTGGATAGTTTTAAGTTAGGTTAGGTTATGTCTGAAAATGTGTCGTTTTAATCGCTAGTTTGCGAGCGTCTGGTCAGCCTCCGGTTACATGCATCCCGTCTGGCTAAACAATGGGCACCACCGAACAATGGACGCTCCGCATTCCGCGAATCGTTGCAACATGCAATAGGTCGCGGCCCACTCCACTACTAATACCACGGCTAAAATTAAAATATACAAAAAACTGTGTTCTTAGTCTTGTGCGATTTTGAACTGTGATTATAATGTATGTCATTTTTGAACATACTTAAAAAATAGTATTCTCTGCATGCTTTGTTAGTCAAAAGGTTTATAGTTTGGGTTGATAACTCAGAAGCATCGGGCTAATCATCCGACTTCTTTAAAAAACAGAATTACAAATCACCCAAAAATATGTCTCGTATACTAAGGCTACCGTCTCTCACCGGAATGCTCTTCCAGTATCTGTGTTTTCTCCTTTATAAAAAAATCGGAATCTCTTAATCTGAATCTAAATCAATCTACCTGAGATGACCTCGGGATTTTCGGACTAATCATTCGATCTTTATAAAAATTTCGAATAACAATACAAAAATTATACCTCGGATACTAGAGCTACCGTAACTTTAACCTTTCCTTCCTTGCGATGTGTATCTTCTACACATTGCTTCTAATAACCATCAATATCTCTAAAAATATAATAATTACAAGGTTAGGATTTTAGGCCTTCCTCCATAATATATTTACGCATTGATTTAAAAAATAATATTAATAATAATCAGAATTTATCGGGTACATCGGAGGTATTTTCTGAAATTCGGAAACGAATTCGTGCTGTGAGTGTCTCGATGTGCGGGAAGTGCGACACTATATTCGCATCTCACTCTTTCATAACCAATCCACCGGATTGATACTACGAAGAAGACTCTTTCATACTTCAATGTGAAGGAAGAGGGAAGAGAGTGGAGTGGGCCACTTCCACGACTAACGGCAGTAGCAATCGAGCTTGAAACCAGAGTAGACCTATGCCCGTTGTATGAGCGTTGCCAGATGGTTTTTCAATGTTTTCAGCCAACATATCTTAATTATTATAGTTTATGACTTCAATTATAATTAATTAAGGCCATAAGATATGAATATTGCTATTTTTCCCAACACCGGAGCGCGCGTTTTTCATTATAACACCGTAAAGTCCACGGGCGCCTTGGGGGTGGGTCGTTGGGAACCGTATATAGTATGTATACACTAAAGTAGAGTAGGTATTGGGTACATACATGTCTAGGGTCGAGGCATGGACAGTGGCAATTGACAACTTCGTACGGTGGAAATTCGTTTATGCTAAAGACATTTTGTTGGAAATTAAAAATGAAATTACTATGCATCATTGCCCAACTTACTTTTAAGTTTATAATAACATATTCCATATACGTTACATGCTTCGAGCATATGTTCACTATACACAGTGCCGCCTACAGTTTATTAGCTGCTATTATCCATACCTGTGCTAAGACATCTCTGCTCTCCAGTAAACGTTAAACATAAAAATTAAATAATAATGAAAGTTGAGGCTTCTTAATCAGGTGATATAACCACATTTAATTTTTTTTAATTTACACGTCACGAAGTATTCATAGTATTTATTATCCAACACAGTATGCATAAAGGCTGTTGATAATGATGATTATTGTGGTGATGATGATGATGGTGGGCGCTTTAACTAATTGCTTATTACAGTTATAATGGCGCGGTTACCTCAGTTGCCATCTTGTCTGTGTGATACAACTCTTCATTTCGCACGGTAATCACCGCAATGAACACCTGTAATTAGCACTAACTAGGGAAGAGAAAGGATTCAAAGTTATGCAAAGAATTTATCGCTTTATTCGACGGTGAAAAGACACAAATTTTGCGGTTGTTCGATCATTGATACGTTTGCGCTAAGATTACAACGAATTTGCCAAAACTATATCGTAAAAAATAAATACATCAGTATATGTATTTAAAAGTGAATTTATTAACGCATTACTTATAATTTTAATTCATCATATAATTCCACATCTTCCTCACTAATTGGAGCATATGGTTGTCACAAATTACTGCTACAAAGTCAGCTATATTTTTTTATGTACATATGGATACATAGAGAAGAATATTAACAGACATTAATGGAGAAATCTCATCTGATTCTATAACGCTTGACGTTTTTGAGTATGGATAAGCGCTGCATGTGCATTTTTAATCTTCTAACGTCATAGAGTTCATTATATTTTTAAATTAATTTAATTATAAATTAACAAATTAAAAATATTTAGTTTTGATTCACAATTATTTCAAACGATTACATGTTTCGGCCTCCCTGGAGACCATCTTCAATAATGATTAAATTAAAAACTGCCAGTGGCTTATATTTACAGATTGTTCTGTAAATATGTGTGTACTAACGTAGGAACTAATACTTATACATACCTAAATAAGCCACTGTCAGTTTTTAATTTAATTATTATTTAAGATAGTTTCCAGGAAGGCCGAAACATGTAATCGTTTAAAAAAAATGTGAATCAAAACTAAATATTTCTAATTTGTTATTTATAAAATAAACATTAATTTAAAATTATAATTATGCAGTTAAACCAAGTATTGTCAGTTGATAATCTTAATGTCATAGAGTACAGCCAGAAATTCGAGCATTATTCTATTATTATCCATCACTATCACCATCTATTATTCTGGTATTCTCCTTTATGTGCTTACGTAGTATAAATATGAAAAAAAAGGGGTAGAGTTTCTTAATATATATGATATATTTTTTATATGAGGAAACATATCGCAACGGTTGCTATGATAAATAGATGCGTAAATAATTCGTTAAAAGACAGGATAGATTTGTCCAACAAACACATATTAACCATCCAAAAAAATACTCATTGATAGCGAACGTTCCCAGTGCAAAATGCAAAGCTTTAATTTAATTGGTAATTTCATTCAAATTTCACAATTAATTAAATAAATACAATTCACAAATATTTAACACTCTTGCCTTTTTTTTCGTAATTGCTTTGTTCGTGTGAAAGTTTTTTTTTATTTGCTTTCATTATTTGTTCTGTTATTGTATAGAGAAAAAGGTGTTATTGTTTGTTTGTGAATTGAGTGTTTATTTTTAAATTTTAATTTTATTAAAATGACTCAATTGAGGATGAAGTCATTTATTATGAGGTTGGTCGGAAAGTAATTTCCTTTTCTTTTCAACTATGTTTTTTTTTTATGTAAATACATTTAGTATGACGCTCACCATACTGTATATGGCTAAGCGCCGCATGTGGAGTCTTGATTCGCCAACGTCATATACTACAGCAAGACATTCGCGCAACATCCAATTGTTACAGGAATCCACTATGAATGGGTGGTCTTCACGGGACGACTTTCGTCGACCACCAATTTTTGATTGATAGGCTATGACTGGAATTTCACGGCTGAGGGATGAAATTCACACCATCCGGAGATTTTTTTAATATCCGTAGGGGTTCGAACCCACGATCTTCGGTTTGGAAAGCAAACGCCTAAACCACTGAGCTATACCTGCTGGCAAGTGTATTTTTTATAGCCAGCAGATGTTGAATAATGAAAATGATGGTGAACAATAGTAACCAATATTTTAATGATAGTCATATCCGTTTCTCTAATTGGAGCATACGGCATTAACAAACTGTCGCCACAAAGCTCTCTCAGCCGCCACAGTCTTCGCCTCTTCCCTTGCTCCGCCTCCCGAAGCTACGACGAGTATATTCTATGTGAAATTCCCACCGAAGGCAAGAACCAGAGGGCTTGAAGAAAAGGCAGCCATAGTTTATGGTCTCCTGCAGAATCCTTTAATACATTTCCAAACCAGGTGGACCTGCCTTGACTCTTAATAGACAGTTTTATGGAAAGATGCCTTGTCTGTTCTCTCACTTCGTCTTTCTCACAAGTCAAACAACCGTACCCCCAGTATTCTACGCAAGCATCTGTTCTCAACTCCCATCATACGGCTGCATTGGCTCTTGGTGAATTGCGAAGAATAACAGCCGTTAAGAAGCATAGGGACGATACAGGCGCTGTATTGCTGGCACTTTGTTTTGATCGAGTAAAGCTGATAATAATAAACGATATCTAAATTTCTGAAAAAATAATTATAAGAATATTTTTTACCTCGTTTTTATATAGATCAAGTTGAGCACTGTTCTTAACATACTGGAACACTGCGGTTTCACTTTCAATGAGAACTTCTTTAGTACTTCACATGCAGAAACTTACTTATGTATGAAACTAGATAAATTACTTATGTATAACAGTAACTAAGAATGCCGCAGGATAGCATAAACCAAATCTGCATTTTCTTCAAACGCCGGACTCGCGCCGTCGCAACACACGTCAGCAACGGACGGTGACCTATCCAATTTGTGTTCCGCGTGCAATGACTACAAACTTTGGCGATCTAACGAAAACCTATAGCGCTACATCAATCTAAATGGACTCGAGTTGATTTGTATTGTTTCAAGTCAGTTCCGCGTCGCAAATTCCACGCGAATACACTCCTGCGTTAGCAAGTATCGGCTGAAATTTTTCTTGGCTCGCTCAGCGTCCCCATGTCCCGCCGAATGCGCGAAAGTGCGCGCTGAAAGGGCAATCGACCTCGACTGGGTCGAGACGAAAACCAGTTTTTCTACCCAAGATGCGATCGTCTGGGCTGAGAGCGGTGCAAAGGACGAAGATCGCAATGTCTGATAGATTATATGGAAGGTTCTCGAAGAACAAAAAATTCAGAACTTTTCACCATCAAAATCAATGAAATGAATTTAATAATTATTTAAATATTTATTTACTTTGGCATTTTCTGACATACATCCTGTATATTTTTTTAACCCATATACGTTCATATCTGGAACATATTGAACCACAAATTGCTGCCACTCTGTTCTGTCATTTGCTCTTGTCTACGCCTCGTTCTAAGACATTTTTGCACTCGAAGGTCCACTTGGAAACATTTATGATTCCCGACGACCTCCGAGGCAGAATCCCGGGTACTAGAAGGTATCGCAGCTGTAGTATCCGAGGTATATTTTCGGTGATATGTTAATCATATCTTTTAAGGAGATCGGAAGATTTGCTTGGCGATCGAAAGTCTGAAGAGTTTGTTTCTAAAAAGCGCCCCAACGTGACCAACAACATGCGGTTAACAGGCAGTGACTCATAAAGTTAGGTCCGCGATCAATGTTGCTTAACTTTGGTGATCTATCTAGAACCGCGCTTGCTATTGTCGCTGGAGCATGCTGTAGTTTTTTTTAAATAAGCGCTCGCAGGAAACCAATACGCTCTATGTCGACAAGACGCTGCATGTGTATAATACATGTTGTGTTTGTGTATATTGATCTGTTTTTCAAAGAGATTCAGATTGTATGAATGATGAAACACATATACTAGAAGAGCTTTCCAGCTGGATACAAAGTTTTTCTTATACTTGAAGTACGATCGTTCGACTTTATGATGAATGACGACTTGAGGGAGTGGAAAAGGTAGCCTTCCATACATCATTCGATCAAGAGACAAAAGTGGACCTGGGTGGGACGTGAATGCCGCAGGAGAGCATAAAATACAGCTGCTTTTCAAGTTTCAAGTCCTAAGAACGAAAGGCCGTCGGAAACTATGCATAGAATATAATACTCGGCGGAGGAAGAGCTGAAATGGGATGTGGCGACTACCATGCTGGATAACAAAACTTTATGGCAGTAATTCGTGATGACCATATGCTCCAGTTAGGGAAATGGACTCGGAGATTTTGATAAATGCTCCGTGGGAATCGAACTCGCAAATTCTCGCATTGCAGTCTTCTCATTTAATTGTCTCAGTCGTGTTGTTAGATAGTTTGTCTGTTGGGCGATTCAGATGCGCGTCCGCAGGTCTAGAGCGATCACGACCGCAGTTTCGCTTACCACTAAGCTCGTACCCTGGCCATCTTCATCGCTGCACTTAGAGTTGCAAATGCACTGAAGCGAAACTCGTGACCGGCTATGCTAAGCTAAATATAGAATGCGCATTTTTCTTAGCCTGCGGCGCATTTAAATTTTATTTATTACATTTTTACTTTTTAAAATTTTTTTTCTTCAAGATTTACGCATATATAAATCATAAATAACAATAAGTAGATATCAATATATTGTATTAAATAATATTAAAATTGCTTTCCATTTTGTGTTTCTTAATGTTTTGTGCATTCCTTCAATGATGTGTGTTTCAATTGATGTTTTTTTTTTATATTTCCGTGACCTAATTTAAAATTTTCTTATCTTTTCAGGTAAGTTCTACTTAAGTTTACCTGTTACGTCGATGTACAATTGCAATTCTGGGTATGTAATTTTTTGATTATCAGAATGATAAATATTTCGTATGCACCTTGCATTTTAATTATACCGCCGTTGTTAAAGCGTTTGCTTGGCAAGCCGAAGGTCATGGGTTCAATCCCCGATGGAGATTAAATAAAAAGATTTCTGAGCTCAAAAATGCCGTTAATAATTTTATCGTCTGTACTTTACACTCACGTTTGGTGTTGCTCACTAAAGCCCTTTACTTGTATAACGAGAAAGTGCTCTGAAAACAATGCCTTGGTAAGTGCTCCCAAAAAGCGCAGGTACAAGGAGAACAGTCCGAGAGAAAGTTTTAAAATACCCCCGGTTGGTGTGAATTTGATCCCTCACCCGTAAAATGTCAGTCATAGCCTTTTAATCAAAATTGGTGGTAGACCAATGCCGTGAAGACCACCCATTCTTAGTAAGTTTCTATATTAACAAAGATGATGCGTGAATGTAGGGCTGAAGTCTATGACGTTGGCGGATCAACACTCCACATGCAGCGCATATCCATATGTAGAATGACAAGCGTAGAATTCACAGATGAAACTTTAGAACAGTATTACCATCTGTCGATAATTTCCTGTATGTGCTTACATAAAAAAACATGGATCACACTTAGTACTGTTTGAATCACTTCCTTGAAGACCGCCTTTTCAATTTCAACGAAGGCTTCATCAGTTAACAACGTGTACAAACATATTAATATGTAAATGTTTTCGAAGTGTTATGGGTGTTGAGTAAAAGGAACAGCGATCTTCCAGCAAGTGATTCAAGCGATTCAGCAAGCGATCTTCGAACAGTGTTCAGTGTGATACATGTTAAAACAAGGTTCGAAATATAAATTAAATAAGTCTATTTCAAAATGAATCTTAAAGTGAATGCTAAAATTATAAATTTATTTTTTAATTACCGTTAATGTACTCATATAAAAATAATAATATATCAATTAACATGCGAAAACCTCTAAGTATTTCATATTTTCCGAACTTTTTAACGTAAGTTTATATTGGTTAATAAATACCCGATGAAGTTTTCGAGGGTAATCAATCACACTTGTAAGTCCTCTTCTTTGGAGGGGTCTCTTTCGTGGCAGTAATTAATACAGTCTTTGATAAGCATTTGAGACGCACATCAGAAAAAGTAACTTAATTTTTTAACAATTTGTCAAACTTTAAAAGAGACGAATTAATTAATTTACAAACTGTATCAAAATATACAATATTACTTTTTTTTAATTTTTGAAACTAACCTAATTAAAATTGTATTTGTCTCCTCTTATGTTAGCTCAGTCTTCCGGAGCTCCGCCGAATACATTATATGTAAAGATACAGACAGCTTTTCAGCACAGCAAGAGCCAGGGGCCTAAAGAAAGGGCCTTAATAATTTATGCTTTCTTGCGGTATCCAAAGAACATATCCTTGCCACATCATCTTTCGTATCTTGACTGACTATAGAATGGCCTTGTCTTTTCCTTGACCATTGTAACTTTTAACAACCCCTGTCTTATAAAGGCGACTCCGTTTCGCCGGGATCGTCATCGGCACGCGTGGTGGGAGGATGAGGAGCAGGTCACAAAAGCAAAACATTGCAATCAGTCAGACAATTCGGTCGTCTGCCCGGGACGGAACATTCTGTGTCCCGGAGAGACTCCGACTGACGGGCGATAGCAGTGACAGTCGCTGCCCCGAAAACTACCAACGCCCAAATATGGTACTAATTGCGCCCACGTGACAGGTAGCGAGCTATCAAAATAAGTAAAAATTGCATCTGCAAGCGGCATGACTAAACTACTTTAACCTTAAACATAGACTATAATTTTTATATTTGTTTGTCAGACAAACGAACAAAAATTAGAGACAATAAATCGCATATCGAGGTTTTTCGGCACTAGCCTGAAAGGGCTGTTATCACTTTTGATAGTGCTCGGTACTTTTCGTGCATTCACTATCATAATCATCATCAGCCTGTGTCCGTCCACTGTTGAACGTAGGGCTCCCGCATGAGTCTCTATCCTCTTCGATCCTCCGCCTTCCGCATCCAGGTCACTCCCGCTTTTCTTCTTATATCGTCAGTCTATCTTGTAGGGGGTCGGCCAATGCTTCGTTTGCCAGTTCTTGGGCGACATTCCAATACTTTTTTTCCCCATCGACCGTCGTCTCTTCGACAGATATGTCCTGCCCATTGCCACTTGAATGTGCCTATTCGTTGGGTAGCATCCACTTCTTGAGTTCTTGTGCGTATTTCCTCGTTTCGGAGTCTTTCTTTCAGCGACACTCCAAGCATGGATCTCTTTATCTCTTTTCGTGCATGTGTTGGCTAAAAAAATATCGAGCGACCTCCTTAAAAAAAATTGCTCTTTCTTTGTCCGGCGCGTGCGCGTGGGTGCCGGTCGTGGACCCCGCATTGTTACGCCGGTCAGTTATCTCCGCATGCGGCCTTCGGAGGGCCGTGAACCCAGCATCGACTCCTCAGCGCAGCCTGCGAGCGGCAAACAACGACCTACCACCATCCGAGATAATAACGCTTCATGTATGATGCTTCATGGTGTACCATATGACAAAACAAAGCGCAGTCAATGCAGCGCCTGTGAATCTTGGCATCTCACCATGAGCCGACAAGGCTACCTTTCATACTAAAGTCGGTCAATAAAAGAAAAACACACACTGCGAATACTGCAGGAGATAAAAATACCGCCAAAATGTTTTGTTCTCTTCCTCGCTTCATGCTATGTCGAGCTCGTAAAGTACTTTCTATATATAGTTCCCGATGGGCTTCTAGGTCGGCGAGAGCCTGGGGGCCTGAAGTATCTCATTTTCAGGGCCGGATGTGAGAGGTTGTGTGGATCTCAGAAAGCTGCTTCGCGACTTCAGTCTGGGTGTTGGGGTATCAGATTATACAAGCAGTGGGACGTTTGGTTGATTGCCTTACGCATTTCTTCGGCGCATGTGATTTTGCGTCTTATGTTTGGTGATGCGATCGAGTAAAGCTGCGAGTACCTGATTTCTCGCCTCAATTTGTTCTACAACATGTTCTGAAACCTCAGTATACGGCTGCATTGGTGTTTTGGGTAGTTAAACTAAATACGCGCACAACAATATCACATAGCGCATTCTATCTTTGTTTATATACAAACTGCGTTCACGAGCGAGCGAGCACGACGCCATTAGTCGGTATGGGCGGACGCTGCGGCCGTGGGGCACGCGGGGCACGCGGGGCTCTACAGTAGGGTTCATGCCCCTTAGAAGGCCAAACCTTACCAACACAACAACCTTCCAAGTTACAATCTATTCACACAATCAGAAGAAAAGAATCGCCACCGATTCATAGAGAAGCCCTTTAAAAATAGACGTCGCTTGGTCAAGACCAGTGGGCTCTGCGACGCTCAGTCTGCACCACTAGATGCTGAATTAAAAAAACATGTGTTGTGTTTGAGTTTGTGTGTGGGTTGGGGAGATTTCAAGTGTATATTGATGTTTCTTCAAGAGATCCAGATTGAAACACAGATACTGTAAGAGCATTTCAGAGCGTATATGTGGCATTTCAGAAGTAATTTCGAAGGCTGCTAGTACTTGGTTGACACACGTTAACCGCTTATGGATGCTTATCAAGTGTAAGACTGGTCAGTTGATTTTAGATGGGTGCGGGAAGTATTAATAATTGTTGTGACCGTAGAGGAGCAACGGCTGTGAAAATAACGCCAAAAAATAATAATCTTACGTAAGTGTTCCAAGGATTGCTGATTAGACTTACGTGTGGCATTATATTTTAAACGAACTGCTCTTTTTTTAATCGAACCAATTGTATAGAAGATATTTTGGAACTTCAACTCGATGGTGGCTGTTTTATTCGAGGATATAGTGAAGATGAATGAATACTAATAGTTTGTCTGTAATTTGGTTGGTTTTCACTGTCATATTTGAAATCATGGCTTTTGGATTAAGCTTTGTGTGTGACGAAATTGAACGCCTTTGCAGGTGCATTTTCACGGTTAACGAATGCGATTAATTGGTTTTACGTATATAAAATAATTTAAGATGGGAGTGTCTTTTGCTAGCTTATATGTCAATTAAGTTTTAAGAACGTAATGTATGATATTGATTATGCCATACACGGTGTAACCCAAAAGCCTCGATTAGCAGAATTAATTTAATAATGTTGATGGATCTGCTATCTGCATGCTCCGTTTGGTTATCTTTCTAAATGGAAAGTGTCGTAGAATCCTTATATGAGGTTTCTTCGTCGCCGTTTGTGGGCATTATCCTGCATGTATTGACATAAAAAATAAAATAATGCGATCACATCTGGCATTATTTACCAACACAGGGTCACCACGCAACATTTTTTATTGTGCATTTAATTAAACTAACACATGTATTACTTTGTTTGTAATTCTTAGACGGCAACGTGTGGTCATACAAGTAAAAAAACTAAGAAATGAGAGGAGTATTAAACCTAACCTAACCTAACATACCATAACCTAGAACACTTTTGAATAATGTCATTTGACTTTGAACGTACAAAATCAGTTTTTGTATGTTTAACGTTCACTAGTGCCTTAACAGAAAGGAGAGCACAACTGGTTGAAACCATACATACAACAATAGCATCTATGACATTCAGCCAGGTAAAATCTTTATAAAAGTGTACGCTGTAGGACTTATTTTAAGCTATTAAGCTGAGCTGCCCATTAAGACCAAGCTGTCCACGCATCGGGAGCGACGAAAACACGTGTGGAAGTGACACAACTGGGAGATGGAAAAATGTGTTGAACATATGTTCCATATATGAATTAATGAATGATGATCAAACCCGCGACTTGTAGTATATAAATCGTGCGCGTTAACGTCTAGGCATGTTTAATATGAGACTGGAGCGCAAACCGAAAAGAAAATAAAAGCCGCTTTCGTGGAATCCTCGCTGGCCGTTCCCTACCGAGCGTTCTTCTCAACTCGACAGTTGTGTCTCTCGCACTTTGTCAGCGCGTGTGTGCGAGTGCGAGGGAGACGGCGAACGCGGGACGATGCACCGGCAGACCTTGAAGGGCCATTGATGCCTGCACAAAGGCCAGGGTTACCGACACCTATTTTTAGATTTATTATTATTTATTTTTAATACCGTTAATTTACTTAATTATTTTTCAAATTATTTTTTCCCATATTTGTTCTCTCATCGTATCTTGAACATATAGTCATCTAATTGCTGTCACTCAGTTTTGTCTGATACTATTGGTCATGCCTTAAGATATACGATATCACTATATCGCGAGCCCGAGCGCTGCATCGACGCAGAAGGAGCCTACTTTGAAAGTTTTTAAAGAATTGTAACGATTGGCTCAATATTGTTTCTTAAATCGACTCAGTCCTATTATTTTCCGGACAAACCCTGTATATATGCTTTTCTGTACATCTTCCTCTCTTGACTAGTATGGAAAGCTGCCATACCTAGTCCCAAGACATCACCCATTTATGTACACCCGAGTGTCTACATGAGAACATATATGGTTCACGATGATCTTCGGCGCTGAATCCTGGAGACTCGAGAAGACGGCCGTTGTAGTATCTGAAGCTGTTTTGAGTGATTTTTTAAATGAGTTCTGATAATTAACACGTTGCTTTTGAAGTCTGGAGCATTTCGTTCTTAGAGGCGGCTCAACTCAACCACAAACATGTAAGCAACAGGCGGTGACCCATCCAAGTTTTGTTCCGCATCAAATGTTGCTTAACTGCAGTAATCAATGTACTAATTTAATTTATATTTATCTATTTACGTGATAGTGCGTTTTAGAAACAACACAACTATCCGCGTCCATTCTTATGTCTTGTAAACATCGCATATTCTCCCAAAGCAGAGATTTCCAAAGTTTCTTCCGGAAGAGGCAAGTTTTAAGGTCCAAAGTTTGAGCCTCGATGGACCGGCAACTTTGCTAATGTCTTAGTTCCCAAACAGTTTTACTGTCTTCATAGGTAAGTGTGATTCTCAAACGTTTTTAGAAAATGGAATTGTGACTTTTATGTTGAGCCGTGTGTGGCGAATTTCTTTTGACCAATATTTCGGCAGCGTTGACTATTTGTTTCTTTTAAAAAACAATTAAATTTGGCGCTGCAAGTGTTTTTTTTTATCGAGTTTCAACTAATGTGAGATTTAAATATTTATTTTTAAATTATAATATCAATTTTATTGTTTTTCAGGATTCCATTAATGTATTTGCGCACATCGCAAATCAAAGTGCAAAAGGAAAGTTTTTAAAAAAATCATTGTATCAACGACTGTTATCCACAGAAATGAGACCACGGTTCCGGCCACTCGAACACAATCACTGACCGAGGAAGTGGATTGAGCTGCTACTTTATAGCAAATGTTGTCTGAGCGTCGGGTTAGTCATTCAATCTCATTAAAAGTACCGATTTACAAACACACATGCCATGTTTTCAACTCCCCGGGTCCTCTACTTGGAGCTATAGGATACCGTAGTATGTTGTTAAGTTGACCTTTAGGTGCAGAAATGTTTTTAGTATTAGGCACGTTAAATAGTATCTGATAATACTAAGTGGCGGTAATTTGTGATGAAAATACGTTACAGATATGAGGGAAAACACTACATTCAAGAAAAACTAGCAAGATCCCTTACTATTCAACTAAATAAATAATATTAACTAGAATCTGGGCTTATATATATATAACATCTAAAATACTAGATATTACTGTAAGTTACAAATATTGGTTGTTTGGCGCAAACATGTCAAACATGAGAAATTCTAATAAATATCATATTTTATGTAAATACTTAGGGACCACGCTACGTTTAATAATATATGTTGGAAATGTTAAACTTTCCTACTCACTGTTTTTGTAAATATCTTTTATAATTATATTTTTTTACGATATTTGAGAAGCTCTGTGTTTCGCCAGTAGTATTTTAATAATACAATGTCCAAGTTTGTCAGTTGAGTGTATAGTTTGCTCCTTACGACCTTTTTCAGTAATTAGTGCTCCAGGCCAGTCCATTAACAAGGGGCTCCTCCGCTGAACTGGCCCTTCGTTATTGATGTAATTATCGACCCTAATTGATGGCGGACAAGTGGTCAGTGCCGAAAGGACGTCAATTCATATTATAGCATGTCTGTATATAATATTGTATACAAATGAATGTATATATGTGTGTCCTTAATGTACTACTTCAATATTCGTATCAAATTGTGATATGAAACTGTCAGGAAACATTGCATTTATGTCCGTAAAGATTACTGTACCAAAAAGTTTCAAAAAAGCAAACAGGAATATGCGTTTCTATACTGTTCGTCAGATTGCGATGAAACTTAAAACAATTTTACTTAAAGGTTTTTGTGTATGAATGAGACAAATACACGAACGGTATGGAAACAGTCAGGAACGGAGGGGAAGAGGCGGTAATAAGATGGGAACATTATGGGAATATAGACGAACGAGATTGGAACGGGATAGAATCGGGATAGAATCGGGATAGACTCGAGATAGAATCGGGATAGAATCTGGATATAATCGGGATAGAATCGAGATGGAAACATACGGGACGGAAACGATTCAGGAACAAGACGGCGTGGGACGGCAGATATTAGTGCATGCCATATATATAAATAAACAACTTCTACAGCTCTTTTTTCAATACAATAGTTAAGCTTTGGAATGCTCTCCTATCATTGCAGTTTCCTCCCAAATACAATATGTATCTCTTCAAAAACAAAAAAAAATATATCAACCTTATCTATCTCTACATACACATGCATCTTTACCACACGAAATGCCTAGCCGACTCGGTAGAACGTTATAGAGTCTATTATAGGGTCAAATCCCTCTATTGGTGCTCTAAATAAATAAAATTATATCATGACCATACAGCTAGAACTTTTTTAAATGTATTGTGGTGCTAATTAGTTTAGTTTTTTTTATTATGGATGATCACGCTCGCGTCTCGGCAGACAATTTAGTCCGAACCTCTTAGAATCCATTAAATTCCCTGCCACAACCGGCGGCATTCATCCGTCTCTGTAAACAAATCCCACGAGACGTATACATGTCGCGCTGTATGGCTTCTTTGTGCGACGAGACGTCCGCCTAACAGATGGAGCGTCGAGAGGTGCTATAAAATAAAACAGACTAATGCGTCCGTTGAATCCTTCCATTATAATTGTCAATAAACTGCGGAGCTTCAAAACACTGAAAACGACATTGTTCTAGCGCGCCTATTGACGGATTGAATGGCGCTACTGTGTTTTGTATACGTTCTGAATGGTAGTAGTAAACGGTATTCATAAAATCTGTCAATTGTTCATGACTAGTTATGTAGAAAATATTAGGCGGAGTTTACCGACGCCAAAGGCTTAAAAAGTTCGACTGGTTAGCGAAGGACCAAGCATTCGATCCTCTTAAATTTTCACTCAAAACATGCCTTGAATACTACAGCTGCCGTCTCTGTAATCCTTGGGCTGTTGTCTTGTAGTTCGGAATGATTTTATGTTGCTAGTTGGACCTCCGGATGTATACATATCTTAAGATAATGCATGGACAATAGCAACTGAGAGAATAGAAAGCGAGCAATTTGTGGTGACTATATGTTCCAGATAAAAGTAGATATGGAACGGGTATGGGAAGATGATGTATTTGTGTTAGAATTAAACAACGACATTCTCTATACCTGCAAGGTGTCCTGTGTTTCCAGTCTGTTCGAGTCGAGTAGTAGCGAATGTTGGCCCAGTTGGCGCGACACGATTAGGAAAGCGACGTCGAAATTTACGATGCGCTAACACATTGGTCAAAAAAATTGAAACATTTTTTTTTATGTAAACGCATGCAGGAGAGCACAGCTGGTCTAGACCAGTGCACTCAGCCAGGGGGGTTGGACACTGCATGCAGGAGACTTGTGTCTTGTTCGTGTTTGTGTGTGGGTTGGGGAGATTGCAAGTGTATATTTATCTGTTTCTTGAAGAGATCCAGATTGTAGGATGGAGGAGACACAGACGCTGGAAGAGCATTCCAATGCTTACCGGTGGCATTAAAGAAGGAACTTTGAAAACTGCCGGTTCTTGGTCGACACACATTAACCGTGTGGAATAATTGTATGGATGTTCTGCAAGTGTAAGACGAGTTTATCGGTTGTGGGTGGGCTATTAATTTATTATTCCTCGCTCTTGTGGAGTACAGCGCTTCATTGCTAGTCTGTTTGTAAACTGCAGCTGTCTGGTTCACAAATGTCAAAAATGATTGACGTACGACGCCGTTTGTAAAAATTATGACATTTTCCGTTAGGGCGATTGATTTTTCGCTGTATAATAAGTATATTATAAATGTTTTAAGTATGTGACATGTTCAATGCTGTTCTTCCATCTACAGCAAAAGCTGGTCGACCTTCGAGCATTCCTCATGGTAGCACCTTCCTTCCTGCTGACTATTTTCCTTGTATCTTGGTCGGACTTGTACTAACTAGCCTGCGGCTTGCATACTGATTAGCAAGCATATACGAGTATTGTACTTGTAGTGATGAAGGCAAGAGGGCATGATCATTGATTAAAGCAATGTCAATGAAACATACGCCTACTAGAAGCATACATGAGATTAAAAAAAACAGTAAAAAAGAAACAGTAGTCGAACAAAAAAAGTGCTACAAATATACAGCACCTGTGTCATTGACACCCTTCTGAACACTAGAGTTTTGTCAACATGCTAAAATCATTAATTAGTATTAGTAAATATATTCAAAATATGAAATATAAAAAAAATCTGATAGGTGATATTCGAAGTCTTTCATACATTAGGCATGTGAATCGGAGCTCGGTTTGAATACAAATTATACTGTCAATTATAAAACTAGTATTTGAAGCATAAATGTACTTATCTGTTCTATTTTCATATATCACATTGGTTCACGTATCCTTTAGCTATCAGATGATGTATAAAAAACTATTGTAAGAAAGTAGCAAAACGATATATCACGGCTACCGATATCAACAGTCGGGGAATCTTATGACGGCATATGCCGACTTATGACAATCGAACTTATGAGGAACAGAGCAATCTTTATGTAGTAGTAATTGCTCATTGAAATGTGTGCACGATAAATGCTTTATCTCTATCATTGTCAATTTTTTCAATCGTTAATTCTTCGTGGAATTTTTTAATTTCAAAAATAAACAAAAGATTTTTTTTTATATATTACTTTTTTTTTTATTTGGGCACGACATTGGTCGAAACATATCGTCCTGCAATAAAAAAATGTGGAACAATTTCTAAATAATATTTTATTCATATTCGATACGTATTTTTTAATTCCGTTTTTTTCGAAACATTTTTTTCAATTAGCATGCAGTCACGCAAAAATTATTTAATTATACGATCATTGCAAACATTGTAAAATAAGTTTTTTTGTAAACTTTATTCTGTGTCAACTTTCTTTATTTTACCTAAAACATATTTTGTTGTTCACCGCGATGCGAACTTATGACTTAAAGCTTCGCAGCAGCGCAAAAACTCATCGCTCGACTGATTAGCGGCCACATAATCATTTTACACTTACATTTGACATATTACGTTGACATAGACCTTTCAATCATATTCTTGTCAGTCATACCGTATGACTATATAATATATCGATCGCGTTTATTACATTACTAAAGGTTATTGTATATACATATATGTATAATCACCCGTATATATGAGTCGTATGGGTACTGTCGGCGAACGAAACAAAACTAGTAAATTACATTTTAGATTAAGTTATTGGAGACCTAGCGTTCAAAAAAATTGGTCTTCTCTTCTTTCCATGTTAACTCTACATATCGTAGCTTTGCCAAGTTCATCTTATGTGTAGTTCTCGACGGCCTTCTAGAACAGCTGTAATATATGATCTCCTGTGAAATTCGTAGAACATATCCAAGCAATTTCATCTCTTGATCGAATTTAGAATGAAATGCTGCCATGACTACTTCTTCATATCATCATTCCACAACGTATTGTAGTTTGTCTAGCGGCAATAATTTAAGCAACATTGAGCGCATACCAAAAAATGGATGGATCACCGCCTTTTGCTATCCGTGTGTCGCTGATCGTCTTGAGCCGACCCTTTTAACAAATTTGTCCTTAAGAGAGTCAGGCTAATGCGATTGTCTTAAAATAAAAAGATTCACGCATCAAGTCTTCTCCCAAGTCCTCGGGATTTTGTCGTGAAGTGCATCGGGATCCATATTTGTTCCCAAGTGGATCATTGGGTGCAGACATGTCATGGGGCGAGACATGGATAATAGCAACCGTGCCAATTTATGGTGATTAATATGATAGAGAAAAAATGTAGTTATTTCGTTGCGGTTTGCATTGGTAAATTTGTCGTGAGCTTAGAGCTCATGATTGACTATAGATTTTAAAAATGGATTTACGCGCTTTTAGAGATGAGCCGACATGTATTATTTTGTGCTGTACACGCTCCAGTATACATACATCTAATTATGTATAATGTTTTTGTATGTATTGCTTGTATGACTAATGCCATAAAGTCATTGCGCGTCGAAACACACATATAAACTGACAAAGAGCAGATACAACAATATGTCAAGTAAAATTATAATTTATTGACGATAATAGTGTCACGACATCTGATATCCAATACACGAAAATTAGCAAACAACTAATAAAACATAACATTAATAAAATATATATAAACATACTTGTTTAGTTTCATCTACATACTATTACTCGAAAAAAATATTTCATCTGTAACAGGGTCGCGCTACAATAAGAGTTCCTAATGATTGATAAATACAAATGGCAACCGTCATATAATCTTTCGATAATGTCTTCATCACGATTTGGCGGTGCATAGCTGGAGCATACGGTCGCCATAAATTATCGCCGTAAAGTTTTGTCAGTTACTGTTATCCTTGCCTCATCTCATGTCATAACTGCACATCTCTAGAGATCTTTATTATGCATGACCTATTTATATTTAATTCATCGATTTACATTTTCAAGGAGATCCTTATGAAGCCTTGACCATTCGATCCTAAGAGGCGGCTCATTCTCTTATATCTAGTTATTAAACAAATTATGTTTTTTTTTTACATAGCCGCATCATTGAACCGATTGTTATGAAATATTAACCCATAAAAGTCACCCAACGTGCCATGGAAAGATCCATGCTCGGAGTGTCTCTGAAAAATATAATCCAAAACTAGGATACCTGAAGAATATCTGAAGTATAGAGGCTCATGAAAGAATATCCACACTCAAGTGGCATTGGGCAGGACATATCTGTTGAAAAGTCGACGGACGATGGGCAAGAAAAGTGTTGGAACTGGCAAACGGAGCTTTGGCTAACTCCCTCCAAGACTGACGGCGTCAAAATCGAGAAGGATGAAGACTCATGCGAAAGGCCTACGTTCAACAGTGCTAGGTCACAGGCTGATGATGATTTATATTAAAAGCGTTGCCCTTTGTATTTTATTATTACATAAATACGAAATTCATGCCTTATGTCAACATAGATCACATTAAGCACTGTTTCATTTGATGAAAGACTGCTGTTTCGTGATCTAAAAAAGCTTTATCAGTTCCAACGAGCATAAACGTTCTGACGTGTAAATGAATTGTTCCTATTGAATATAAGTATTTTTAGTTTTTCAAAAAATATTTTTTTAAACTTAAAATTGATATACTACGCTTCTATCGACATGTTAACTTACATACCAGCGTCGATAGCATGCACGCACACATATCATGCGGGAGACTATTCGGTTAATTGACGAATTAAACAATTAAACAGAGGTCGCTGGGAGGGGCACTGAACACGCCGGTCGGGGGTGACGAACCCATAATGTGACGATAATTCGTCACTCGAGAGCGTTGACAGCTGATATGTTTTTAGACCCATAAAAGGCCACTTCAAACTGAAGAGATGAAGGGTAGGACAAACGTAGGCAGCTTGTTTAGGCGATATTTAATACAGTTAATTTATTCATTCCAAATATATCATTACAAAACTGACCGTCGAAAATGTATGACACAATAAAGGACATTTATTTCGGGCACATTTCTATTAGAATTTATTATGAATATAATAATAACATATGTATTTTATTGTGTACTTTTGTTCAACTTATCTGATGGAGTGTATCGTCCATGAGATCGGGAGACGTTTTCTGTGTTTTCGTATGAGAGTCTGCCAATATCAATTACTTTGATAAATACTCAGGGATCAAGCCATATATTCTCGAGTATAGTTTCTTTAGTATCTTTCCCATTTACGTTCCACATCTGGAACATGCGGTCAATACAAAATGCCGCCACCTAGTTCTATCAGCTGTTACTGTCCATTTTTTTTATCCTAAGACATATCTGCACCTGACGTTCCATTTGGGAACATGGTTCCCGACAATCTCCAGAACAGAAGTTGGAGGACTTGAAGATGCGACAACTTTAGTATTCGAGGCATTTTATTGAGTAATTTTGGACAAGAACAGAAATCCGTGTGCTTGAAGACGGCATACGAGGCATATTTTTGATATATATTTTTTTAAGGAAATTGGATGAATATCCCGTCGCTCACGAATCCTGTTCCATTCTGTCCTAAGGGAAACCCTACTCTCAAGTATTACATACCTTAAAATACTTTGCAACTTTCTGGAACAGGAATGCTTAGATATTTCTAGAACGTATCCAACAGGTAATGTGTTAAAGGCATACGAATGGCATTCGAAATGCTATCTCCAGGATCGTCAGGCTACTTGACAGGCCACTAGCTAGTGCCGTGTCACTTGCCACGCACTTGGCACGCACCGCTCACTAGTGACTACATCATGTAGCAGCAGCGGCGGCCGTGTGAGGGGACGGCTGCCTGAGATAATAAGCAGAGGCAACTTCCGGCCATTGTTTCGAGAGGGGCCCAACCGCCTACACTGTCTGCTTCATCTACCATAAACTGAGTGTCCACAATTTTGAATATGAGAACGCTTTAAATGTAATGCTTCGTTGCAATGTATAATATCGTTGATGTAGAAGGTATTTAGGGAGGAGAGACTCAAAGTATATAATAATAAAAAATAGGTTGAAAAAATGATCTATAAAGTATTATAGTATCGAAATATATTCTAAAAATTAAATTAACCTGATTAATAATTTAATTTGAATCAATATCAAGCGAGTGAAAAGTTCATCAGTAACACAAGTAAATGGCTCGTTGTGTAATGTCCGTGTAGGATTAACGATAAGTCGTTTCCATTCAGTATATAGTTTAGACGAGACCTGGAGGGTACACTAAATAAATAGAATGTCGGTAAAATAATACTTGTGATTAAATAAAGTTTGATCGAATCTTAGTAATATAAAATATATACTTTCAATTAACAACCAAGGGACATCTGTTATATTACAAAAGTATTAACAATATCTTCTTCGTAGTATCAATCCGGTGGATTGGTTTGCAGCAACAGAATCTTGCATCTCGATATCCATTCCTCTCGGTCCTCCGCAACACTTTTCAGCTCAGCATAAGCGCTACAATTCATGTCCTCGAATACTTGCTGCAAATACTCCCGTCTAACAATATAAATACGTCAAAATTTCTAGAGTCCTTAGGTAGAAGAATTGGTTTTCGTTGATAGCGCGCTGTGTATGGAAAAGAACTAAGTTGCATTTTTTGTAGATCGAATCCCAGCGTCTGCCGTTTATTTTTCTCTGAAACGGAAGCTCAAAATTTATTATGCAGTAATATCATATAAGATAATATATTACATACTTACATTGAATTTGTATAAATGAGTAAACACAGATACTTAAACATTTTAAAGCTTATTTTTGAAGTTTAAGGATCCTTCTATTTGCCAACAAATAATATGGCTTCCATGCAAAATACGCTACAAGACTGCACGTTGAAAAACTAATCCCAAATTACTTTTTTTAATAAAAATAATGAAACATATTTTTTGGTACAACTAACCTGAAGGCATCCAAGCAGCGCAAAAGCGCCTTTTGCCGTCAACATGGTTGCCGTATGCGCCTCCCCGGAGGCTAACAAGGCAAATTAAATTAAACCTGCAGCTACAAAACCTACCGGAAACAAAAGCTCAGCAGAGCCTCCGGCGAAAGCTCTAACCCCCTTTCAGAGTACAGTAATACCCCAACTTGCGACATCTCAAACTTACGCCGTTATCTATCTTATTCCAAATTGTCTTTGACTGTTGAAAAAGAGACCGTGGAAAACACGTGGAAAACATCCAAGAGCATGCTACAACGGTCCTGATACATATTCCCGTCGAGGACTTTCAAGGTGCCTTTCAGGCGTAGCAGACACATAGGAAGGGTGTTTTGAATGTTTTTAGGCATGTGTTTGAAAAATAAAAAATATATTTTAATAAATATTTATTTATTTGCTTGTTTTTACATGGATCACGTAAGATAAGTTCTCTATTAGGAGACTGGAGTTTCGACTAACTCGTTGCCTTTTTCAATCCTTCTCTCGTTAAGAGATAACTGAGCTGAGATAGTATTTTGCAAGTGTTCTAACTCATTTTATGTAGGAAAAGGGGTAGGGGTATGTCTTTCAGGAAATAAAAAATTACATTACTCCTCATAACCTACACAAGTGAATAAAAATAGAATCTATATTTGCTTCCACTTGCTTAAGACTTGATCAACGCGATTCGTTTTTCTTTTCTGCGTCTCACTACGGGGTAACACTGCACGCCCACCAACGACGATGAATGAGAATGCAGGCCATGAAAATGAATGTAATTCCCATTCCGTTCCTGTTATCCAGACCCGTTTTTGTGCTCCGGAAAACACCGCGGAACAGCGTGTAATGAAAAAGCCATTCTCGCGCCATTCATTGCATTCAGTCACATTACATTCATTCGCGAGCGTTCAGTGTTACCCCGCTGACCGAAATTCGCCACTTAAAGACACACTTTCCCTGATTATTATGGATGCAATGAACGTGTGATCGATTCTTGTCAGATTATTATGAATGTGTGATTCATTGTAATTCATTGCATTATAATTATTTCATTTTACATTCTTTCATGTATTTTTTAGCGTTATTGTAATACGAATCACTAACTTATTAAATTACAGATATTGCAAACACGGTTCTTGTTAGATCGCCGAAGAAGTTAAGCACATTGGTCGCGGAACAAAATGTGCACGGGTTACCGCCTGCTGCTTTTAGCCTATTATTCGTCGATTTTCGATACATCCCTCATCTTGACAAATCATTCAAAATATGCCTCGAATACTACAGCTGCCGTTTATTAACGTCCCAGGGCTCCTACTCTATAGGTCGTCTGGAACTTCATACGTTCCAAGGTCGACATTCGATTGTAGAGATGGCATGAACAATGCCAACTGATATATAAATTTTCCGTATATGGAATAGATATGGGAAGAAAATAAAAATAATTTTTGGAGAAAATAGTTCAATTTTTTACATCAAGAAAATTTTCAACATTTAAAGATATATAGTACAATGAGTTTGTATGTATAGACAAGTCTCTTCTTGTACAT
Organism: Glossosoma conforme; assembly: GCA_022606575.1. Lineage (NCBI taxonomy): Eukaryota > Metazoa > Arthropoda > Insecta > Trichoptera > Glossosomatidae > Glossosoma > Glossosoma conforme. The sequence goes on along the minus strand of JAGTXR010000011.1, from coordinate 3,994,401 downwards.
TTCGCTAATAACTGAGCATCATGCCAGTATATTTAATGTCTTTATTGCTTTTATGGTAAAATGGTAAAGTAGTTGTTTTTTAAATGCTCGTTACAATGTATAGACCATGTTTCCGGTATTCGCTGATAAACATTCCCACTATATAACTAATAACCATCCGCCGTATGTAAAAAATGCAATTTGAAATATATAATCTTCATAGATTTTCTTGGAATCGAGTTCGCACGCGTACAGCCTTCATTAAAAGCAATTACCTGCTTTAATTAGGTAATTAGCGTTTCGGTATTAGTTCTGCAGGTACTTTAACCTATTAACCTCCCACGCGCGCGCAGAGGAAGACAGCAGGAAGGAACGCGGCTGTTAACGGGTTAAATCGCTGAAATATTTCACAGAATTACTCCCCTTCAGCAGCTTTCAGTTTTCAGGAGAGTCTCAAGAAGCTGCTTTAATTTACTGAAATTTATACATGCCTGAAAATGATTTATCCGTACACAATTCCGATGATGATCTTACATAGACTGAAACGTTATCAATCAAAATAAATATTGTTACAAACTTTATATTTGTACATACTTCATACATGTTTTGCTTTAAATTTGTTGATCAATATTTTTGTTGTAATTACATTAATTCGCTATTTGTAAATGAAAGTTGTTTTTTAGTTTAAATTCCGCAAATATTTTTTTGAAGACATGTTCAGCTTCATTGATTATCCATTCTCAAGTATTATTATTGTATTAAAAATAAAACATTGTGGAATGTATACAAAAAAAAGAGGTAAAACCTCATATTTGCTTCCGTCCTTTACACAAATTTTAGAAGCAAAAATTTACAAACTTTCTATTATACTTTATCACACTTTTTTATTATTATTATTGTTAACATATGATACTTTATATTAAATGTACGACTATATATAATATATAATAATTACAAGGTTATCTCACATGTACAGTACATAGTTTTGTTGTCAGCGTTGTGTGTCGCATTATAAATATCAAAGTGATGCGGAAGGAAGGTAGATTGCCTTGCATGATCCTCGCCACGTTTGAGCTCACTATCAGTCAGCCATCTCATGAAGATAATTAACCCTTTAGCACGCCTTGTCGAACTCTTCGTCTTGGGGCAGAAGGGGCAAACAAGTGAAGTAATGGCAAAATGAGCATATTTAAATGAGCATATTTAAATGAGCAATTTTAATTAAATTAAATTTTAAAATATTTATTTTTTGTGACTGGACTTTTTTGTGTGGAGCTCGCGTCTGCACTGGGCTCCGCTCGCGTGGAAGATGTCAACATTCAAGGCGTTGTGGATGAACAGTCTGATCACTCTCCCAATAGGCAGTCTCTAGCAGAATAGTATTGCTCTTAGGTAGTACGAACAATGTATGTATCCTTTCCTAAGTGTTCCTAGGTAAGATCATCGGGTGCAAAGATGTATTGTGACAAGGCACCTGGGAATTAAAAATAAACGTTTCAGTCAAAAAATACACGATCCATCCTAGTACATGCTCTTAAAACGTATTTTTCAAAAGCAAAATATAAATGCGTTAGATAAAAATATACAAATCTGTTTTTTTTGCTGTAGAAAGTGAGCAATATTGATGCGATGAAAAAGCGTTATGCGGATTTTTCCCAGGCGCCCTCGAATAAAAAACCTTTTCCATACCCCGAGAACGTATCGCCATTTATATGGGTCGGTTTAGTTTTTTAGACATTGGTTCGGGTAAAGGTCGCAATGTGCAAACTCCCAGAGCGTTTTTTTCATTCTCTGTATCTTTATTTTATTAACGTGCCTTATTTCTCTTTTTGCAGGTAAGTTGGTGCGGATTTTCAGAGAGAGGGCGCTTGGGGACTGGAGGTCTCTCAGTATATTACAAGATTTACTTGCGACGGAATTTTTCAGTGAGTTTTACATAACATAAATAAAAGTAAATATACGACGACTTATTTTTAAATTAATACAAATATTTGTTTATTTAATATAACGTTTAAATTACTTGCAAGGTATTGTTATCAGAAATGGTTGCAATGATATTGCAATGGTGCAATTTTTAGCAAAAGTTTTTTTATTAATTTGAAGAATTTCATACCTTGTTTTAACATGAATCCTACTGAGCACTGAGCACTGTTTCAATTGATGGAAAACTACAGTTTCGCGACCTATGAAAGCTTCGCCAGTTCCAGCGTGCACAAACGTAATGAGTAAAAGTTTTATTTTCTTTTATTTATTTTTATATCTTCCATCTCTTGTTTCTTCACTCCGACTGAATATTATTGAATAGTTAAGTAAATTTTCTTACTTTAATATTTTTTACTTTTTTTATATTTTAATTACTTTTATATATCCAGCCTACCATTATTGCCCAAAGACAATAGTACATTATAAGTACATAGTATATCGTTAGATCTCGGAAGGAAAGCAACACTGGACGCGGTCTGAAACGTGGATTGGTTACCGCCTGATGCTTACCGGCTTAGAATTAAATGTTTCAGGCTTCGGGAGCGTCTGGCTAATTAATAGTCCCCTCAAAAAAATATCCGAAACATATATTCATCACGAATTGGCGTTACTTAATTCTGCCAGTTTTTATTGCTCTTTATCTTACTCTTTATTAGTAAATTGCTTACATAGACCTCACCCATTATCCCCACTACTACACTCCACTACTAGAGGGCGCCTTAGACGGGAGTATTTGCAGCAAGTGTTCGAGGACATGAGTTGTAGCTCTTATGCTGAGCTGAAGAGGGTTGCGGAGGACCGAGAGGAATGGAGATCGAGATGCAAGATTCTGTTGCTGCAAACCAATCCACCGGATTGATACTACGAAAAAGACACTCCACTGAATTACATATAGTGAAGATTTTCTATATCAGCAAACATTCATGTACACGTCAGTACGTTTGTGCACATTGAAACTTATGAAGCTTTCATAGATCTCGAAACTGCAGTCCTCCATCAAGTGAAACAGTGCTCAGTGTAATCCATGTTAAAACAAGGTATGAAATTCTTATATATTTAGGAAATATAAGATTTTGTGCCAAGCCTCTAGTGGTAGCTCCTCTTGTATGTGCCTACATAAATAAAGAGGCGTATATTTATTTGGCTTTGCCTCCTAACACCCACCTTTTACGCCCTTTTCCAGCGCCACTAAGCGGATTTCACGGGCATTATTCCCGCTACGTCGCTCCGTTTTTCTATATTTATACTGAACCACTCGAAAGTGAAATCCCTATGTCTCTATTATATCTATTTTATTTTTCTAAAAAAATATGCAAAAAAATCTTGTAACGTTGCATCTCATAGTTACTTAAATCTAAAACTTAGGTTAACATGATATTGTGGTTTTTTAGGTTAGCCGTGTGTGGCGAATTACTAATTTTCAATATTATAACCGCCATTGCAGGGGTCTTCTTCATGGTTGATGACTTAGTCAATGGCTTTCGAAATATTAGAAATTAGTAATTCGCCACACACGGCTGAACCCTAAAGCCACAATATCAAATTTGGCCGTGAAAACCAAAGAAGTTATTTACGTTAACATCTTTATATATGCGTTTCAGATGAGCGAACTAAAATACGACACAAAAAATCGGATATCGAGGCTTTTCGTCACCAGCCTTCAAGAACTATAACGAGCTGATATCAATATATTAATTCGCTTTATGTGTTCATGGTTACATAACATAAATTAAATTGTTAATATTTTGATAATTAATAGACAATACCCGATAGATAGTACGGAAAGAACAAATAGCAAGGCTAAAGGCCGCTCGCTAGTAGCTAGTAGAACACGGGCCGCGATTATGATTACAAGCAAACTTCAATCCATTAGCGAGCATTGTTCCTTTTTGTCCCAACTTTCAGCGAAACTACCCCCAGCCACCCCTATTATTATATCTCTCGTGTGTGTGTATATGTGTACAACAGTAGCGTAACTTTCAACAAATATGGGGCATATATTATTGATCTACACGGAATCTACGTTTCAAGTAATATTATATTAATTTTCTCATGATTTCCAACGTACTTCGTGGTTAGCAACGGGTTACCAGAGAAGCCGATTTAATACACGCTGTAGCATACTAGCTTCGCAGCCTTTATAATGATGTATATTTGACACAAAGAGGGGGCATCTATATGGAATCTACGTCTCAAGTAATAATACGAGTATAATCATTCTTACGTAGTTAGAATTTAGCAACAGGTTACCAGAGAATGCAATTCGTGACACGCTATAGCATACCAACGCCGCAGCCTTTACACTGAGTTCTTTTTGACATCTAACTGATGGACTTAGGATCACGGGAAGGCGGAAGTGACGGGTCCCCATCTGGATCTCCAAAAACGAGTCGGGACATGGACGGTTTCCATTAAGCGTTTCAAGAAATACATTCAGATTAAATGAATAAGTATTTCATGCTTCGTTTTTAACCTGGATCACACTAAGAATTGTTTCACTTCATGGAAGACTGCAGTTTCGCAATCTACGAGTATATTTGTACGCGTTGCGCACATTGGAACTGATGAAGCTTTCATAGATCGCAAAACTGCAGTCTACCAGCAAGTGAAACAATCTTCAGTGTGATACATGTTAAAACGGTTCCGACGCCTTTAGTTCCCAGACAATTCGTTCAACTACTCATCGACTCACTGGTGCACTGGATGTCTCGCTAACCTAACCTAACGATTTGTCCAGTGATTGTAGAGTCCAGAGATCCATAGGTATTGTTAACGAAATAACTTACGTTACGTTAGCGAGACATCCAGTGTACAAGTTTTACCTTGCCTCAAATGTCCCGCGAACTAGATTTCCAGTGCGCCCCACGCCGTTTCCGATGAGTCGTTGAACGAATTGTCTGGGAAAGATAGGTTTTGACACCTTTTAAAACAAGGTATAAAAAACTTATCTTATATTAGCCGGCGGGTATAGCTCAATGGTCAATGCGTTTGCTTTGTAAGCCAAAGGTCGTGGGTTCGATCCCCGATGGAGATTAAAATAATGGATTTTTAATCGATTTCTGAGCTCTTAAATGCCCACCCATTCATAGTACATTCCTGTGATAATAAGGATGATGCGTGAATCTTGGGCTGTAGTCTATGACGTTGGCGAATCAATACTCCACATGGAGCGCTTAGGTATGCACTATGGTAAGCGTCATAAAATTTCACAGATGAGATTTCAGAATTACTATCACCATCTGTCGATATTCTCCCGTATGTGCTTACATAAAAAACTTACCTATTAAATATTGAAATGGATCAAAGTGAATGGGAAATATGTAAAAAATTCTTTCTATGAATTTAGCGTACCCTCTGGGTCTTAAAATATACATTGATACTGCTATGAACTACACACACATACAGCTCTTATTCTAGCCGCAAACCAGCATAAAATCCTAAATTACTCGTTCCCTCGGCGATTGCCATCACAAAGGACCGCCGCGGGTCCATTAGACCCACACTTGCGGACCTCTTGTATCAGTTCTGACCTTCCGTTTTAATTATCCTACATGACCCATTATTTTATGGATATTCCAATACCCCATTTCTCTAAATCCCAATGAATATGTACTCGTACTTGTATAATACTATTACTAAAACGTATGCCTGTACACACTAGTTGATTAAAATGTATTTTGTATGTAAATACATATAGGAGAATACTCAAAGACGGTCATAAAGAAAAAATAAATAAAGCATTTCTAGTAAAAATATTATTTTTCTTTTTCCCATATACGTTACATATCTGGAACATATGGGTAGAAATTGCCACCATTTAATTCTCAGAAGTCAGAGTGCTTGAAGAGGGGCAGCTGTAATGCTGACGGATATAGCTTAGTGGTTAAACCGTTTCCTTACCAAACTGAAGGTCGTGGGTTCGATATCTAACGGAGATTTTTTTATCGATTTCTAAGCTTTATAATCCCGGTTGGTGTGAATTTGATCCCTTGCCCGTAAAATGCCAGTCATATTGTATATACTATTATTGGCAGATTAACACTCCGTATACAGCGCTTAGCCTTATGTAGCTTAGCTAGCGACATAGAATCCACAGATAAGACATCAGCATCACTATCAATATCTGTCGGTATTCTCTCGTATGTGTTAACAAAAAAAGTGGCATAGTTTTGGGTGAATCGGATATTTTTAGGAGAACGGATGATTAGCCTATCTTTCCCGCGGCCGGGAGGGACTATCTGAACCCAAGGATCGCCCCAACTCAAAGTCTGGACAATTTTGTTCCAAGGAGCTGCCAAACCCGATCCGAGATTCTCGGTTGGCAACAGGCGGGCCCATCTGTGATGATTTAACGAGAACCTCGCTTAAAATGTGCTATTGTCGCTAGACTAGAAAACCCAATCATGTACTTTCTCCACCAAGAAGACTGCTATGGATCCTGTATCTTTCAACGGTTGTTCTCTTCCGAAAGCAAGCTCCATCAACATGCTTGGATTATCAATATCGAATAATGTCAAATATTACGAGTCAATTAAGTGTAAAGCCGGTCTCGCTTCCAAAAAACTAGGTGTATTATATAGATTTTTTATTTTTTTATTTAATCAAATATAAAAAAGATACATTTTTTACATAGTAATTTACATTCCAATCTTTTTTTTTTTTTTTTTCTTTTTTTTTTTTACATTCGCTTACCACACCACTTAAAGATAAGATCTTGTGTGTAGCAAATCACGTCGGTATTTCAACGATAAACAACTTCTTCTTCTATATAAAGGACAAATCCGACCTATCCTTGAATACGGCAGTCACCTTTGGATTGGAGCCCCAAAATACCTTCTAAACTTAATTGACTCAGTTCAAAGAAGAGCAATTCGTTTGATAAACAATGACACCCTTACGTCTAATCTACAATCAATGGAACACAGACGTAAGGTTGGTTGTCTTAGTCTTTTCTACCGTTATTACCACGGTCGCTGCTCTTCGGAACTTAAAGAACTAATTCCTCCTGCACCCACTCACAGCCGACAAACTCGTCTTACACTTGCCGAACATCCATACACGGTTAATATATGTCGACCAAGAACTGGCAGCTTCCAAAGTTCCTTCCTTATTGCCACCGGTAAGCTATGGAATGCTCTTCCAGCGTCTGTGTTTCCTCCTTCCTACAATCTGGATCTCTTCAAGAAACAGATAAATATACACTTGCAATCTCCCCAACCCACACACAAACACGAACACAACACACGTTTCCCGCATGCAGCGTCCAGCCTCCCTGGCTGAGCGTCATAGAGTGCACTGGTCTTGACCGGTTGTGCTCTCCTGCATGCGTTTATATAAAAAAAAAGACTGTTAAAATATATATGCCTGTGTATATATATATATATATAAAACTACTTTTAGACCTGGTATAAATACTGGTGTTACAACATCGCATGTTGGTTATTTATTTTATTTATAATTTTAAATTAATTTGATTTAAAAAATTAACAAATTAAAAATATTTAGTTTTGATTCACATCTATTACGATTACATGTTTCGGCCTCCCTGGAGACCATCTTCAATAATGTTCAACCATTTTCAACATTATTGTAGATGGTCTCCAGGGAGGCCGAAACGTGTAACCGTTTAAAATAAATGTGAATCAAAACTAAATATTTTTAATTTGTTATTTTTTTATTAAAATTAATTTAATATTATAATGATGCAGTTTCAGTCGAGGACATGAATTGTAGCGCTTATGCTGAGCTGAAAAGGGTTGCGGAGGACCGAGAGGAATGGAGATCGAGATGCAAGATTCTGTTGCTGCAAACCAATCCACCGGATTGATACTACGAAGAAGAAGATGCAGTTTTACCAAGTATTGTCAGTTGATAACCTTAATGTCATTTTATTTACTCAAACAAAAATATATACAGTTGTGTTATATTGTATTAGTAAGCGTTACAAAGTCCTATTACATACATTTATTACTTGTACGTGTTTAAGATGATTAATTTAATAGGTGCATGTGGAATCTGATTTATTAGATCAGGATCGTTACCATTGTTCTTACACGAGTCTTTGTAACGTGCATAGATCTGCATACGGAACGATAATGTGTACGTGTCGAGCTCGGGTATCGACATCTGACACCGTCGCTGTACGGTTGACATTCGATATTGCGAACCAAGGCAGCAGCACCTGATTAGCGCGTGACAGTAACAATAACACAGTGTCCATGTGTGTGGTCGAGTGGTTAAACTACACGACTCTTATGCGTACAGCGGGGTTCGTTGCCAAAGAAGCTTATTTTTTTATATGTACATTTATAGTTATTATTACGGCGAGGACCATGGTGGCTGAAACCTTAGTCGTGACAGTTTGTGAAGTACAAATGCTCCAGTTAGGGGGCAACCATATTAGACAGTTTTTCGTTTATAAATCATTATTGAATATATAATATCCATTCAATTCAATAAATTCCGAACATTACCCAACTCTTTTTCTTCTAGGGATGCTTTCTTTCCATTCGTTAGAGTCCCTGTGGAAAATTGCTGCTCTCAAACATTCATTTCTTCTTCTTCTTCGCGGTGCAATTCACAACTCTGAGATTCTTGAATGTTTTAACTTCTATATTCCAGATAAGTTCACCCGTGCTCGTAGCCATCCATTGTTTTTGATCCCAGTTGATACTTGTGGAGCTTCGAGCACTTAATTTAGTACAACGCCAATGGCGCTCCTAAATGGCCTACCAGCACACCTCGATCCTTTTCTTACATCCTTTTCCTCTTTTGTCGATGGTATTGTTGTCCTAGATCTCTGTGTTCTCTGACACGTGTCATCTTCTTCTTTTATGTCATTTTTATTTTGTGTTCTCTTTTCTATGTATTGTATATTTACGTATACTCTATGTTTCTTTTTATTTGTACTTTGGAACTTCGGTTCTGCGAAATAAATAAATAATATATTAGAAATTATGGTAAAAAAAATCGAGGTGATATTCTAGTCTTTAAGACCCAAGTCAACTATGCATCCCGAAGCTCCGCCAGTAAACAAATGTTACATAATACTACAAGCAAAGTCAAATTTAGAAACCTTTGGGAATCAAACAACAGATCTCTAATTAATTATTCTGCAACTGGTTCAGGGGTCGCCAACAGATTGTGTAATTTCCTTTGTTCCGGGGTCCCGTCGGGGTCCCAGCCCCGTCCCCCTGGGACCCCTTTGGGACCGCGACCTTATCAAGACTGACCCCTGGAATGGACGACGCTTAACAAATGTACTGAATCTTTCTCTCTGTTTCTCGTCTCTTTGTTTAATGAGTTGTTTTCGAATAGACCTTTTAATACTCTAAGGTTTATTATCCCTTTATATAATGAATATATATTTTTAAACAAACCTAATTCCATATCGTTTCGATATATAGAGCATTATTTTACGTAAAAACATGACCGACAGATGGTGATTAGTGATGCAGAAATGTCATCAGTAGGTTCTTGACGCTTACCATGTCACATATGCCTTAGCGCTGCATATGGAGTGTTATTAATTTAGAATAACTATAGACGAAAAAGCCAAGAAATAACAATAGGAAAAGCCTTAATAATCAATTATTTTTAACGTATAGCCAGATACTTAATATGCTTCCAATAAATTGGCTCTATTCAACCGTTCCGTCTACAAATGTCTATCACTTCTCCTCTCTCGTCTATTTTTCTATGTAACCTTAATTATCTGTTCTGTATTTAGTTTTTAAGTAGCTCCTGATGATGGTGCTATGTCACCGAAACAAGTAGAGTGATTAATAATTTATACTCAGTGGTTTCATACAAAGTTTTTCTTGTGTTATTATTTCAATAAAAATTTACTGAAATTCACTATTGCGCATCGAAGGGTTAAAACAAAACAAATGTAATTTCGTAATTGTACAAATAAGGCGCCGTGCTCTTAGCCAATACAATTAGGGCTTGACTTGGCCCTCGGTCTGTCCGGTCCTTTTTATCGCCACCATTAAGGACCCGGTCCTGTTTGCAATGGGCGGGGGTTGGGTTGGGTAAATGCCAAGAAAGTGGACAGCATTCGAAGCCATCCACTATTCTTGTTGAGAGAATTAACGCGATGGGTCGCCGGAGTCTTTGGTAAAACGCAATAAGACGCCACGCTAAAAGTCACCTACACATAGTGGTACCAACGGTATTTTTCTTTACCATATCCGCTCCATATTTGGAATATACTATATGGAAACCACAAATTGCCGTTTCAAAGTTTTGTAAGCTCAGATTGTCTATGCCTTTCTCCAGAACACCCGTATAAGCGGAGGTCCACATGAGAACATAGATAGTTCCCCTTCAGAGCTAAAACCCGAGGAATTAAAGGAGTAGAGTTGTAGTATGCGAGGCATATTTTTTGGTGATATGTTAATCGGATTTTTTAAGGTAATCGGTTGATTATTTAGCCGATGCTTCCGAAACCTTGACTATTTTGTCCTAAAGAGTAGCACAACCAAAAAGAAGAACCGTTGACCTTCCGCATGAGTCTCCATCCTTCTCGATTCCGTATTGCAGGTGGTCATCCAACGCTCCATTTGTCAGTTTTTGGACGTCATTTCAAAACTTTTCTTCCCCTGTCGTCTCTACGACAGGTATATCACATTTCCACATCAGGATGCCTATTCTTTGTATAGCCTCCATGAGTTCTTCTTCGGATATCGTCGTTTCGGACTCTCTTAGAGACACTCATGGATCTCTCCACGGCGCGTTGAGTGTTATTTATTTTATGTGTAATACTAGCTGTTAGATTCCACGTCTCTGCACCATATGTTAATACTGGGGGGAATTATTAGTTAAACCTTTGTTTTGAGACATTTCAGAATTAAAAAAAAAATACTTAAGTTTTCCAAATTTTTCTCCAAAAGATAGCTCCTCTAATGTTTTGGAAATGTGACTATTTACTTTTTTTATTAACTATGTATTTAGAATACGGAAAGAAAATGTCTTAAGTCACTGCACTGGGCCTGTAATCACACCGAGAGGGCGAACCCTCGGATCTGGAGATCGGATCGATCAATCGAGTCTGCTCGCCGGGTGATGACGACCCAGCAAATGTCGCGATAAGCAGAATGCCGACAGAGAGCGAGCAAGAGAGAAGTGCTGGGATAAGATGAGGAGAGAGGGTGGCTCGTTTAACGCCCCGTTAGCGACGGCGCCCGTTCGCTTAACGACCGCCAACGGAATCCGCTGGTCATACTCCTCCTTTTAGGTTTTTTTTCTTATACATGCAATCTTAAAGTTTATCTTTCGTTTGGATATATACTAAAACTATCAATGATTTTTGTGATGTATATACAAATTGATACATACAAATTGATACATACAAATTTACGGCAAACAAGTGACATTTCTCTCATCTATGAATCGGATTAAAAAAACAGCAGATACTGGGATTCGAACTCGAACCATTTGCAAACCAAATGTTCGGTCTGTACTCAACGTAGGCCAGCAGCCATTTGCTCCACTCACTAAATCGATAAATTATTTTTTTTGTTGATTTATAGACGAAAGATATGTTATATTATATATGTATATACTATAAGATGATGCTTGCTGTGAATTTGTATGTACGTATCTTTTGTTTTAAATGTTTGTACATATGTAAAATTATGTATAAAGTATCAGAATATATTTAAAAAAAAACTATATACACAAAACTGCTGATCTGCAGAACACCATATGCCACTGGTAAGCTTTGGAATGCTCTTCCAGTATCTGCGTTTCCTCATTCATACAATCTGGATGTCTTCAATAAACAGATCAATATACACTTGCAATCTTCCCAGTCCCGACCAGTTTTGATGCAGTAACGGTGGCATTTAGAAAGAAATTAAGATAACTGCCAGTTCTTGATCGACGTACATTAACAATGTTTGGATGTTCAGCAAGCATAAGACTATTTCGTCCTTTGTGATGTGTGGATACATGTGGAATTTATTATTTGAGTTCAGAGAAGCTGCTACAGTAGTAATAACAGTAGAAAAGACTATGTGAATGAATCTTGCGTTTGCGTTCCAAGAAATAGATGTTTTACGTAAGTGTGTCATTATTTTTTAGATGAATTGCTCTCTTTTAACCGCCTTTATTATGTCTAGAATGTATTTAAGTGCTCCAACTCAAAGGTGACTGCCGTATTCAAGGGCAGGGAGGATTCACCCTTAATATATAAGAAATAATATGTTGCGGTGAAATATCGATGTGTTCCACACAGTAAACCTAGTTTTTTGTATTTTTCAATATTTTAACATTATCTGAGATTGATACCCCGAAAATGTTGATTGAGCATACATTCTGGAGAGTACAAAATATGTAGACAAGTAATCACACATGCAAGGCTGCAGACATTAAACCGCACGATTTGCCGAAATCTTACATACGATTTTTCAACAACAACAAAAAAACTCCGTTACATACCTAGCACACCCAGAATGTACGCCACAGTGCGTACGCTACCTTACACCTGCTGTACATCTCAATTCTGGAATATTCCACAAAACGTGCACGTAGATTTTCACTGCAGGGTGTCCCATCCGCGCGTACGGGCTGTAATTTAATCTAAAAGTTTTAAGCGACCAAGAATTTGTTACCTGTAGGGGGTGGGGTAAGGGGGGTGAAAAGTTTGAGAATTACGGCAATTCATCAAAACGAACGTTTTGAAACAAGTGCTTTTTAACTACTACTAGAGACAGAGAGAATGGAATAATTAATATGCGCAGTAATCTGAAGAATTATAATTATCACGTTATAAATTATTACAAATTTATTATTAGATCGTGCTTGACAAACTCTGCTTTATTAATAATTTCATTGCTAACGATGGATTTGATGGTGTCCGAAACGTGTACAATTACTTAAACATTAAATGTGAAATTAAACTATTTATTTTTATTTTTATATAAAGCAATAACTTTGCGGTCAGACATATTATAAAATAAAATAAATAAAATTTGTTTATAATCACTTGGTTTATAGTTTATTATCTACTAGTTATGATAGCACCCTACCATATTTTGGAAAACACTATAACTAAACAATAAATACAAAAAAATAGTCAATCAGTAGAAGTAGGAGTAGGGGTGAGGGCAGACACTAGATTGGCCAGGGGGACGGTGCGATTTAGTGGAAACATTATGAATCGGACTAAAATTCAATTAAACCTGGTTATGTAGTAGGTTTCGCTATTTGTACCATATTACACATATTTGGATGGGGTATTGTCAAACACCCACCCTACAGCCCCAAGTGACTACCATCTCTTCCCTGACATGATGAAACATCGGCGATAGAGAAGAGCCGGAAGAAGCGGTTCTCAGGTATCTGCGTGGCTTGGCGGCAGATTTTTTTGACTCGGGCATTCAAAATCTCGTAAACCGCATGCAAAAATGTATTGACCTCAGTGGCGACTATGTAGAATAATAGGTATGAAGGTCTGAACTTTCCAAAAATGTACGCATTCATGGAATTAAACATGTTGTACACTGAAAAATTACTGAGAACCTTTTTTTACAGACATCCCTCGTACTTCTGTGAATATCGCAGGTCCTCGTTTCCTTATCAAATGAGTGGCTGTTAATAATCATATTAAATAACTTCTTAGGTATTCACGGCCAGATTTGATATTGTGGCTTTTGGGTTTAGCCGTGTGTGGCGAATTTCTTCTCCGATATTTCGACCGCCATTGCAGGGGTCTTCTTCAGGGTTGATGACTTTGTTGGCGGTCGAAATATCGGAGAGAATAAATTCGTCACACACGGCTAAACCCAAAAGCCACAATATAATTATCATATTATTTGCAAATGCGGAGAAGTTACTATTTATCAAACATCGCAAATGCTCTCTGAACGGATGCTCTCTGTCCGCTGATATTTTTCAACGGGCATATCCACAGGAAATGCTCGATTCCTGATTACGCAAAACGTCAATGCACCAAAATATATATGTGCACTCGTATATAAGAATACAATATACGCCTCTAGAATAAAATATGGCGCAAAAATGTATAATACATATATTTACTCAAAGCAGTAGCTAAGAGAAGAAATCTCTTAAGTATCCACCCTTTCATCCCGTAAGAAACCACCTCTCTCATTCCTCTGCGAACCAATTACTTACATTCACCACCTGAACTACCCGAGATAAAGCTATACACGAATTTTCTCGTTTTTGCAAGGCAAATCAAATATATTATATATAAATAGTGTTGACAGTGAGAAATGGAATAAGGACATAATATATGTAATAAACTTCATTACTTATCAAAGAATTGATTAATTAAAGTCACACGTTTTATGTAAATTCTTCAAAAATCGTTTTGCACAAAAAATCATCATGCTGCTCTTCTTCTTCGTAGTATCAATCCGGTGGATTGGTTTGCAGCAACAGAATCTTGCATCTCGATCTCCATTCCTCTCGGTCCTCCGCAACCCTTTTCAGCTCAGCATAAGCGCTACAATTCATGTCCTCGAATACTTGCTGTAAATACTCCCGTCTAGGGCGCCCTCTACAGTTTCTACCCTCAACCATCCCCTCCACAATATCGTGAAGAAGACCATCGTGGCGCATGATGTGACCAATCCATCGGGCTCGCCTCTCTGAGATGGTTCTTATTAGGTGCCTATCTTCCTTGATTATCCTGAGAACCTCATTGTTCGTGACGTGGTCTCTCCAGGAAATTCCGAGAATTCTTCTGTACGACCACATCTCAAAGGCCTCTAGTCTTTTTTTATCACTTTCAGATAAGCACCATGTCTCACAGCCGTACATTAAGATGCTCCAAACAAGTGTTTTGGCAAGTTGCTTGCGGAGCCCTAAAGTAATATTCTTTGACTCAAGAATTTTGGCTTTTTTATTGAAAGCTAGCCTTGCTTGATGTATTTGACTGTTGACTTCTCTTTTTGTTCTGCCATCCCAGGTGATTGTACTTCCAAGGTATACAAATTCTTTTGCATCTTTTAGGGGTACTCCTAGCATTGATATGTTAATTTTCTGCTGCTCATTCCGGCTTACTCTCATGACTTTGGTTTTTGTGCTGTTTATCTTCATATTGTAGTTGGAATTAAATATGTTTTCCATGGATGTCAGCGCTTCAGTGAGTTCATCTTCAGTTTCAGCAATCAGAGCAATGTCGTCAGCAAACCTTATCATATCAATCTTTTGGCCATGTATTTTAACCCCCTCTCTATGGCCCATTTTTTCCCTGATGTTATTAATTGCATTTTGTATGTATATGTTGAAGAGTACAGGCGACAGAGAGCATCCTTGTCTCACCCCTTGACGTATTTTTGCTTCCTTTTGGACGTTTCCAAGTGATATTATGGCAGCTTCTTCTTTGTAAAGTGAAAATATGAGTCTTCGTTCCTTGTATTTGACTCCAATTTCTTTCATTATATCGAAGAGCTGGCTCTAACTGGAGCATATTTTCGTTGCGAGCTGCCGCCACGAAGCTCTGACTGCAGCAATGGTCCTAGTCTCATCCCATCTCAGCTTTTTTTTATATAAACACATACAGGAGAATACAGACAGATGGTGATAGTGATGCTGAAGTCTCATCTGCTTGTATGACGCTTACCATGTGCACGCGGTTAAGCGCTGCATGTGGAGTGTTGATCCGCCAACGTCATAGACCACAGCCTGACATTCACGCACCTTCTTTATTATTACAGGAATTCACTATGAATGGGTGGCCTTTGCGAGAGGTCTTTCGTCTACCACCAATTTTAAATTTATATGCTATGATTGGCATCTTACGGGTGAGGGATCACATTCACATAAACTATTTAAAAGCTCAGAAATCGATTAAAAAGTTCTGCCTTTTGCGAGTACATTATATGTATAGTTCTTGACAGAGGCCCGAGTCTACTGGCTTGAAAAAAGGCAGCTGTAATTAATCCCTGATCCTGTGCAGAATTCGAAGTACATATATTTCCCAACCAGGTCCTTTTTCGACTCTTGACTGACTCTCACCTCGTTATTCCTCACAAAGTCAAAAGAAAAAAATAAATAACTTTTTCTTCTTCAATTTCTTGACGTACATCAAATCCCACAATTATGGGCACATACTCTTATATGACAAAATGTTATTAAACATTGTCGAACGCCGGAATTTGTGGAAACGGTTTTATTTTTTCTCACCTTTCATAAGAGCGTGTGATTTCCTAATTAGATCATCGTGGATTCGCTGCCGTGCGTGGTGGTGCCGCGCACACTGTGTGCGTGCGTACAAAGTACCACTTTTCTACACCTACGCTCTCTTATCTGTAATAGGATAGAGGAAAAGAGAATGGCGATGGCAAAAAAGGCCCTCGACAACATCCAACAACAACCTTTTTCTTATTAATATTACAAGAATTCCTCCTATAACGCTCGTTTCATTTAATTTTAGCGGTATATATAATTGTGTCGGAAACAACAGGGTCAGATCCTGTCTACCCAGAAGTGGCCGACGTCGATGGCGTTACTCCCGGCCATCATCAGGTCTTCCTGGGTGCAGCTATTTGGGCATAGCGCACACTCCAGAAGGTGTGACAGGGTCTGCTCCACGCCGCAGTAACATTCAGTCGGTCCGCTGTAAAACTGCCAATTGTAACGGAGATACCTATAGTAATTGCGTTGATTTGTCATATACATGTCTCTTTATAATACGTTGTTATGTTGGGTTGAATCACCTTTTAGTAGCAAATATTCCATGCCTTGGGAAAGAGCTCGCTTCCCGCCTCGGGAACGCTGGAACGTCCTTTAATTCTACGCGATCAAAACTAAGCGCAGACTCTACAGCGCCTGTATCATCCTTATCCTTCTTTGCGGTTACGGCTGTGAATCTTCGCATCACACTAAGAGCCAATGCAGCCGTATAAGAGAACTGCCTGCGTAGTATACCGGGGGTACGATGGTTGGTGGACTTTGTGAGAAACGACGAGGTGAGAGAGCGCAAAAAATAGACATCCATTCAAGAGGCGAAGGTGGACCTGGCTGGGACATGGATTAAGGATGCCGAAGGAGAGCATAAAATATAGCTGCCTTTTCTTCAAGCCCTCGGGCTCGCTCTGTCTTGGGAGGCCGTCTGGAACAATATAACCACAGAATGTATTCGGCGGAGCTTCGGGAAGCGGAACTGACTTGGGATGAGGCGAAGATGAGGTTTGTGAATACCATATACTCCAGTTAAGGAAGCAGACATGGCATGATGATATGTTATCTCAAAGGTTGAAAATTACTGTTTGTTCTTCTCCAGTGGCGTAACCGCGAAAAAGCCCGCCGCTCTACAAGCATCCCTTAATTGAATATATTTTTTGTTTCTTTTTATTTAGTGGCCCCCAAACTGCGGCGCGAGAGCGACCCCACTGAGCCCCCATACCTCCTCCCCACCTCGACATCTCATATTTCGCTTGTTTTCTTACATTTCTCATGTTTTCTTATTTCTCTCTCGCCGGCCATTACTTATTCCATGGCAAAGCGTTGCTCTCATTTTCTGCTCCACTTGAATTTTTCTCTTCTGTATACATTTAAACATTTTGTTTTATTTGTCTCACAAAAATATAATAATTATTTTTAATTAAATTTGTGGAATTCGGGCTAATCAAATTATCTTTTTAAAAAAATTCAATTAACAAATCACCCCAAATTTATGCCACATATACTGCTGCTGCTGTCAAAGAAATTCCTTGAGCTTCTGTCTTGGTGGTTTTCGGGAATATTTTTATTTTTAATATGAAGCATGTCAAAAAATTACAATAAAATCCATGTATGAAGAAAACGCAAATGAAATTTTACATAATAAGTACAGTACTCTTCCTGTAGCTTAATAACGTCTATATAGCCCACTTTCTCTGTCGCATTTTTTCAAATTTATGTATACACATATACGAAATAACTTCTTTTACCTTAACTGATCCTTACTGGAAAGAAGACCCAGTTGCTATGCAGCGGATCCTGTCGAGATGCAATCCGAAAAAGAGCCTCGAGAGTTTAGGATATAATGGAGTAAAGTTCACTGAGAGCGATGGTCTGCAGAAGAAGATGGCTTTCCGTTTTTCTACTGCATGGGCAATAAATATCAGGAACTCCACTCTATCAAAACATGTAGCCGACTGTACAGCGCCTGCATCGTCCCCATTGTACTTCACAGCTACGAAACTTAGCATGTCACCAAAAGCCAAAGCAGCCTTATAATGTGATTTGAAAACATGTGCATGCGTAGAATACTGAAGATACGATGGTTTAGCTTTGTGACCTAGGAACAAGGTTTGAAAGCGGATGAAGCTTCCATGCTGCAGTCGGTTAAGAAACAAAGATGGACCGGACTTCGCCATGCACTTCGGATGAGGGAGAGCTTAAATTACAGTAACTCTTTTCAGACCATTGAGCTTTTACCTTCCTGGAAGGCTGTTGGGAACTATACATATAATGTACTCGCAAAACTTGAGGAATGACGCGAGCACTATGGCGGCTGACACAGCTTTGTGACGGCGATTCGTGACGACCATATGCTCCAGTTGGGGCAGCGCACATGGCGATGAGATGATGATAAACAGTTTTTCTTCTAAAATTCAAGAGTATCACGCATTTTTTAAATATTTTTTTTGGAATCGAACCCTAGACATCTTGCATGGCGGTCTTGCGCGCTTACCACTGCGCCCTTGCATATTTCTCTCCTTTAAGTTTTTGGTACAAGGTCGTCTTTCAGTCGGCCAATAATTGTTCCTTTTCTCATTAATTTAACCGACTCGTGACCTCCACATTTTACCGACCGCAATTTTTAAAGGTCAACCTTTTGTTGCGTTGGCCGTTCAAATTAATTTCGAACCGCATATTTAATAATTTAATTATCTTTCGGTCATGACCGCACCCGAATCGGGGCATACGGCCATCGCAAATCGTCGACATTCATAGTCAGATTTGATGTCAAGAGTTAGAAGATGAAAGAGAGCTTATTTTTAAATTGCGACCTTATTTCTGGGGGTACAACCCAATAATGGTTGAACGGTCATAACAAATTTCCGCTACTCAGTTCTTTCATTTGCTACTGTTCATTCATTGTCTTAAGACATCTCTGCGCCCGAAGTTTCACGTTGTTACATATATGGTTCCCAAAAACCTTCAGAGTTGAATCCCGAGTAAAAAGACGGCGTATGTATATATCCGAGGCTTATTTTTGGATGGTTTGTAAATCGTATTATTTAATGAGATGGGGCGATTAGGCCTTTGCTCCCGAGGCAGTGATTTAGCAATAGGCAGTGACCTATCCAAGTCTTGGTCCTCGTTCAATGTTGCTTTTCTACTGTGATCTAACGGTAACCGCGCTTATGATGTGACATTTGTTGAAAATTGGTTTATATGTCCCTGTCAATTATATGACGATAAGGAGGCGCAGATTGTTCGTTCTCCCAAACGTAACGCTAAACTGCCATAGACTATGCTTGTTGCTTCCTAGAAGGCAGCAGCCCGGGGAGAGAGACAGTAACCGTAGTATTTGAGGCATATTTTAGGTGAATGATGTATTTTTATTAGGAGATCGAATTATTAGCCCGATGCTTCTAAGCCCCGGTCTATTTGATACTCTGGATGGCTCAATCTTAAATAACATATGGTCACCACAAATTGCTGTAACTTAGTCCTTTCTATTTCCATTCATTGTCGCAAAACATCTCTGCACTTAAATGTCATGTAACATATAAGATACTTATTAATTCGAACTGCGTACTTATATTTAGGGGTTCAATCCAACTCTGGTTATTGTCTGTATTTTCACCACAAATCACAGCCACTCAGTTTATTCAGTTACCATTGTCACAAGACCTCTCTGCTCCCGAATGTATCCACCTCGTAACAATTATATATGGTTCTTGACGACCTCCAAAGCAGCAGTCCGGGAATTTGAAGAGACAGTCGCTTAGTATTCGAGACATATTTTAGGTAATTTGTTAATCAAAGTATTTCTTAAGGACATCCCTAGGCTAAATGTTGCTATAGTAAGCTTTATAAGGCTATTCATATTTGTACTGATTATGGAGAACCGTCAGTCTTAGAAAAACTTTCAGAAATTTAGTTGTTTCTTATTATTTCTTGTATTTTTATGTATAAAATATTTATGTTTTGAATAATAATTTAATTTTTGTATTTTTCTTTTATTTTCAGTTAACACATCATACCCAGAGCGGTCTGCCAAACATTCAATGTATGTAAATCGGTATGTAATGTGTACAGTAGTTTTTGATCCTTCCTTTCATTCCTTAATTTACAAAGAGAGATAGGGTGATTTATTTACTAATTATTAACATAAATAATTCATATTTATTATAAATTCTTCACAATGAATATTTAATGCATTCAGCATCCAGTGGCACTGCCTGTGCGTCATAGAGCCCACTGGTTTCGATCGATCCTGGATTTGGATTGGTTGGTTGTAAATGGCTGCTTTTTCAATGTGAGCCCCTCTCCTCTCTTCCGTTGTTTGCGCAGCCCGAAGTCCCGCCACGCACAGCGTCTAACAAGTTTCTCAAATGGTTATTGTTCGCCAGACAATGCGGCTAATTAAACCCTCTCCGGAAGACAAACATCTCAATCCGGGCTCGATAAGCCGCTCTTAAATCTTCTTTAACGTTCTTTTGTGTGCTCGATCTTGAGAAACAAAGGTGCACTGACGTTTGGTTTTCATTTCGTGAAACACATATGAAAGAGTTTTAAGATTCAAAGAATTTTTCCAATATCCATTTCTTTTTGATCTTTTAACCATAAATATTTAAAAATATGACCAAGCTTATAATAAATGAGGATTCTATGACGCTGTAAAGGGCCCATTTTGAAGTATATGTGGCGGATGTTTTTTTTTGTAAACTACTTTAATTGTCATTTAGTAAGCACCATTAGGTTTTTAGCAAGCTTTATCTAATTTTTCTGGAGCATATGGTCGCCACGAACTGTCGCCGTAAAGCTCTTTATCAACCGCCATAGTTTTCGCCTCTTCCCAGTTCTGCCTTCCGATCTTTAATGATTGAAATAATACAAAATGCGTGTTCGAATCTACGAAGGGTTTCTTCAAACCCTTTGTGTGCAATCACTTACCCGCAATTTGAATATCGAAATGAAAAAAGTTCTGCAAAGCCGAAAGGGTTAACGGAGGATCGATTCCAACCTTCAAATACCAATTTGGGCAGGTGCTCTTTTTTACTTTCGTGTCCTAAAGGGTTAAGCTTTACTCGTATATATATACTATATATTGATATATTTTCCATTTCTACCTACGTACCTAAAAAAATATTTTTGCTGTACGGGAAAAAAAACGTTCGAAAGGAACACTCATTTGAATGATGAAATAAGGATATGCACAAAAGGAAGACAAGGATGTCCAGCCGCCACTTAGATTCAAATGGTCCACGCTTTGGGAGCGTCACACTAGTCTTCCTTCTTCTTTCTCTGATTTTTCCATGTACAGCTGTCTTTTTCACATCATCTTCTCCATTGCACGGCATTATCGGCATCATCAAATCACCATCATTAAATCGTCATCATCATCATCATTACCATTTTCTCTCCCCTAACTAACCTAGGAGCATATAGTTGCCACGAATTGTGGCTAAAAAGCTCTGTCAGCCGGCATAGTATTTGCCTTATTCAATGTCAGCTCTGCCTCCCGCAGCTCCGCCGAATACATTCTATGTATAGTTCCCGATAGCTTTCTAGGACAACTCGAGCCCAGAGGCTTGAAGAAAGGGGAGCTATTGTTCATACTCGCCTGCGGCATCCAACCAGCTCCCAACCAGGTCCACCTTCGCCTCTTAACTGACTAGTATGGAAGGCTGCCATGTCCGTTCTCTCACCTCGCTATTTCTCACAAATTCAAACCATCGCCCACCCAGTATTCTACGCAGGCATCTGCGTTCAAAAATCATTATATGGTTGCATTGGCTCTTGATGAGACACCAAGATTCACAGCCCTAAAGAAGAATGAGAACGATACATGCACTGTATTGACGGCACTTTGTTTTGATCGAGTAAAGCTGCGAATCCCAGATATTGCGCATGTAATTAAAGGACGCTCCAGCGTTCCCAAGGCAGGAAGCGAGGCACCGTTCTCAGTGATCTATACGCCGAAATATTTGAAACTTTAACCCATTTAATGCTTGAGAGACCATCACAAAAACATCTAATTAACACACGTTCAAATTTTGCGTTTTATATTAAATTTTAGATGTTTTGGTTCTAGGAGGCGGTTCAACCCGAAGCCTCCCCAAACTGTGCGTGTCCCATCTATCATCGCCGTTCGTGCACCTTTTTTTCATTGCTCCAGCGGTTCTCAAACTAGTCTGTCGGCACGCGAGGTGTCTCTCCACCCCCTCCTCTCCCACAATGAAACATAGTCATTTTGCGTTAATTGATATCACGTGACTTTAGTTCACCAAAAAAATAAATTACTCAAAAAAATAAATATTCTCCACACATGACGCGTAATAAAAAAATAAACAGAATAATTAATTGCTCAAATAATTTATTGCTTTGAAAAGGTTTTTTTTTTCGCTTCGTGTGCAGATATTTGTTATTTATGTTTTAAATGTTTTTGACCTGTTTTTAAATTTAAATTAACCGTCACGAATTTATGTCACGTGTTACAACAACAAAAAACACGTCAAATTTTGTGACGTGTTTTCGAAAAAAAAAGATTTATTAACTTTTTTTGATATTCTGTTTAGATTAAACCAGCACAATAAAATACGTAATTTTCTAAAAAAAATTCTAAAATAAAAGGATTTTCATACGAAACTATACTAGTTGCACAATTGTTTAACTTTAAAAAGAAGATATTAAGATAAAAATAAAATTATCTGTTAAAATCCATATCTTGTCAATATAAATAATTAAACCTTTTATAATATGTACTACAATAGCTCATTTTATGTGTGATTCTTGCTTGATCACCTAAGTTTAGCAACATTTGGCACAAACTAAAAATTGGATGGGTCACCGCCTTTTACCTGCCGCGTGTTATTGGTTGGATTGAGTCACTCCCTTGGACCAAATGGTCCAGGCCTCGGGTGCATAAGGCTAATAATCCGATCTTTAAAAAAAATCCTATTTACAAATCACCTAAAAATACTCCTCGATACACAGCTTAGTTACTTGTCACGTATTGTTGATTGAATTAAGCAACCCCTTTAGACTGAATGGTCCAGGACTTGGGAGTGTCGAGCTTGTTATCAAATCACCAAAGCTGCCGTCTCTTCAAATCCCCGAGCTCTCGCTCTGCTGTCAGAAACTAGCAGTAGCTAGGTTTGGTTAGGTTAGGTTTTGTTACGTTACGTTAGATTTAACCAGGTTAGATTAGGTTATGTGTGATCAAATCACTTACTTTGTGAAAGAAAATCACTCCACAGAGTTGTAATTTTAATCTATCCTCAATTGATTATTTCTCTTTGGCATTTGATGATATCTTCGTTATTAAGATATATCCTTACGACATCCTTACGCATTTTCAATTAACAAAATCGTACGCAATCACCAACATTATAATGCATTTTTTGGAACGCCGGGCCTCACAGCGGCATCAAACGAAGCCACATCTAAAGTCGTATTATTTCATATTCGCTGCGTTAACTTATCTTTTGGAATGCTCTACTATTTTTGTTTTGAAATGCCAAAAACAAGCCGACCACGAGTGAAAAGTTGTGCCAAGTCGCTCCCTCACTTCAGACACCTGTCAGGGGTGCGCTGGATCCTGCTTCTTCAGTTTTAGACAGCCGCCTATCTCAGGGATCGATAACATTTTTGCACCAGCGAACAGAAAAATATATAAAAAACCAAATATTTTGGTTTGTGGCTTTTGGAATTTCTGACCAATATTTCGACAGCCATTGCGACGGTTATCTTATTTGTAAGGAGATGATGTCTTAAGATTGTTTAGCTGGCAGCCTAGGTAATTTAATAGAGTAATAAAAAAAAATTAACTTTTATAATATCATAAAATGATTAGTTTTTGCATGACGAGACGAGAAAAACGTACCTAAAAAATATATAACGAAAATCAAGAAATCTAATTAAATCATAAATCGTATTAACATTTTAACTGGCAATTCCTACTTCATAGAGATTGCAATGGTGTTCCTCATAAGTTTGATTGATGTCTACAATCACTTATTTTCAGGATTTTCTCTTTCCTTTCGGTTTTTAAACAGTCGCGTTCGTAATGTATGAAAGACAAATATCACTCGATTTGTAGCATGTTTTAAAATATATTTATTAATGATAAAAGCAATATTTTTTTGAACCGTGTAAAGTGGTTGCCTCTGTTAAGGCACCGATCTTAGGACCGGAGGTTAACGATCACTGATCTGACTCTTCATTTAAATATCCTGCCAGAGGCGGAAGAAGCAGTTTTGCAGGATAAGAGGATTCAGGATGATGGGTATCATGGATGCTGCGTGCTGCGCTGACAGGTGATGGGAGGAGCTCAAAAGGAACTGAAAAGCAACTAACCCTATTTATAAACTCTACAGATATTACTACTTCTCTTGATCCTTTGACCTACTTAAAGACAGTTGGTTGACTTGCAACAGTTATTGACAGTTAACTATTTTGCGAAGAACTGGTAAACGGATCGTTGGCCGACCCTCTGCAAGATGGACTGACGACGTCATAAGAATAGCGGGAGTCTTCCTGGATGCGGGAGGCGGAGGATCGGAGGATCGGAGGATGGGGGCTCGTGCGGGAGGTTTATAATGGGCTCATAATGAGATGTTTTACACATTCAACAAGTGCATACAAATTCACAGCAAACATCATCTCATGTGAACATTTATCTCGTCAACAAATCCGAAATAAATAAACGGCGGACTCTTGTGATTCGGACCTTATTAATAATTGCTCGTTTCATTACTCAGCTGATCCATAACATAATATTTCGATTGTATGCATTTAAATTTTATATGTTTGTTAGCAAAATAAGTATTCTAATTTAATTAAAATAATATATTCTTTCTTTTCCTGCGCCGCTTGTAACTTAATTATTTACATTGTAGCATTTCAAATATATCTTCTACATTATTTATTTTTCTCTGTACATGTATTAGTGTATACGTGTACTTCTAGTAAATAACACGTGTGATGATTAGTAAATAAAATGTCACGATCTTTTGTCTCTTGGTCGCTACATTGGGTGTGACGTCACCGTTCATGGTGTGTTTAGCTAATCCCGGGATTATCGTCATGGAACCGAGTATCAACTACGCAAATCCACTATGTTTGCTTAAATGATAGACTAAATCGAGGAGTAACACACCCTTCTTGAATTGCACGACCCAAATAATTGTTCCAAAACTTATTCGATTTTATTTAAATTTTATTTAAAAAAAAACAAAGAATCGAAGCACTGATTTATGTCGCGAGAGATCGCGGGTTCGTTATTTTAAGCTAATGTTATTTAATTCATAAAATAATTTTACTACGTTAAGCAACAGTTTTAATATAAATGAGACTGTGGTTACGTGCACTCTGGACACTTTCTTCGTCGAGCAAAGATTGAAATCTACGTTTGTGAAATTATCTCTCATCAGTAATTTTTGCTTATTGTTACCCCACATTACCGCTACTCAGTTTTCTTAGTTTTCATTGTCCTTGCCTTGTACCAGGACATCTCTGCATCCTAAGGTCAACCTAGAAACATATATCGTTCTTGATATCTATGACAGGAAACCGTATACTTAAAAAAGAGATAGCAGCTGTAGTATCCGAGAGATAATTCTCGTGATTTGTTAATCAGAAAATTGCTCCCTATTAACCCAACACTCTCAAGGCCTGCACCTTTTGGTTCTAAGGGACGACTCAATCTAATGATCAAGGCTATGAATGACATAGCTTGTTAATCGAAATAAGTGGTTTACAAAAAACGTCCCGTGAACGCCATCTCTTCATAGTGAATTTCCTTAAAAATACACGACTAATGTATTACAATTTACAGATCAACACACATTAATCATCAATTTTCTCACCATACTTTTACTCCATATTTTCATTAACAAATTGTTTGTCCTACGATCATAGCTTATAACCCAGCTCTCGGACT
Source organism: Glossosoma conforme (assembly GCA_022606575.1). Lineage (NCBI taxonomy): Eukaryota > Metazoa > Arthropoda > Insecta > Trichoptera > Glossosomatidae > Glossosoma > Glossosoma conforme. Next base: position 3,968,360 of record JAGTXR010000011.1, on the reverse strand, counting down.
CAATAACGCTTATTACCATACTATTTGCTAAAAGTCTCATCACCACACTTTTCTCTTACACTTATCTCACTCGGCCATTAGCTTTCTTTGTTTGCCTAGATCTCTTTTGTGTACATGGTTCACTAGTTATGTTTACACGCCCACTGCGACCCGCAATATCAAAACAATATTGTTTCTACCTCCACACTGTTGCGACTAGCCCTAGTGATACATGTTGCCCTGATACCTTATCACTAGGAAAACTACATTTTATTATACGTTCCATTAAAACGTTATTTTTTTATCAATTTTATGATAATATTTTAACTAAATACTAACATCTGGTACCGAAAACTTTGATATAAATCTTTCGTCTCTTATTTATGTTCGCTTGTCGTACATGTATGTGTCGCCATATTGGCATTTTGGACAAAACCGGTCACGGGTGTGACTTTAGTTATATAGATCGCCATTTGCGGCGCTGGGTGTCATCGACCACGGCGCCCGGTGCCCAGTCAGTTGTGTGTCGACGACGGCGAGGTCGTATTGTGGTTGGCCCGGCCTGAATGCTGTGACTAGGTCCGGGCCAGAATTTTGTATAGTTATCGAAATATATAAATATGTAAATGTGCTTCAGAAAAGTCTTTGTGTTGTTAATCTGTTCCTCATCCTGCCACCACGCAATTCAATTACTAACTTAGAGAGGAGGATGTCAATAGTGTTGCTTTTATTATTTATTAAATAGCTAATTTTATAAATAAAATATCTAAATATCACGTATTCGTCACAGACTGCTAACACAATGTTATTTTTGTTGCCGTGGTCTTTGCCTCATTCCAATTCCATTGTGCCTCTCGGAACTCCGTCGAGTATATCATTTTTATATTTAGTTTATGCTCTCTTGCGGCATCATAAATCATGTCCTTACAGCTACAACTTTGTCTTTTGACGGAATGTAGTATGGAAGGCTGCTTTGTCCGCTCTCTCACATTGGCATTCCTCATTTCGGCATAAAACCATGTTAAACAGATGTGAGTGATCATCATCATCATTACCATGTCCGCTTTCCTAACTGGAGCATATGGCATTCACGAACTGCCAGCACAAAGCTCTGGCAGCCACCATAGTCCGCCTCATCCCATGCCAGCTGTCGAGTACGTTCTATGTATAGTTCCCAACGGTGTTCTAGGACGTCGCAAGCTAGGGGTTGGTGAAAATGCCACTGCAGTTAAAGCTCACCATGTGGCATTCTTAGTACGTGTCGTAATCAGGTCATTTTCGCCTCATGACTGATTGTCGTATGTAAAGCTGCCTTGTCAGTTTTTCTCAACCCGTTAATTCTCACAAATTTAAACCATCGAACCCCCAGTATTCTAGCATCTGATTTCGAAACCCATTATACGGCTGCATTGGTCCTGGTGAGATGCCAAGATTGACGCACGTATAGAATAATAGGGATGATACAGGCGCTGTATACACGGCACTTTGTTTTGATCGAGTAGAGCTGTGAGTCCCAGATATTTCGCATAGTCAATTATTCTGCAGGCCACCGTTCTTAATCGTCTCTATGTTTTGACCCACGCTTGTAAGTGCATGATGTGCATCTCGACAGACTTTGTTTTGATCGAGTAATGTTGTGAGTCACGGATGTAAGTGATGCACATTTGAATGGCCATCTAAACGTTGTTGTTTCGCGGAAAGGAAATGATGCGTAAGTGAAAGAGCTGCTCAACAATGTAGCAAGTTCTGAGTGTCGAGAGACTCCCAGTTGGGCCCCATCCGTTCCGTTATCACGGGCGCAGAAATAATTACGGCCGCGCGATAAAACGGCCGCTTATCCGTTTCCGTTACTAGGATGTCGCCATATGTCGGTTAAGCGCAATGCAATACAACGATCGATATCATATTTATTTAAATGCGTTAAAAAACAAAGAGAATGATGCAAACTTGCTATAGATGATGAACCAGTAGAGCAAGTAATGCAATGAAATTGTAATTTATCTTTTTTACGTAAACACATACAAGAGAATACAAAAAAAAAGTGATACTGAAGACTCACTTGTGGATTCTCTGCCGTTTACCGTGCTACTTATAGCTAAGCGCTGCATGTGTTGATCCGCCAGCGTTATAGACTACAGCCCAACATTCACGAATAATACAATTTTTACAATGGGTGGTGTTTACGGTTCGATTTTCGTTCTCCGCCGATTTTGATTAATAGGTTACGACTGACGTTTTTTGCATTGGCTCTTGGTGACATGACAAGATTCACATCCGTAAAGAAGAATAGGGAAGATATAGGCGCTGTATAGGCAGCACTATACTTTCATTGAGTAAAGCTGTGAGAGAGCGTGTATAGACGGCATTTTATAAATATATAAAATAAATATATAATTCATTGTATTAAAAGTATAATAAATGTAAATTACTTCGGTAAATAATCATGTATCATATTATATTTTTTTGTATATAATGTTATTTATATTTTTAGCATTCACTTTGAGGTCCATTTTTATATTAATTAAATAAGAAAATCTTACATTGTTTCAATATGGAGTACAAAGTACTACGCACAAACCTATGTTTGTGTAAATCGGAACTGATGAACCTTTCATAGATCGCAAAACTGTAGTATTCTACCAAGTGAAACAGTGCTCAATGTGCCCTGGCCGCGACGAGTAACGACTAGTGATCCGGTCGCGGCCTGAAAGCATACGCTCCGCCTCGGACCGAAAGTTTGTGAATTTTTAACTTAAATATATGTCAATTTGCTTCTGAAAAAGTCTTTGTATTGCTCATCTGCTCCTCATCCCTCAACCACGCGTTCCGATAACTATCCCGGCGACGTGAAGTCGCTTTTTCTCTAAGTAAAGGGGATGTTAATAATATTTATTTCAGTATTTAATCTAATGCAATGTTTTCTTCTTTTTGCAAGAAAGTTGTCTCCACCAATTTCCTCCATTAAATTCAAAAGTATACAGGTTTGCCAACCATATATATGTATATATACAACCACTAGTACGTAATAAGCATTTTATATATTATATATCCAGCATTTAATTTGATTTAAAATCCGCCCCAATGATATTGAAACAAGGGCCGTCTCTTTGATGGAATTATTTTATTAATTTTCTTAAAAGGGCCGGATAATCAGATCTGGGAGTCCCCCCACTACAGCCTCACACAAAGAGAGTTAACCTACAAAATGAATATCGTCCTATACAATTTAGGAAATGCTTAATCAGTTCTGCCTTCGTTCTAATTCTAATATAATTCCACCTTTCATAGAGAGATTTTCCCACAGGGTTGTCACCCATCATCATCATTATTTCTATGTGCGTTATAATGCTATTGTCGGCTTCGACGTCCTCGCCTCATACCATGTCATATTTGCCTGCTATAGTATATTCTACAGGTGACGCAAAATCAATCACTCTATTTGAAGCTGTTACAATGTTTATAAATGTCATCGTACGTTAATCATATTTGACATTTGTGAACTATACAGTTTTTGTTTATCAACGCTTTACATCGCAAAAGCGTGGAAAATTGTATATATGTTTTTTTGACCAATAATCGGTCGGTAATGTTAGTGCGGAGTTAATTTCGACGTCAATTTCCTAATCGTGTCGCACCTAGGCAAACAGTTTGGCGTTTAGGTACTCGACTCGAACAGACTGAAACCAAAAGAGACCTTGTAGGGATAGAGACTATCGCGGCTGTGGCTGCCGATATCGCTGAGAACGAAGAAACATCAAGCAGACGACGGGCCACGCAATTGAGCATCACCAGACGGACCCTACAGCGAATTTTATTAAAAGTCATACACATCTTACCGTACAAAGTGCAAACAATGCGTCAGTTAATGGCATCATGGTTAACTCGATGATCCCAGGATGGAATATTTATTAGCACATATAGCGTGTATTTACGAGTATTGTATATATATATATAAATTATTGATTTTATTATATTTTATATAAGCTCGGATTATATATATACCTGTATATAAAAATAATTTATTTAATTAAATAGTCTGATATCGTGCAAAATTTTGTTCCGCGTTGCTTCTAGTGTGATCTAACGAAAACCGCGCTTACAATCTGCTATTGTCATTGGTCCAATTAATTTGATATTATTTATTTTTAATTATGTTTTTATTTTGTATTTTTTTTCTTTATTTAACATTTAAAGATTACCTAATTTTGATACTGGTAACCCTGTAAAGTACAATTTACCTGAAAACTAAATACCATTTATTCTCTAAGACGTATGGGATTATGCTATTCATCCTGAAATAATTAAATTATTGGGGACGTTTTCTGTCGCACAGTGTCAACAACTACCATCTCTCTGATATATTTGGAGCATATGAACCACCACGAGCCATCTGAACATCAAACGAATGCTTTATTTTTTATAAGGAGATCGGACGATTACCCCGACGTAGCCGAGACCTCGATCATTTGCTCCTAACAGGCGGTCAACCATATAAGCAACATGAGGTAACCTTTCCAGTTATTTTTTAAAATGCAATGCAGGAAAAGTTAACTAGTTCGAGAGCAGTGGGCTCTATGACCTCACCTAGGACGGCTGGACGCTGCGTACGAGGAATGTGTGTTTTAGGGAAAATAAGTGTATATTGATAAGATCTAGTATAAAGAAGTAAACTTAGACACTGGAAAAGCATTCCAGAGCTTATCGGTGGCATTTAGTAAGTAATTTTCGAAACAGCAATTTTTTTGGTCGATATACGTTAACCGTGATGAGTCTGCCTGTTGTGTGTAGATGCAGAAGGAATTATTTCTTCGAGTTTATAGGAGCAGTGGCCACGGTTATAACGGTAGAAATTACTATGAGATTAGCAAATCATTTTTTTAAGAAGATGATTGACCTTCTCACCGTTTCGATGCCTGGACCATTTGCTACTAAGAGGCAGCTCAATCTAACTGGCTACAAGTAGCAGGCGCTAACACATTTGGGCTTTAATCATTCTTTGGTTAAATGATTAAGTTTTTGGAGATATACGAGCGTGCACTGTACGTAAAACCGAGCAAATCCGGGATTTCGTGAAACAGCCGCTGCGATCGAAAGCCGCAACCGGTAGTTGAATCCTCTATTACGGTCATAACTTGCTAGCGTAACAAATGTGGCCGACTGTAGATTTGGCTCAGAATGAATGGCCGCACAGAAGATGGATGTCACTAATTGCAGACTGTACGAAGAGAGAGTAAGAGCGAGAGAGAGAGAGTAGTGAAATTACGAGCCAGACTCGCGTATCCGCGGTGAGATTGAAAAATGGGTGAGCACTGTATGATATATGGAGTAGGATTAAAAATTTAAATGATTTAATTTGACTGGTGTTTTATGTTGGGTTAAACCTTTTTTTTTATCATAAAATTGTTCATTAGCGTTAAACATACAAATATGTACAGTTGCCTTGCTTACAATCTTCATGTATTTGTTGTGCATCGTCGAAAAATAATATGACATGAAACTGCTTAAAAGATATAGGTGAAATAGTTTTAATCGCTGCGGGGCAAAAGCACCTCCTCCCTTTTTTTTGTCAAATATTTATTAACTAAACATGCAAAATGGCGGATCTTGTCAACATAAGTGAGGGACATGAGTACCAACACAACGGCACAAAAAACAGAAATTCAAAAGTCACCTTATTTTTTGAACACACCTATTATATATCTTTATATGTATTGCCGTCGGGTATAGCTCAATGGTCAAAGCGTTTGCTTTGCAAGCCAAAGGTCGTGGGTTCGATCCCTAATGGAGATTAAAAAAAAACGTTTACTGAACTCTAAAATATATGGTTGGTGTGAATTTGCACTCACCCGTAAAATGACAGTCATAGCCTATTAATTAAAATTGGTGGTAAACGAAAGTCGTCCTGTGAAGACCACCCATTCATAATAATAAATTCCTGTAATAATAAGGATGATGCGCGAATCTCGGGCTGTCGTCTATGACGTTAGCGGATCAACACTCCACATACAGCGCTGAGCCAATATGCAGCATTTTAAGCGTCATAGAATTCCACAGATGAGACTTCAGAATTACTATCACCATCTGTCGGTATTCTCCCGTATGTGCTTACATAAAAAAAAAAATAATATAATTTTGAAGGTGATGGAGAGGGAAGGTAGCTACATAGCAGATGCCTAGATAAATAATATGACATGAAACCTATTAAAACCTACATCAAAGACGTTCCCCGACAATAGGGATGACCCGGGCCTTCTTGGAAATTTACGCGGAAAGTATATAAATTTCCCCTTACGTATTTTTTCTAATTTCCGTTCATCTTTGTCGATCTTTTTTTCGGATTCCCCGGAGGCACAAAGAAAATTATTACATGACTAAACAAATGTACATCATGATTATTATTTTTTTCCTCCCATATCCGTTTCACATCTGAAACATGTATTATAATTTCAGCCTATATTTCTGCACCTGAAGGTCTACGCGGGAATATATAAATATAGTTACCAAAGACTTACTGAAACGACCACTGTTGTTCGAGGCATACTCTTATTTCACGTGATTTGGTGATTGGATTTTTAAGGCGGTTGCATGATTTGTTTGAGGCTTCTGCAACAGGCGGTGACCCTTCCAAATTGTGGTCCGCATCCAATGTTGCTTAACTTACGTGATCTACAGCGTAGAATTGAATTATTATGTTTATATTTTTGTGAGATTTTTTCCTTTTTACCTTAAAGCACATACAGGAGAATACCGACAGACGGTAATAGTGATTCTGAAGTCTCATCTGTTGGATTCTATGACGCTTAAGCGCTGCATGTGGATTGTTGATCCTCCAATGTCATAGAATATAGCCCGACATTCATGCATCATCCAATTATGACAGGAATTCACTATGAATAGGCTATGACTGGAATTTTACGGGTGAGGGATCAAATATACACCAAATATATGTTAGAGCTCAGAAATCGATAAAAAATGATAATTTCCGTCGGGGAACTAACCCACGACCTCTGGCTTAACAAGCAAACGCTTTAACCACTGAGCTATACCCGCCGGCAAATGTTTTTCAGCATTTTAAAATTTGAGAGAATGTTATAATATACTTACTTTCGTATACTAACTAGCCTTATATATTATATAAAACGAGTATTACATAATATACTGGCTACAGTTCCGCTGTAGAGTAATTTTCCGTGTTCGACTTTTGCTCTTATTTATTTTGAGCGTCAGAAATGGCGGTATACAGTGGGGATAAACAAATGTAGGGGGCGGAAATCGACAAAGCGGAAGTGTGAATAATACTGCCTTCAGCGTCCGCCCGCTTCCGGTTATCCTGAAAAACTTTGTAACTTTAAACCTGAAATTAAAAAAAAACTCTTCAGCACAACATTTTTATCTCCAATACTCGCAATATCTTCTTCCCATATCTGAAACGTATGATCTTCACAAACTGCCGACACTCGGTTATGTCAGCTGCCAATTATGCTTCTTCAAGTCCACCTGGGACATATATGGTTCCTCACAACTTCCAACAAAGATCCAAGAGACTTGATGAGGCTGTAGCTATAAAGTTCACTGAGGTATATTTTTGGTGATATCTTCTTCGTAGTATCAATCCGGTGGATTGGTTTGCAGCAACAGAATCTTGCATCTCGATCTCCATTCCTCTCGGTCCTCCGCAACCCTCTTCAGCTCAGCATAAGAGCTACAACTCATGTCCTCGAACACTTGCTGTAAATACTCCCGTCTAGGGCGCCCAGCTGGTGATATACAAATTATTAATTTAAATTATTTGAGAAGATCGGATGATTAGCCCGATGCTCCTGAAGCGTAGATCATTAGGTCCTTAAGAGAGGCTTAGCTAACTTTATCTTACGAGTAGATATTTTTATCTTTATTAATCAGATGATATGAAGTAATTAACCAAATACAATGTAACCGTTATTTACAAATATATATATGAATTAACAAAAAACGACCATTTCACTCTTTGACGGGCTAGCTAGACGCTGCGCGTAGAAAGAATGTGTAGTGATTGTGAGGTTTAAAGGTATTCTAAAAAAATAATTGTATGAGGTAGGATACACACATGCTGGAATGTGTTTAATGGGAAATAAAAAAATCAGTTCTGTTTTAGATTTTTGCACATAGTTGTAACGTTAATTGATAGGCGCAGGCAGGATCATTTGAGAATGTTTAAAAAGTAATAATTTTGCACATGATAATATTCTTATTAATCGAACTGAAGGTATAAGAAAGTTGTTGGCTGCATGACAATATATTCCACATAAGTGTAACCAAATTTAAACATAAACTGTCGAGTTCACAATTCGTGTTTTATTTTGCGGCCGACAGTCACTTGAAGCGAGCAATAACGTCCTGGATCAGTGATTGCCAAACCGCGGTCACAAAGTATTGTGTGCCTTCTGGCTATGTCATCACATTACTAATTAGAATATGGAATAACGATTATAACACACATTAATCTAAAGTTAAGCAACTTTCGGTGTGAAGCGTCCTTGGATGGGTGACTGCAAATTGTACGAGTCATTGATAGAGTTATTACCATCTTTATCAACAAATGTTTAAATATGGTTTGGATTTTTTTTATGTACATATAAAATTATGCACCAGTTTAAATCTTTCGTTTTTTATATTAAAGTTTAATCCTTGTCAGCCTCTACGTTTTCCCGACTATGTAGTTCTGAATAGACTTGACGAAGTTCAACAGTGGATAGCTTGCAAATTATATGCAAGCTTAAATTTTACGAAAGGAAAAAAAATATATTGAATTTTAATCCATGTTTAGGTTTGATTACTGTTTTTGTGTTTTCCCGATGATGTAGTTATTAGCAAACTTGACGTAGTTCAATAGCAAAATCAAAGTCGGGCAGGTGCTCCCGAAAATGACCGTCTTTCAGACAATTTTGTTGCATCCCCTGCTTTGGATACTACAGCCGCCTTCTCTTCAATCCCTTCAGTCTTAAAAAAATGATTTTAATATACACTTATCGGAGTTTGAGATTGCTTGGGTTGTTGTAAAAACAACGGCGTCTTATAAAAACTGTATTGCGGCGTTTTGTGGCGACATATGCTCCAATAAGTGAGCAGACGTGAAACTTGATCAAAACTTTTCGTGTCACAAGACATTGTTATTTTTAAATCTGAATTTTTACACCTTTTTCTCTGAATTTGGATTTTATTTATTTTTTCTCTTTTATTCGAGAACAGTTTGCAAAACACTGTCCACCTTAACACCTTGGTGACAAAATTTAGGATGATAAATGCCCGCGGCGAGCAACCATCGTTCTGGAATATTCCACACTTCCTTTCTTTTACGCCACTTTTTTACTTATACTTCTTTCTTTCCTTTTCGTACTGTAAATCCTACTTATCATATCTTCTTCATACAGAATGTTTTTTTACTTTGTAATTTAATTCTAGATATAATCGTACATTCAATGCATGTTAGTGCACCACTATCATCGTACCATATCCACTTCTCTAACTGGAGCATATGGTTGTCACAAACTGACGCCAAAAAGCTATGTCATCAAGCACCGTACACGTACCACAATACACGTCTCATCTCATATAAGCTCTGCTTTCCGGAGCTCTTCTGAATACATTTTTTATAACGACCTATGCAGGAAAGCTCAAGCGATTGAAACCAGTGGGTTCTATGACGCTTCCTAAGAACGGCTGGATGCTACATACGATATTAGTATGCGGATTGATAATTTTTTTAAGTGATACAGATTGTATAAAGGTCGAAACGCAAATCTTAGAAGAGCATTCCAGAGCTTACCTGAAGTGGTATTTAGGAAGCAATTTTACAAACTGCCAGTTACTGATCGACATACATTAACCATGTATGGATGTTTATCAATTGTAAAGCTATATGTTTTAATCGTGTATCAATTGGGGTTGAGCCGTTCATTACGACAAAATACTGCAAGCCTTGGGAGCGTCGGGCTAATTATTGGATTTCCTTAAAAAAAAAGATTAACATATGGTACCATAAAAATGCCTCGCAAACTTTAGCTGCCACCTCTTCAAGTAGTCGGACTTAGGGGATTGTTGATTTTATCTATTTTATAACGCGTAGCAACGCGCGCCGTAATGCATAATTGCAATCCGAAATGGATACCTCATTAGCCATTGTCCAATTACCCATTGGAGCACGGTTCGCTATTTAACGCGAACTATATGCAACATGTACTCGCATATCGATTATGACACATAACAATTAGATAATCACGTGTTTGAAATCGTAATTGGATCCACTCGATTAAACATCTGGTTGAAAACTAGTTTTAGATTATTTTTAATTACGACTAGTTAACAACTAAAATCCAGTTTCGATCAATTGGAACGTTTTATGTGTAAGTATTCACTGATAACTACTGTTGTGTGTATTTTTTTGAATTTTTATTGTACAACGTTCTAATTGTTTTTTTTTTTGTATAAATAAGCATGTGCAACAATGCTGATGTAATTACTGAATCTGATTACTACTTCTCTCAAACACTTCGAAACATCGTACGGATTTATATATAATATATAAAAAAATATTATGTGAATGGCTAAAATGTATTGATATAACGCCAGTGCTTAATCTAGTTTAAAAAAAACGATCCGCTAATTTGACGTTGAAGACGCACCACTTTCTTGAAATCCAGTTGAAATTGATCAAGAATATAAAATGTATCAAATTCGAGCGTTCAAGATCATTTGAAACGCCTAGTTCTAAAGCTTTGTTGTGTTATTAAACGATAGATCGACTCATTTATATAGCTAAATGTATGGATTCTTTAGAATACTCCGGAGAAAAATAACTACTTGCTTGAAAAATCACATTTCCACGAGTATTCTTTGTTAGAAACACGTCACGCTGATTGGCCATCTCGCATAATTTTGTCCTGAGGCGCGCGATTGACCTTGAACCGCCCGATTGACATTGAACCGCGCGGTTTCCCATTGAAATCCTTCCGCCTCTACAGACATAGAGTTAATAAACTTTAGTCCATTCTACAGAGACGTACTAAGAATTTGGGTCTTTAACAATTGATAAACACAAAAATCTATATCAAACACCATCTCATGTCATTTTTCATCAATTAATTCGAGATAGATGCATCCTCGGAGTGTCTCTGAAACATTGAATCCGAAACGAGAATAACCGAAGAAGAACTCAAGTAGCAGAGGCTACCCAACGAATAGGCACACTCAAGTGGAAAAAGTGTTCGTCCCCTGTTGAACGTAGTTCTCCTGCATGAGTCTCTATCCTTCTCGATCCTCCGCCTTCCGCATCCCGCTATTCTTCTGATGTCGTCAGTCCATCTTGATCGGCCAACGCTCCGTTTGCTAGTTCTTGGACGTCACTTCAACACTTTCTATCGACCGTCGTCTCTTCCGACAGATATGTCACATATTGTTTGAGTAGCTTCTATTACTTGATCTGTTTGTGAATATTAATTAATTTTTGTCTGAACTGGGTTTACTTGCGTGGAATATACCATTCCTAATCCACCGCTGCGTTTCACCACCAATAAGGAGTTATTGTTGGTTTATTGGTGTGGCAAGAAATCGAAACGTTCATTAGCGCAATCGTATCTGCGAATGAATCAAATGCTGTCATGAGACCTGCGATCGTGACTCCGATTGTGATCGTGATCTGCGGAATCGCGTGTCTAAGCACCCCTCGTAGTTGTTGACTCTATAACACGACACATGACGTAGCTATACAGTCGGCGGACACTAGTCTTATGGCGTCATAATTTGACATATCATTAGTCTTTGTGTCCATCCACTGTTGAACATACGCCTCCCGTAAGAGTCTTCGTCCTTATCGATCATTCGCCTTCCGAAACTAGCGTCTCCTAACTTTTCTTATTATTTTGCCAGTCCATCCTATACAGGCTCGGCAAACACACCATTATTTAGTTTTGAATTCCACTCCAACACTGGGGAAGAAGATCCCCATAGACTTTCTCTTCGACAGATACTAGTGCTGATAAATGTGTTCCATCACCACCATAAGCTTGTGTTTATCTACTGTTAAACGTAGGTCTCCCGCTTGATTCTCCATCTCTTTCGATCCTTCCCCTTCTACATTTAGCCTCCTTCCGCTATTCTTTTGATACTGTAAAACTTGCAGAAGATCGGTCAAGACTCTGTTTGCCAGTTTTTGAATGCCACCCCGACACCTTTCTTCTCCATCGCCACTTGCGTGTGCCTTATCGTTGAGAAGCCTCCGACTACTTGAGTTCTTCTTCGGATATACTCGTTTCAGATTTTATCTTTTAGAGACTCTCCTCTCATAGATCTCTCCATAGCACGTTGGATTACCTTTATTTTTATGGACAAAAACTGCTGTTAGATTCCACATCTCTGCCTCGTAAGTTAATACTCGCAGGATACATTGGTCAAATGACTTAGATTTAAGACATTGCGGAATTTTCGCTTTGAAAAATGTACTCTAGTTTTCCAAATGCTGCCCATCCCAGTTGTATACTCCTGTAGGTTTATTTCAATAAGTTATTTCGTCCTAGTTGGATTACTTGTTCCAGATTACAATATATTCATCAACTATGTATCTATATTCAAAATTAATCAACACTCAGGGATCATGCTTTTTTAAATACAAATATAGTTTGAGACTGTACACCTAACCTCGCAATTGTACGTAACATTACACAATGACACTGCAGTTTGCTTTGACAATGATACCTAAAGAATGTTACGCGTACTTAGATATCACTTATTGCGATCAACAACCTGCCGATCAACCAGATACTAATGTAATTAATTTCGAAATATTAGATTTTTTTTGCGTTTTTGTAACTATTTTCTTACTCAATTTTTAACCTAATTCATAGAATAATAATTGGATATTAAATATTTTAAATTTATTAGCCGGGCGGCATAGTTAAGTGGTTAAAGCTTCTAACTCAGACGCCATCGGTTCGCTTCCCGACCAAGCTTGACTTTCATAAATCGATTTAATTAAATCTAAACTCTTTACATGCCCCGGGTAGGGTCGAGCCACCCCTTAAGGACAAAATAAAAAATAAAATAATTGTGTAATCTTCGAGAGCATCGAGCTGATCATCCGTTCTCCTTAAAAAAAAAACGCTGATTAATGAACACCCAAATATTTATCTAATATTAATGCTGCAGTCTATGCAAGTTCGCAGACTCTTGACCTAAAGGCTCCCGGGAACCATCTATGTTCTCATGTGGACTTCCGGGTATACAGGTGTTCTGAGACAAGGGATAGACAACCTGGGTGTACACAGAACTGTGGAACGTCAATTTGTGATGTCCATATGCTCCACGTACGAAGCAGATATAGTAAAAAATACCTATAAATAAAATTTAAACTATATTAAAATCTTCCTTGTATGTTTTATACTTATTTATGTTTTCACGGTGACCATATGTGTAATCTGGAATGTGGTTATGGAACAGAATGATACATATGTTGCATACATTAAACTATTCCATCTTAACATTGTCATCTGTAACAATTAATTAACTGTTATAAAAACGGTCGTTTTTTTATTGCGAACAGCTGATGTGAAGGGATGTGGCTGAAAAAATAAACAGGTGTTTGTAAAGTTCAACGAATTTTACACGAAACGTGACAGCCAGCTGTTATTTTAATCCTGTTTTCAAATTGAACATATGATCGAGATCCGCCATTTTAAATTTAAAATAATAATACAACAGCTGATAGATGACGGCCATTTTGGAAATAATAGTTTGATAACTAAGAACATACATTATATATTACAGTAGTCTCATGTTTGGTAGGTACATGTATTTACTGTGTATATTTTGGGTAATTAGTTAATCGCCACTTTTAAGATTAGATAATTAACCTGACGGTCCCGAGGTCTGAACTGTTTGTTCTTAAGTGGCTGCTCAAGCCGACCATCGACATACGCCAACAAGCAATAAGAATTATCATTCAAATTTTGAACAGTAACCAACGTTGCTTAACTTCAGTGATCTAACGAAGAACGCATTTACACTATGTGATATTGTCGTTGGTCGAGCTTAGGTTATTAAATAAATACTCATTTACTCGATCAAAACAAAGTGACGTTTATACAGTGCCCATTTGGTCCCCATTGAATGTTGGAATCTCACCAAAATTTAATGTAGTCTTACAATATGTTTCAAAAACAAATATCTGCATATAATACTAAGGGTACGGTTGTTTGCCTTCGTGAGGAATGACTAGGTGAGAGAGCGGACAGGGCAAACTTCCATACTATAGTCAGTCAAGGGACGAAGATGTACCTAGTTGGGATATGTATAGCGGATGCCGCATGTAAGCATTAATTAAATACAGCTGCCTTTTATTCCAGCCCTCGGGCTTCTCTGTCTTGGAAAGCTCCGGAAACTATATATTGAATGTATTCGGTGGAGCTACAAAAGGCGAAGATTACATAGAGTGAGGCGAGGATCATGGCGGCTGACAGAGCTTTATGACGGCGATTCGTGATGTCCAAATCCTCCAGTTAAAGAAGCGGATATAGAAATGATGTGATTTGAAATCAATTCTGATGCACGAGTTAAAATAATGTGGAAGCGATACAAAAAAATAATTGGAAAAATATAAAATTAGAATAAGAATTCTTCAGCTGGATTGGGAACGAACCCAAAAACACTTACATTGCAGTCTGGTGCGTTACACCTTATGGTACTTTTGATAGTGGTGGTGTACATTTCATGTCTGTCGTGTTGTTACAATGAAACGCATTTTTTGCCTCAAATCCTTGAACATTTTTGTTGCAATAGAAAACGGCCGTTCGCTTTAATTCAATAAACTTTATTGTAATAATCCAATCTCAATACGAGAGTGTTCAATGTCTCACTGCGTATACACCAAACGAACATACAACTGGAATGGAATTTCGATTTGAAACATGGCAAAAAAGTATATACACCCGGCTTATAACAAGGGACAACTAATAATACGTACGAGTATTGATCACGTGTAATATATGTTATATTGTCGGGTGGCATAGTCCTGTGGCAAAGCGTTTGTCATTCAGACGCCAATTTTATAAAAAAATATTTTATCAAATATAAGCTCTATACATGTCCCCGGTAGGTTTGAGCCACCCCTTTAGGTCAAAAGTAATATGTCGGGAGCGTTGGGTTTATCATCCGATCTACTTAAAAATAAAGCTGATTATGGAACACTTAAATATTTATCAGGTACTATATAGCTGCAGTCTATAAAAAAAATTACACTGTCTTGCTCTGAAGTTTTCCGGGAACCATTTATGTTCCCATGTGGACCTCCGAGATATAGGTATTCTGGGAAAAAGCATAAGACAATCTGAGCTTACGGAACTGTTAAAAGGCAATTTGCGGTGTCCATATGCTTCAAAAATATGGAGCGGATATATTTAAAAATATATAAGTCTTCCTATACGTCATTAGATATTTATTACTTAGTTTTTTTATATTAATATTCAAGTTATTACTAAATGGCACTTTAAGTACTATATGCCGCATGTATGTAAGCAGTTGTACATTAAAAAAATCTATATTTAAAAATATATTTATCTTGAACATCCCTAATGAAAGGAAGCGTCGTCACGCGAACTGGTCTTACAAAGTCCGTTGGACCCTAAAAATACAAATACACATCTCTCCCTCTCGCTCGCACCTCTTCACACGCCATACGCCCGTCCCTCTCGCCCGCGGGGTCTTTCAAGCTCGACCGGCCGAATTCGCAGAGACAATGGTCGGCCGCAGAGAACAATGGTGGACGAGTTTTTTTAAGGAAGCCGCACGGAAGGCATTGCCCATTTACCGTGACGCGTTAACAATGTTTTCGCGCCGTTTTTAACGATTTAAATTAAGGTTCAAATCTATCTATTTTTTATGTAAATTTTACACCCAATTTGAGAAATCGCTTCTTCAGTTAAGTTTGTAAACATATGCAGCGCCATGTGTATTGCGATCTGAAAAACATGTTTTTTATTTTCGTACTTCATAGATTATATACGAGTATATTATCTTACTTTTACTTGGGGCGTATAAATTAATAATTAAAATAAATAATCACATTTGACTGGGTTAAGTTAGGTTAGGATTAATCAAATCAAATAAGCACAGGTAATCCTTTTGTACAGAAAGTTCTGATTTAACAGACAACTCCAACAAGTTACTCGTCCAAACAAATTCGTGTCTGAACTGGGCCTCCCTTGCGTGGAATATATCAACATCCGAAACGATGTGGTATATACATAATACGTGTCGGAAACAACAGGGTCAGATCCTGTCTGCCCAGAAGTGGGCGACGTCAATGGAGTTAGTCCCGGCCATCATCAAGTCTTCTTGGGTGCAGGTACTCGGACACAGCGCACACTCCAAAAGGTGGGACAAGGTCTGCTCCGCGCCGCAGACACATTCAGTCGGTCGGCTGTAAAACTGCCAGGCTTTCATTTGTGTCCTCGTCTTGTATACTCCGGTCTGATTTTCTTGTTCTCCAGTTGATAGTCTTGATTCTGATTTCACCCCTGGTCGTGTCCTGGGTCTAGGTTCTCTTTCGGAGCAATCCAAGTATTCCCTTCAGTTGCTCTCTTCCACATGTTCAGCCGCAGGGTGGCCTCAGGTATCACCAGTTCCGTTGTCGACTGTAGGAAACTTTTCTTGATTCAAGAATTGAATCAAGAAGAAACGATGTAGTTTAACAGTCTGATTACTTTTATGCTCTCCTGCGGCATCTGATGTATACAGTATGTCCACCATTTCGCCAAAAATTCGACTCATATCATTCCGCCACCTCCATATTCGCCTGACTTAGCACAATGTATGTGGCTTTTGGCTATTTGCTAATTTCAAGAGACTGTGGGACACCGTTTTGATTCGATAGAAGAGACAGAAACGAAACGAAGAAGGAATTGAAGGCTATACCGAAAGAGGACTTTGCAGCATGTTCAAAATAGGAAAAAAACGTTGGAACCAAGGAATTTATTTAAGATTTTTTGATTTATTGCACGCAGTAATATGTAAGGCAACCTTAAATACCTATAAAATAAATAACCTTCGAAACAATTTTTTTTTCGGTACAATTATTTTCACACCGAAAGCTTCGATGACGCAAACGCGGGCCAATGTCGAATTATTTATTGTTATACAATAATTATAAAATTCAAAAGCGTAATGGCGACCTCATTTTTTTGCCGCACGCTGCGATTACCATCGCCGACGTGACAGACAGCGAATCTGAGAGTTAACCCCCACCGCGCGACGCTTTCGCTCAAACAAGGCCGCTGTTGCATCAGCCGACTGTGACATTCAGACGGCTGCTGCTGATGATGATATTAATGATGATGATGTCATATGCTTTTTTTTTTATCTTATTATTCATCAAAAGCACTGGGCATGATCTATAGAGTACGCCGGTGATCCACCGACACACAACTTGTTCTTCTGTACATAGGAAAAATCCGACATGTTTTTGAATACGGCAGTTACCTTTGGGATGAAGCCCTATAATACCTTCAAAACTTAATTGACTCTGAAATAACAGGGTGTTTTGTAAATGAAAGCACACTTATGTGTAACCTCCACTCCATGAAACATAGACAAGTAGGTTCATTTACTTTTTTCTGCCGTTATTTCCATGGCCGGTGCTCATCTGAAATAAATAAATTAATTCTGTTGAGTTGAGCCACCTTTTAGGACCGAAAAGTTCAGTGTCTTGGAGGCGTCGTGCAGTCGTCCGATCTCATTCAAAATATCGATTAACAAATAACCCAAAATCGTATATTTACTTTGCAAGCTTCTGTCCCGGATGTAGTCGGAAATCTTATGTTAGTCTTCGAGCGCAGAGATGTCTTAGGACAATATCGACTTACAAAAATTGAGTGGTGGCTATTTGTGGTAACAAAAGTCTGGGAAAAAAATCTTCACGGTTACCACTTACTTTTTGTCATCTTTCAACCTCAACCATCACAGAATCTACGTAAGAATGCTTTCCTAAACATTTCATTTCCTCACTCGTACAGTATAAACGCTTCCTATTCGTAGTATTTCTTTTATAGCTGGTATTAAAAATAGCCTAGTAGAAGGCGCCTACTTTTGCAGACGGAATGCCCTAATACCCGCAGGTATAGCGGAAGGCTCCGCCTAATATCTTTTCGGCGCGTGCCTCGGTTCAAATATGAACCGTTCACGTAACGTAGACGTTAACGTTCGCGTAACGTAGATTTTCACGTAACGCAGACGTTCACGTAACGCAGATTGACGTCGCGGCGAAGCCTCAAAACAGGGCCGGACAAGAAACAAGTTAACAACTTTTAAAAATGTCTTCATACTTATTAAATGGATAAATAAAAACTACCTACCTTGTTTTTAACATAGATCGCAGTGAGCACTGTTTATTGACACTCTAGAATACCGCTTAAATGCCGCTTTCGATGAAAGCTTCATCAGTTCGCTACGTGTATTATATTACTGTGGAACTGAACTTATTTATTTGAAATAAAATAAAATACTATAATCTAACTTTAACCTACGGCACACGTCAGTGAAATGCTCTTCAGGCTTCTTACTATACGGTCAGGACGAGCGTTTATAACAAGAATAAACTCCTATCCCGACCACTTTTGAGGGAGGTTGCTGTTATACTAACACTTTTGCTGGTAGTACTGCTGCTTGTAAAGAGTTTCAAGCATCGTAGTAGCGCTCTCGAGCGGCGTCATTGGCTTGTGGGGCATGGTAGTCATTCTCTCGAGCGGCGTGCGTTCATTGGCTTCCGGGCGTCCTAACGTAATCTCGTCTGATATGAAGTTTGATATCAGAGCTTTGCGCAATTCGCGTAAGGCCTAATTTCAATAAATATTATCATGTTTGAAGATTTATGTGGGGCTTCATATTTTATGGGCGCCTTATACTCGTAGTCTCGCTACGGATCTGCTTTTCCGGAAAAGGTTCACGGGGTGGCTGCTGCCTTACCGGAAGTCGGGCCTTGAGACTTCGAAGTATTTAGTCTACGTAACAGGGCATCACAACTGCACGGGGCGCCATATTACTCTTATGTATCAGTAATAACTTTAAGATTATTAACTGAAAATTCTTAGTGGAACTGCATAATTATTTATGTAATTTAATTTGTTGAATTATGAATGATTTCTTAGCTAAATATTTTCAATTTAATTTCTGCGTAACTGGGTGATATAATACGTTACATTAAATTCGCAATTAAGTTCGCATACTACAGCTGCCGTCTCTCCAATACATATTAGATATAGTAGATGAATGTTTTATTTTTCGACGCAATTCTAAACTAGGTAACAATGTTGTAATTAAATATGTTAATTAATTTAAACTTCGTCGAGAATTCCGCTTTTTCGCGCGGTAATAAACGAATCACTTTGCCTTTTTTTTTTTCAAATTTCGCGTTCCAAATTTAATTTTTGGCGCGGCCGCCAATTCTCCGCCGGAAACGCAGAAATCTGTTTTGCCGACAGACCGTTTTGAACCCGAAAAAAAATTGGTTAAATTAGGACAAAAATCCCGAAGAGAATTGCGCAGTGGACAAAGCGCTCGCCTAAAATCACAGACGCTCCAGTTCAAATCTCCCGCTAAACCTTTTAAATTTCATTTTTGTTTTCAAATTATGTGATTATTTTTTAAGTCCGGGTGAGCCGTCATTTAGAGCCGAATGGTCCAGATCGCGGGAGCGTGAGAAAATTATCCGATCTCCTTAAAAATGCGATTAACATATCACCCACAATTTTTCGCGGATACTAATACAGTTACCGTCCATTTAAGTCTTCGGGCTTCTGCCCTAGAGATCATCAAGAACTATGCATGTTCCCAGTTCTGTCAGGTGCAGAGACTTGGGATGAGGCATGAACGGCGGCAACTATGTTTATGGGAAGAATAAAATTAATTTTGACATATTTGTGTTATTTTACCGCATTCAGCGTCCAGCCACCCTAGCTGAAAGTCATAGAGTGCACTGGTTTCGACTGGTTGTGCTCTCCTGCATGTGATTGCATAATATTTGTTTAACTTTAATATTCATAAATGCAGGCGTGGCATTATTCAGTCTCACACCACATATGTAATAATTAGCGTAATAATTATTGAGTACATTAAATATTTTCTAGATCCAACACGTGTAAAAGTGAAGCTCTATATTAAATATTATGTATATCTCTCTATCTATGTGAGAGAATTCTCTTTTGCCGCTTTTTGGGAGGGAATGGAGAAAATAATTAAATTTTAGGCGGACGAGTTTATTCGCCAGAGTCTGTAATAAAATTCCTGGCGGGAAAAGGCAGATTCCCGCCAATTAGGCGGCGCCGCCATTTTGAAAAAATCACATCTCAAAATGGCCGATTTCTCCCTCCAACTGTGCCCTTCCAACATACCTGCCGCTCTCTCGAAACGTTCTTTCAAACGATATCAATTAAAAAGTACTATAGTACGATGTCAATTAAAGAGTATTATATCATAGAGACGGCACTCTAGTATCCGGAACATACGTTGTATTTATAAGGCGTTTTATCAATGCATCCTCCCAGTGTAAACTTATGACGCAGAGACGTGGAATCTAACTGCAAGTTTTACACAAAAAATAAAGGTCATCCAACGTGCCATGGTGAGATCCATGAGAGGAGTGTCTCTATAATTTAGAATCCGAAATTATGATATACGAAGAAGAGCTCAAGTAGTGGAGGCTACCGAACGAATACACACTGTGACGATGTGATCTTAAGGGCGGTTCAAACCAGACAGACTTTGAAGTGTATTGAAATGCTCTCACCCATCCAACTGCGATTCGCTCCCAACGTTGCTTAACTTCATTGATCTGACATTAACCGATGTTAATAACATAATATGCTTGTCATTTTTCGTTATTCATGTCACATTAAATTCGTTTGATTTATTATAATTTTCTATTTCTATTATCTGTGTTTATGAAGTATGATATCACTTAGAAAGGGTTTTTTACGGCAGTCCATAATAATTTAAGGTCCAGGGGCTTAGTCCATTTAACCCTTTCACGCGCTCACTTCGCTTAATGGCCGTCGACGTGTGCCTTAACCCATTAACTCGCCCGAATATTAACCGCCAAACGCCGCAGTTTCAGGGTTAGTAAGCGCGCTAACTACGTATAATATTGGATTTCTAAGTATTTTGTTTACTTGCTGAATTGTTTTGAAAGTGCGGTATGATGGTTGGCCACATCGAGTACAGTCAACCTTCAAGCTTTCAGTTAAACAGATTTTGGTTATAGCTGGTTTTTTACAACGATCTCTTTTATAGTTCACGTTTTACGTTGAATAGTTCTGGCCTCGGAACGTAAGACTAATCATACGATCTCCTTTTAAAAAATCTGATTAAAAAATAATCCTACATGCTCCTTGGATACTACAGCTGTCTTCTAAAGTCCCAGACTTCCTGCCCAAGAGGTCTGCAAGAAGCATATATAGTTTGTTCCCAGGTAGACTGTTTTTCCTCCTTCATACAATCTCGATCTCTTGATAAAACAGATCAATATACACGTGCAAGCTCCCTAATCCAAATACATACAACCACAACACCCGTTTCCTTGCTGCGCGTCATAGAGTCAACTGGTCTCGATCGGTTGTGATTTCTTGTGTGAGCTTTCAAAAATATAAAAGTGAAAGCTTTTGATAATAGATGATCGGAAAGAATACTGGGGATACATTGAGTGAGCGATTTTTTTGGCCAAACCTTGTGACGCTCATATGCTTCAGCTAGAGAGCGAATATGGAATGATGATGACGATAATGATTAAAAATAATTTGCGTTGATTTTATGTTTTTTGTCCTGCGGCAATAGCACATTATAAGCGCGGTTCTCGTTAGATCACCGAAGTTGACCAACATATTGGGTGCGAAACAAAATTTAGATGGATCACCCACCGCCTGTTAACACCGTGTCTAGGTGTAAGCAATATGCGGTAACCCATACAAGTTTTAGTCTACATCAAATGTTGCTTTATTTCTCTGATGATACGAGTATGTATGATAAAATGTAACGTCTTTGCTGTGAATCAAAGTACAGAAAAATCTACAGTTAAAAGAGTATCATATATCTTGCGGTGGCTCTATTTTTATCTATAAAAGGCTGGCTTTAGCATTAGCCTGGCTGGCTTTAGGCTTACAGCCATCATAGCATTAAAGCCATTCATCCTCTGAGATTGGGTTATAGCCTGAGATAAGCCACTGAAGACTTCAAGCCAAAAATAACGCAAATCTCGCCAGAAGAGATGTGTATCGTACGGAAAATTTCCAAAGAAAATTTGGTTCATTTGTTATGTAACATGAAAAATATAATTTAAAAAAAAATGGTTTATCCGTGTGGCGAAATTTTCCTTCTCTACAATATTTCGACCGCAGTTGCAAGGGTCATCTTCAGAGTTGATATATTTGATATATATATTCCATATGAAATATAACGCTTAACTATAATTCTTAGTCATACAGTCAATCCTCCTATAACGCATTTTTATTTTATTTGTAACGGAGATTTTTCTCGATAGTGTTTGCGGTGATTTTTCATATAACGTTCCCTCATGTTTTTTATTTTAGATCGATGCGCATTTAAAGGTTCCGGCGCATTTCGTTCCCAGACAATTCGTTCAACGACTCATCGGTTACGACGTGGGGCGCATGTGACATTTGGTGCATGGGGCAACTGATGCACTGGATGTCTCGCTAACATAACCTTAGTTATTTCATTAACGAGACCTATGGATTTGTGGACTCTACTATCACTAGACAAATCATTAGGTTAGGTTAGGCTAGCGAGACATCTAGTGCACCAGTCGTCCCGTGCATCAAATGACCCGTGAACCAGACGTCCAGTGCGCCTTAGGTCGTTACCGATGAGTCGTTGAACGAATTGTCTGTGAACGATAGCTCGTGACGACGCCTTTAAGACTAAATTTACCAGGACAAGGGAGCATCGGCGTAATCTTCCGACCTTGTGAATATTATAGGAGGGGTTACCATATAGTTAAACGATAAATTAAGCATTTTTTTTAATGTAAATGTATAAAAATGTACCTTCTATTTAATATTTTTATACTAATTATTTTGTTAACAAAATACTGACCAATATTCAATTTATATACTAAGCGGGAATGTATAAAAAATATTGCCTATTTTTATGTCTGAAATTCATAAATTCTGGATTAAACTGTCATAAAATAACATTTTATGTTTTAATCCGTTTTTATTTACGTTATTTAAAACAAAGTAGACGATTTTCTTGGTATTTGTATTTCGTGTTCTTCAAATTAATAATATTTTATTTATACTGTGAAAGATAAGCCAAAAAAAATGATTACATTTCTTTTTATTTAGGCGAAAAATAAATAATCCCAGCGCTTCTCAAAATGCTTTTTAATTAATCTTCACCCCCAATTTGCGATGTTTGTTTTTCCTTGAAATTCGTTTGTTTTTTTCTTCTTCTTTACAGGTAAGTTAACCAAATCGCCTCCAGGTAGTGAATCGCTCCGACGCCCACGCTGTAAGTCTATCTGTCTTTAAACAGCGAATATCAAAGTGTGTGTCGAGAATTTTTTAAATCAAGCGCATGTAGGAGAGCATAACCGGTTAAAATCAGTGCGCTCTATGACGCTTGGATAAGATGACTGGACGCTGAATACGAAAAATATGTTACAATGTTTAGGTTGTTGAAAACTTTTAATACGTTAAACACAACCAGATTGAGGTCTCTTTTTTTTAAATTCATATCATTTTTAACCATAGTATTGTTTAATGACTGGACGCCCTTCGCCTCTCTACGTATTAAAAAAAATTATTACGTTTCATGTACTTTAATAAAATGATATATATGTTCTAGAAATAATTGTATTTAGTTGGTTAATGAATAATTTAATAATCATATACTTGTACCCACAGAAAAATTCAACTTTATTTATGAAAAGTTTAAAAAATGGTTCCATATTCCTCGTTAAGATATCTTTGTTACCTTAGTAAATATAAATATTCATAGTTTATATAAGCCTCGTTGACAAGAGTTCGAAGATTTGAAGAGAATGTTCTACTATAGAACATTCTCTTCACATGTTCTATATCAAATACTATATCACGCATATTTTATCGTTTTTCAATCAGCATTTTTATAGAGATAAAATGATTACTTTACGACACCCTTCTTGACCATATGGTCCTAAAAAGCAGCTCAAACTTTTTTGTGTGCATTTTTAATCAACCCTGGTATAATGCATTTTTAATTTGTAACAATTTATTTCAAGACAAAAGATGTTCCAAATTTGTATTTGTGCCGATTTTTCATACAACGGTTCCTTCTATGTTTTTATTTACTGTTGAACTGCCTCTTAGGACTTAAACCAATCCTCAAAAGTATCCGGGCTAATCATTTCGATCTTTTGAAAACATTCTAGGAATGTTGATTGTACAAAAAAAATTCTTGCACGTAAATTACTTAGATTATACATTTTGAAATTTATATTTGCCGTCTTTTCTCGTAATATATTTTTTTATTCTTTCTTTGCCTTCTTTTTACAACATTTCGCACGCGTTTCGGGTGGAAGGGAGGGGGGTAGAAGCGTGATAACGAATATAGTCTCACCACAGTAACCTCACGATCCCCCTTCTTGTTCATTATATGTCCTCCTTAAAAGCCGCAAATGGACCTGGCTGCGTAAATTTACCGTTTCCGCTTTGCGCGAAATATTTTCGGCGTCGCAAAAGTCACGTGCCGGAAAAAAAGAATAAATAATCACTGTTAAAATAATAATAATATAAAAAAAATTCAACGCTTAAGGTCGTTAAAATATAATTAACGCTGCCCTGTAGTCGAGTGTCTTTAACTTAAAACAAAATATTTTTGGTTCAATTCAAAAGAAAAAAATAAGAATTATAAAACTTATAACTTGTTTAGGACACGTACTTCAGATGCCGCAGGAGAGCATAAATTAAAGCTGCTTTTTGCTTTTTTAAACTTAGCACTCTATGTCTCGCTAAGCTAACCTAACCTAAGTTATTTCGTTAACGAGACATGGATTTCTGGACTCTACGATCACTGGACAAATCCTTAGGTTAGGTTAGCGAGATATCCAGTGCACCAGTTATCCTGTGCGTCAAATGTCCTGTGCTCCAGCGTTCAGTGCGCCCTAAGTCGTTACCGATGAGTCGCTGAACGAATTGTCTGAACGATAGGTCGTGACACCGTTCTTTGAATGCTGTCGGAAACTATTTATAAATGAGGGGACTATAATATTTAGATGCTATATCGAAGAAAATGATAATTCGGAAAACAATTTTTGCGGGATTGTTTAACATTGTTTCTTGTAAGTGTTTACTGGGACTATTAAAAATGTACAAAATTATGCCGAAAAAAAGCGGGTACGAAATAACAGGGCTCCACTTTATATATGCTCCAGATATTGAATGAATTAAAAATAACATCTTACTTAAGCTCCCGTTCTCGTTACCTACGAGTATTATGCGGCTGTATTGACTTATGTTCAGTTTTCAGGATAGCAACCGGAGAGCTGTATATATTAATAATATTAACAGGCAAGTTTTAAGTGTTTCACGTGATTGGTCCGTTATTAATTTAGCACGGTTTTAATGCCGTTTGCTCTGGAGCCGTTCCCGTTCCCGTCGGACTCTCTCGTACAATTACCATAACACACGGCATAGTACACGGTGTACCCATAAATGTTTCAAAAGCAATTTGCAATGTAAACTATGGTGTGGCGCTGCCTTGAATTTGCCAAACTGTGGCGCGCGAATATTTTGAATTAAGACTGAACATTCAGACCTCGAGAGCGTCGGACTAATCATCCGATTTCCTTAAAAATATATGATTAACATAACACCCTAAAATGCCCTCTTTATTAAGTCCCCGTGTTTCTGCCATGCAAGTCGTAAATAATCATTGTACAAACGAACGTGAAGAACTTCAGTAGCTCTCATTGAAAGCGAAACCGTGGTCTTTAATCAAATATTTAAATAAACAGTTCTTAACATGATCTATATAAAAACAAATTGATACACACATGAAAATCTACAGCAGATATCATAGTTTATTACATTTTTCTCTCTTTCATTTCGGAGATAAAGAAATGGCAGACGCTGGGATTCGAACCGCGAACTATGCACATTAGTTGTAATCTACACACAGCGATAATGACTGGATACTATTTTGACGTATTAATATTATTGGTACATTCGTATTATTTCAAATGGCGCTTTGTTGTAAATTGCTTTTATATATTTTATATTATCAACGGTATTACTATTTTTTATCGACATTTTTTTTATTTAGTTAATTTGAATTTTTCTGTTTAATAACGTATATCAAAGTCAATGCTAAAAACGTTAATTTTCTTATAGCTTTTAATTAGAGCGTTTACCACTGCAATGTTAGATATATTAATTTATTATTCATTAACAATAGCCTTTAACAATTAAGCTAACTAGGTGATAATTCATTGTTAATAGGTGTTTAATTACATGTTATGCGTTACACAGTCATATGCAATTACTAACATTATATTGCATTACTTACCTATCATTCCTATTAATTATCATTATTATAATTATCATTACGAATAATTGATTACAGAAATAATTATATATCATTGATTAATTATTGATTAGACATTTTATTAGTAATGTCTCATGGTAGATAAAAATCGTTCAAGGAATGTTTTATTATTTTTCACTTGTATAACGCAGTAATCGTGATCCACATTAAATCAGAGTAAAAAGCTCTTATTTCTTTAATATTTAAAATGGATCGCAATGAAACAAATATTTTTTGTCTTGTTTTATCATGGATTACACTGAGCAGTTCATTCACTTGCTGGAATACCGCGGTTTCGTCTTCAATGTTAAATCCGCTGTCCACCTTATATAGATTGTGTTCAGTGTGATCCATGTTAAAACAAGGCATAAAGTATTTATCTTCTTAATCATCATCAACATGTCCGCTCCAATTGGAGCATATGGACGTCACGAACTGCCGCAACAAAATTCTTATAGAAGCCATGTCAGCTTTGCCTCCCGCAGCTCACACGAGTACATTTTCTGTATATTTCCCGACCGCAACAAATTAAAAATATTTAATTTTATTTCTCATTTATGTTCAAGTGATAGTACATGTTTCGGACCCCATGCACATCCTGTGCAATGGCTTAACTCTTAAACGAAATTCTTGCAATTTAAAATAGTTATTTTCATTAGCACCACAGTTTTGACATTTCTGCGTTGCGGCTTAGAATCCATATTCAAAAGCTTGTCGGCAAGCCCGTGCGGTAATTCCGCTGTCCGCAGCTAGGGAAGGATAGAGGAAGGATGAGGAGGATATCCCCGAGAGACGACCTAAAGGCGGAGCAGTTCGGACGCGTCTTAATGGATTTATAAGGGCGGGATGATGACGATCAAATATTCACGAACAGCGATTCGTCGAGACTTCAATAATCAAAAGAGAGAACGTTTTCATCATACAGCCAATGCAACCCCGCAATAGGTTGCAGTAATGACTGCCTGTGAAGGATGTTAGATGATATCTGGAACATATGTTCCCCACAAATTGTCGCCACTTAGTTCTGTCAATTACTATTTATTAAAATTGGTGGTAGACGCGCCTGCATCGTTCCCATTCTTCTGTACGGCTGTCAATCTTATATAATGGTTTTGAATCGGATGTCTATGACGTTGGCAACATGCAGCGTTATGTCATATGCAAACTTGTAAGTGGCATAAAATCTACAGAGGAAAATTCACCACTACCATCTGTTTACGTTAAAAAGCCTATGCTTCTTTACCGACTGAAGTATGTAAGGCTGCCTTGTCCGCTCTCTCACCACGTCATTCCTCACTTCAACCTGTATTCTAAGCAGGCATCAGCTTTCGCAACACATTATATGGCTGGATTGGCATTTTTGTGATATATTGCAGCCGTAAAGAAGATTAGTGTCAAAATAGGCAGGCGCTGTATGGATGACTCGAAAAATATTTTTTTCTGTGTTTAAATATCCGAAGCTTGTTTCATTCTAATCCCTTCCCGTCCTCATACCTTTAATGTAATACAAACAATCGTTACTCCCGTCTAGTGTCATCGCATACACGAGACCCGCATCCTGGCTGAAGGAGCTCGGGACCCTTGTTCGGAACAAGCGCTAATCCCTGGGTTCAGATTAAACAAATAACACTCCAAACAAAGTGACGATCGACGACGCTCTCTCAGATCTAGCTCGAAAATATCACGACTTTAACAATCGCAAACATACCTGTATATTACCAAAGACAAGGTTTCCACTGGAGTGCGACAAGGCTGCATAACTAGTACGGCACTTGTAGAAGAGCTTTTCTTCAAGACCCAAGTTAAAACCGCCGGTAAATTTTCTTCATAAAAAAAATGTATGCAATTATATTAAAAATGCATGAAAACAAACAACAACAAATGTGCAATGTTCTAGAATTGTTTTTTTTATGTAAACACATACAGGAGAATACCAACAGTTGGTGATCTGGTTCATCTGTGATATTCTATGACGCTTTCCATGTTATATATGGTTAAGCGCTGCATGTGGAGTGTTGATCTGCCAACGTCATATACATCCGATTCGAATAGACTTTAGTCTACCACCAATTTTAATTAATAGGCTATGACTGGCATTTTACGAATGAGGGATCAAATTCACACCAACCGGGTGTATTTTAGAGCTCATAAATCGATTAAAAATATTTTTGATTTTAATCTCCGCCAAGCAAACGCTTTGACTATTGAGCTATACCCGCCGGCAAATGAGCTATACCGCCGGCGAATATGTTAATATAAAAATTGTAACAATATATTTTGTATCGTTTTGTAAAAACATTTTTTTATATATATTCTACGATGGTACTTCGCGCTACTTCTTGCTCGGCTCGTGCATACTTCGCGATTAACTTCACTTGTTCCGTTTGTATGGCAAAATGTTTGGAACGGAAAAATAAGGTAGTAAAAGTATGTTTCGTATCGGCGAACGAATGCTCGGGAAATCTCATACGCCACGTGTGGAGAATAGCAATGGGTTTGTTTTGGGTCGCTTTGCTGAACAAACCACGTGTATTATGTTCGCAGCGAAGGATTTTATTGCCATGCAGCTTGTGGAAACTACTCTAGTGAAAACATTGTGGTGTAGTGTACTATGATATCGTGCTAACTGCAAAACGATTTTTTTCTGATTTTTAAAAAAGTTTATCAACACTTCTATAACGTAGAAATAAGAGTCTCGCTATAGAAGAACATGCAAGGAAGTTAGTTATCGTGTCTTAAAGACACATTTATACAAAACCAACTGACATCCCTTGTCTAATTAAAGCACTCCAGATTCTTGGGATGTTAATTGTGATGCGTAGTGGATGGATGAGGAGTAGGTCGACAAAGCAAAGAGCACGCCGAGAACCACATTTGACATTTTACGTAAATAAAAAAATACTAACAAAATTCGGTGCTCCGTTTTTGACTTATTGTTTGATGTGCATATGGCTATCGCACATATAACTCGCCTCCAGCTACTACATCCACCTCGGTAATCAACTTCCCCTCTCTTGCCGCTGCGTATGTTGCCCTTGTACGATCCTCAATCAGCCAGAGGCTATGCAGCAAGTGGGAGGCATATCACCTCCCCTTATATATACATATGTTGTACTTGTATGTAACGTACATACAAGTGTACTGTCTATGTATTATAAATGCATGACATAATGTACCATAATTACAGCATTATTCGATTCACCATTTTCCGCACTAGACATTTATCGGCGAGTATAGCTTAGAGGTAAAGCGTTTACTTACCATATCAAAAGTCATGAATTAGATCCTCAATGACGAAAAACTGAAAATGATTTAAAATAACTTAAAAGATCTTTGAATATGTTGGTGCTTTAATTTGTTCACTCGTCCCTAAAATGCCAGTCATAACCTATTAATTAATATTGGCGGTAGACGTAAGTCGTCCCGTGAAAACAACATTCAAAAATAGTCTCCATATAAATGAATGTTGCGTGAATTCTAGGTTGTAGTCTATGACGTTGGTGGATTATCACTCCGCGTTCAGCGCTTTGTTGTCGTTCAAAATGGCAAGCGTAATAAAATCCATGGATGAGACTTTCTCATCACCGTTAGACGGTATTCACATGCGTTTGTTTACATTCTTTACAAAGATGGAACTAATATATAATACAATACTCAAATATTGAATTCCTTCTGCAACCACTCACGTCCGACAGACTCGTCTCACACTTGCTGAAGATAAATGTACGATTAATGCATATCGATTAAAAACAAACGATTTTCACCAGCATCCGTGTTTCCTTCTTCATACAATCTGAATCTCTTCAAGAAACACGTCAATATATACTTGCAATCTTCACAATTTGCACACAAACACAACACATATTTTTTAATCCAGCGTCCAGCTGTCCTAACTGAGCGGCTTAGAGACCACTATTTTCAACCGGTTATGCTCTCCTGCATGAGCTTGCTTAAAAATAACATATATCAATGCTCGTTATAACTAGTTTGTGACATAATCATTGTTCCCACGGTTCCTTGCTCCCATTCTCTCCCTGGTCGTGGGAGGGTTAAACCCACCCTCATATATGGAGCGTGCAATACCAACCCATGTATTATTATTAGATGCACCTATTAACCCCTACGTACCCCGATCTATAGTATACTTATTTATTATTATTATATTATGTACTCGGAACAAAAGTACATTACATGTATTTTTACATGGAAGGGTGACAATTCCAGTATATAATACAATTATTTATAATACGATAAAGGTTGTATGTACACCTAATTATGTTTTTTTTTATTGATTTTACATTGCGTTTATTAAATTTATTATTATCACATTAAATTGACAGTAAAAGCGACCTTTACTTTATGAGAAAAACCTTCTATTCCCGAATTTCACGTTTCTATAATTTCTCATATGTAATTAACAATTACGATTTGTGGATCGTGTTAAATTACCGAAGTTTGAATCAAAATTGGACGGAGACCAAAACTCGGATGTGTTGAGCCGCTCTTTAGGAGCATACGGTCCAGGCGTATCATTCGATTTCAATTAAAATCCTCCGATTAAAAAAATCACGTAACGTTTGCCTCGGATACTATAAATCCAGTATCTTCAAGTCCCCGGACACTGCTTTGGATATCACCGGAAATCATTTATGATTTCAGTGGACTTTCAGGTGTAGAGATGTCGTGGGTAATGGTTCTCCTCTTTGGCCTTTCGCATCCAGGCTACTCACGTTATTCTTCTGATGTAGTCAATCCATCTTACAGAGGGTCGGCCAACGCTCCGTTTGCTAGTTCTTAGACACCACTCTTAACACTTTTCTTCCCCATCGACTGTCGTCTCTTCGTCATATATATATCACATTGCCACTTGAATGTGCCTATTCTTTGTGTCTTTGTGTAGCTTCCACTACTTGAGTTCTTCTTCGGATATCTTCATTTCGGATTCTTTTTTTAGAGACACTTCTCATGGATCTCTCCATGGCACGTTGGGTGACTTTTATTTTGTCGGCAAGACCTGCTGTTAGATTTCACATCTCTGCGCCATAAGTTAATACTGGGATGATGCATTGGTTAAACGCCTTATTTATGTATGCTTTGCCTATTTATGATTCAAATGGACTTTAGGGGAGCATAGATGATTTGGGTCAAAGACATTGGCAATTGGCTTTTTTAAATTTGTATTGACCATATATTCTTGGCGTGGAAAGGTATGAAAAAATTGGTTGCTTAAAATATCCAAATCTTTGTCTTGGAAATAATTGATGCTGTATTTAATCCGATGCGGCCCGGCATTGTTTTTTCTTCCCCGTTCGGCCCTGTCTCTTGCAGTTTAACGAAGGGGTCGACGATGAGTATATACCACAGCGTGCATATACATAAATACACATAAATACACATAGTGGGGTGAGGGGGTCTAGGAAATGAGAACGAATGGTATAAAAAGTCCCCCTTTGTCGCAGAAGGCAGCTGCAGGGCACGCGCGCGACTTGGGTGCGTTCACACAGGGCTTTAAAACGCGCGTTTCATGCCAACAGCGATGTAAAATCGAGGGTACGTAAGATCCATCTTTTTTTAGATAAAAAATAAAGATTCCTGAAATAAGAGACAATTTATACATATTGGTATTTATGAAGTACTATAGAAATAGAAAACAATCAAGGCATGCAACAATAAGCTCAAATTCTCATTAAACAGACGGCTCCAACAAATTACTCCTTCAAACAAATTCGTGGAGCTCGTGTCTGAACTGGGCCTCCCTTGCGTGGAATATTTTAACATCCGAGGCGATGTGGTTGAACAGTCTGATCCCTATTTGGGTGTGTAGTGCAGTACTTAATCTGCCATATAAAAAAAATACTTGCATTATATATTATAAATCAAAATAAATTTGCGTGGGTTCGATCTCCACAAATAACAATGATTTTTAATCGATTTATAGGCTTCAAATACCTTGGTTGGTGTGAATTTGATCTTATACCCGTAAATTAGCAGTCATAGCCTATTAATCAAAATTGGCTGTAGATAAGAGTCCTTATGTGAACATTGCCCATTCGTCGTGAGCCCACGTTAAAATAAATAATGTGGCGGGAATGCCGAGCTGTAGTCTATGACGCTAGCGGATCAACATTCCATATGCAGCGGAAGTCATATGCAAAATGGTAAGCTTCATAAAATCCACAGATGAAATTTCTCCACCACCATCTGTTGGTATTATCACAATGGCAGAGCTGAGCAATCTTCGAAAAGGCAAGCGTCGTACAAGTCTTTTAAAATAATTATACATGATTCTTCTTCGTAGTATCAATCCGGTGGATTGGTTTGCAGCAACAGAATCTTGCATCGCGATCTCCAAGCAATCATTTTTTAGGCGGATGAACCTTTGTGGTCAACGGCATTAGGATGTTGGAATAAAGGGGAAAATACCACATTAAAGGTCTTAAAGACATCCCATGTATCAGCAAAAAAATGATTGCTTGGAGATCGAAACATGATTATGGGATATAATATTTTTCTACACAGCTTACTTAAACATTAAATAGAAAGTTTTTTTAAAGTTAAACTTTTTATAATATATATGTCGCATGCAATTCGAACCTCTGCTTATTGAGAGGACGCCGTATTATTCGCTGCATCGCTAATACGAATATCATGCTTTTGTGGGCTTGGAAAAAATATTAATTTCGATTTGTTGGACCATAGCGAGAATTCATTTTCCACACCCTCGCTTGGTGTATCCCAGAACCTCTATACTACGAATATATAACAGCAAATAAGTGCATATCTGTCACAAAAACTGCATCCAAAATGTGAACTTTTTTCATGTAAGCTTTTAAAAAAATAGTACACGCATGCAGGAGAGCATATCGGTCGAATGAAGTGGTCTATATAGCGAATGGAAAGGGTGTGTGATGTTTTGTGTACATAATTGGGTAGATTGTAAGTGCATCTTGAACTGATTTTTGAAGACATCCTGATTCTAAGGAAGAGGATTTTCATATTTTGAAAGCGCATTCTAAAACTTGTCTGCACTTTACCCGCCTCACACCCGCATCACAATGGAGGACAGTTAAGCCTCCTTGATGATGCGGTCATTCAGATTATGATGGAAGTTAGATTCTCTCACCGAAAATACGAGCAAAAATTGTAAATGCGTGGAATATTTTTTTAGTGGCCACAAAGTCTGCATGCCCGATAGCTTGTCTGTGACTTTTTGGAATGCATATTGAAAATCGCCTGTTTGAAGTGTATTTTTTTTTATACCTTGAAAAGTGTTTAGGTTAAGCCGCCCATTAGGATAAATGGTCTAGGCCTCGGGAACGTCAGGCAAATCAACTGATTTCCTTAAAAAATCCGATTACCAGATCACCAAAAAATATGCCTCCGATACTTCAGTATCTCCTCTTTAAGCGCTTGGACCTCTGGTTTTTTTTGAGGTTGTCGGGAACCATATTTAGTATGTTTCCATGTGGACATTCACGAGCAGATATTTTACTAGACATAACTAAATGACAGCAATTTGTGGTGACCTTAGTTCCAGATGTGGTACGAATATGGGAGAGAAGAATATTGTTTACGAGTGAAAGATTTATGAAGTGCAAGAAATCGCGTTCTCGTTAGTGTGATTATGGCTTACTAAACGCTACCCAGTAGTAAAAAAAAATGATAATTTACGTGTTCGGCAGTACTTTGCTTTTGGGTGGTAGCATGTGGTGGCTATATGACCCTAATTGGGAACGGATATCACGCCCTGTTCACTGGACAATTGGCCTTTTTTATTACTCAGGTAGAACAAGGTACGAGTATAATGTAATTTCCTGTGAACGGTTGTACATTTTTTTACAGGAAATTTAAAATCGATAAACCGTGAATATTTTGTAAGCATTTCATCACCTTTTGATTAATTATTGTTTGAATTAACTTGTACGTCTTCTTCTTTTATTATATGGCTTAGTGGTTAAAGCGTTTGCTTTCCAAACCGAAGGTCGGTGTTCGTTCCCCAAGGAAGTTTATAATGTATTTTTTAATTGATTTCAAAGCTTTAAAGCACCCTCGCGGTTGGCATGAATTTGATCCTTTACCCGTAAAGTGCCAGTCATAGCCTATCGAATTAAAATTGGTGCTATACGAAAATCTGCCCGTCAATATCACCCATTCCCACTCCATACATATACAGCGCTTTTAGTCATATATTATGTAACTTCGTAAGCGTTTTAGAATCCACAGATGAAATCCAACATCATACATCACCATCTGTCAGTATTCTCCTGTATGTGTTGAATATTTTATTTTCATTATTCATTATAATTCGTCTACAACTGAATTAAGGTTGCTATAGACAGCTGCTATAGTGTTATTGCTCACCCCATAGGTTTAATTCAGTAATTTTGGCAATAGGCGTATATACCCCATCAATTCCACCATTAATCGCTCGACCGGTTCTCAACACTTTCATCGCATCTGTCCATAAATTCTCCATTGTCATGCAAATGTTCACCAAAACCCTCTTTCAGATACGCTCGTGCATAATGATCATTATCAACATCATTATCAAGTGCAGCAACTAGACCAGAGTTATGGCGTCCTGAAGCATTGCTTCCAAAAATATATTTTATATATTTATATTTTACAAAATACTTTCTAGACTTTTAAAATAAACTTGGTTTGAAAAAAGAGCATTTGTCTTACAAATAACGGGACTCTTAGGTTATTTCTCCAATCTTCGAAACACAGACGTAAGATTACTTCCTACCGTACGGTCTCTGCTACTCTGCACTCAAAGAATTACTTCCACCTGCACCCACGCACAACCGACAAACTCGTCTTACACTTACTGGACATTTATACATTGTTATTGTATGTCGACCAATAACTGCTGGATTTTAAAATTCATTATTAAATGCCGGTAAACTCTGGGATGCTCTTCTAGTATCTGTGTTTCCTCCTTAATACAAATTGGATCTTTTCAAGAAGCATATCAATATACACTTGTCATCTCCCCAACTTAACAAAAACACAACAAATGTGTTCTAAATACATCGTCCAGCCGAACTGAATATCATAGGCCCACTGGTTTTAACCGGTTGTAGTCCAGCATGCGTTTTCGTAACAAAAAGTGTAGAAATGACATGAGCAGAGCCAAGAATTATATTTACAATTATTAACATGGAAGACATAGAAGCTTTGATATCCGAAGAATATTTATCAATTTATTAACCAGTTTTTAAGGAGGCCGAGTGATCATCACGACGCTTCAGAGATTTTGATCGCTCGGTACTAAGCATCAGCTCAACTCAATAGTATAGACACAGACTATTATTTCTTTTGCTTCATTGGTATTCAAACCTTCAATTTTCACTTAGCAACTAAGCGCGTTCTCCACTGTGCTATGCCCTCTACTACTGCCCATTAAGTATTTTACTGTCAACCGATATCCTATCGATGAATGCTTTACATCTGTTCATAAATTTAATTTTCATTGTCATTGTAAGTGCACCCTAATCCACCCCTTTTGATAATTCAGAACAACCAATGTGTCATATAGTACATACTATTTACCGAATTTATAGTTTTTTTTCCTAGGGTCACTTGAAATACGTAAAATCGAGATTTCACTGAACCAGTTCTTAGGATATCCTCATAAAGGAGGCCTGCAAGAACCATAAAAGCCATATCTTCCAATATCCAATGGATGGTCTCAATGCCAGTTTTTGGCCACCGAAACTAAGTTATTTCTCCTTCACGTGGATTTGATGGGGGTCCATATTCCCTGCTTGTCCCCGCTCTGTGACGGTCTCAACCGGTAACGAGGGTTACGTTTATAAATGCTTCACTCCCAAACGCGCACAATATATTTAGATTGTCTGCTCCGGGAATAGGAAATAAGGGAACACACCGAAGACCCTCAAACTCGCTACCAAAAAATAAATAATTCACAAATACTACCAGTGCTTGCGGTTGATGTAATTTCATTCAAACAAAAACCAAAACATATTTAATTTTTGTTTGTATACAATTCCAATACAAATAATATTTGAGAATAAATTCATTGATTGATGCTTTGCAAAAACAGGAAAGCTTCCCGCATGAGCCTTCTCAATCCCACGCCCTCCTCATCCAGACCTCCTGCTATTCATCTGATATCGTCAGTCCGTTTGCCAGTTCTTCGACGCCCTCAAACACTTTTTATTCCCCATCGATCGTATTTTCGACATATATGTCACATTGCCACAGTGAGAGTGTGCCTATTCATTGGTTAGCCTCGACTACTTGAGTTCTTTTTCGGATATTCTTGTTTCGAAATCTTTTTGAGACATTCCGAACATGCATCTCTTCATGGCACTTTGTCTGTCCTTTATATTATGATTAAGACCTGGTGTTAAATTTATTCCTGCGTCACTGCGCCATAAGTTAATACTGCGAAGATGTATTGGTTAAACGCTTTAGTTTTAAGACATTGCATAATTTTCGTTTAAAAATTTACTTATAAGTTTTCCAAATGCTGCCCATCCTAATTGCATTCACTTGTCCATTTCTTTCCAGAAGTTGTTTCATCCTAGTTGGATTACTTGTCCTAGATAAATATATATTCATTTACAACCTCTAATTGTATCTGACTGCTTATGATGGCTTTATCCATGTTTTATTTTTTTAACAATTTTGTTCGACGCTTCATTGAGGTTTAGAGCATGTCCTGAAGCTTATCGGGTGATTCAACTATTAGCGTTATGTCATATGCAAATCGGAGGTGAGAAATGTACATGTACGGTATACAAGATGTTGCATTTTATTGCAAATGCAGTTTTGGAGCCACCGGTACAGGGGATATGACCCCCTCCTATAACGCCGTCCCGATAACAAAGGGGGCCGCCCTTTGGAAACATCTGGTCGCCGGGTGCGCGCGAGACAAACGACCAATCAGAACGCAGCACGCCAACCCGCCAGACTGCGACGCTTCCAGAACATTCCGCCTACCTTCCTGCTGCATCACCCTTCAACCAGCATCAAACACCGTCTCTTCGAACCAATAATGTTACATTTCCATATTTACGCCGTTGTTCCATCCAAACTTTGGTCTGGATCATGTTGCTAAGCGTGTGTCGCTGGTTGAGCCCCTTCTTAGGACCGAATGGCCGGCCTCACAAACATCGATCATTTCATCCGATCTTATGAAAAATCCAGTTAACAAATCACTGAAAATATGCCATGGATACACAACAGTTGCCGACTCGGTAAGTCCAATATGGAGATCGTCGGGAACTATATATATACTCGTTCCCATGTTGGCCTTCAGACAACGGCAATGTGTGGAGAGTTTTTTATTTCTGGATGCGGAAGGCGAATAGGATGGAGACTCATGCGGAAGGCCTACGTTCAAGAGTGGACGGATTGTTGTCTCTCAGGCTATTGACGATGGTGATTATTTTGGGTTCGATCTCCTACGAAGCTTAAAAATATAAATCATTTTAATCGATTACTAGCATTATATAATATACGAGTACATACCCTCGGTTCGCGTGGAATTGATTCCTCTACTGAAACTATACTTAAAATATATAAATATATAGTTTGTAATTAGATTTATTTAATTAATATTGTAATATCAAATACCTACACGTGCCCCACGCTAAACATGAAATTCTCGGTATTCCGAAAATATCTTTTACAATATGAGGCAATATTTCACGGCGAATCTTCTTCCCGGAAAGGTATTTTATTTATTTATTTTATTTTATTTTCCGCGTTGATGAGGGTATCCGCGCCTCTCACGGGATTCACGCCACTTCTAATACACAAAGGATAAATCGAGCGCTCGCAGAGGTGGGGTTGGGAGGAGCCGACTTGATGGAGACTCACCAAAAATGAAAAATACATCACCATCACCGTATCTGCTAACCTAACTTTAGTATATGGCTATCACGAATTGCCGCCACGAAGCTCTGTAAGCAGCTATTACCGCGCGTCATGCCATGTCAACTCTGCCTCCTAGAGTACATTCAACGTATAGTTCTCGCGCAAGCCCGTGAGCTTGAAGAAAAGGCAGGTGTATTTTATGCTTTCCAACGGAAATCTTAGTGAACGTCCCAACTAAGTCCGCCGTTCTTTCAATTCTTTCATTTTATTACGATCCTGAAATAAGTAAATATAAAAAAGAAAAGAAAGTCTCAATGCTCATTAAACAGACTCCAACAAATTATTCTTCCAAACAATTTAGCGGAGTTCGTCCCTGAACTGGGCCTCTCTTACGTGGAATATATCAACATCCGAGGCGATGTGTTATAACAATCTGATCCCTCTCCTTCCTTCGCCCCTTGTGACCGACTGGTATGTAAAGCTGCCTTGTCCGCTCTCTTGCCCCGTAATTCTTCAATAAGTCATAACATTGCACCCGCAGTATTATTCTAAATCAGGCATCTGCTTTCGAAACCCGTTATACGGCTGACATTAGATTTTAGTGATATGTCATGATTCACACCCGTGAAGAAGAATGGAGACGATTCAGGCGCTTTATACACCTCAATTTGTTTTGATCAAGTAAAGCTGTGATTCCCAGGTATATTTATATCCTGTGTGTGTCTAAAATTAAATAATTTATAAATAAGCAAAAGGAAATGCGCCAGTAGTAAAATAGTACGCCGTTAAACCATACAATACCGTAACTGGATTGATCTGACGGACGTCACACGTGATATCTAATTATAGAATGATTCATATTGAGATTGAGCGAGCGGCACACGTGTTAGTGCAAATACGAAGGCTTTATTTGAGCGAGTGGGTGTCGGTCAAGTTCAAAAAAGATACCTCAATTTTTATTATACTATTGTGAATCTATCTTATTCTTACGCTTTATTTTTTCTATGGTTATACTATTGAATTCTTTCTCTTAAGCAGTTTTTTGCAGTAACAACAATTCTTCAGAGGAGACTCCCGCTGGACTTATCACATGCTAACTTATTATATTCTTAATGAGCGCATTGTCAAGGAGATTTGATATGGGTCTACGGATATAGCTTAGATGTAAAGTGTTACGTTACCAAAGTTCGAACGTACGATTCCCGAGGCAGATTTATATGTATTAAAAAAATTATCGATTTCTGAACTTTATAAATACACCCGGTTTGTTTGAACTTAATGCCTCACTCGTAAAATTCCAGTCATAGCCTATTAATCAAACTTGGTAGTAGACAAAATACGCCCTGTAAAAACCACCAATTCATGATTAATGGATAATGCGTGAATGCCAGACTGAAGTAAATAACGTTGGTGGAACATCACTCCATATGAAAACCGTATGTAAAATGGCAAGCGTCACAAAATCCAACGATGAGATTTCTCTGCCACCATCTGTTGGTATTCTCTGTATGTGTTTACATAAAAAAAATAAATGTAGTTCACTTTAGTGAATTTATCTGTGTGATGCGTGTAAACTGCAGTCACTTTATTCATGTCCGCTCCTTAGTTGCAGCATATGTGCGCCATTAAGTTGAGCCAGATCTTCTTCTTCGTAGTATGAATCCGGTAGATTGGTTTGCAGCAACAGAATCTTGCATCTCGATCTCCATTCCTCTCCGTCCTCCGCAACCCTCTTCAGCTCAGCATAAGAGCTACAACTCATATCCTCGAACACTTGCTGCAAATACTCCCGTCTAGGGCGCCCTCTACAGTTTCTACCCTCAACCAGATCGTCATATTGTAATGTTGTGTGGAAGCCCACACTTTTATCAAAACATGTAAACCCGAAATGGGACACCGCTTGTCTGATCTGCGCAGGGCGCTGTAAGCGGACACGCATGCCGACGATTGAATGTCAACCGTGTACATGTGGTCACACGTCATCCTATCCTGAATAAATAACAAGACAAAGAATTCTATAAACCAAAACATGCTTGTGTCTAAATTGATGAAATGTCATTTTTCTGTTGTTTATATTAGTCATGTATAAGTATTGTCTCGTTTCTGCAGCGCGGCGTCTCGCTCGTACGCAATCGTGAGTGCAAACGTAAAAATACTATGTATTGTTTGAAACGAAAAAAAACGAATCGCATAAACGAGCACGTCTATAGTAAAGAACTCTTTGGCATCGAGAGAGATTTAAAATTATTTCCTTTGCATTTAGATAGTGTGGGTTAAGTCGCCTGTTAGCTCAAAATGGTCCAGGTGTCTAGAGCGTCAAGCTAATCATCAGATCTTCCTGAAAAAATATGATTAACATCACTTAAAAATGTGAATTGGATACTATAGAATCTATACGTATCATCAATAGTTCCTGCCCTGAAAATAGCCGAGAACAATATATTCAATTCAATTCTTTATTTCCTTCAATAACATTACAAAATATTTTATATTTTAATTAATTATTGAAGTATTTACATATAAGCTAGGCGTTGTAAATGTATTGACTCATTTAGTGTCAATGACCTCACACTTAGAACTAGTGTCGGGATACGCAAATAGTTGGACTTGTAACAACAAAAACCATGTCAGAAGTATACATATCATGTTTGACACACAAATAACACGGCATTATTGTTACAAAATCAAACGTCCAACATTTCGCATCAGTCAACATCAGTACTGAATCCGAAGCATTATTACACCAAATATTTTTTTTTTTTTTTATGTAAACGCATGTAGGAGAGCACAACCGGTCAAGACCAGTGCACTCTATGACGCTCAGCCAGGGAGGCTGGACGCTGCATGCGGGAAACGTGTGTTGTGTTCGTGTTTGTGTGTGGGTTGGGGAGATTGCAAGTGTATATTTATCTGTTTCTTGAAGAGATCCAGATTGTAGGAAGGAGGAAACACAGACGCTGGAAGAGCATTCCATAGCTTACCGGTGGCATTAAGGAAGGAACTTTGGAAGCTGCTAGTTCTTGGTCGACATATATTAACCGTGTATGGATGTTCGGCAAGTGTAAGACGAGTTTGTCGGCTGTGAGTGGGTGCAGGAGGAATTAGTTCTTTAAGTTCCGAAGAGCAGCGACCGTGGTAATAACGGTAAAAAGACTAAGAGAACCAACCTTACGTCTGTGTTCCATTGATTGTAGATTAGACGTAAGGGTGTCATTGTTTATCAAACGAATTGCTCTTCTTTGAACTGAGTCAATTAAGTTTAGAAGGTATTTTGGGGCTCCAATCCAAAGGTGACTGCCGTATTCAAGGATAGGTCGGATTTGTCCTTTATATAGAAGAAGAAGTTGTTTATCGTTGAAATACCGACGTGATCTATATAAAACACCTAGTTTTTTGGAAGCGAGACCGGCTTTACACTTAATTGACTCGTAATATTTGACATTATTCGATATTGATAATCCAAGCATGTTGATGGAGCTTGCTTTCGGAAGAGAACAACCGTTGAAAGATACAGGATCCATAGCAGTCTTCTTGGTGGAGAAAGTACATGATTGGGTTTTTGAAATGTTGAAACTGACGAGGTTAAGGTCGCCCCATCGGCAAACCCTTTCAAGAGACATGTTCATTTCTTCACCAGAAAATTCCTAGCAGCAGATAGTTCCGAATGTTTCGGAGGTTTTTGGAAGATTATACTCTCATGGACAGTGCTGTCGTCGGCATAACAGTGAATGTTTGCGCATTGAAGCAGATCATTCACATGCAGAAGGAAAAAGTGGGCGAACCAGAGCCCTGTGGAACTCCTGAGTTGATTTTATGGCAAATATGTCAATATCTTCACTCAAGTTGGTTTCAACCACTGTTCACTGCGATTCTTTCGTCATACACGTATCCAGGGTTGAACGATGGTCCTTTCAGGCCACACTTCAGGCTCCATGAGAGACTCCAGCGAAGTCGCGATGACACCGACTTTGAAAGAAGTTGACAGCGTCCGTCTGCTGACAATCCTCCTTATATTTGTTCCCAGGTGTACCTACAAGTGCAGGGATGTCTTGCGATAAGGCATGAACACATATTGA
This sequence comes from Glossosoma conforme, assembly GCA_022606575.1. Lineage (NCBI taxonomy): Eukaryota > Metazoa > Arthropoda > Insecta > Trichoptera > Glossosomatidae > Glossosoma > Glossosoma conforme. The sequence continues at coordinate 3,925,857 of JAGTXR010000011.1, read as the reverse complement.
CAGAAATGCATTACGATAATGTAAATTTAATTAAATTAGGGTAATGGCAATTGATATAACTGATTGTGCAGCCATACGCGCTAGATATGGCATTAACGCGAACTACATATTACATCTAAAACATCAAAAAAAAAAACAACGGGAGCACTGACCAAAACTATGATGTGCATTGACTTAAGTTGCTTTTTTAGTTTTTGATATGTGTTATTACTTATTAATAACACAATAAACATTATAAGAGTAAATATATAATTTTCGAGTCGTCACTGTTGCCATTCGCTACCTTAATTTAGCTGAATTCCAGCGGCGTGCTTATTATATTATTTATACACATTTTATTGTTTAATTATTGTATGTGTGTACGAGAAAGAGCAGATGTGTTCGAATGGCATTATGGAGAACGGGGCACGCGTCCGCGCACCTGCTCTGGAGAACAGCTGTTAGGGCAACCGTAACCGATAACACGCTTAACACATTCACCGTGTGTGACATCTATAGCGGTCACTTTGCAGCTTTAATCTACTGTTGTAATAACATTAAGGTTATCAACTGACAATACTTGGTGAAACTGAAAATTTTAATTAAAAAAAAAAATAACAAATTAAAAATATTTAGTTTTGATTCACATTTAATTTGATAGATATTGCGCTTATAATTAAAACACTCTATTAGTGTTCCTAAGGTGGGTAACGAGCTCCTTCTGAAGGCTTTTATTCTCAGTGACCTGTACGCCTTGATATCTGAAACTCTCAACCATATCAACGTTCTGAAACACACTGGTAAGTGCACGGTTAAATTTTTCGTTTTTATAATTTATTTATTAAGGTATAACTCTGTTATCTATGTCGTTTGTTGACAATTTAAACAATGGCGTGCGTATGCGCGTCGCGTGGATACTCGATAAACCCTATTCACCGCTCGAGATAACTGGCTTCTGACAGACTAACTCCGCAACCCGATAATGGAGCTACCTACTATTTAAAGTGGCGATAAGAAGCACGAGATTGAGTCTAGTATACACGGTGAGTGCTGCAAAACGATCACTGACAATGCGACAGATAACTGACTGACTTATGAATGCTTAACGAGTTTGAAGTATTAATTTAATGGTACATATTTTTAAGGCCAAATGATCTAGAAGCCCAAATATGAACTAAATAATATTGTTAACTTTTCACTTAGCCAATAGGTTCATCCTGGAGTGAACTATGATTATCGTTAATTTAAATAATGACACAGTTACATTTAATCCTTACATATCCATGACATACATTTAACCCATTACTACATTATATACAATACATGTGATGAACTCATGAAGCTCTCATTGTTAGGGACACAGCGGTCTTCATGTTTGTGAATAAACAGTGCTCAACATTTTCCATATACAAGTTAAAAACATATATTGGGACGATCTCCTTAAAAATTCTCATTAACTGATAATTCCAAATATGCATCGGGAACTACAGCAGCCGTCTCTTTTAGGTACTTTCTAGGCTCCCGTTCTAATTATCATTAGGAACCGTATATATTCCCAGGTGAACATTTAAGTGCAGAGTTGTCTTGGATTCTTCGTAGTAGTATCAATCCGGTGGATTGGTTTGCAGCAACAAAATCTTGCATGTTGATCTTCACTCTTCTCGATCTTGGATTAAGGAATGCATATTGACAACCATCGAAACTGAGTGGCAGCAATTTGTGGTGACTGTGTGCTCCGAAAATGGATCGCATATAGAAATATATTAAATATATTTGAGTGTAATAGCAGGCCAGACAGTGGCAACCGTCAGAACTGAATGACAACACTTTTGATGACCATATGCTTCAAATATGGAAAAATATATATGTATCAGTACAATAGAAGCTGAATGCCATGTTGATTGCTTGTTTACACGTATATCGTAAACGCTGGCAGTGTTGCGAGTAGTTCGCCTGGGCGACGCTGGCGCCAGCGAACCGGAAGCGCTGCACGCACTTCCGGCGTCTTCCGCTTCCGGCCGGCCATTTTGTGACACACGACAAGATGGCGCCGCGGGTCTTATCGGCACCGAACTGGATAAACATTTGCATGTCCGCGCACGCACCGACGAGCCTTAGTAGGTCATCACCCCGGGGAGTAATTATGCTTTACCATACATTAATATTTTTTATTACTATTACATATAAACGCCATATTGCGTCATTACAAACTTTTCAATATAACAATTCACGTTATGTTTTTGCTTATAACCGATGCCTTAACGGAGCATATAAACAATCGCAAGCAGGTATTACGAAGACATGGGGAATCGGGTCGATGTAGATGCAGTTGTTGTATAAACTTCACTTTGTTAGCAGGAGAGCATAAACTCGCGCTGTTCTGGAAAGCCGATGGAAACTATAATATATATTGATTGTATTCGCGGCTGATACACTGGCAGCTTAAAGAGCTTGTGACGTTTTTATGATGATGATGATGATGATGATGAGTAATCGAATATGCATGTCGAATAAGATGTAAACTCTGTCAAACACTGTTGATATAGCTTACTGGTTAAAGCGTTTGCTTACCTAAATGAAGGCCAAAAAATATCGTAAAATGCCAGTCATAGCCTATTAATTAAAATTGGTGGTAGACGAAAGTCGTCCCGTGAACACCAGTGAATTCCTGTAATAATTGGATGAAGAGGGAATGTCGGGTTGTATCCATGACATTGGCGGCTCAACCCTCCATATGCAGCGGTAGCTATATATAGCATGGTAAGCGTCATATAATCTACAGATGAGACTTCAGCATCACTATCACCATCTGTTGGTATTCTCCTGTACGTACGTAAAATAAATATTAAAAGCTTGTGAATAAATGCTGACTGATTGAATAATAAAAAATAATAATATACACAATCTGAAAATATACTATAGAGACATCTGTCGTTATACGATGGTAACAATGGTATAAATACAACTTATTCCGCGCATCAGTTCGGGCAAGAGATGGTCGAGTGGTCTAGGGTAATGAACAAAGAGCAGTGGTTGGTTCCAAGGCTCGCTGGTTTGCATCCCGCTTCTGCCGATATTTTTTCTGAATGAATTGATGCGTATAAAGAATTTGATGTATAGTATGTGTATATTTAATTACTAAAAAAATGTGTTTCAATGGGATGAGAAAATATGTTGTATTTCAGGTTGTTAAGTTTTTGTACATCCTGAAAAAGGATGTTGGAGTAAAAGACAGAGATAGCTAGCTGTACAATCGCCTCTGTCCTGTTATTAGTCTTAAAGTTTAGTTTCGCTTGTGCCGGCCATTAATTTGTCATTAGGGCTCGCGACAAAGGGTCCACTGATGAGTAATTGCGATAATTAATCGTAACGACAGTTATTTCGCGACACAGAGACTAATTATCATCGAGAATAAATTGCTAAATTAATTGATACAAATTGATAGGGACCAATAGCTTAACTTGTACGATATAAAACTACAAAACATTATCAACACTATTATATTCTTCTTCGTAGTATCAATCCGGTGGATTGGTTTGCAGCAACAAAATCTCGATCTCCACTCCTCTCGATCCTCTGCAGTCTTCTTCAGCTCAGCATAAGAGCTACAACTCATGTCCTCGAACACTTGCTGCAAATACTCCCGTCTAGGGCGCCCTCTACAGTTTCTACCCTCAACCATCTCTTCCACAATGTCGTGAAGAAGACCATCGTGACGCATGATGTGACCGACCCATCGGGCTCGCCTCTCTTCATATCCTATATTGTTTTATTATTTATTACATCAGCATTTATAGAGTGTTTTTCATGACCAAAAAGTCATTCCAAAAGCCTTTCTTTGCCTCTCTTCAGGCATAAACATGTGTTTTGAGGATACCTCCGTTTTCAGCTCTCTTATACTTTCTGTCAGCGACTTCCTAGCTGTTGGTGCTGCGAAACTGAAAACTCGATTGCCAAAGATCGTGCTAGGACTACCTATCATCAACTGTAGGGTAATTCTACTTGCTAATTTATACGTGCATATAGATCACACTGATTACTGTTTATTCACTTGTTGGAAAACCACAGTTTAAATTTCAAAAGACAGCTTCATAATTTCCCAAATTCATTTATTCATTCATTCATTAAATTATCGAAAACCCCTTCCTTAACGTCAAAAGCTCAACCCATACCCCCTCCACTTGGTCACATCATGCGACACGATGGTCTTCTTCACGATATTGTGGAGGGGATGGTTGAGGGTAGAAACTGTAGAGGGCGCCCTAGACGGGAGTATTTACAGCAAGTATTCGAGGACATGAATTGTAGCGCTTATGCTGAGCTGAAAAGGGTTGCGGAGGACCGAGAGGAATGGAGATCGAGATGCAAGATTCTGTTGCTGCAAACCAATCCACCGGATTGATACTACGAAGAAGATACCCCCTCCTAATTATTTATACATTAGTATGCTTGAACGTGTGAAACTGATGATGCTTTCATTGAAGGAAAAAACCGCGTCTGCCTGCAAGTGAAAAATGACTGTAAAAATCTTCTTTAGTGTCTACGTGTAAAGTTTACAAGATCAACATATATACAGGTATATATATATATATGTATCTATATAAATAAAAATCAATGTCTGTCTGTCTGTCGGTGTGTATTTGATGCATTCCGACACCATTAACCCGATTGCGATAATACTTTGTCGAATTATTGCTGATACTAAAAGGAAAAAGATAGGATACTCAAAATTTGATTTAATTACAAAAATTAATTGAATATTTACGTAAAACATGTTTTCATACAAGACTATTGTAATACAGAACGGCCAATTTAGAACATTGTGTTTCCTTGGCAACGCCGTAAACAACAATTCACTCACCTGAAGTTATTATAAGTAGGTACTAACGTAAGGTACTGAATATTTAGAAACAAAATTCGATTTTCGAATAAACTATTTCAATATTTGAATTTTTGACGACTTTTTTGTTTATCGAATTAAAATAAATATAACGTATTAATTGTGTGTGATATACAGTAGAAAGAGTTAATTATGGAATTCTAATTGCTGGTCGGCTTCGGATAGTATTATATCATAATTTAATAATTAATTTAAAGTAAAAAATTAATAAATTAAAAATATGTAGTTTTGATTCACAATTTATTTTAATGTTTACATGTTTCGGCCTTCCTGAAGACCATCTTCAATAATGAAAAAATAAAAACAGGCCGTGGCTTATATAGGTATGGACAAGATCCTATATTAATACACACATATTTACAGGTTGTATATGTGTGCGGGTACAACAATTGAAAAAGGTTATTTTAAAAATTAATTGGTATGTGATTAGTCTTAATGTATTGAGATATTTTTTTTATTTAATTTTTTTATTTTTTTATGTAAACACATACAGGAGAATACCGACAGATGGTGATAGTAATTTTTTGTCTCATCTGTGGAATTCTATGACGCTTACCATGGTGCATATGGCTAAACGCTGCGTGTGGAGTGTTGATCCGCCAACGTCATAGACTACAGCCCGAGATTCACTCATCATCCTTTATTATTACAGGAATCTACTATGAATGGGTGGTCTTCACGGGATGACTTTTGTCTACCACCAATTTTAATTGATAGGCTTTGACTGACATTTTACGGGTGATGGATCAAATTCACACCAACCGGGGTATTTTAGAGCTCAGAAATCGATTAAAAATCCTTTTTTTTTTAATCTCCGTCGGGGATCGAACCCACGACCTTTGGCTTGCAAAGCAAACGCTTTACCATTGAGCTATGACAGCCAGCATTATACAATAATATTTTTTTTGCTTTCAATTTAAAAAGATATTATGAAATACTAGGTTTTATATTTTTTTAATTATAATTAATTCTAAAATTATAATTATTTCACCAAGTATTGTCAGTTGATAACCTTAATGTTAGTATTATATCAATCAATTTATTTTTATTTTTCAAAAGTGAATTTCAAAACGTAACATTCACTGTGAAATCAATTATGCCTCCCAAACGAAAAGCAATAGGTCAAGAGTACAACTCAAGCACGAATGAAAAGGGCATCTCGAGCTTCAGTAACAGTCGAGCAAAGGAGAGCAAGATTGGAAACAGATCGAGTACACGCTGCTCAAACCCGTTCATCTGGACAGATGAGCAACGGGAAGCAAGATTGGAAGCAGTTAGAGTACACACTGGTTAAACCCGTTCACATGAAACAGATGAGCAACGGGAAGCAAGATTGGAAGCAGATCGAGTACGCGTAGATCATACCAGACGTACTCTGCATGCTGATTTAAATCATAGTGCTTTCCATTACGATCCTAATTATGATTACAGTCTGCACCCAAGTGTTGTTATTGGAAAAATTGATAAATTATGCGTGTATTGTAGTGTAGTGCCTTTAAATTTATAAATGAAACACTAGGAATGTGCTGCACGAGTGGAAAATTTAAATTGCCAGAATTAGATTCACCCCCCGAACCTTTATTAACGTTGGTATCGGGTGATACAAGTGAATCAAAACATTTCTAGACAAACATACGAAAGTACAATTCTTATCACTACCACTGCCGAACGCAAATCATTCCTCATCATACAAATGGTCATGTTTAGCAAGTCTCAGAAACGCATCGATTGTACGATGGATTGCAATATCCGATTTTATTTTGGCAAGGAGAAGACGGATACCATTTCAACCTCCCGTTGAGAAATCCACAAACAGATGAGGAAACGACTAAGAAAGTCAGTGCCATGAATTACTATTCATATCAATTGATGATTCGTGAAAACGCTGAAAATCATATCCTAAAAGGTCGAAATTTGTTCTATCAATACATGTTCGCGAAAATAGAAAATGAACGACTCCTCTACATTTGATTAAATCAAACCAAGTTGCGTTCCGCAGAGTATATTCATTTACGCGATGCAGTTGTAAATGATGGCTGAAAAACAAAAAACATTGTGTATCCAAAAGCACTCCAATAAATAAAAACACATACGGCCGCCACTGTCAAATTTAGGTAAGAACAACATAACCTAAGTTTATTGTTTCTAATTGGCTCCGGTCACGCCTCAAGTCCAACTTATCCAATCCGGAAGGCGAGAGGCTCCCGACGAGGCGTTTCCATAAAAACTCGCTGTTTCTTTTTTTTTTAGTGGCATTGCAACGCATGCCGGGTACACGCTAGTATATATATATATATCACTCAATAATAATATGTTTCGTGATCCACATGGCGTGTGTTTACACAGTAGGCCATAACTTTCACAACTTTCTAGAAACTATCGAGGGACTGAAACTCTGCTGAACTACTTTTTCATAAAATTGCAAGTTTGCGTTTGCAAAACTTTTTAGCGCAGTTGATATTTTGAAATTTAAATATTTACTTCTTTACAAAGTTTGACGTTTGTCTTTGACCGCAGAAACTGCATAAAATTTAAATTAATTTTGTATTAGCATTCTTTTAGCTTATTTTTTTACTTACTGTCTCTGAATCTTAAATCTTATTATAATAAAAGTCTATTATTTTTTCATATCCTTGACTTCAATATAGAAAAAACTACACCACTCAGTTTTGTCAATTTCATGATTTGTCTCACGAAGATCCACTTAAAAACGTATATCCTTCCCGGCCAGGGCAGTAGCCCGAAGACTTAAAGAAAAGGCAGCTATAGTATCTGTGACGACCATATGCTACGGTTAGGGTAGCAGACATGTTATGATGATTCTTAGTGCCTGCTATAGTGGCAATCTTAATTTTTTATTCAATTAAACCGAATGATTTTTGCGAAGTTTTTTTTAGTACGTTTATGCATATTGAAACTGATGACGCTGTCATAGATGGTTAAACTCCAGTCTTTCATCAAGAGAATCAGTACTCAGTGTGATTCATATTAAAATAACGTATGAAATTCTAATATATTTGAAATTACAACAAAGTCTTAATTCTCATGAAAGAACGTCTGAACAAAATAATTTTCAAGAAATGCTAAAAAAACTAAACATTCAATATGTCTGACATTCTCAGCATAAATGAGGGACATAAATAAAAATATATAATCGAATATATTTAGCCCGAGAAAATTGAAAAGTCACCTTATTTTTTGAACAGCCCTCTTAAACTGCATCAATTATGCATTGCGGAATTTTCAACTTAAAATTAATCGTGAAAATTCGTATTATTAATTAATAATTTGTATGTTTGAAAATTTTCCGACGCATCGTGCATTTTCAGCGAGCGCCGCCATTTGTCTAGCCGTCTTCACGTAGAGACCGTTTTACTCTTTTCTCTTCATTTTCAGTCGCGTTTTTTTTTCAGTTTTTATTCAGTTATTTCTTTGAAGGCGGCCACACCGCATCTGATCTTAACAGGTTCATTTATTCAGCGCTTAACTTCCTGAAAAAAAAACATTTTCAGGAACATTTTTTTAAAATATTATGCACTGCCAAAGTCTATCATAAATTTGCTTTGTACTCGTATATGGCAGATTAACAAGTTTCGATTCGCCAATTAATATTGTGTAAATTAAAAATACTATTTTATTTTCCTTCTTGTATATTTTCGCTATAGCTGAAGCGTATGGTCAATACAAATTGCCGCCACACAGTTATGTCGATTACCCTTTGACCATGTCCTGTTCTTAAGTCATCTAAACGTATAACAAACAGTATGTATATTCACTGTAGTGAAAGATATTGGATGATCATCACAACCACCATTTAATAATAAGACGCGGTAATTGCCAACCAACGACAAGCAGTGCAAACCAGCCGGTCACCATCCAGAATAGCTTTCTTATTTTTCGTTCCATTTCCGCTCTCTAGCATTTGGTCGTTAAAAATTTTCGGCATTAAAATTTCTGTCAATTGCCATGGCCCTAGCCTTTCTCCTAAATAAGTTGTTTGTATAGTGCTTACTTAATGCTCCTAATGCTCTCTTGTGACATCCGGAGAATGTCCCACCCAGGTCCACCTTTGTCTTTTGATCGAGTGTAAAATAGAAGGCTGCTATGTCCGATCCCTCATCTTGACATTCCTCACAAAGTCAAAGCATCGTTTTGCCAACATTATATTCGTCGTAAAGCTACTATATGATCTCTAAACCCAACTGACTATATTATGCTCTTTGTTAGATACTAAAATAGAGATAATACAGGTGCTTTCAACACATATGTTTTACTTTGTTTTAAATATCACTTTCAGACCTATTTATTCACATATTCGAAGATTGCGCTTTTAATTAAAGCTTCTTCAGTTATTCTAATGTATAAAGTGTTTTGTTTTGAATTAATATAAGCTGTAAGGAATATGTTATGTAAGTAATTAAAGTACATTATGTAATATAGCGTACTTAGTTACGCACGTGTATCTTCATATATATATGAGTATATATTAAACGCGCAAATAGAGTTGTCATAATGTCAATGCGTAAAAGCAGACCATAAACGTGTGGTCCCCCCAGCGGGTGTTCGGTCATACTAACGCCGCGGCCATATTGATTATATTTGCGGGACAAACAGATAAAACTGTCGTAAAGCGTACCGCGACCCGTGGAATTGGGAGTGGTCACCCCGGGGACCCACTACACCACCGCCTCCCCAAACTTTGCATGCAAATAGACGGTGTTCGAACGATGTTTTGAAAGCGCCGAGTTCAAGGTCGGATTTTGAAAGGATATTTGTCGTTTAAATTATTTTATATTCACTTAGAAAATTATCTTGATCATTAAATAATTGAATTATTATCATATTTTATCAATACTGCAAATACGTATTAATTTCTCAACTCGGTATGCGGAAGTAATTGGCAACGGGCCAGCGCTGTGTATAGAATAGAACAAAAGTTGCAAAGTTAACCCTGATCGAATCCCAGCATCTGCTGCTTATTTTTCTCCAATACTGATGAGAGAAATTTCATAAAGATGGCCTTTGCTGTTGATTTTTATGTACATTTTTTTAATTCAATGTTTTCTTCTTCCTTTTCTTTGCTTCTGATCAACCTGATATCTAAAAACCTGAAACACAGCATAAGCCATAGATGCGAAGAGGAAGGCGACTACAATAGTGGATGACACAATTTTGTGACGACCATATACTCCAGTTATGTAGCATTTACGTAATGATATCTTCCGCACGTATATCAGTAAAAATGCGTATTGTTTTTATATCTCCTGCTCTTGTGGATTCTTTGCAATGTACCCCCTCTCTACCTATCAAATTGATGAGGTGGGAGTCGAGATGGCTTTTGGGTTGGCAGGAGGTGTATTGCCTTTTTGAGGAGGAGGGGGGATCGATTAATCAAGCGAGTCTCGATTGCCACTCCCTCCCGGCCGTTTATAATAAGTCTCGAGACTTATTGACTGCTCTCTCGATGGAAAAATACGCAATCTGACGTTAAACGCACACATACATAAAGCTTATTTAGTGAAGGAGTTTTCATATCATTTTTTTTTAAATTATTAATTAGAATTTTTTGGCTACGTCGGGTAGCCATTGTCGAATCATTTGGGCAAGGAAGTGTTCATCCAATGTTGAACGTAGGTCTCCTACACGAGCTTTCATCACTCTCTATAGGCCTCTTGCATCCAGCCTCTTTCCGTTATTCTTCTGATGTCGTCGGTCCATTTAACAGCCAACAATTCGTTTGCCAGTTCTTGGGTGCTACTTCTACATTTTTATACACATCAACCGTTGTCTCTTCGACAGATATGCTATATTGATACTTGAGTGTGCCTTTGCGTCCACTATTTAAATTCTTCTTCGGATGTCTTCATTTCGGATTCTTTCAAAGACAATATCCATATGGAACTCTCCATGGCGCGCTGGATGACCTTTATTTTATAATAAATACCTTCCGTTAGATTCAAATTCTTTCACCATAAGTTAAAATTGATATAAATTGGTTAAACGCTTTAGTTTTTAGAGCATCCAAAATTTAATTAGTAATTTTAATAACCTGAATCACCTTATAAGCTTCAAGAGAAGCTATACAACCTCAACGAAGCTTCAAACAAGTTAGGTTGGAAAAGAACATCGGTAAATCTAAAGCCATGATAAATAGTTTTATTTCCCAAACATTTAATCTCTATTAGAGGAGCACACATCGAGGTTGTAAATTAATATTTTTATCTGGGACAAGTTATCTAACAAGCACGAAGGTATTTCTCGAAAGAAATCGACGTATACAACTGGGAAGGCAGCATTTGAAAAAGATGCTTCATTTTTAAAATGAACGTTTCGCAACGTCTTAAAACTAAGGCGTCCTAACAGTGTTAACTGTTGGCGCAGAGACGTGGAACAGCAGGTCTCACCCGAAATAAAGGTCAAACAATGTGCCATGAAGAGATACATGAGAGGAGTGTCTTTAAAAGATATAATTCGAAACGATGTATATTGGAAGAAGAACTCGACTATTGGAGTCTACCGCAAGTATAGGCGAACTCAAGTGGCAATGAATAGATGGCCACAAAGTTGACGCTCTCGTTTAAAGATGTGGATCAAAATGTTAACATGTAACATGTCAATAAAAATGTCATCCATTTTGCGTTTAAACTTAAAAGCCATATAAACTTGCATCTATCGAGCATCCATCACTTGACAGCTCCATCGCTCGAGCGATCCATTACCGTATCGTCGTAAGCGCACTTTCCCGAGTTGCGACGAGGCTCCCCTTTGCCCCGCTTTAACGACGCGACACGCTCCGCTATTGATTTTCCCGACCGCTTGACAAATACGCGGCGTGTCGTGATAGCAACATGTCAGGTACATGCAGCGTGCGGCGTGCTGTCGGCATGCGGCGTGCTATCGGCGCATGTACGAGCTATCGGCATGTATGCATGATATCAGCGCTATCATAAGATCAACGGTATTGGAATATTAACCAAATATGCATTCAAAAGAATCTGTCAAGTACAGTCAACCCTTTCATGGGTTCTTTCTTTTAGCATTTCTGTGCAGTGGGCCACAATTGTTCAGAAGGGATTCCCACTAGACTTATCAGTTGCTAACTGATCATAATCTGAATGAGCGCTTCACCAAGGAGACTTAACTGTCCTCCGTTGTAATGCGGCTGTGAGGCGGTAAAGTCCAGTCAACCCTTATGTTGCGTTTTCAAAAGATCGGAAGATTAACCCGACGCTCACGAGACCTAGAACATTAAGTCTTAAAAAGTTGTTCAAAATATACAAAGTACATGTAGAAGGGACCGTTGTTTCAAAAATCACTTCACGAAAAAAATATGTTTCCAATTTAGGTGTACGCAATTTGTTTAAAACGTTTTGAACGTAAATATTTGATCTAGACATCCTGAAGTCTAACAAATATTAATAGTTAAATTAGAGTAAAGACGATGTTACAATTTAAAATCTGTTAAGGATGCAAGTTTATTTTCTGTTGCGCTCCGACGTCACCATTCAGCTGACGTCGTTATTTCGGGACCGAGTCCTGTTCCGGAACACTATTGGAGGGTTGACGGTAGATCACAGAAGTAAAGCAATAAAACATTGTAAGTGTGGTTGTTGGTAGATTAAATGAATAAAGCAACAGTGGCTGAACAAAACTTGGATGGGTTACCACCTGTTGCTTGCGTGTGACATTGGTACAGCTGAATCCGAATTGACCAATTTTCTTAAAAAATCCGTTTTTTTTTTTATGTAAACACATACAGGAGAATACCGACAGATGGTGATAGTAATTTTTTTGAAGTCTCATCTGTGGAATTCTATGACGCTTACCATGGTGTATATGGCTAAACGCTGCATGTGGAGTGTTGATCCGCCAACGTCATAGACTACAGCCCGAGATTCACGCATCATTCTTTATTATTACAGGAATCTACTATGAATGGGTGGTCTTCACGGGACGACTTTCGTCTACCACCAATTTTAATTGATAGGCTATGACTGACATTTTACGGGTGATGGATCAAATTCACACCAACCGGGGTATTTTAGAGCTCAGAAATCGATTAAAAATCAATTTTTTTTTTAATCTCTGTGACGAATTAAGATTTGCATAGTGGAACGTAATGGTTTTTAAAGGTTTTAAACTCGCACAGCCGGTTTAGTGTCTCGTAACTCACTCTTGTCGCATGAAATGCCCACTTCTGCCCTTATCGCTGAACTCTCTTCAAACCACACACTCGCCCACTTACTTGTTACTGGTTGTTGCCACTTGTTACTACAGCTCGCAGTTTGTTACTCAGAGTCCGGCAGTTAACTAAAACTTTGTCGCCCCGAGCTTTTCCCTTTTAAGTATTCCGTTTCCGCCGCTGATTGGTTTTATTAATCAGTAATGAAATAAACCAATAAAGCTGAAACTTCGTTATTTTTTCAGTCACGGTTTTATATTACGTATAAATATTATTTGCATTTTAATTAATTTTAAACTAATTTTCACATTAATTCATTGAACTCTTTCAAACCATTATATATTGAATGTTGTAATTTTTACTATATTTGTTATTGAATCAGTTAACTAAAACTTTGTTTAGTTTTTCTATTTTTAAGTATTCCGTTGCCCTGATTGGTTTTAAATCATAAAAATAAACCAATAAAGCTGAAACTTCTTATTTTTTCATACGGTTTATACCGTATAAATACCATCTTATAATCTAAATTCGCACTGAACAAATTGATGTGTATTTTATTATATATTTAATGTAGTAATTTTGTTATATTACCCCTTGAATCAGTTATAATTAGACGGATGTTTCATATTATTAAGTCTAAATTTCCCCAATAAATTGCCAGATGTATAGATACCGATGTACCATCTAACTAAATTATCAAATAATGCGTCGTATAATATTTACGGATTAAGCATTTAAAATGACCAATTCACATCGTCTATTACCCCAAAGCTTACAGACGTATGCACTGTCTTATTACCCCAACGCTTACAGACGTATGCACTGTCTATTACCCCAACGCTTACAGACGTATGCACTGTCTATTACCCCAACGCTTACAGACGTATGCACTGTCTATTATCCCAATGCTTGCAGATGTATGCACTGTCTATTACCCCAACGCTTACAGACGTATGCACTGTCTATTACCCCAACGCTTACAGACGTATGCACTGTCTATTATCCCAATGCTTACAGATGTATGCACTGTCTATTACCCCAACGGTTACAGACATATGCACTGTCTATTATCCCAATGCTTGCAGATGTATGCACTGTCTATTACCCCAACGCTTACAGACGTATGCACTGTCTATTACCCCAACGCTTACAGACGTATGCACTGTCTATTATCCCAATGCTTACAGATGTATGCACTGTCTATTACCCCAACGGTTACAGACATATGCACTGTCATTACCCCAACGCTTACAGACGTATGCACTGTCTATTATCCCAATGCTTGCAGATGTATGCACTGTCTATTAAATAACCCAATCAATAAACAATGAATCGTCTTAACATATGTAACGCCACATATATACGGATGCACCGTCTATTACCCCAACGCATCCAGATATATGCGCTGTCTATTACGCACATATATTTGACCAGAAATTAAAGACATTTATTACATTGATACATTTATAACCGACGACAAGCAATCTCGTCTAGGCATCTGGGCTTTGCTATCACAGCGGCATCGTCTATTACCCGGCCGCTTATAGACAGATGCACGCGAGTTACACCCCGCTCCCCACAGATCGATACTCCCCACTCCCCATCCTCCACTTCCCAGGTGGGTGCAGGAGACCGGGGAGCGTATGTACAGATAGGGGGCGCTAGCGACGCACGGCTAGCACACCATGAAGGGAAAACACCGTTCTATTCCATTAGCCGCATCTATTTATAGAGAGAGGAAATGTATGGACCTTGAGAGGGGTGTCTGAGGGGGGCTTAGAGGGGGTCTATCTTTCGCCCTCCCCGCCGGAGTCGTAAAATGCGAATATCGTTTTATTTTATTTTCTTACGGGAGGTACTCTCTCGGAGTATTGCCGTAAATAATATTATGAAACTGTTTCCCGCAGCCACGTATTACGTGTAAGGAGTATTTATTTTGTGACGCAATGGAAGCATTAATGTGAAATATATATAATACTTAAAAATCATGTTTATGTAATGCTCTGACATTTCATATATATTTTTCTTCCTTTATCCGTTATATATCTGGAATATATAGTTCACTACAAATTGCCGTCAAATTTTTATGTCACTGTTATTATTGATTCGTCGTTTTAGAACATATCTGCAACTGAAGGTCCACTTAAGAACATATGTTATTCCCGAAAGCCCCCAAAGCAGAATTCCTAGCCCTTGAACAGTAGCTGTATGCCTCGCATACATATTTTTGGATAATTTGTTAATCGGATTTTTTTTAGGAAATCGGTTTATCCCGACTCTCTCGATACCTGGACCATTTTGTTCTAAGAAGCGACAATATATTACGAGTATATTTAATCTTTATAATATAAAAATATAATGCATATGTGTTTGTCCTTTATGCCTTACTACACCATTCATCCGATCAATGTGAAAATTTAACGTATGCCTGTATGGCAGTGAAGATTACTGTACCGAAAATATCCCAAAATTGAAATGGGAAAACGGGAATGAGTGACGTTTGCATACCCGCGTGTCTGTAGCGACCTGTACGTGTTGAATCATAAAATTTGTAATTTCTATTTGAATTTTTTAATTATTCCGAAATGACGACGCCAGCTAACTGATAACGGCGGAGTACCACGGATTCCAGCACTATACAAACGTCCAAAAACCGGAGTCGAGTTGATACTGATTAATTCGATCATTTATCGCTGTTTCATACATGACTGCTGCATTACATGAGTCGGCATGAAAATATTTAATAAAATTAGAAGATTTACTCGAAGACTTAAGTTTTGCTCTCCTTGTGTATGTCCTTACCATGTCCACACCTTCGCTCGACAATCTCGATAATTTGAACGAATACGCATGTTAATCTAACCCGTATAGACGTATCAAATTAACATTTAAATCGTGTTAGGGATTTAGTCGTGTTTTGTCTTTCTTGTTGCCCCGTGCGCGCTCGTCCCGCCCCCGGCAACAGGTCGTCCCACCCCGCCCGTTGCCGTGGCAACCGCCGCCTACCGATCGATGGTTGGGCGGCGATCTACCGCCCACCGTGACGGACCACAGACTGCTGGCGCTACACTCCACTTGGGGCATATGGCCGTCAATAATTATCGCTATGAAGTTTTTTCGACAGTTGTATTGATGTATGAATAGTAACGCTTTACTATTGTAAAAAAAATATTGGCATACGCAGATGTAGCTCGTTTTTTTTGTTGATAGATTAATTAATTATTATAATTGTCATTAAATTTTGATTTAAAGTTTAAAAAAAATTTCAGTCAATTATTTAAGATTCAAAACGACCACGAGTACTGGATACAATTTTTGATGCAGCTTAGCGATGTACATTGTTCCGACTACGTCATTAACACAGCCTGGCATTCACGCAACGTTCGTCTTTAAATAAATTGTAAATTAATTGTACCGAATGTTTTTTTTAGTTGAATTCCAAAAATATAAATCCATTTATTTTCTTTCCTTATCTGGAACATATGGTCACTACAAATTGCCGCCACTTAGTTATGTCAGCTGCCGCTGTCTATTTCTTGTTCTGGGACACTGCACTCTACTTTGTAACATTTATGATTCTTAACAACCTGCTGAGCAGAAGTCTTGAGTATTTGAAAAGGGGTTTGCTGTATTGAGGCATATTTTTGTATGATTTGTTAATCGGATTTTCAAGGCAATCGGATGATTATCCCGATGCTCCCGAGGCTAAGACCATTATGTCCTAAAAAAATAGTAAACAATACTATAATGTTATTTTAATCTATTTTTCCTCTCATCGTAACCCTGTTATTTAATTGTATGTGCACTTTACTAACGTTGTTTTTTTTTCTTTGTTGTTGCAGGGATGGTGGTTAAGTGAAGATGGCCTCGCGCACTCCCTCCTTGGAATCTCTGCCCGGAGCTAACTCAATAGGATCCTACGGAGACCGCGGCGAACTGTCCTCCTGCTCGCCCCTGCTGGCCTCGCCGCTCACGCTCAGCGGGTCATCGCCCCCGGCCAGCGACAGCGCCGTCTGCGACCTGCGAGAGTTCGACGGAGGAGTCGACACCACCTGCAGCCTCTGCCACGAGACCTTCACCGACCCGCGAGTCCTGCCCTGCTTACACACCTTCTGCAGGCCCTGCCTGGAGCGCGAGCAAACCCACCCAGACAAGCTAGCTTGCTCTCAGTGCCACGCGGATTGCGCCCTCCCTTCAACAGGCGTCCGCGGCCTTCTCTGCAATCCCGTCGTCGCATCAGCAGTAGAAGCTGACGCCGATCTTCCGGCTCGCTGCACAGGCTGCAAGAGCAAAGAGTCAGACGCCGTAGCGCGTTGTGTGGATTGCGCTAACTACTTGTGTCCCAACTGCGTCATGGCGCATCAATTCATGCACTGCTTCGAGGGCCACAGGGTCCTCACACTGAGCGACTTAAAAGATGAACCCAAAAATGGGCTCGTGTCTACTGATTGCAACGGCACTGGAGAAAAAGCCGTGTTCTGCCCGCGACACAAGAGCGATATCTTAAAATACTTCTGCAGAACGTGCTCCGTTCCTGTATGCAAGGAGTGCACGCTTCTTGAGCATCCCAGCGGTCTGCACGAGTGTGAGCATCTCAGCGATGCCGGACCGCAGCAACTAGAACTCATGCAGACAGCTGTCGCAGAGAGCAAAGGACGCGCAGCTGATATGAGATCAGTCTTGAAAGCTGCCGAACACAGCGCCGGAAGACTGCAGATACAGTATCACAAGGCTCAAAACGAAATCAACGAAACTTTCCAGTTCTATCGTTCGATGCTCGAAGAACGCAAACAAGAACTGCTCAAAGAGCTAGAGAGCGTGTTCTCGGCTAAGCAGATTTCTCTTACAGTCATTGGCCAGAAGGCGCAAGAGACCGTCGATAAGATTTATCAAACGTGCGATTTTGTTGAGCGCTTGACTAAATGCGCCACCGTCGCAGAGATACTTATGTTCAGGAAGCTCTTAGACACTAAACTGCAGACTTTGATCAGCTACAATCCCGAACAGAGCGTGCAGGCCGCTTGCGAACTCGAGTTCGTGTCAAATTACCAGGCCATCCAAGTCGGCGTGCGAAACACTTTCGGATACGTCCGCTCCGGAGGAGAAGCCGGTGCAGGACCGGGCAAGCAGCCGCCCATTGCGAGGCCTGCCGGAGTCCTCCCGCCCGGATCCGGCGGAAGCTCTGCTTCTTCTGTCCACGGATCTTCAGGAAGCCTCAACGGGGCTCTTCATCTGTCAGCCGCTCTTGCCGCTCCGTTAGACCGTCATTACACGAACGGCTTGGTTTCTTCGTCCAGTCAGTCGACGTCACCTTTCGAGTCAAACATCATCTCTAAACGCTTCAACAGCGCCAACAGTCTCGGACCTTTCTCAGCCGCAATCGGAGACATGAACCTAAACGGTATCAACCCTTACGAAAAGTGGTCCAACGGAGGTTGCGATAGCATCTTCCCTAACTCTTTAGCGGACCCTTACTCGATCGGGGGAAACAGAACCGATTCAGTTTTGGATCTCACCACTAAGCTCATGTCCGCTGCGATGTTCCCTCCGAAATCGCAGATCAAGCGCCAGAAGATGATCTACCACTGCAAGTTCGGTGAATTTGGCGTTATGGAAGGGCAGTTCACTGAACCTAGCGGCGTCGCCGTCAACGCTCAGAACGACATTATAGTCGCCGATACCAACAACCACCGCATTCAGATCTTCGACAAGGAAGGCCGCTTTAAGTTCCAGTTCGGAGAGTGCGGCAAAAGAGACGGCCAGCTGCTATACCCTAACAGAGTGGCTGTCGTGCGTACTTCCGGTGACATCATAGTCACGGAGCGTTCTCCTACACACCAAATACAGATCTACAACCAGTACGGCCAGTTTGTCCGCAAGTTCGGGGCCAACATCCTGCAGCACCCGAGAGGCGTGACGGTCGACTCTAAAGGACGCATAGTCGTCGTCGAGTGCAAAGTGATGCGCGTGATAATCTTCGACCAAGCGGGCAACGTCCTGCAGAAGTTTGGCTGCTCGAAGCATCTCGAATTCCCTAACGGAGTCGTCGTGAACGACAAACAAGAGATCTTCATCAGCGACAACCGCGCTCACTGCGTCAAAGTCTTCAACTACGAAGGCGTGTATCTCCGCCAGATCGGAGGGGAAGGAGTAACAAACTACCCGATCGGTGTCGGCATCAACGCCGCGGGAGAGATATTGATAGCCGATAATCACAATAACTTCAATCTAACCATCTTCACGCAAGAAGGGCAGTTAGTGTCGGCTCTGGAAAGCAAGGTAAAGCACGCGCAGTGCTTCGACGTCGCTTTGATGGACGACGGTTCAGTCGTTTTGGCGAGCAAGGATTACCGCCTCTACATCTACCGCTACGTGCAAGTGCCGCCTATCGGCATGTAAGCTCTTCATGCGATCCGAGAGTCCATATCTCCGCTACTCGACGGGTTGCGAGATCTATTTTGACGAGTTGACGAACAAAACGTATCACAAGTGTACGGAAACCTCAAAACTTATCACTTTTTATATTTGCTTATTTCTAATTATTGTGTTGATCGATGATTTGTTCCCAATTCGCTTGGACGGACGAAATGAAAGAAACAGTGCAAGAAGAAGTTGTGTGGCGTTCGATCGCTCTCTCTCTCTGTTGGACCAATATTATTATACCTACTACTGTTAAGATACTATCATATAAAACTGCGTATTTTAATTTTGTTTTTTTAATAGACGAATATCGTCTAAGTGATGATGATCTCCGCGAGAAACATTCTTCATGTTGTTTTTTTATTATTATTAGTGTTTTAGTTTCTCTAAGAAGTTGTGCTTCGGCAGTGTTTGTTGGTGATTGAAGTTCGGTGCAATTGTTTTCGTCCACAAACTATTGGGGGCAATGACTAATCCTGGAAACATCCTCGATGAACCGTTTTGCAAAACGGCACCAAACGCAACAGGTGTTTTTGTGACTTGTCGATCCTGTTATGAACTATCTCATCTTGATCACTTTTTAATGCCAGACATTAAAAAAGGCAAGAGTGCAAAAATACTCAATTTCGAAACTTTCAAAGATGATAAAAATCATTAAGAAATTTGCACTTTTTTGGCACTCGTGCCTTTTTTGGCGCTGTCGATAACTAAACCGAGGTCTTGTCTAGATCGAGTTGTGTCGTTTGGATTACTCTCGATTCCACCGATTCACATTATTTTGTTAATGATTCGTTTGTGTTGATTATTCAAGAAGTTGTTTTTCTTTTGATTGTTTTTATACCATCATCGATAAGGCGCACTGACAATCCGAGCCATCGATATTGTTGATAACGGCCAATCCGACCTGTTGCCACGTGTCCACGTGGGTGCAACACCGGATTAGCCGATAGTTTTAAATACATTTTGATTCATACATGACCAAGCTTATCGAATAAAACTGTTTTCGGAGATTTTTTGTTTGTAACCAACTATTTACATTATTATACTTTTATATTTTTTACTATGTTTGATGTAATTCTAAGTTTTTATTTTATATTTGATTAGTTTTGGTTTACAAATATATTTTTTGTTAAGTATTATTAACTGCTGACAGTATACTTTTTTATTTTTTATCTACACTTAGTTTTATTTGTTGTGTGCGTGTGTGTGTGTGTAAGATGTAATATATATTCCGTGCACGCCGACTTAGTATTTACTTTTTTTTCAGTTTTTTTTAAATTAACATTTTTTACTATGTGGATGCAAGGATAACTAGCAATGTATGTTCTCCATTATTTTTTACTACTCAAGACGAATCCTGTTAATAATAACAGGATTCAAGTCATGTTTGTTATAAAACAAACATGGCTTGTAAACATAGATGTTATTCTTGCACGAAAAAATGACGTTTTTACGCATGTCCACATGTGACGTAGAAATCACGACCGCTGTAATAACGGTTTATGTTTATCCTACCCAAACATAAATAGTTGAAATTTAGTTTTTTTTTATTATAAAAATCTTATTTAGTATGTTTCTTTGTCACCATGTCGGTAGGTGGTGTTTTTATACCTAGTTTATTTGATCTGATAGTTTATTTAGATTTAACTCCTCGACGCATTTGTCTGGGAAAACTGTTTTTTTTTTAATGAAAACCACTTAACATTTTAAGCATTAGATCTTTCCATCTCTTCCAGACAATTGACCATTTTAGACTATCAAGGTGCAGCATCATTTGCAATGTGAAACTATTCCACTTGTTGCAACTTCACTTTGGCACTCACAATATCTTTTAATTTTATTACAATTCGACTACCGAGATTCCAAAACTTTTAGATGACATTCAAAAATTTTAGAACGTTTTGAAATAGGTACTTTAAAAGCTCTAAAAACTTTCGACAACCATTAACTTTTTTCTCTCCTAAAACAGCAAATAATACATCTTCAATATTTAATAATTGTATATTTAGTAGCATTCGTCGTTATATGCATTCATTTTTCATTGAATTTAGCAAATCCGTTTTTTTCCATTTTTTTGATAGTTTCAAATTAAATTTAAAAAAGAGCACCTGTTAGTCCTTCCACACCCTCCAGGCAATTCATAAACCTTAAGATTGTTCCTTTTTACATTTTAACCAAAAGGAAATATCACTTAAGTTATTAAAAAATATACATAAAATAATTCAAATAACTTCGTGTATCTTTCTCATAATTAAATTCACAAAAAAATTGCTCTGGACCTCAAACGTCTCTTAGTTTTTAGTAAAATTACTTCTCATTTCTGTAAAGTTTTAAGATCAAACGGAAGAATTTCAAAGAATCTTAAAAACCAATTCCAATCATCTATCTACAAGTTCACTCGAAACAATTTTCTGTTTCGTTGTTTGTTGATTTTTTTATTTGATTGTTAAATTAAGGATTTATTTAAAAATTAAACTTACGATTAGCAATTTTTTTACCAAAATTACTTAATTTCAATTGATCTCCAGCACTTTTAGCTGAATTTTACGAACAAATATTTCATTTTTAAATCTTTTTTATTGTAGCAATTTTGTATCAGTAAAAAATTAAGTAAATTATTCAATTTTTTTTTTTGAAAATTGACATCTTTTCATAAACATTGCTGCAATATTTTTGTTTTTATTTTGAAATTGGAACGTTTTTGAAATTGCCACATTTTTTTACACTAAATTGATTCACACACCGATTGATTATTATATCATATGTTATTTAATTTTTCTGCGCTTTTAATAATTAACCATTCGCTTATTTTTCATTTTTTTTCGATTCCACATCGATTCCCCCTCCCGCGGGAAATTGAAAAATTAAATTTAATAGGATTAATATAAAAAATTATTGTTTCCTTCGTTGTTGTTGATTTAATAATTTTAAAAATAAATAGGATTTACCCCCTGCTTTCCCCCACTTATGAACGGATCGCAATAAATGCGTTCATACCTTTTTTATATAAATGTTTAGTTTGTTACGTTAATATTATGACATATACAATTGATAATAAGACCTTTTTAAAAAACTATTATCTTTTATATATTTTTAAAAATCGAGTCCTTCGAAACAGTTAGTTATACCATTAGCAAATATTTTTTTTTGAATAATGAACAACTCAAAAAATATTACCAAATGAATTGAAACGTGACCATAATTAATTCAGCATAGACGCAGAAACTATTATCGATTCAAATGCATGAAATATTATGACGATTTTCCTTAAAAAAAAAATGTATTTAAATAATTTGTTTTTAGTATTTTTTTGAGTTGAGACATTATTCTTGATTTTTTTTTTGTAATTTCAATACAATTTTGTATGCATTCTTAGTTTTGTGATACTTTTCATAATTATTACTATTTAATTAGAATATTATGAATATTAGTATCACAGACTGTTTTGCGTTTTAATCATAAGTGAATTGAATGAAAGTAATGACGTGTTCAATTTTTTTTTCATTATTCTTACTCAGTTAATTTAATAAGTAGTTTTACGTAATTCACATTTATTCCTAATTCATGTGTTCATTCGTATCATTGTTAAATACTTTTTAATTAACCATTTATTTAAATTGTTCCAACATTATTTTATTTTTAAAAAATAAATTGATTTTAAAAAATTCGATTTTCAAAAATAAATAAACGCTTGTTATCTGTTACCTACTTCATAATTTTTTTCTACTGCGACGAGGCTCTTATTAAAAAAATAAAACATGTTTTTTTTCAAATAAATAATTACACATTTAATTCGAAAATGTTTTTGTTGTTATCCATATTATTTTATATATTATTATTATTATTGTATAAAAAAACTTGTTCTTAAATTAATGTATATCGTTTTGTTTTTGATTTATTTTTGTTGTATATTTGCTTTTTTTTTTAAATAATACCAGTTCTTTGCATTTTTGTTTTTTTTATTTATTTGTATCTAGTGAGTGCGTTTGACCCCATTAGACCCCATCCGCTTTTCCCCATTGAAAATGAAATAAAATAAACAACGAATTTATCAAAACATTAAATCAATTCATTTTGTATTTTTTTTTCTTTCAATTTAATGCTTTTATCATTAAAAGTTTATCGTATCTTGATGTTTATTTATACTTCAAGTAATATTGCAAACAACTTTGTTAGCAAAAACTACTACTGCTTTTATTTTGATAAATTCGTGTTCTTTTTATTTTTTTTCACATTTTTATACACCACCATAGAGAAATTATGGTCGGTATTTTTCTACACTATCAAAAAATGTCATTTTCAGCCTTTGCTACTACATAAGTGTACTTTCACATTTTTTTTTTTTAATTTTTACTCAAGAAAATTTCTAATTACGAATAGTAATTCCACGGTAAGTAAAGTCGCATTCACAATCGTTTTTTTTAATAGGGTGCTGAAAATCCTGTTATAAAAAATTACATTAAACATTTCTGAAACATGCACCTGAAAACTGAAAAAAATATCTTTAACAATTCATCTACACTTTAAAAAAAATTACAAGGTATCTAATAATACTTTCTAATTATTATGATACGTATAAATGACTATTTAAAGAAATAACATCATCATCAAAAGTTACAAAACAACTTCAAAAAAAACAAATAAAAATTAAACAACAACGAAGATTAGAATTAAGGAAGCATGGTAGGTATATTTTTTGTGTTTTATGTTTAGTTGTGTGGTATTTAAATGTTTTATTTTTGTATGTATTTAAAAAAATCTTAGTTAACAGTTTTAGCATCTCTGGATACTGGTATGAAACATGAAATTTATATATATACAGCGAGCGGCAAAAAAGCTGACGGTTTTATTAGTAAACAAGTAATCAAACCGTCAGCTTTTTTTTGCCGCTCCCTGTATTGTATATTTAGGTTTTTATTTCAGTTGCTTAAATAAAATTACTTAAATTCATTTCAGTTAATATATTTTTTAATTGTTTTCAAAATAAAAATTAAAAACTCTTAAAATTGAAACAACATTCTTTGGAATAGGAAAATCATCAATATAATGATAGTTTATTTTTTAATTCGTCTGGATTTAAAAGAATATATTTTATGAAATTCAGGAAATTTTTCAGGTGTTTTATTTGCATAAAATAAGGATGATTTATCAAGGATTTAGTAAATAGTTGAACGAATTGATATTGCATTATCAATCATTAGCAAACCTATTGGAGAAAAATATTAAAAATATTTTATGTTTTTTTACGGTGTAGCATAGTTACCATCAATGAAAAAAACACTATACCTTTATCTAGAATCATCATTTCTCTATCAAAGAAATGAAATTTAAACTCTTCCAAAAAAATATATAACAAAGCATTTGACTAGCACGAAAAAGTTTTTCGATTGTCAAATATTTTGTTTGAATTTTTTTTTGTGTGAAAAGTTTTGCGCAGTGTTGTAAAAAGAATGGTTCTTTCGGCTAAGTCATAGTTTTAATCATTTTTGACTTTTTGAGTATTTATTTTTTTACTTGCCACTAATTTTAAAACAATACACATATTTATAATGTTAGTTTAATTTAATATTAAAATTAATTTATTCATAAATTTATCTAAGCTTAGTTATTTATTTGATGTTACTATTAAAACAAAAAAAAAATGTTGAATTTTTTTGGACTTTCAAAAAAATCGTATGCTCGTATCGTTAAAAGTTTTTTGATGAAAGCGGAACGCATTTTATTGAATAAAAATGATAAATATGTATAACTCTCTAGCTGGGCCATATATCCATCACGAATCAATATAAAGAACGCCTTTCAGTTGCTAGAAACAGTGTTATTCATAAATTTGTGTTATTGTGTAATAAGTTGAACGCTGTATAACTGTGAGAAGCTGTTGTGAATAGTTTGTGATGATCATATGCTCTGACTAAAGAGTGGACAAAACAATTTATTCGACAAGTAATTCACACACAAACCCTTCTAGTTATTAACGAAACGAATTTATATAAATACATAGATTCAAAGTTTACTTATGAAATAGTAATATACAGTAAAAAAGTTTTGAATTTTAATGAATATTATAAAAGTTTAAATTTGATAGAGAGCACCTTTTAAAATTATACACACGTTTTAATTAACAAAAAAAAACCCCCGTTGATTTTCCTGTTGTATTGTTTTCATCGGTAATTAGTAATATTACAAAAAAAAATGCAAAAATATTACATGTTGCATGATAATTACGAGAATCAGTGGATTCATGTTATAATTTTCTAACATAAAAAGTAGTAATTTTTATAAACATTAATCAAAACAATGTTTTTTTTTGTTAAGCATGTTTATAAAAATGATTATTTAAATGTTTTAAAAAATTGGGCATTGTCACGACGATCAACATTCAATAATATTATAAAAATATTAATTAAGATATGTTTTAAAAGCTCATTTTTATATACGACGTCATTAAGGTATTTTTAATAAAAAAACAATGTTCTATCTTGCAGAATATCAATATATAAATATAATATAAAAGATAGACCAATGGATTCATTGTATCTGCCTAATATTATATTTCTTGTGTTCTGCATGCATAGAGCTACAATTACTATCTCACTGTGCTCATTGAATGGAGGACAATTTTAATTAATTGACAGCAGTAGGATATCGACATTTTAAAAAATACATAATTGTAGGTTTTTAAAGTTACTTTTTTATATAATTCGCTATTTTTACATTGTATTCGCGTTTGCCAAAAAAAATATATGCCCATGCAGTATTTTTAGATACATACCCTCGTAAAAACGGTCCAAGGTTGAAACCCTGCAGCACTCCGATAATTATAGCGTTTTGAGGTTTTCTCTCAATTTTTAAGCACCTTTGAAGTTTAAACTAAATTCGATCCTTTACTCGAGCTTAAACTTGAGACGTGTACAGAACTTTGCCAGAATAGGCTTAAATCAAGTAATGCAGAAACGAAGTTAAGCTATTTTTAAGCTTTCAAGATGAAACGTATTAAAATTGATTAAACCAGTTCATATTATAAAAGTAGTATTATCACATATAAAAATATTTTTGCAATCAACAAACTAGTGTGAATATTGTGACTAGTTTTTATGTAATTTAATGTAATTTACTCGTAAATTAGTAAAAATCTAGTTTACACATTGTTCAAACTAGCTTACTTGAAAGAAACTGTTTTCATGTGTGGTAATGCTAGTTTTTTTGTGTTATACTAGGTGATAAGTGTTTTAAACTAGTTTGGTTTCGACATAACACGAAATATAGCGTAAATAATATATACTATAACATGTTAAGAATAAGTTCTTGGAATCTGCTTCGAACTAGATCCTTCGCTAAACGTCGTAATGATAGTTACGTTAACCTAGCTTAAAGGAATTTTGACAACGTAGACGTAATACATACAGACTTGCATTTTTGAATCCTAATTAACCAAGTAAATAATTTTAATAAACTGAATGCTTTAACCCTTTTCATGATGTTGGTGTCCTGCGATATTTTACATTTAAGAACGGCGAACTTGAGGGCGTAAATTACCATTGTTCTTAACTTTTTACATAAAATGATAACAAACAAATTTAATTGATACATCTTGTAATCGGAAACATACAAAAAAATAATGGGCTACTACATTATCACTTGTTTCAGCATTTATTTTTTATTTCTGCATTGCTGAATTTCAATAATTTTAGTAAATTTTAGAATCTTCGCGTTGATCGATATGTGCTACGTTATGAGTATAAGCAAACTGTAAAGTGGCAGTATATTATCAACATAATTCTATGTAAAATACGAGTAAATTACTTTCTCACGAAACCTGAATTATTTTTTCACGAATTGAATCTCAAGTGAAACGAAAACTTTGTTCTGAAAAGCTTTGTATTTAATTTTTTTTGTCTGGTGTGTAACATTCTAGACATTTAAAATGACTTGCATTTCATAATGTTATTGTTACTTTATTATAATCGTACAGTTACTGTATTACATTAAAAATACTGGCACTTGTTGTAACTAGTTTTTGTAACTTTTAAGAAGTTTAAACGAACGCAAGAACCCTTCTGCCTGCCGAGGCCAGAACTTCTGATAAAAAAATGAAAATAAAGAAATACTGAAACACGTTTACGACGCATTTATTAAAATTTAGTTTAATTCGTTTACGTTAAATTAACATTGAGCACTGATTAAAATAAAAATGGTTGTAATAAAATTTCAATCCCATACTTATAATTTTTAAGTCATTACTTTTGTTTTTCAAGTCAGTACTTTTAAATTTATTACGTTCAATTGCCATTCAGTACTTATTGTTTTTAATTCATCATAAGTTTCTCATTTCGATTCGGCAAGTAAACGTCTAAATACAGTTTTTGGGTCTTAATTTAGCTGTAATGTCTATAATTCATCAGTTTCTGATTTAAATTCCGCAATAAGCGTAAATAATTGAGCACGTTTAATTTTCAATTCTGCATTAACCGTCCACAATTCAGTAATTTTCATTTTTTATTCATCAGTTTCCGGTTTCAATTCTTCAATTTCATATTTCAATTCAGCAGTAAGCGTCTTCAAATTCAGCGGTTTTCATTTTCGTTTCAGTTTGCTCGTGCCACGGCGCCATCGCAGCCCTAGTTCCGTCGGATATTCCAACACATATTTCCAAGTCAATTACTATAGGGAACATTTAATTACTACTATCATACTTAATGAATTTAATGAAATAAATTAAGCGTATTTAAAAAACCTATGATGATATAATTAGGTTAAAACATAAAATTAAAAAGTAATATGTATTTTGTACGGCAGTTGATATAACAACAATAACTTTCTCCAGTTCTCCGAAAACGAATATTAAAATATTTGAAAAAAAAAACAATTGCAATCCAATCAGAAAATAAACTTTTTAAATTAAGAGTATTCCTTCTTATTTCGTTATAACAAAAACAAAAAAAAACACTTATAATATTAATAATAAAGTATTTTTTTACATTATCACATAATCACGTAATGCTTCTGCTTTTTTATTATTAATTAATTCCCGTAATTTATATATTTTAAAAGTATTTATAACGTAAATCCATAATAACATGCCTGAGAATTTGTTTACAGTATATATTACACTGTATTAATAATCGTTTGATAGTATTTGAATAGAACAAGGTTTCACGTAGATTTTACGTGTTTAGCACCCTTTGAAAAACGTTAGATTGATTATCTGATCTCCTCAAAAATAACCAAATATTTGTACATCTTAATAGCCTTAATATATGTTTTTGATTTTGTTCTACCCTAACAACTGTATTGTGCTGTAATTTGTAGTTGCCATATAAATATATCAATAATTGTCTTTCTTATGAGAAATTTAAGAACTCGTAAATGAATGTCTGAACAGTTGTAATTATTTGATGGTTATTTGTAACATTAAATTTGGGCATATGCTTCAAATTTTCAGCGCACATAGCGTAGAATTAAACGTCCAAATCTTTAATAAATACACACATACAAATCTACATCAAATATCATATTTTATAACATTTCTCTTATCAATATCGGAGGAAAATAAACGGCAGACGCTGGGATTCGAATCGCAAAATATGTACCTTAGTTCTATTCTATACACAGCGCGGCCCACCATGACCATAGCTTCCACCTACTGAGTTGAAAAATTGTAGACGTATTTTTATCAATGAAACCTTTCATTTTATAAAATGTGATATTTGATGTAGATTTATAAATGTGCTTAAATTTATTTAAAATATGTATCAAGTATTAGAATATTTATTTATAATTAATTATTTATTTAAAAAAATATATATCCTGCTGAAAACTTTGTTGTATTCAAACTACTTAAATTTCAAATTATTAATACGAACAACTCAATAATTGAAAAGACTTACAATTTCAATTTTCACGAAATAAAAGCGAGATTTCAAAATTTTCAGACGCTAGTCAATTTTCAATCTATTTGCTGAAGTGCTGAAAAAAATGTAACCTAATTCCGTACGCGTATTTCGTACTCGAACAAAGTAATGTGTCGTTTAGCTATCAAATATCAATTTTTCCGTTCGGCACTTATCGAGAGTGTTACGTCACGTGACGTGTTAACACGTCTCACGCGGGGTGTTGAACCCCCACTGATTCGAAAACGTAATAAAGCTTAGTGTGTTACTTGAATTTAGAAAGCTTCGAATGTATACTGCGCTAATGCTTTTATCAAATCTTTTCTACCGACTTAAACTTATCATTGAAGTAAAAGCTCTCGTACTGTACTTCCATTACTGATATATATACAAATTCACAGCAACATCATATTTTATGATATTTCTTTTATCACTTAAATAGAGAAAAATAAAGTAACGACACACGTTGTGATTCAAACCACGAAAATTTGCAACCACGTAACGAATGCCTTGGCCTTTTACACAGCCTGTCGAGTGGAGAGGATTGTACCTTTTTCAGAACACATCCAATGACACTGGAGTACATTAGAGTGTACTCGATGCGCTTTTTCATATTTGTATCAATTAACATCTGACATTATAGTGTTCATACTAAACAGTACTTGTCTTCATAGAAGAGTTGTAAATCACTTAGTTTCATTAAAATATATCAATATGTTTCTGCCATTAACAGTTTCCGACAATTTAAACCTTTGTTTGGTTTAAGATCTCTATATTATGGCTGGCATATGCTCTGGTTTCAGGATTTTTGACCTCAAAGGTTACCAAATTCATAAAAAGTCTATGAATATCAAAACTTCTTAAATCGATCGTGTGTAAAAAAATATTTCTTCTCAAAATACAGTTGCAATACTGGTAATGACGTAAATAACTTAATTTGATTAAACTTTTAAAAAAATCCGTCGTTTTATTGTTAAACGAAGGATATAAATATTTTTAAATTATCATTATATGACATTATAAGTATATTAATAGTAGTATGAGATTTTTTTTATGTATATGGATTTATCTGGATTTGATATCCACCGATACAAATAATGTTTTATGTAAGCTATTATGTGATTGATGATTACCGCATTCAGCGTCCAGCCTCCCTGGTTGAGCGTTATAGAGTGCACTGATCTTGACCGGCTGTGCTCTCCTGCATGCGATTACATAAAAAAATATATGCTTAAAGTAGAGAGCAGATATGGTAAGAAGGTAAATATATATAAAATCGTTGTATTTATTCGAAGCTTTCTGAATTTATCACTTTTTTTAAAAAGTTCTATAATGAATTTTCTTCGCTTTTTAAAAAGCTACTTGTGCCAACGATTATTCTCACTTTAGAATCTAAATTCTTTCACGTTCAAAGAGTGCCACTCGAAAATATATATTTCCATTTAATCTGACAATACTTACAATATAATGAATTAATTATACTACTTCTAAAACTCACACTTATATAATATGCTTAAACACACACACGAAAAAAAACATAAAATAATAAATTGATATTATTTAAAAATAAACATAAAAAAACACATATTTTTCTATCAATAATGCGTTTGAGTGAAACACTCACATCTTTACGAAAATTGATACAAAAAATTGTACTCTGTAAAACGGACGTGGCTTTTGTTGTGTATGCGTAACGCAACGTCTCACTCGTACGCTATTTAAGACATTTTCTCGCAAAAGAGATTGGTGAGATGCGTATTTACATTGAAGAGCGAGACACACTCAATTTTGTGGTGTGGCGTCCCTTTCGCACTGTTCTCAAATTATTAAGAAAGATTTCATGTATAGGATGTTTTAACATACTGATGTTTAATGGACATTTATGGTTGTTTGATAAAAAATAATGTAATATATTTGGTTGAAATGCGTGTTGGGTCAAGTTGTATGGTTAGCTGAGTAAAATTTAACATACATTTTGCATTATTAATTGTATGGTTTCCATATTTATGTGATATCTTTGATGTCAAATCCTTATAAACTGTACTCTATAAGAATTCAAACCCATAATTTAATTGTAATATAAAGTGCCGTTTATACAGCATCTGTATTAACCCCATTATTCTATATGACTGCGAACTTTTATATGTGAAGTAACATGAGATCATACTTATAGTGCTCTTCCACACAATTACATAATATATCTTTTTATAATTAGTAGCGGCAGTTTTTGGCTACCATATGCTCTATAAAAATGGGTGACATAAGAAAAGGAGGAGAAAAGCAATGAAAAGAAGACATCTCTGTATCTTTTTACTATTTTTTATTTAAATACATATATAAGAATTCCAACAAACGATGGTGGCGAAATCTCATCTGTGGATTACATAAAATTTGCCTTTTTTTAAAGAAGTCTTACTACTGCATATGAAGTGTTACTGCTCGTCATTCATGCATTTTCAATTTTCACAAAGCCATTATGAATAGGTGTTGTTCACGATATGACTTTCATTTGCCTTCGATTTTGATTGATAACACCAACTTGAAGTATCTTTAATAAAACGTTATTAATTGATTAAAAATATTTTATATTTATGAGCTTTGATGGAGATCAAACCCACGACCTCTAGCTTGCTTAGTAAACGTTTTATTTCTTAAATAATACATGCAATATTGCATCAAAAAATAAACTTTTTGAAATATTAATGCACACTGAAAAAAACTGTTATTTGCTATTATTTTTCACAGTAGCAAATTCGTTGGGGTTTTTATTATTAACTTATAACTACTGAGGCGAATTAAAGCACAAGGCTTCTTAGGGGGAGACTTTGAAGGCGTATCTTTAAACGCAAACAGACGAAGCGAATTTATTTATTCGTTCCCCACCTTTTTCTCGACCGAGAGCTTTTGAAAAAAGCTCCCGAATCCATTCGTTTTCATTCCGAAGCTCACAAAGAAAGACAATATAAATACTTTCGCTCACTTTCTCCGACTTTAAAGAAATTCATTAAAGAAAGCCTCTTTCCTCTAAAGAAAGCGGTTAAACTGTAGATTATTACCAAAGCATTTGACTTACATGCGAGAGATTTTGTGTCCGATCCCTGTCAGATTTTACAATATCAAATATTTTTAGTAACTAAATTGTAAACAGTATATTATTAAAATTTCCAGTTAAGAAAAGACGTACCTTGAACACCACCTATTTACAGTAAGTCGTTGTGCAAACGGAAATTTTGTAAGCAAAGATCCACACTTACATTTTTCTCATTGTAACAAGGTTCCCAACAGCCTTCAAGACTATATATGTATAGTTAAGAGTCGTAAAGAGACAGCAGTTGTTATTTTAGAGGCATAATTTTTTCACAAAGTCATCAACCCTGAAGAAGATTCCTGCAATGGTGGTTGAAATATTGGAAGAAAATAATTAGCCACATACGCTAAACCCAAAAGCCACAATACCAAATCTAGCCGTGAAAACCTAAGAAGCATATTTAGGTGTTTTGCTGGTACTATTCAGTTTGTCAGCACGAAAATTGTTATATTCTTCATTTGTAGATATCTTATAACTGGACGTGAATTATCTTGTATGTATTTACATAAAAAATGATGGAACAGGTCTCCTTTGAACCGGACGTCGAAATTAATGCAGTTTCATTGAAATTTGTCGGGTTGAGAGGCGAAATTCGCGCGCGAAACTGAATATTCAAATTTCGAATTCGGAATGAAAATGCAATTATTTATAGCAGAGACATCTGTTGGGGGGAATTTGCATCATAAAGGGCGGGACTCGCAAGCGGTTCGCGCTTTTTTTTCTCTTTGCCGCCAAAAAAAATATGAAAAAATAAAATTTAACGACTGGCAACCCTACCTACCCCTCGCGCATAATTGTGCTCGTAAATACGATTTCAATGCATATTTATGTAAAATTTCAAATTAATATTTTTTATTATTGTTTTGAAAAAAGAATCGCTCGCAAAATGGGAGTTGTTGCCAACTGGAGTCAATGGTACCGTTCGACTTCACATCCCGAAGTCTGATGAACACATTTTAAGCAATGCGATCGAGGGTCCATCAGGAACACAAGCACGATGGCTTGCATATAAGTTGTTTATGCTCTCCTGCAGAAACTGTTACAAAATCAATATATATATTTTTTTCCCATATATTGTCTTCAAACTATATAACATCCAAAATCATACTATATCCGCTCTCCTACCTGGAGCATATGGCATTCAAGAATCCCAAGTCAGCTCCGCCTCCCGCAGCTCCGCCGAGTATATTCTATCTCTAGTTCCCGTCGGTCTTCAAGGACGACTAGAGACCGGGGGCTTGAATAAAAGGCAGCTATAGTTTATGCTATCCTGCGGCATTCTCAATACATGTCCCAGCCAGGTCCAACTTCGCCTCTTGATCGACTGCAGTATGAAAGGCTGTCTTGTCCGCTCTTGTACTCCCAGAAGGCATCTGCTATCGAACTCCATTATACGGCTGCATTGGCTGTTGATGAGATGCCAAGATTCACAGTTAAGAAGATTGTGGACGATACAGGCTCCGTAGATTTGCCACTTGCCAACACAGAATTTACAAATACTTTAAACCTAATTAAAAATTCATACCAAATTAAAAATTTCATTTATGGAAATACTTCATCATTCGTTGCTCAAGCATTTGGTTACCAAAAAACGCTGCCATCAGGCATACACCCACAGTTACATAATGTATACTTTAACACCTTATTATTTTATTGTTATTCAAGCAATTTTTCATTGAGTCTAAAATAATTTATTACGTACTGTATCATATAGATTTTCTGATAAGAAGAATTAACATTTTCAGCGTTCGCTCCTCGAGAGCCTTATTTCGCTACCTTTATCTTCAAAGTATATAATTAAAATTTAAATACTCGGTATTTATTTCGCAGTTCATACATAATATCTTTCTCGTTCTTTGTGATATGTGTAGCGCAGTATTTATATACCGCCTTTGTGTATATAATATTATCCTCCGAACAAAGTGAAACCCCAAAATTAAACATCGAAATTTCACTGAAAAGATGTACCGCGAAAGAAGCCTATCTGTATATCATACAGCATGGATTGACAACAGTTTTCATGATTTAATATGTCCTGAAAATTTATAATACTTATGTAAGTTTGCTACTTTCATGCACTCTTGAAGTTAATCTCTTATTTACTATTCATAATTACCAAAATTAAGTAAAAGCTTAGTGTTATCTGGCACTTCAACCATTTATTTGACGACATTTTCATTCTTTCCATATCTGATTGCTGCTATTCAGTTTTGTCAGTTGCCATTGTCCATGCCTCGTCCTAAGACATCTCTGTACCTGAAGCTTTACCTAGAAACATACGAGTCTATGGTTCAATATGACATCCAGAGCAGAAGTTCGAGTACATGAAGGAACGGCAGCTGTAGTATTCGAGGCAAATTTTTAGATGATTTGTCAATCGTATTTTTTTTTTAAAAATTCGGTGATCAGTCCGACGTTCCCGACCTTTGGAATATTTAGCCCTAAGAAAGCTCATTCCGACAACTGGCAGACCATTAAAATTTTGGCTTTACTTAACGGTGATTGACATTAGGATGTGCTATTGTCGCTGGACAAAAGTTTCTGCAAAATAATTTGTAGAACATTTATTTAAAAATATTTTCATACTTAAAAAAATTCTCTTACAGCTGAAGTTATATTTTTTAAATAAAAATCTGACAAATAGCGTTTTTTTTAGTTTTTTGCATTAAACAATTATAAAAAATGAAATTACAAAAATTAAGTTTATTACAAAGTTAAGCATTGACTAAATTATTATGATTCATTATTTTTAATTTTTATCGTTAGGTGAATAGCTTAGGCGCTAGATAGCGTTAAACTTTAAAATACTTGATTTTCATGCTGTTTTGGTTGTCCATCAATGTTGTACCCCCAGTTCCGTAAATACTCGCATCATTTATATCCTTTTGGAAGTCTCTTATTCATTCTCCATCCCCCCTCCCCTCTCCATTCCGTTCTAAGCGACGCTTTTCCATTATGGGGCAGACAAATTATAAGTAATATATATTTTTATTGTGCCGAATATTTCAGACACAATTGGAGCTCGGCCATACAAGTGACGAAATTGACGAACGCTTTCATTTCTTCGAGGTTTTCCTGAAAAAAAATTGAAGAAATTACTCATCGTAATTTTTTATTTTTTTATTTTTTTACATTACCTTTGAGAGAAGTGTTGAGGAGTATACATTAAAAGTAAAGTTATCACTTTTCAACGAAAAGTTCCGGATTCAATCTCTGATGTAATTTAAAATATTTTTTTTTAATCAATTCATATCAATTAATAAGCTGTTAACATTTTGTCTGTTAGCTGTTTGTACATTCGTTAATTAACTGACATACACTATTTATAAATAATGGTGGTAGACGAAAGACTTTCAACGAGCACCTGCATTGCATATAAAACCGCATTAATAATGGATGATACAGGAATGAAATTCTGTAGTGTAATGACGTTGGTGGACCAAAATTTTTAATACAGCGCTTAGCTGTCTTCAAAATTACAAACAACATATATAATATTGTAAGAGTATGATATTAATATTAAAAACATTCATTTTGAGATCCATTTTAAATATCAAATAAATAAACTTTATAGTCTATTTTGTTTTAACGTTGATCACGTAGAGTACTGTTTAAGCACATACTTAAAGACCATGGTTACGCTCTCAATGACAGCTTTTTAAGCTTTGCACATAGATACGTACAATTTAAAGAATATACTCTGAAGTACTGAAGAAAATCTCCCTGAAAGCGAAACTGTAGTCTTCACATTTGAAAATAATCAGTGCTTTATGTGATCTAATATCTAATATATTAAAATACGTTAAAAGTTATTCACTTATTCAATAAATTAAATCAAACTCACAGAAGAAATTTCTACTTTACAGTATATCGGTATGCTTTTTATAAGTGTATATAAGAATCCCACGCCACACACAAGATCTTATCTTTAAATAGTGGTATAGTAAGTGAATCTAAAAAAAAAAAAAAAAACATTGGAATGTAAA
Source organism: Glossosoma conforme (assembly GCA_022606575.1). Taxonomy (NCBI): domain Eukaryota; kingdom Metazoa; phylum Arthropoda; class Insecta; order Trichoptera; family Glossosomatidae; genus Glossosoma; species Glossosoma conforme. Next base: position 3,889,412 of record JAGTXR010000011.1, on the reverse strand, counting down.
TTACTGTGTAAAAAATGTATCTTTTTATATTTGATTGAATAAAAAAATAATAAAAAAGTGCTTAACGTTGTATGTAGTTTGATCCGCCAACGTCGTTGGAATACTGTTATTCACGTTTTAATGATATAGAGACCTAATTTATTACCATCGCGCCATAATTATTTAAAAAAAAAAACATACAAAATCATCTAATGACGTCTTCCTTGAACTGAAGTTTTCAGCTCTTTTAAAATTACTTTCAGGTCTCAATTATTTTCAAAAACTTGACCATGATTTCACAGGCTGAAAAAAAGGTGAAAAAAACAATTCACGAACGCTCTAATGTCTCCACCATAAAATACACACGACGCTTCATTTTCAATGAAAAAAATAAAGTGTTATGTCATTTTTTGAATAAATTCTTACATATCAGATGAATTCAATTTTCTAAAATACACAAGGCAACTTACATGTTCACATTTTTATTTGAAACTTTTATTTTTTTTATTTTTCATATTCGAGAACATGTATTAAATATTCATTCCTTTATATTTTTCTTCAGAGATTTTTCAGATGTCTTGAAACAAGTTCTTTGTTCTCTATCTTCTCTTTTTGTCGCAACTCTGTCGATTTTTTATTTCGATCATTAAATAATTTCAATTTATTTCGTAGAAGACTTCCGCAAAAATTCGAGGCCTTTTTTTGGGGACCTAATAATATCCGCCGACAGTGGCAATCGGGGAAAAATTAAAATTCGGAAAACTTAATTAATTTACCCCTGAATATCATTTGTTTTGCATTTAAATAGACTTCTTTCAGCAGTCTTTTTCCAAAAAATAAAATGAAATTATAAAGCAGGTAATCTCAGTAAATTATCTCTGCAAAATGAGATATAAATAAATTCTATAGTAAAGAAGTGAAAAATTGTATGAAACAACTTAGTTTTAATAAATAATCACTTTACCGGTTTCGGTGATACCGCACCTTCTTCAGAAGCACTTATAAAGACTAAACCTAAATACAAAACAGTCAATCAAGGTCATATAAAGAAGAAAAAAGGAATTGGAAAAGTTTTAGTGTCATCTGTTAACGGAATAGTTGAACAGAGCGAATTTATAAGAAACATATTAAGTATAAATCAATAATATTTTGATAAGAAATGCTTTTTTTTTGTATTTGAGCTTTTCTTCGATGTTTTTAAACTCTTATTCACTTACATACACGGCTGTACTCAAAAGCCGCAATCATATGAAAGAAGTGTCCTACAAAATACAGCTCCTACCCAACAACCAAATTTGAGTAATTACATTATTTTAAACATACTTTATGATCGAATACGTCTATTACCATTTTTTTCAACCAAATATGTCCAATTAAGCATGATGTTTAAACAACATTACAATTGTACTTTATTCAACGCAAATGAAACAATTTTCGTGCTATTAAGGCAATGAAAATATAATTACTCTAAAACGTAAAAATTTCATTCGATGCTCGATTCTATGTAATAAGCAAATTCACGGATTCGGCTTAATATACCGTCAAGATTATAAAAATCAATGGCAAAAATTCTATGTAAATGACTTATTGAGCATATGAACGTTTATAATTCCATTTAATATTTAAAGAAATATTCCAAATTGTCGGTAACAAAGATGTCCAATTAATATGACAAAAATTGAATGACTCCTCCGTGTGATTTTCTTTTCGTACAATTTGTCTGAAAAACTTGCAAGAATCTTATTCAATTTCTAAAAATGTGAAATCTTACGAGAGTATTGTACTCGGAAAGAAAATTCAAAGCCTTTCTCAAGAATACTGCGAATCGATAAAATTTTCATGGCTCAAGAATATCCATTCTCAAGATAATGTTTTTTTCTAAGTTTCTTAGAAGTCTGGAGTTGACTTTTTTTTTCGTTTGATAGAATGTAATGTGTAAAAATTTTCGAAGTAAATCACGATCTCGGCTAAAAATGGACCAAAAGAGTCGTCTAACGTTAATGTAATCGAAATAAATGTTTTTTTAAGCCGTTCCATTAAAAACAATTAAATCAATTGATATTTAAAACACTAAGATGGCGATAAATTTGACGTATATAATTTAAAAAATTACAAAGATAAACGTGTGCATGCCTTTTGTTTATAGTTTTCATAATTCTTTCAGTTAATTTATCTGAAAGGCGAGTAAAAATAATTATTTCTTTGTAAATCACCATCTCAACAGATTTGAATTAATTCGAATTTTTTTTTTAACAAATATTTATTTATTTACGTTGTTTTTACATGGATCACGTCAAGTATGACCCCTGTTTATAAGACTGCAGTTTTGAGTAACTCGTATACTTCTTCAATCCATCACCGTCAACAGTCAAATCAAGTCAAGAGTTGACTCTTGAAAGTGACTGATTAAGTAAGGCTATGAGTTATTTGAAACTGCAGTTTCATAAACAGAGATCATACTCAACGTGATCCATGTAAAAAAGATAAATAAATATTTATTATTCATAATGGATTCAAAGTGAATAGTAAAATATTGAAAAAAATGCTTTTGTAGAACGGATTAAAATAGCATTGAATTCGATAAATAATATTTACGTATATTTAAATGATCATAACTTTTATAAACAGACCAATTTATTTCGTACTTTTTCACGTAGTTTTCTAACCTACCTAGACTTATAATTAAAACCCTTTAAGCACTCTTTTATAAGGTTTTAAACGTAAAAAAAATACATTTTTAATCTCGCTGTAATTAGGCATACACATATGACATATATAAATATATATTATATAAAATATAAAAAACTTTACATTGTTAAAAATGTTAGAAACACGTCTTACTCCAAAATCATAAACACCAAATTTATAAATATTATAAACTATTTAATCCTTCGCCGGTTGTAGTGATGAAAATATTTTTAATATCAAATAAAACTAATCTTAAAACTATTTAGTAATATTTATGTGTAAAACGTAGGATCAGGGTTCGAATGTCTAACTTTAACGCTAGGTTATACCCTGATGTAAGGCTTATAAACTTAACTGTATGAAAAATTCTCAAACAAACTCGTTGAAAATAAGCTTTTTTCCACCTTTTCGTCAACAAAAAAACACTCGATTTTATTTAAACTAAGCTTTATCAATTAAACTTGATGAAATAATTGCGTGTAATGTTTTTTACTTTAATGAATTTCGCAAAATTACTGGTACACTAAAAATTACCGTAATTTTATACCATGTCCACAAAATAGTAAAGCTAAAAATATTTATATTATTTATTTATTTCAGCTTTTTTTTTTGCTTTGTGAGTCGGTTGCTTTATCCGGACTCCATTAACTTTGGCAAAATCAGAAAAAAACCATATAATAATTTGAATTTTACTTTTTTGTCATACTCAATTTTTATGCCGACGGGTATAGTTCCATGGTTTTTTTCATTTGTTTGGCAAGCCGTAAGTTGTGGGCTCGATCTTCGACGGAGATTAAAAAAAAAGATTCGAAATTGATTTCTGCGCTCTAAAATATCCCCGGTTGGTGTGAATTGTATCCCTCATCAGTAAAATGTCAGTCATAGCCTATTAATCAAAATTGATGGAAGACATCCCGTGAGGACGATCCATTATAAGGATGATGCGTAATTTTCGGGCTCTAGTCTATGACGTTGCCGGATCAACACTCCACATGCAATGTTTAGCCATATAGAATCCACGGATGAAACTTCAGATTCACTTTCACCATTTGTCGGTATTCTCTTGGATGTGTTTACATGCTAGTGAATGTCTTATAGTAATAAAAATCAGTTTCTGAAAGATCTAAGTGATGTGGGACATCGAATATATCGCACCTCTTTTATATGGAAATATTCTAAAAAAAACATTTCTGAATCAAAACGGAGACGAAAAATTATTCATTCTTTTGAATATTTATCGCTTCCGAAACATCTGAAGAGGCGAAGCTATCAGCGGACTAAATTAGGCTTTAGGGTGTTGCAGAATGGATGATGGAGTGATCGAGATTTGCTCGAGTTTTGAAATAATAAAAGACAGGGCGCAATAAAAGTTAAAGACGATTGCGATGATTTGGAATAGGATGAGAAAGTGGAGAAGACTCTTCACAAATCAGTGATTTACAAACTTCTTTATTATTCTTTTTTCTAATATTTTTTTAAGATTTGAATTCAATATAAGTTTTTCAGTTCTCTTCAGCATACTTTTACTGCTGAAGAAAATATTTGAAACAATTATTCGATAATATTAATTAAAAAGATTTTTTAAACTTCACCAAAAGTGTATAATATGACAATCATTTAATGATTTTTTATGTAGTAATTAATGACAAGTTAATATCATTAATTGTTTTAGTGAATTTCTTTTCGTTCTAATAACGCACATTTTTTTCGTCTGTTCTACTAAGTGAACTTTTTCAATTAAAGGCTCTAAAATAATATGTTACTCTTTGATACATATCTTTTATGTTGCGGTATTAGACGTATCTTATAATAGATGTGCCGAAAAATGATAAGAGACATCATTTTTTCAGGAGCAATTTCCGATCACTGTCTCAGACCACTGTAACGCAAGTACACCATCAAACCGGAAGTCGCCGAAGCCTGCAATACTATGTTCCCGCTCGATGGGTTTCACCCTCACTCCCGCGTACTCACAAAAGGATATGAGCGGTCGTAAAACGTAAACGTTAAAAAGCCCCATTACGTCTTAAGACCAAGACAAATGCGACTACTTTACGACCGAAAAAAAGTGAAATCATTAAAGTAATAAAACACACTGATTTGAATATAAATAAGTTTTTGTTATTAAATTGAATCGTGTCTTGTTTTTAACGCGTTTCTTATTATTAAATATATTATATACTTCTTGAAACCATCAAAATGAAAGCTATCTTGCTGAATAAATAACACTGTAATTTTTTTGACTGATTTAATTATTAATTGACTACCCTGTTAACTAAACACACTAATTATAATGATACTCTATTTTAACTGTCGTATTGTGTAAGTGTAGTTTTTAAGACACCTAATATTATTCATGTTTAATTTATTTATCACGACGTTTTAAAATGAAGTTATAATCTAAGCTACTTTTAAGACAATAGGAGTATATATTTTTTTATCGACAAGATGATATGGAGGAAGGAGCAGGTCTTTTTAAGGAGGAATATCTGTGAGTGTTGTAATTTGAGTGCTGGCCTTCGAGGCGACAGAATTCTGAAGGCAGCACACAGCGGAGGATCGCTTAAAGAAGGGTAATCGTGAACTTTTTGTATATTCCGTGTAGGTACGAGTATATATGTACGTTATAAAGTTATCATGTATGCGTGTGATATTTTTGGACATAAAAAGTGTTTTTTGTACGCGAGTTGATTTTTTTAATCGTAAACATATCTCCCGTTCGTCTCTGTGTGGTCTTTAGGTTAAGCTGTATCGCTAATGGATGATGCGTCGTTGGTTAAAATTTTATGATGTTTCGTCGACGGTTAAATTTGAAATGCTATATATATTATACGTATATATAGTTATTAACCACCATGTTGAAATTAGAGCACAAATTGTTTCCTTCCCACAGAACGTTCGAAAGTTGTAAGTGCGCTTGAACGGGTCACTTATCACTAAAGACACTCAAACTCAAATGCAGAGACGCTTTCTTAAGATTTGAGGTTGAGTCAAGGACTGAGGCTTCCTTACTTTATTCATTGTAAAGCAGAGTAGCTATGATAAGTTTCTTACAAGTGTTAACTTGGTTACCTTAAGGAATGCATCTTCATACAGATATTAGAACTAACAATAAGAAATGGTTAAAGTCCAAAAAATCTTGATTTTTCGTGTCACACTAAAAATTTTGATCATTCAATTTTTGGTCTAGATATGTATCAGATAACTCTGAACATTATTTGAAAGGTGAGTGTCTTTAGTTTGATAAAGTTGTCTTCTTTTCCACTTGAGACTTGTGACGTGTTACTTATCCCCAGCGGACCGCGACCTTGACAACGTATTCTTATGTGTTAGGCTTAGTCACTTGAGTAATGGTAAGCTACGTTAAATTAGCATTAAGAAATATACTGTAATAAGACGAGAAGTTATCACTTCAAGCGGAAATAATTTGAATCGAAAATGATTTCGAAATGCACGCCTTCTGAGCTGTTAAGACAATCACCTGAAAATTACTAAAAAATTGCGTACTTTCATATAATATGTATTTGTGAACGCAGAAATAAATAAATCACAAGAGAGCATATAATATGTATTTGTGAACGCAGAAATAAATAAATCACAAGAGAGCATGAACTATATATAATAACTGTCTTTAAGTAAGGTTTCTGTCGGATTGAATTACTAGATACACAAGTTGTTGGCAGTAATGTGATGACCATACGCTCCAATAAGAGTGTTATTCATGTTTTGATTCAATTTATTTACTCTTGATGTGGTAACTGATCAAAGTGGACGCTAATTGTTAAGAAAATAGTATGATACTGTTAAACTGCACCCATTAGCTTAAGTCGAGCACCGCAGCCGGAACGGGAATTCAATTCAATGTGCAAAAATAAAGCTTGTATTGTTGTAAATAATATGTTTAATATGCGTAGAAGCTTTATATTCTCGGATCCAGAGTCCGCTTGTCCGATATTCTGTCCCGCAAACTAAAAAAAATACTAAACTTATAATATTATTATACACAATTGGGCGAAATGCGCCTGATTAAAGCAAAACGCCGTGCATCGCGTTGCGCGGATTGCGTTTGCTTTGAATTGTTTGACGATCATTTTCATATTCATAGTCGCTATTAAACGATGCAATTATTGCATTTTCAGATGCGAACACTTTCAACAATGTATTTTATTATATTAAAACAACGCATTCATTCAGAAGATCTTTGGCAATATTGCGCCTAATACAACAGTCTCATTAGAGATGCAATTTACTAGGCGCTGTTCCAACGACAGATGCACGTTGACTGAAACGTTTACATAGTCATTTTAACTTGCTTCTATAGTTCAATAGTTATAATTAAAAGAGTGTTTTTTTTTCAATGTTTTTTAAACTAAACGTCATGTGATTTTTTAATAATTTATATCGCTTTTAAACGTTGTTTAGTATTTTTTATTATATTTAGTATAACTATTCATAGGGTTGAGCTTCTTTGTGAGAAAAAAAAACAAATCGATGGATCTAAGTCATTAGACGGTATATTTTTTGACGTAGACATTAATTTTTAGGCGTTGCGCACACGATTGCCAACCGTTAGGAAATAAATGTTTAGTGTGGACTCGCTTGTCGCTAAGGGGTCGGCAGTGTGGCCAACATAGAAACGTTCTCGATGTTCTTAGTGAATATTAAAAATACTTAGAGAAACGACGTCTAAAGGAGGAAGGTTGATTTAAAAAAAATGTTGAAATCTAGATGGTTGTAGAGGTGGATTTGTTAGCCATTACTTGCGTAAATATAAAGAAAAATAACGATTATTCTTTTACATATTTGTCGTTTGTTTTAGTGTTTAAGGAAGTGGAAAATTTGAATATTCAATGTTGAGATGTTCTGTTTTAATGTCGTCAGTACATGTCAGGTAGAAACAAACAGTCTTTGCGACATTGTACAAAAACGACGCACTTTTAAGAACACAGCGTAACTAAACTAAACAAGGCACAAACAGCTCAAAATTTATTTGGATGAATATATTTTAATTGTTGAAAGAATTCTGAAGCAAAATTTATGATAATGTCGAAAATCATAATGATCAAAATTGATTAGATTTACGTAATTTTTAACAAATAAAAATACACCTACTAATCTACATCAAATATCATCTTTAATGATATGTCTATCCTCTATATCGAAGATAAAGTAACAGCAGACGCTGGAATTTGAACCGCGAACTTTGCACTTTTATGTTCTGTTGTATACACAGCATTGGTACCAATTGCTTCTAATTACTGACTTGAGAATTGACATGTATTTGAAGTATTGATACGTATTATTGCAAATGGTATTTGATTTAAATTGTATGTTTGTTTTATTATTAAGATTAAATATTTTTTTATTTATTCACACAAAATATTAATAACGTAATTTATCTCAAAGATATGGCTTTTATAACTTTTGTCTTTCTATCATCAAGTACTTCGATATCATGAAAGGTTTAACAACTATACTTAACTGTGCGTAAATATTTTCAAATATATTAGAAGGCTTTGTTTTTTACTGTAATCATCATGCCGTGCGCTTAAAAATCTAAGTTAAAGAGGCTGTTTGTATTCTACCGTGATTGAAGCATTGCTTTCGCAAGCTTCAGAATCGCCGTTGAGATTTTTCATCGATTTCAGCAACTACAGCAAGTCGCGGCTTGTTTTGCTACATTTCATAAGTGATTTGATGAAGAGTGATTCCACGAGCTCACTTGTAATTACCACCGATTGGGTGTCATTTCGTTTGTGAAAAAATGTTGAATGTGTTAAATAGAGACGCCATAGTCGGTATTGTTCTACGATTGTGAAATGTTTGATAAATGAGTAATAAAAAGTAATAATGTGAATAATGAATAACCATGTTTGTTCTATATGATAGACTATTGTTCATACCAATGCACTTCTTGATTTTTTAAGCACCGAATATATTACTTAAGTCTCAACTGTTAAAGTATTGTAATAATTGGTAAAATTAATTTTGAATTTGTAATACAAAAAAAAATGTTATGTACTCTACTACTGAGTGTGTTAGTCACGGAGAGGTGAACGCCCTCCACTACATATCTCTATGTGTCTAAAACTAAATGTCCGCTGTACCAAGTGAAATGACCGAAAATTATCAACGAATGTACTTTCGAATAAAAAATTGATTGATTCAAAATACACGAAAAAAACTTTAATTTTTTCTCAGAAATTTTACCGATACTTTCATTTTCTGATATCATTAAATTTTGCAGTGAAAACATGTGATTTAAAAAAAAATCTTTTAGAATATTGTAGATCTGAAGAAGATATCTAACTGAACATGCATACACACAAATTTAAAGTATGTTTGTTTATTATTGATAGTAAATGATGATTTTTAGTAACTGTTTTAAATATTTTTACGTTTTTCTTGTGTTTTTGAATCAATTTAATTGAAAGTAAAATATCTCATTTAATTCCTCATTACTTAAAGCGTATTATAATTTCTTACAAGTTTAATATCGCTTCTTTTAATGCTTGAAATAACTGAGTGTTTTAAGTGTTACATAGAATTTACATAGAATTTTTCCATTCTGAAAGGTCAACTCACTGAAGTATGGCTGCTTCATTGTGATGTGTTTTGTCAATCGTAGTTCGTATGAAAAAAACTTCATAGTTGTAACATTCTTACTGTTTTGAACGCATTCTTATTGAATTAAACATGAAATAAACCTAAGCATATGAAATAGTACGCCCTATACAACGCATATACACGTGATTGTAATATGTTTTCAGTATCATGGAGTAAAAAGAAGATTAAAGCAATCTTATCAAAGCTTTTAATGATAATAAAACAAAGATATCACTTTTTTTCTTCATCTAGAATCTTGACAATCGATCTTTTATTTTTCTATTTTTCTTTCCATCTCTTGAGCGATTTTTAAGGCAGTTAATTTAACTTTGTACTCATATATTGGAAGCAAAAATGTTGTTTTGTAAGTGCAAAAAGGCAATTTTTTAAACAGCAAAAAAATGCAACAAAAAATAATCAAATATTGTAAATTCACTTTTTAAATTTTCTTCAACATCAAACTTAATTGATGCGAAAAAAATTTTGAAAATAAAATTTGTGCTTTTGTGGATTTTTCAATATTATATGCGTTCATTATAATAAAATACGCAAAAAAATCTCCAATGACTATTTGAAAGTGAAATTATATCGTGTATAATATTCTACTGTTGTTCATCCGTGCAAATTATATTTTCTACTGTTTTAACCCATTATGATCTTATAATAGCGATAGTGTTTACATTTGTATGATAAACTTGAGGTGACTATTTGATAAAAAAAACGATTCACCATACTTCGCCTCCTTTACCGCTTCCCTAGGCATCTTAAGAGACCATTTTTTGCAGGCAAAGATCAGCATATCAAGTAAAGTAACATTAATTTTTTATTAAAGTCAAAAATCTCTCTGTTAAAGAAACAGAAACCTGTAAATTTTGTGCTTTTTTGCCAACTTTTTAAAACTTTCAAATATGAGAAAACTTTGTAATACTTGATATGAATTTGAGCATTCCCTTTGAAATACACTTAAAATATTAAATATATATATTTTACTTATACCATATAGAGTTGTGCACTGTTGATCCAGAGACAAATGATCGTGGTTTCTGTTATCAAACAGTGCTAAATATGATCTTTAATAAAGGAAAGTATTTTTTTTATATATTTGATGCTTTGTATCATAATTGATAAAATGTACCGAAATTTTCCTGAAAATCGTAGATTTTTTGAGATTTTTTACTAGGAAACAAATCACACGTTGAAAATGATAACTGGAATGGTGATATATTGAAGATGAAATTCTTAGCGTTACATTGTTATCTATATGATGTCGGTGTGTGAAATTTCAGTTAGATTCCTTTAATGTTCAACACAAAAAATCCCATAAGATATAAAATTAAATTTAAATATTCATGAAATGTAGAAATTAATCACATTTTTGAAAAAAAGCATGAAGTTTTCAGGTTTCTTGAGTAAAATGCTTCAATTTGCATCATTTTAAAGTTGATTACTACATATACTTAGTGAAAAAATACACGGTCAAAATTGTTATCGCTCTCTTACAGGCCTACGACGAAAGATATATTTTAAAGTACGACTCAATTTGTAAGACTGATACAAAAAAACTGTAAGAAAAAATATTTAAAAAATGAAAAAATAAAAAAAATAAAAATTCGTTCAGTGATGATTGTTTTGCTCTGTTAAAGCGCTGTTCCCAAAAATATTAACGAAAAAAACCTCTGTCCTCCTCTTCTACATGCGTCTTGTGAGTGTGGTAAATAATGATGATGATGAATTAAAAAGAAGGATTATTTAAGAATGATATTCCTTCAAAGAAGACGAGCGTTTCGGATAGAATTTGCGTCGGCATAGGAGCGGCGGTTCAAAATGTAAAAATTGTTGCCAAAAAAAAATTCAAAAAAAAATTAACCCTAATCGAGAGTGTTGAATTTTGTCGGTTTATATGATACGATACTTCAATATTTTATTTTTTCATAATTATCTTTAACTATTGTAATGTTAGTATTGAATTGTGTAACTTTTAAGGTAATCATTTTAAAGTTAGTGTTAGGGTAGTTCATGTGGGGCCAGTCAGGTGAACATCTAACAATAATGAGGAAGAAGAAAACATTACAAGTAAGGTTTTAAATTTTAGAATTAAATCGTTTTGTCAAATTCACGTTTCTTAATCCGCTTTGTGTACAACTGTATTTATTATTACTTATATAACTGTTACCATCAAAGGATTAATATAATTTAAAAAACACTTATAATTATTAATACAATATATATAGATACATCATTATTTTGATATTCTTAACCTTTCAAAAAATCATTCTGAATTCATTATTATTTAAAATATGGATAAAACAAATTATATATACAATTATTCAATTGGTTATGCATATCCAAATATTATGTAGACTTCCTGAAAAGTTTTACGACGAGTTACTTTCAAGACAATATCACCATGTTTGAAAACTAAAATGATATGAATATTTTCATTATAAATGTTCATAATGTGGTTTAAAGATCATTTTTTGATATTACTGAAGCTTAATGTTTCAGTACATCGAAAAAATGCAAAGTACATATATTGTAATTTTTCAATTATATTTGAATCACAAAAATGGGTTATTTCAGTAAGTATGTTAGTGTTATCTCTTATAATGCTTCTGATAAGGAGAGTGCTTTAATGGAATTTTTTATAAGCAGTCTAAAAAAGCATTTTAAATCGATTAAAGTAATACCCATGTTCTAAAATTGTATCACTTTTTCACCAAATACTTTTACGTAAAATGGTACTTTAATCATTTGCCGGTAATTTTATTGATCAACTACAATTACAATACCCATACATGAACATATAATTTACTCGTACAGAAAGGTTTCTTTAAAATAACATTTTTTAACTCAACAAACTGTCTCTTTATCATTCGGCTAGAGTTCTGCTCTGTGTACCAATCGAGATGATTGTGATGGAATTAGTTTCCATTATAAAGTCAAATTACTTAAAATTTACATTTTTATTTTTGAATTCAGTTCTTGGAAGAAAGTCTTAAAGTATAATATTCTTCTTTATTTAATAATGAAATCGTTTTTCGTAGACTGTAATTTGAGTATTTTTATACATATATTATATATTTGAGAACTTTGTGTTAAAAAATTCACAGCAGAAAATTACCAAGAAAAAAAAACAAAATGAAAATAACCTTAATTGATTTATCATTTTCGCTCTCTTTGAGAAATAAGAAAAAGTAAAAAATAAATACTGAATAATTATCTTATTTCTCTTCCCATGTACGAGTATCTTTTTTCAGGAAATTGTACAAAATTTAATATTCTCCGCTGAAATTTCACTGAAAAGTTGAAACGAGTTCATCTTGTTTGAACTTTGAACACTTGCAGACTTAATGAAAGCTTCACTCTGGTCGAAGAAATGTGTTTTTTAATTATTTATGACCAATTGCCTGAAACTTCAGTATTCGAATCTATGAGCTTTGTTCTCATATCAAAAAACCTTCTAAATATAAGTTTATATATAAAGACTTTGGTATATGATTCAAATAATTTTACAGTACAGATACATTTGTAATATAAATGTTTGTTGTTATCAATATTTTAATGCCAAACTATATTAACTTACATAAAATAAAAATTTCATGAAAGTAAACATCTTTTCAAATATAAACAAGTTGCTTAAAGCATTTTTTAAATAGTTTTATTTAGCAAAAAAACACATAACAAAACATGATGACTTATTTCAACTGTTTCAATATTTCTTGAGTACTATGTTATAATTTAACTTTTTTAATATCCTAATTGTTTTAAACATTGTTTTTATTCCATAATTTAAATAATAATGTACCTTTCAAATGTGCAGCAGTTATCTAAATATGTATTACAAATACTTTTATTTCAATTCCATATTATTTTTAAAAAAAGCCAAATTGAGATGTTTTTATTTTAATCTGTTTGAAAATAACTGTCTTTGTAATGTAAAACAATGATTTTGTACTTACTGCCACATTTTTATCTTGTACAATAATTGTTAATTACATAATAAATTTTAGACCACTTATGCTCTTATTTAACAAAAAAAAAATCAAGAAGCATGTTTACGACAAATGACAACTACATTCTATCATTAATCTTATGTTGAAGTCAATTGAAATAATGGTTAAAATTGAGGAACAGTTTCAGTGTAAGAAACAAATACTCGTACTGAAAAAATCAGGTTTAAAAAGCTTCCACAATTGTATGAATTTAATTTCAGTTCCATTGAAATGAATGTACGAGATTCGTGGGGTCGACTGTGTTATATTTCACTTTGATTCTTTTCGAATAACAAGTTTCACTTTTTATAATACAAAGGGCATAAATTTTTTGCATGAAACGTTTCGGCAAAAAATGTTTCCGTTTCCTGTTTTTATTCGCCATATTCGCCTAAAATGTGGCTGAAATTCAAACAAGTAATTTCAGTTGTCAATGGCTGTATTTCACGTATATATTAATTCCCAATACGTGGCTTGTCATTATGTATAACCGGAGGAGCAATTTTCGCACATTTTGCCTGAATTTCGGCTGAATTCAATTGAAAATACAAGCGTGCAGTGAAAACACAAAATCGATACATTTTTTTCACAAATCGTACTAGGTCATTTTTTAAACTTTTGTCATGAGTTTTAATAAATACAATTATTGTGGGTTGATAAAATACAAAAATTCAAATGATAACTAATAATATACAACAATGTGCAAAAATAACTCAACAAGAAATCACTATAATTAATTCAAATTTCAAATATATTCTATGTCTCTTGATTATTGAATCATTTGTTTCTCGTTCAATTTAATTCATACTATAAATTGTTTGCTTATTTAAGGATGAAGACTAGTTTTTTGGTTAGTTATAACACACATATACAATAAATAATTCAATATCAAAATGATTATAAAAACAATAATTAAATTGAAGCAAAAAACAAATGTTTTTCAAAAAAGAAATTGATTGTCATTTTGATTTACTATATCTTTTTGCACCCTGTTGTTATTTTTATTTAATAATGCGCCAAAACCTTATGTGAGGCATCACTGTATAATGGCCAATATGAACAGTATAAGTAATTCATTAACTAAGTCCTACTAACTGGTATAGCGATAAGTTACCCAATCGAGTTGATTCATAAAATTTTAAGCTTTAAACTTTTTGGCACTGAAAGATTTTCATAAAACTTTTTTGCTGCATAAAGCGCGCTTCACCACTTTACTGCTCTTTTTAAACTAAGCGACTGGTTTTAAACATATAAAATATTTGAAATTCGGCGGCAAAACAATAATTTAAAAATTAAGACAAAAAAACAGATAAAATAACATATTTTAAAAATGCTATTTTACACAACGTGCACGAACATTCACCAAATAAATAATACATTGCACATTTTTAAATAATGAAAGACACAAATACTTTTAATATTTGCCACCGATTGGTATGACATTAACTTATTCCAATTTTAAATTCAGTCTTCATTCACGGTATAATCGAAATCGTTAAATATCAGTAAATTTAATTAAAAATCAGTTGAAAATAATACACATATCTAAACGTATGTGATAGCTTTAAATTTTAACTACGCTGAATCATTTAATTAATATTACAAACATCTTAACAAAAATTTTTAGTTAACAGTCTCATATAATTTATTTTATTGAGTGAATATTATAATATTTAAAAACCATTATTTGTGTTAATACAAATTACTATGGGTTGAAAATTGCCAGTGAATCAGAGAGTTATTCGATTAAAAAGTATTAAAGAACTTGTACTATTTGAATAATACGCAACTCTATAGTATTTTAATCACTTTGGTATTATTTTTTCTCGTTACGGATTATTTGAATGGAGAACGTTTGAATATTTGAATGAAGCAATGGAACTCCACGCGTGTCGCTGCGGTCGCCTGAACATTTAATGCCAACATAAAAATATTAAACACTTTTGAATCGTAATTAAAAAAAAAGATACCTAACCTTATAGTTACGACGCAATATCTGAGAGCATTCGCAATATCAGTTTTAAAAATGTAGGAGAATAATAATTTTCATACTAGCCTTAAGGATGTGTAACCGACTCTATTTCTTAGTATAAAACTGACAGGTATTCCTGAACGGAGAGAGCGGCCGTTTCTTGACTGTAAAAAAGTTTGAGGTCGTTACTTTCAACCAGAAATTCACCATGACTTATCTTTTCCTTTTAAATATACTGAAAAACACCTAAATTTCTGTAAAACATAAAAATATATATGGAATATATAAAAAAAATATTTTTGTGTTTTGCAATGATAAAAAAATGATTCTTTCTTTTACATGTAGACAAACTAAAACATTGAAATAAGTTAAATAATCAAACAACATTCTTCAAGCCATTTCAAAGACCAATAATGTGCATTTTTAAAATAAAATAGTTTGCTTTTTTGGTTTATATGACGCATGTTGATATAAGCATAAAGTTTCAGTTTTCTGGTTGAAAGAAGCGAAAGGTCTCGTGTTAATAATTACCCTTCGGAATATTCCACAGTAAGTTGATAAAATGTATCAGTATATTATGATAACAAAAAATATATTGTATCAAACCCGTTGTCTTATGTAGCCTTACTCCTATGATATTATTATGTTTGGAATACAAATAAAAATTTGTGTATTTTATTACGTGAATCTATAATATAATAAAACTCCTTAGATTCTAAGTCTATACTTAACTCCTTTCTAGGATTAGGCTAAAAACTCTAACACTAAGCTAAACTATTGTTAATCGTACCTCTGTAAGAAGATTCTAGTCCGGTAATGTTTCTTTAATGATACGATATTAAAAGAAACCTTCTAGTCGTTAAGGTTTTAATTGTATAAATATTGAAAACAGAAGATTGTCGAATGTTTGGCTAAATTTTAATTACTGTCGACGATTGTGGATTTTAATTATGGGCTTAATTAATTAATCATACTTAATGTTACAAAAAAATCTATTTATTTTTATATGATGATCGATTTATCTTGTGTTGTCAATCATGATTACACTGTTTCATGATATTTCGCACACCCGTGATTGTCAATAATTAAGAGCTAAAAGAAAATACGTAATTATTGCCAAGTAATAATGTTATAGTCTAAATAACATTATTATTTGAAATTTGTGTAGTTTAATAAAAATTCACGCAATACCCATTTAAATTCGACGACACAAAACAAACATGGCGGAGTATTTTTGAACCAACTGTTTGTTGTCAAACACGGGCGTGTCTCCACTTTGGGCGAAATTGACGTTTGAAAAATAATATTGTTACGGCATAATGAACCTTATTTGTAAGACACTGGCCCTAATTACAATCCATAATTGTCTGTATCTCACATTGTATACCTCTCGTATTTCTTTACATTTCATAAATAAGCATGCACTCGTATTTTTTAAATGTATAATATAGCGTGGCTTCGATTTTATATGTGCGCAAATGTGTGATCCGAATGCGATTAGTATGTCTATGTTATCAATTATTGTGTTTCATTTGAAATTAATTCAGTGTTTAGCATTCAATGGAATAAAAAAAAGATAAAAAACGGCAATCGCGAGAGAGGGAAGATCAGGGCGTTGTTCACAGTCAATTTGATAAATGGTGCCAACTGATAAATAAATAACGATGTTATTTTTTTTAAACAGATTTTATGGCTGCATAGTTGAGAGTAGGTATTATTATCAAGCCGACCGCTTTCGAGAGTCTAATATTTATTATAATTATATCAAAATGAAATTGTCCATTCGTGTTATAGTTTTTTTTTATAGTTTTCCGCTTTGGTTTTCTCTCTCTGTGTTGCCATGAGTAGAATTGATTATTCTCGTAGTGATTTCGAACAAAAAAAAATGGCGTTATTCTGTGTTAGAAATGGTTGTCAAGTTGAATTTGTATTAAATATGGAAATAGTATTTTGTGGAAGACTTGCGTATGGCCACTACGACGCGCTTTCGCGTATATCATTGATTTTTTCAGAAATAAAAATTGTTATTGTTCTCGGATAGTCAAAAAAAAAATGTTTAACTAAATGATGATAATAATAATTAATTTAAATGAAAAATAAATAGTCATATATATATATATATATATACGATCTTGTTTTGTACAATACTCATTTTATTTTTTTTTATCTATCAATATTTAAAGAATGAAAAAAATGATTGTATTTTAGCGTGTTTTAATATCGGATTATATGGCGGCGTTTAAGTTTTCATTTTTTCAAATGATATCAGCACAACTATTTGGTAATGCAGTTAAACCTAATTATAACAATTATTAAATAGTCTTTTTTGTCGAAGTGTGGTTGCGTGTGGACGTAAAATAACCGAGATTGTTTATCGATATGAAAATGTTTTTGAAGTTTATAGGAATAGGGATGACGTTTGGTCGCGCCATAGACGACAGACGATTCAGTTCGATGTCTATGGCGCTCGGTGTTACCATCAGTAAAAATAGAAAAAATGTTAAATAATGAAGCGGACTGTTTCCCGCCACGCGGTGTTGCCAACTCTCATAATGTCATCCAAAAATATTACAATTAATTTATTAGTAACCTTAGCTTAATTTTTATTTATTTACTAGATGTTTAGGTATAATTATTTGTGAGTTGGTAGCGCTGCGTGATAGGACGCTGCTGGCCTAATGAGCAGTGGCGTAACTACAAAGCGAAAATAAAAATATAGAACCACTGCATATAAAGCTTTTATTTGATTTAATTAATAGCTCGCTATATATTAATAAACAACCTCTTTTAAGAGCCTCGAGAAGCAAAGCTCATTCTCACATCTAAAAATACATGTTTTTTTACATTTTCATATTTTTTAGGGCGAGCGTTTTATTTGTGATTAAACTATAAAAGCTTCCTGATTATTAATTATTTTTTATTTTAATAATCATCAATAAGTAAATTTTTACTTCGTGTAGTTACGCCCTGCAAAAAATTAAAATAGTAAAAATAACGATGCAGGGGAAATTGAATGACTATCAATTTTTTAATAAATACCTAGTTTAAAAACGCGGGAATTTAAAAATCGTAGACGGCGAGTGTTTGCCAGTAGGTTGATTATTATTCCCAGATTTTAAATATTCGAATAAACGATCAAAGGAGTTGGTTTGAAACTTGATTTTGGTTTCTCGTTACATTACACATTACGATAATTGTATTGATTGATTGATTGATTTATTTGACCGGTTTTACGAACATTCCAAGACGGTGTTTATATAGTGCGGACATTGTAGATGGCGTCCACATTATGTAATGTTGATATACTACTCATTAATTATATATTAAGGTTTACATTAATGACAATGTCTCATTGATTATTTAACTTCTATGTTGTACTGAAATGAATGAAATAAAGTGTTTGGAAAAAATTACATGTTTTTTATTAACTATATATTATAAACTATACAATTTATTATTTGATCCCCCGCCTAAATAAAGTCGCTACGCCGGATCATCATCGGGATGCGTGGTAGATGGATGGTGAAAACTCACCCTGGTCGCACGCAAAAAGCAACTTGTTAGAGAGTGGCTGAAAGTTTTCTCGTGAATCTAGGTGCATCAGTTAGATGTCTAATAAATCTATTGAATTGCCTACTTTGGTAACTTGTTGATAACCAAGAAATGCGTAGGAATGAATGAGTAAATGGTAAGGTTCGGAAACGGATTCTGCAGAATGGCAGTTAGGAGTCACTGGGTAGAAGGATGATGAGCAGGTCTCCAAAGCAAAGAACTCGTCGAGAAGCACATTGAGACACTTATTTTAGGTAAAAGAAGACTGACAAAATTCGGTCAGCTGTCCGTCACAGAACATTCAATTTCCTCCACGACCCTCGGGTAGCAACTGACAGCGTGGTAGTCAATCACTGTGTAATCCTCCAACTCACCAACCCACACATAAATACACTCACGTATTTTGCATGCAGCGTCCAGTCGTTCCGATTTAGCTTCAAGGAGTCCACTGCTCATGACCAGTTGTGTTCTTTGCATGCGTTTTCAAACAAAAATAATTATGTATAAATATAATTATAAGCAGTATTTTCATACCAATAGAACGCAGTAATTTTGTGGTTTGTCATATTTAAAGAATAAAACAAGTAAAACTTTGTATTAGACAAGTGAGTTTTAATTAAAAATCACTCTACGGGTTTCTGTGACATGGCACCATCGTGATATTCTACATAAAACTAAACCTTTATACAGAATAGTCAATATTACAAAGAGAAGTAGACGGAAGAGAAGAAACGTTAAAGACATCATTAGATGGAACAGCTGAATATAGCGAATTTATAGGAAACATATTAAAAACTAGGGTATACGTTAAAAGTAATGAAATGTACGCTGATACACATATTTTTAATATACACGCTTCGTTTCATTTGATTATATTTACCTTTGTGAAAATGTTTACTCATAAAACAACTATTAAGCGTGGACTAACAGTAAAACTTATCCAATTTCCAAGCAGAATATAATTTATGGATGCAATTCCCTTAGATCTAAGCTGCATTTTAATTATAACAGAATGCGATTGCACAAGAAGTGCATCGCTTTCAGATTCGCTGCTTCAAACAAAACTTTCCAGCCGAACTCAACGTAAACTAGTTTTAAATCGAATTCGGTACCAACAAAATAAACTAATGAAGATTTATATAAAGTAGTTAAAAAAGTAATTAAGTTTTTTCCTCACAGAGCAATAAACTATACATTTTAATAGACTGCTTTATAGTTTTTTTTGTTTGAATAATATCACAATATCACAATACTCTTACTTCATGCTCCCGAATAAGTCCTCATCCTTTCGATTCTCCGCCTTCCGCTAGTTTGCCAGTTCTTGGGCGCTTTTCTTCCTCATAGACCATTATCGTTTCGACAGATATGTCACATTGCCACTTGAGTGTGCCTATTCATTGGGTAGCCTCCACTGCTTAAGTTCTTCTCCGGTATCCTCGTTTTACATTATATCTTTTAGAGACACTCCGAACACTGATCTCTCCGTGATACGTTCGGTGACCTTTATTTTATGGGTAAGACATGTTGTTAGATTCCGCGTCTCTCGTTATAAGTTAATACTAGGAGGATGCATTGGTTACCTTGCTATTCAGCCAATGCATCCTCCTATTATATTCAGAAAAAGAACTCTGAAATTGAATGATCGAAAAAAATTGACAGGGGAATAAGAGTAAGCTCGTACAACTGGGATGGATAGCATTCGGAAAATTTCATTACATTTTTAAAGCAAAAATTCGTCTTCAATATAAGGCGTTTAAACAATGCATCATTCCAGTATCAATTATTGCGTAGAGATGTAGAAGTTAACGTCTTACACATAAAATAAAGGTCACTTAACGTGCCATGGAGAGATCCATGCTAGGAGTGTTTCTAAAATAAGGAATCCGAAACGAGGATATCTGAAGAAGAACTCAAGTAGTAAAGGCTACACAACGAAAAAGCACACTCAAGTGGTAATGTGATATATCTGTCGAAGAGACGACGATCGATGGGGAAGAAAAGTGAATGTCTTCCAAGTACTGGCAACCGGAGCGTTGGTCGATCTCTTGCAAGATAAAAAAGACGACATCAGAAGAATAGCGGGAGTAGCGTGGATGTGGAGAACGCAGGATTGAAGAGGATGGAGACTCATGCGAAAGACGTACATTCAACAGTGAACAGACACAGGCTGATTATAATGACGATGTTGCTACTTACGTTACCAGATTCTCAGCTGATATATATTATTCGTTATATAAGTAAACTGAGGGCTATTTGTGGACATTTTTTTTATGTAAGCACATACAGAAGAATATCGACAGATGGTGATAGTGATGCTGAAGTCTCATCTGTGGATTCTATGACCCTTACCATGGATCATTTGACTAAGCGCTGCATGTGGAGTGTTGATCCTCCAATGTCATAGACTGCAGCCCGAGATTCATGCATCATCCTTATTATTACAGGAATTTACTATGAATGGGTGGTCTTCACGGGACGACTTTCTTCTACCACAAATTTTAATTAATATGCTATGACTGGCATTTTACGGGTGAGGGATCAAATTCACACCAACCGAGGGTATTTTTAGAGCTTAGAAATCGATTAAAAATCTCCGTCGGGGATCGAACCCACGACCTTTTACCATTGAGCTATACCCGCCGACATGTTTTTCACACGATTTTTTTTTTGTATGTTATTGTCACTTTTTAAAACATTAAGAAACATTGGTATATAATAACACTAACTGAATTGTAACAAGGGAAACGAAGTCATTTGATACAATTACTGAAAATTCGTGCGGCAATGAAAGAAATTGGTCAGAAACACCGGAAATGACTGAACATAAAATGAATGGCTTACTTGGCCGCGAGCGATTCGATGAAATGGGGAAGCTTTGTTGTATACTGTATCGTAAATTGTCACTTACCCAAATTACAAACTAGATCGTCGGGCTAATCACGCATCATCTATTAAAAAACCATATGGATACTTAAACTAATTCAAATAAATAAATTATACCTTTTTTTAATTTTATTTTTAAATATTATGTTCAATAAAAACGCCCACTTGAAGCGGCGATTTCCACAAGCAAACCTTTCTATTATATA
This sequence comes from Glossosoma conforme, assembly GCA_022606575.1. Lineage (NCBI taxonomy): Eukaryota > Metazoa > Arthropoda > Insecta > Trichoptera > Glossosomatidae > Glossosoma > Glossosoma conforme. Next base: position 3,867,534 of record JAGTXR010000011.1, on the reverse strand, counting down.
TCGGCTGTCAATTTTTTTAGTAATCATCCAACTTAAGTGTTGATGTTGGATGTGATAAATACGATTAATTACTTTGTAGGGAAAATTTACTTTCTTCTTTTTAAATGAAATTTCTTAACAATGTAATAAATACATTTTGTTTTTGTTGTCGCTGGGTTGAAAAGATTGGCCGGAGGAGAGTAAGTCCGAAATTCCGTTTTCAGGGGGCACCGCGTGGAGGTTCTTTTCATGCTCCCCTAAGATCCTGCTCCATGTGTCCAGCAAGCTGCACATCTGAGGACCTAATGTTGAGCAACACACGAGTTATCAATGTTGCCAGATACTGGGCAAAAATAGTTTGACGTCGCTGACACGAAGAAGAAGAATAATAATATAATATATCGATTTACGCAAAAATGAAAAGTGTCTAGAATCTAAAGATGAGATTTCTCGTTGCCTTTCGGTATTCTACTGTATGTGTTTACATCAAAATACCGCGTTTTTAAGGGTTGTATTGTAGAGTGTAGGGAGTTCTTCCTAGTGACCATTGTACTATCTCTCCCTCTTCTTCTTTTTCACTGACAATGTGGCTGTCGAGTGAACATTTTTCTTCATTTATTACGATGTCAATCGGCTAGGTATTGTTTGTAAACATAGCAGGGTTAGTACTTAAAAAATAAATAATTCATAAATATATGTATTACACTTTCCAGATATTTTGTTAAGATAATGTACTTATTTGTTTTTTAGAGTTTGAGAAAACGTTTTAAATGTACTGGATTAATGTCTTTGAACCTGATATGTCTAAAGATACTAGCAATTTTCTATGCTTGTAATATATATATATATATATATATATATATATTTAAAAAAGAAGATAACCACACGGCTCAAATTAAGAAGAAGTTTCCTACAGTCGACAACGGAACTGGTGAAACCCGTGCAACTGAGGAGAATGCTTGGATTGCCCTGAAAGAGGACGTAGCCCCTGGACACGACCAGGGGTGGAATATATGGAGGTCCCTTAACAGACTTCAGACCGGAGTATGCAAGACGAGGACACAAATGAAAGCCTTGCAGTTTTACAGCGGACCGACTGAATGTGACTGCGGCGTGGAGCAGACCCTGTCACATATATGTTAATCATTTTTTAAAAACCATTTTTTAATCTTAATTTTTTTTAATTTTTACCGGTGATTATAGCTCAATGGTCAAAGAGTTTGCTTTGCAAGCCAAGGGCCGTGAGTTTGATCCCAACGAGATTTAAAAAAAGGATTTGATATCGATTTCTGAGCTCTAAAATACCGCCGGTTGGTGTGAATTTGATCCCTCACCCGTAAAATGCCAGTCGTAGCCTATTAATTCAATTTGGTTTTAGACGAAAGTCGTCCCGTGAACACCACCCATTCACAGTAAATTCCTGTAATAATAAGGATGATGCGTGAATCCCGATAGTCTATGATGTTGACGGATCAATACTCCACATGCAGCGCTTAGCCATATGCACCGTGGTTAGCATCATAGAATTTCACAGATGAAACTTCAGAATAACTATCACCATCTGCCGGTATTCTTCTGTATGTGTTTACATATACATTATAATTTTATATTACATATCAATAACAGATCGAATGACTATCCAGACGTTCCTAAGTGCTAGATCATTTTATCCTCAAAGGTTTACTCAACCTATCCAACGACACGCGGTAGGTTGATCCGATAGCAATGGAGATATTTATTGAATATAATAGAATTTATGATTTTTTGATTATCTTGCCGATTTTTTTGGTAACCTTGTCGATGCGTCATTTTCGCAGTGTTTATCCTCGTCCCCTCATTTGTGCACGCAGGAGAGCACACAAAGATGACAGAACAGTAACAGGATGACGCGGCGTGAATGAAATGAATGAAATCCCATTCGAAGCTAGGACCCCCTCTTGCGAGCGTGGCGGAGAATTAATTAGATCGCACTAAAAAGTGAGTAGGGAGAAATACATTAAAAGCTGCACGTACAATGTTTCTATCTTTTGTGATCAATAATCACAATCTATAATGCACATCTTGATCATGTTCCCATCGTTAACTGATGCCAGATCTCGGGATTGTCATTGGGATGCGTGGTACAATAGATGGATGATGATCAGGTCGCCAGAGTAAAAAACTCGCCGAGAAGCACAATTGACATTTATTTTACGTTAAACAAAAAGACTGACGAAATTCGGTCCTCCGCCCGGGACATAGAAAACGTTGTTTACTTCACAGCACCCGGGCGGAGACTGCCGGTCGGTGGCAGTGACAACTGCGGTGAATGGGAATCTGTAGTATGAGATCTACTAAATACATATTATGCATATTTCTCATGGGCATTGATACGAAGACGTTTTAAATATAGATCAGCTGTATTATTAGAGGCATAATTTAGTGTTCGTTTAATCATTTTCTTTAAAAAAATATCGATTCACCAACACGACATATTTTATTCAATTCAATTTTATTTATTTTTTTCCTTGCAGAAACATTACAAATTTTATCAATTCAATGCATTTCTGAAGTACAATAATATAAATACAATAATAAAATATAAAATAAAAATACAATAGGTAACATAAATGTGGTGATGTAAATTTATTGACACATTTAGTATCACTGACCTCACACTCAGAACTAGCGTCAGGAGACTCAAGATAAACAGTTTGACTTGTAACAACAAAAACCCTGTCATAAGTATATCATGATTGACTCACAAATAACAAGGCATTATTGTCACAGAATAAAACGTGTAACATTTCGCCTCCATAAACACCAGTACTGAATTTAAAGCAATATAACACTAAATATGTCAATATCTTCACTCAAGTTGGTTTCAACCACTGTTCACTGTGATATAAACAATATGGCCCTAGAGAGAGGTTTAATCGAACCAATGACAAGCGGCCGCACAGACAAGCCAATGTGTGTTATTCAGACGCTGTCGGTTGAAAACCAGAACAAACATTTCGAAAGATTTTTTGAAATTAATTTAATCATATGAATTTTTTTTAATTTTTATTAGAATATTATTTTATTATTTCAATATTCCAATCTACTTTTATAGGTCATTGACTATATTACAATATTATTATTACTTAAATATACATATACTATACATAAAATTCTTTTTTCAACGCGTCTTCTGCCGTTATTTTTGTGCTTGGATTGACGCGTTGAAAAAAGAATTTTATGTATAGTATATGTATATTTAAGTAATAATTAATTTAATCAAATCTAAGCTCTCTACATGCCCCCAGTAGGATTGAGCCACTCCTTAAGGACAGAAAAAAATATCTTAACCTCAGGAGCGTCGCTCTAATCATCCGATCTCTTTAAAAAATAACACTGATTATTGAACCACCAAACATTTCTCTGCAGTCTATATTCACGAGCTCTTGCCCTGGAGACTCCCGAGAACCATGTATGAGTATGTGTCCATGTGAACCTCCGGGTAACCACCTGTATATAGGTGTTCTGAGACAAGGCATAGACAGTCTGAGCTTACAGAACTATGAAATGGTAATTTTCGGTGTCCATATGGTACAAAATATGGAGCGGATACGGTTATATAAAAAAAAACGATGCGTAGTTCTTACAGTATCAGTGTATCAATACAGCTTGATTTAAAGAACGAAAAATGTTTTCAACGTGATATTATCGTTGTTCAATAAATAATTAAAGTACAAGTTTTAATATATTATAAAGCGTTTAGTTCGTTAACGTGTAGCTATTTTTACAATCTTTGCGTTCAAATATAACACTCAGATTAACGTGTAAAGTAAAATCGTTAATTCGATCAGTAAATCCTCTAGTTGGATTGTAACTTGTTAAGGTTAACGCATTGTCAACATTACTTTTTAACCAAATTGCTGCCTTTTCGCTTAAATAATGGCTTTTTTAACCAGCGTTTGCCAAAGGGTGATTGCCTTTCATTTGCCTAATGCCACGGGCTCTTATCGTTTAATGGCTGTCAAATATTCGACGAATATTAAATGTTGAGAGTTATGGCTGAGAGGTTAAAGCACTCGAATGTCGTGCGACGGATCGCAGGTTCGATATCCGGCAAAGTTATTAAGTACTAACTTTATATTTTTTCTTTCAATATCAATTTCATATCAGGAATGTATGGTCACCATAAATTGTCGCCACTCAAATTTTTCCGTTACCACAGTCCATTAGGGTGTCCCAAATTTTTTTTTTCGTTTTTTTTAAGCCATTTTGCAGCGTCCAGCCCCCCTAGACTGAGCGTCATAGAGTGCACTGGTCTTGACCGGCTGTGCTCTCCTGCATGCGGATACATAATATATATATATACATATATATTTATGTAAACGCATGCAGGAGAGCACACCCGGTCAAGACCAGTGCATTCTATGACGCTCAGCCAGGGAGGCTGGACGCTGCATTCGGGAAACGTGTGTTGTGTTCGTGTTTTTGTGTGGGTTGGGGAGATTGTAAGTGTATATTTATCTTTTTCTTAAACAGATCCAGATTGTAGGAAGGAGGAAACACCGACGCTGGAAAATAATAAATTAAAATAAATAAAAAAATGGGCGAGAAAAATTATGGTATTATATTTTGGTTGAACACACATCATACAATTGAATTTATTTGATATACCTACCAGTATTTTTTACACATTCTGTTGCCCTCACAGAGTATTTAAAAGCGCATTATATTTTTCCCTAATCGTAACCCCGTCACTCGAGCGAGCGCGGGGAATAACCCTCAGTGTGACAGAAAGCGCGGAAAATCTGACAGCTGTTGTGTTTGCGGGACTCGGGCTTCACGGCTTAAATATGATGCATAAATACAATATATATGTTCACTATGAAGTACAGTATAAACCGCTTAACACGAAAAATTGGATAACATGAAACAATATTCCTGACAAACAATGCATCATTTTATACGTCTAATGATGCTATTATCTACTAGCTGATCTGTTGCGATTTTGTGCAATCTTAAAAGTATGGATAAAAAAAAAAACTTGTTATGATAGAAAACAAACAATTTATTTGTCGGTAGTGCTTTAACGACCGTTTCTATTCCGTTCCCGTCCCGCCCATTCCCATTGCATTACCGTCCATTTCCGTTGAATTTCTGTTCATTTCCATCCCAAATACAGTCATTTTCTGTGCGTTCACATCCATTCCATCTGCCTCCATCCCGTTCCTGTTTGTATACAAAAACCTTTACGTAAGACTCCTTTCAGTTTCATCGAAAACGGTTAATCAATTTAGGAACGCACATTCCTAAATTCCCGTTACCGTTTTTGGATAATTTGTTGCTATAATATTTGCAGTCGTACATATAATAATTCCTGAAAGTGTCATAGTGATCAGATGAATGGTGTAGTAATGCATAAAGGACAAAAACACATACATTCATTTTTTAATACATATGGACATCCCCCGTCTTTAAAAAGGCGTCGAGTCGCGGGTTCGTCAAGTGGCCGCATAGGGGAAGGATGCAGGAGCAGATCACAACGCAAAATAACTTGTTTTGAAAGCACAATTCGCATTTATTTTAAATTAAAGCCTTCATTTCCCCGTTCGACCGTAACATGACGTTACTTCCGCCTCGCTAGAACGGGGCTTGACTGACGACTGCCGAACACTATGACATGAAGCGCCGCCATGATAATCACGGCAAAAAAATAAATTAAAGATGATAGTTGAATTAATATGAAATGCAGCAACTGTCATAACAAATAAAATGGCGTATGCAAACGCCGTGTAATTTTATATATAATTAAAACTAACATTACCAGATGTGCATGTCAGGCGAGAGAATAAAATCAAGAGACGAAATATCGTTTTTCGAGGCTTTTCGGCATCAGCCTAAAAGAGTTATATCAAGCTGATATCAATATATAAATAAATATTTGGAGTTTTATTTCCAATAAAAAGTAGATACATACTTTATGCTTAGTCTTAATAAAGATCACGTTGAGAACTGTTAAAATATTTGAAGACCGCGGTTTCATCGTCATTATACCGAGTAACAAAATTAGTCTGAAATGAACATGGATGAAACAAGACATGATATAGTCATATTTCTTAGACCTTTGACCCTATTTCCATTGTAGGAACACAAATAGAGTTTGTAAACGATTATACCTAGCATTTGGAAAACTAAAGAAATCGACAGGTTATAAACTGGTAGAAAATTCTAATGTACATTTTTAACTGTCTTAAAACTAAGGCGTTTAACCAATGCATCCTCCCTCTATTAACTTATGGTGCAGAGACGTGGAATCTGACAGCAAGTCTTACCCATAAAATAAAGGTCACCCAGCGAGCTATGGAGAGATCCATACTCGGACTGTCACTAAAAGATATAATCCGAAACGAGGAAATACGCAGAAGAACTCAAGTAGTGGATGCTACCCAATGCTAGATGGACTGATGACATAAGAAAAATAGCGGGAGCGACCTGGATGCGGAAGGCGGAGAATCGAAGAGGATGGAGACTCATGCGGCAGGCTAACTTTCAGCAGTGGACGGATACAGGCTGATGATTATAGTGTAGTATTGTGAGTATTGATATCGAATTCAATGATAGCTTCATCAGCTCTTCACTTCGGTAAAAAAATACTACAAAGCGATTCATATGAAAAATAAAAAAAATATTAATGAATTCAATCATGGTTTTTTTTATCTTCTTCTTCTTCTTCGTGTCAGCGACGTCAAAATATTTTTTCCCAGTATCTGGCAACATCGATAGCTCGTATGTTGCCCAGCATAAGGTCCTGAGATGTGCAGCTTGTTGGGCACATGGAGCAGCATCTTAGGTGTGAGGCGGTCTGCAGGTCTCCACAGTCGCACAATAGTGTCTCTCCCCGTCGAAGCATTCCCCACCGCTCGAGGTTGTCCTTTGTTCTAACAACTCCGGTTCTTAAACTGTTCAGGGATTTCCAGGTCCGCCAGTCAATGTTCTTGCCATTTGGGAGGCCTTCCTTTGGAGTAATGAAATCCTCTGGTGCGATTTGTTGCCAGAGCTGGAGTCTCTCATTTTCAGGGCCGGATGTGAGAGGTTGTGTGGATTTCAGAAAGCTGCTTCGCGACTTCAATCTTGGTGTTGGGGGTATCTGATTATACAAGCAGTGGGACGGTTTGGTTGATTGCCTTACGCATTTCTTCGGCTTAATTTTTTTATCAAAATGTGTCAGTATTTTCTTGCATGCATAAATAAATGTCAATGGTTCGTTTATTTAAAAGTTCGTCGCTGTTTTTATTTTTATTATTAAATAAATTTACAAAAATATCGAAAGAACGAATAAAATGAAAGAAAACTCAATTTGTCTTTATTTTACGATGAAACTTGAATCGTATATATAAGCGTATTGGTTGTTCAGAAATTGAATTTCGTTTTTTGTCAACAATGGAATTGAGTTTCTTCCCCAGCCAACTCCACAATCAAACAGATTAGTCATTATTCAATTTGACAACTGATATAGCAATACCTACTTGTATATATATAATCGTGTCGGAAACAACAGGGTCAGATCCTGTCTGCCCAGAAGTGGGCGACGTCGATGGCGTTACTTCTGGCCATCATCAGGTCTTCCTGGGTGCAGCCACTCGGGCACAGCGCACACTCCAGAAGGTGTGACAGGGTCTGCTCCACGCCGCAGTCACATTCAGTCGGTCCGCTGTAAAACTGCCAGGCCCTCATTTGTGTCCTCGTCTTGCGGTCCGAAGTCTGTTAAGGGACCTCCATATATTCCACCCTTGGTCATGTCCAGGGCTAGGTCCTCTTTCGGGGCAATCCAAGTATTCCCCTCAGTTGCGCTTCTCCACATGTTCATTTTCCAGTTCCGCTGTCTTTCTTCTTGATTTGAAAGTTATCTTTTGGTACCCAAACATGGGTGGAGTGTTAAGGGTTGCATTATATGTTTGGTGGGGCAACTTTGATATTTGATATTGGGGTAGGTTTTAGGCACCCCGTAACCACCCGGCACGTTTCATTCAGAGCAATATCCACTTTCTTGGTATGGGCAGACGGCGCAGCATACTCGCCAGCAGAGAAACAGAGAGCTAGAGCACTTGTGCGGATCAGGTTTGGTTGGGCTCCCCACTTCGTACCTGCAGGCTGACAGTGTTTCTGATAAGTGAGGGTCCTATCCAGCTTGACCCCTAGGTATTTAGGTGTGTCGCAGTGCTCTAACACCAAGTCGTTCCAGGTATTGTGCAGCTTTCTCTTGGCAAGTCTGTCGGTTTTGGTGGTAGTACGAAGGGTTGAGTGCGTTAATAGATTAGAAAAAAGTTATATAGATTCTAAACAATAGGTTTCGGTTGTAACCTTGTCAGAATATGCAAAGTAAGAAAGCAGCATTTTTGTCATATTTTAGATTCTTATTGAAATATAAAACAAAAATGTTAAGGCAAAAAAATATATATTTTATGTATGGAGACGATGTATTGATAGAACGCCAGTGCTGAAACGTGCTTGCGAATTTTAGATTCGACCGCTTTGATGTTAAAATGTTGTCGGCGGGTATAGCTCAGTGGTCAAAGCGTTAGCTTTGCAATGCAAAGGGCGTGGGTTCGATCCCCGACGGAGGTTTGGGGATCGAACCCACGCAAGAAAAAAGAAAAAGATTTTAATCGATTTCTGTTCAAAAGAAAAGATTTTTAATTGACTTTAAGCTTTATAAAAACTCCCGAATGGTGTGAATTTGATTCCTCATCCGTAAAATGACAGTCATAGCCTATTGATTAAAATTGGTGGTAGACGAAAGTCGACATAGAATTCCACAGATGGGAAAATCAAAATTATTATTACCATCTGTCGGTTAACATAAATAAATGTCTGTATTTGATGAGATCATTCAAAGCGTCTGGGTGTAAAAAATCCGAACAACCAAATAATATTTTTGTGACATTCTTTCAAAGAACTGGGAAGGGTTTACTTTCTTTTTGTAAAGGTTCCAAACGAGAAGCATTGTCGTGCCAATTTGGAACATTCTCGCGCCACTCCAAAGATCCAAGAAATTGACACAAATCCTGCAATTTGCAAGCATTTCATACGTGGGGATAGAAAAGAGAAATATTTATATTTATTTTCAAAAGCGAGAAACGAGTGTGAGATTTCTTATTACGCACACGTTTTCATCACCGCTTCGCAGCTTGAGCGTCATAGAGTCCGTTAACCCATTCTTTACGGCTCGGTGGAATACAAATTAGATTGTCAATTATAAAACTAGTATTTGAAGCATAAATTTGCTTATCTGGTCTATTTTCATATATCACATTGGTTCTTGTATCCTTTAGGTAATAGATGATGCATAAAAAACTATTATGAGAAAGTAGCAAAACGATATATCACAGCTGCCGATGTCCACGGTAGGGAAATCTTATACGCCATATATCGGCTACCGATGCGAACGTTAAGGAACGAAATAATCAGTAGAAACTTTTGGTTCTTCAAAAGTAAAAAAATTCTAATGATGTTTTTTTATTCCCAAATCCGTTCCATATATGAGACATATCAATTGCCCTTGCTTTGTTCAAAGATATCTCTGTACTCAATGGCTCATCAGTGTAAATAATACTTGCATTACTAAATAAATAAGCTTGACGACTTAAAGCAACGGCAGGTGGCATGATCTGCTAATCTTCTATATATATTTTTTTTATTTTTATTTAATCATATATAAAGGACAAATCTGCCCTATCCTTGAATACGGCAGTCACCTTTGGATTGGAGCCCCAAAACACCTTCTAAACTTAATTGACTGTTCAAAGAAGTGCAATTCGTTTTATAAATAACACTCTTACGTCTAACCTGCAATCAATGGAACACAGGCGTAAGATTGGTTCACTTAGTCTTTTCTACCGTTATTACCACGGTCGCTGCTCTTTGGAACTTAAAGAACTAATTTTTCCTGCATCCACCCACAACATACACGGTTAATGTGTCGATCACGAACTGGCAGTTTCCAAAATTCCTTCTTTAATGTCAACGCTAAGCTTTGGAATGCTCTTCCAGCGTCTGTGTTTCCTCCTTCTACAATCTGGATATCGTCAAGAAACAGATAAATATACACTTGCAAACTCCCCAACCCACACACAAACACGATCACAATACACGTTTCTCGCAAGCAGCGTCTAGCCTCCCTGGTTGAGCGTCATAGTGTGCACTGTTCTTGACCGGGTGTGCTCTCCTGCATGCGTTTACATAAAAAATAAAAATAAACGAATAATTGTAAAGTATGTAATACGCTGATAAGCCCGACCGTCCCGAAGTCGTTATTATTTGGTCGTAGGAGGCAGCTCAACCCGAACAACGACACACATTAAACAACAAGCTTTAACCCATCAAAATTGTGGTCTACGTTCTATATATTTGGCTAAATTTCACGATCTTAAAAGAACCGCGTTCATTGTGTGCAATTTTCGTTGGTATTTAATATATCGTTCTGAAAGAAATCCTGAAAAAAAACATCGAGTATCGAGCTCCAATAAACGCTGGTTTGCAGTAGAAAAAAAACTGTTTCTTTCGTAAAAGGGCCTCGTGGATTTATTGCGAGGTCAGTTTTTAATGCACCTTAACCCTTAGGCCATACATCAAGGGCCGGGCAGTTTATAAATCAGAACATATTGGAAACCCCTTTTGTCTAGCCGTATCGGGGAGTTGTTATATGCGGGTGGTCGGAGAATCGGTGGTGCAATGGTTTAATAACGTTATTTAACAACAGTTATTTGATCCGCCATTTAAAGAAAATTGTAACAGTTTCAGAAGGTCAAATAAATAATTAATATTTCTTAGAAATGCTAAATAACAAAGACAACTATTTTTTTGGCAGTATTCATTTCAATTAATGGGCAGTGATTATTTAGCAATCGGCCAGAATTGACAGTAAATAATTCATGAATGGTAATTTTTAAAGGGCAAATTAGGCATAAGCCTAAATGAGCTATATCAAGCTGATATCCATATAAACTATTAATATATTAAAAAAATATTCTTGAGTATGAGATAATTTGTATTTAATTAATTATAACTTGAGATAATATGTCAATTTGTGGCAGCCCACATGCTTAAGCTTTTTCGTAGTAGTATGAATCCGGTGGATTGGTTTGCAGCAACATCTTGCATATCGATCTCCACTCTTCTCGGTCTTCCGCAACCCTCTTCAGGTCAGCATAAGAGCTATAACTCATGTCCTCGAACACTTGCTGCAAAACACCCGTCTCCTCCAACCATCTCCTCCACAATGTCGTGAAGAAGACCATCGTGGCGCATGATGTGACCGATCCATCGGGCTCTCCTCTCTGAGATGGTTCTTGCTCTAGCTATGTTTTAAATATTATGATAAAAAAGAGCTATATAAAAACGCTATATACATTCCATAATATCTATAATACACTTAGCTTACGAAGAATTTGCCTTAAGGAAGGGATGTTGCAAAAAATTTATAAATCGAAATTACCTATTTCTGAGCTTTTGTCGTCAATTAAGTATATTTGGTAAATGCAGTGTTAAATTTTAATATGATATTGATATGGAAGCTGGCAGAGCTTTCTAGTGACGACTTATGGTGGCGGTATGCTCCAACTTGGAGGCGGAAACGGCAAAGTGAATGTGGAGTGAAGATTTAAATTGAATATGCGAGTTTCAGTAGGAGGAGTACCAACTGTTGATCTGGTCATAAATCCATCGGCAGGAAGACGAAGCTCAGCTGTGGGAGGGACAGAGGACGTGGGGGGCGATGTTGGATCTTTGTCTCTGTAATTTATTGCGCACTAGGCTTCACCTACCTGGAATATATTGTAATTGACTTAAGCAGTCTGTCTGTTCTTGCAAACTACAGCTGATAATTCTTCGATTGCCCAGACTGTCTTCTTCGTAGAAGTATCAATCCGGTGTATTGGTTTGCAGCAACAGAAACTTGCATCTCGATCTCCATTCCTGTCGGTCCTTCGCAACCCTCTTCAGCTCAGCATAAGAGCTACAAGTCATGTCCAAGACTAAATATTTTTAATTTATTACTTTTTTAATTAAAATTAATTTTAAAATTATAGCTTATATGAGACAGGAGCGGATAAGTCTTGACAAAATCATTAATTAAACGCATCTCTGTGGATAACAAAATTGCGATTAAGATGCCCTTTAGTATATTATAAATCACTTATGACACAGGAGTGGATAGGTCACGACACAATATTCAGCAATTTAATTCTCCGTCAAATACTTCCGTGGATCACGATCCATTCTAATAAAATTCATTGCATCATCATTTTGTAATTAGTATGACCTCCAGTCCAATCATAAATCCCCAGTGGCTTATAAAAGACAGCAGCGGATAAGCCTCGACTTAATTTTAAAATATCTCTTTGTCAAATATTTCTATGGATCACGATCCATTGTAATACATTCCAATGCACCACACTTTTGTGATTAATATGAACTGTAGTCCATCATGAATCCAAAGTGGCTTATACAAGTAAGAGACAGGAGCGGATAAGCCTCGACGCAATCTCCAGCAATAGATCTCTCCGTCAAATATTTCCGTTAACCGGATCCGTTCTGACCCGTTTTAACGGATAACGGAATGACGAATCGGCTTCCTTTGCCCTTTGCGGATTTGTTGCGAATTAACGGACATCCGCTAACGATCTATTGCATTTAACAATAAATCGTTTTTTTTCTGTAATATTGCTTTTTAAAGTTGGCGTTTAGCGCTACGTGTCGCTAAGCATCTTTATCTTGGACAATAATAAAGTGAAATGTAGCAGAACTAACAATAATAATAGAAAAGCTAAAAAAAACTAAATGTATTCGTGAAAGTTTTTTTTGTGTTATGATTATTCGTCATTTCGGCAGATTGATTCCAGTTTTGCGAATAACCACTAACATCCTCCTCTCTCTAAAAGGTTGTTATTCAGTGGCGTGGTGGCAAGATTAGGAGCAGATTGATAACACAGAATTTTTCTGAAGCATATTGACATATATTTACGATAGAACTTTACAAATTTAGGGCTCTACCTAGTCACAGCATTAAGGCCGAGCCACAATACAATATGCTCTCGCCGACGGGCGGCACACAACTGACGCGCCCGTAATGGGCTATCGCACAGCGCTACCAGTAACGATCTCCATAACTAGTCGAAAATGCCAATACGGCGGACACATTCATGTACGACAAGCGAACAAAAATAAGAGACGAAAAAATTGTACATGGAGGTTTTTGGTACCAGTCAGCAAGGGCTATAACATGCTGATGTCACCACGTATTATTCATTTTAATAAAAAGTAAGGAATATCTAACGTTGGGTTGAGCCTCACCTTAGCACCAAATAGTTCAGACCTCAGGAGCGTTGGGCTAATCAACCTATTACCTTTACTATTCCGATTGATATATCACCCAAAATATTCCTTGGATACATCAGCTGCTGTTTTTTTAAGTCCTCAGACTCCTGACTTAGAGGCCGTCGGAATGATATGTTTTCACCTTGTAGTGTACAGATGTTTTGGGACAAGACATGGATAATGGCAGTTACAGAATTGATTTGCAAGACTTAGTAGTGACCATGTATTTCAAAAATAAAAATAAAATCATCACCATCCATATTCGCAACTTAAATAGGAGCGAATGTTCGCCACAACCGACGCCACGAATTTTTCCTCAGCATCTAAATGTAACAATAAATAGATTTGACTAAAAATTTTAGCAAAAGATTTTAGAAACTTGTCAACAGACTTACTGCTACTTTAATGCGGATAAGAACATGTTTATAACGTTGTCATTACACTACTATATAAAAAATATAGCTCCTTACTAAACGGTTTCTGTAAGCTCTCGTTTCAAGTATCTGTGTTTCTTTCTTCATACAATTTGGAACTATCGAAGAAACAGATGTAAACAGATAAAATGTAGATACATTTCTAATATCTTCAATCCGCACACAAAAATGACACATTTTTACATTCAGTGTCATATTTTGTCGACGGGTATAGCTCAATGGTCTAAGCGTTTGCTTTGCAAGCCAAAGGACATGGGTTCGATCCCCGACGGTGATTAATATTTTTTTAAATCGAATTCTGAGCTCTAAAATACCACCGGTTGGTGTGAATTTGATCCCTCACCCGTAAAATGCCAGTTATAGCCAATGAATTAAAATATGTGGTAGACGAAAGTCGTCCCTCGAAGACCAACCGTTCATAGTAAATTCCTGTCATAATAAAGATGATGTGTGTATCTCGGGCTGTAGTCTGTGATGTTAGTGGATCAACACTCCACATGCAGCGCTTAGCCATATGCACTATGGTAAGCGTCATAGAATTCCACAGATGAGACTTTAGAATTACTAACATCGTCTGTCGGTATTCTCCTGTATGTGGTTTACACTAAAAAAATATTACCCACTGATTACAACAGGTTGTACTCTTCAGTATGAGTTTTCATAAAAAAATATGCATAAATAACTTGCAAAGTGCCAATAATTAAAGCTACTGACATTACTAGGCTGCAAGTTATGGTGACTAAATAATAAAATGATTTAAATAGTTACTATCACAAACATCGTTAATTATTGTTATTTAGGCAATCACTTTGTTATAAAGGTAACCCAATATACCATGGAGAGATCCATGCTTGAAATGTCTCTAAAAGATGAGTCCGAAATTAGGATATCCGAAAATGAACTCAAACAGTGGAGGCTACCCGAAGAATATGCACACTCAAGTGACAATGTGACACATCTGTCGAAAAGATGATGGGAGATGTGGAAGAAAAGTGTTAAAATGGCATCCAAGAACTGGCAAACAAAGTGTTGGCCGACCTGCTGCAAAATTGATTGAAGACATCAGAAGACTAGCGGTAGTAGCCTGGATGAGGAGGGTGGATAATCGAGAATGTAAGAGATTCATGCGTTAGGCTTACGTTCAAAAGTGGACGTATACAGACTAATGATGATGATTTAGTTTAAATTACCAGCTTACTAGTTACAAAACCGATTGTGCTCTTCTGCATGCGCTTCATCATCATCACCATCAGCCTGTGTCCGTCCACGGTTGAACGTATGCCTCCCGCATGAGTCTCCATCCTCTTCGACCCTCCGCCTTCCGCATCCAGGTTACTCCCGCTATTCTTCTTATATCGTCAGTCCATCTTGTAGGGAGTCGGCCAATGCTTCGTTTGCCAGTTCTTGGGCGGCATTCCAATACTTTTCTTCCCCATCGACCGTCGTCTCTTCGACAGATATGTCACATTGCCACTTGAGTGTGCCTATTCGTTGGGTAGCATCCACTACTTGAGTTCTTCTGCGTATTTCCTCGTTTCGGATTCTATCTTTTAGCGACACTCCGAGCATGGATCTCTCCATAACATGCTGGGTGACTTTTATTTTATGGGTAAGACTTGCTATCAGATTCCACGTCTCTGCGGAATAAGTTAATACAGGGAGGATGCATTGGTTAAACGCCTTAGCTTTAAGACATTGTGGAATTTTCGCTTTAAAAATGTACTTAGCATGCGCTTATTTAAATAATAATAATGTGTCTGGGTTTGTTGAATAAATTTGAAACCATTTACGTAGAAAATTGTAAAAAAAACAATTACTTTAATGGAATATCCATTGAACTTCGACCTCGTATGCACTTTGTCGTCTATGAAGGTCATCGCCCCTGAAAGGCAGGGGCTCCTAAGCGGTCGTCGGCCCGCGGGCCGCCGTGGCAGGGGCGCTCGGTCGTCGGCCGACATATAAGGTCGCGACCCGTGCCCCAACTTGATAATGTCTGACGCAGTTGTGCAAAACATTGAAAGACACAACTATTTACTAAGCTCTATAAATTGGCAGATGAAAAACGTCAAGTGAACACCACCAACTCAAGGTGAATTCCTGTTTTAAATAGACTATGCGTAATGTCGGGCTTGTTTAGTTGAACACAAGAAGGGATGTGTTGCTTGGGTATGCATTTCTTCCGGCTGATGCGTGGAGTCTGAGAATAAAAAGGTACAGTTCGTTCTGCCAATGAGTGACACTAACATGAGAGAGACTATGCTTCCTGGGAGAGGTATCAGATTATTCTACCAACCTTCGGACGTCGGTATATTCCACGCAAAGGAGGCCCAGTTCAGACACGAGCTCCACGAGGATTTGTTTGGTAGAGTAATATATTTGAGTCGTCTGTTTTAATGAGCATTGGGACTTTCCGTAGCTTGTATTTATTATTTTCTATTTTTAGTACGTATTAATTCTTTCAAGTGATTTTATTTATATTTTATTGCTTTTATTCTCTTGTTTCGGTATCGTATCAGCTAAAATTTTTAATGTTTCTAAAATAAATAAACAAAATTAAACTAAATTGAATTCTTCTTCGGGTATCCTCATGTCGGATTCTATCTTTTAGAAATACTCGTTTTAAGATATCTCTTCATGGCAAGTTAGGTGACTTATTTTTTTAGATGGATCTGCTGTTATATTCAACGTCTCTGTATTATAAGTCGTTAAACTAGGAGAATGCATTACTTACACAGCTTGCTTTTTTAAATATGTTATATTATCGTGTCAGAAACATCAGGGTCAGATCCTGTCTGCCCAGAAGTGGGCGACGTCGATGGCGTTACTCTCGGCCATCATCAGGTCTTTCTGGGTGCAGCTACTCGGACACAACGCACACTCCAGAAGGTATGACAGGGTCTGCTTCGCGCCGCAATCACATTCAGTCGGTCCACTGTAAAACTGCCAGGCTTTCATTTGTGTCATGTTTAAATATGTTGCAATATATGAATTACACGTCAAAAAGACGATACTTGATAAAGTAGAACAATATATATGTTGCAGAAAACGTTGCTCGGAATTCGCGATAAAAAAAATGTGTCAAGTGGTTGGGAAAATCGTGAGCCTTTTGTTCGCAATTGCTGATTTTAGAAAACCACTTGAAGGTGTTTTGACCTTCTATCGTCTAGCCGAGCAATGAACGTTCAGCAACTCCATATATTTTCTAGTTTTCTTCTACACCTCTTAGACGATAGCACAACTGAAGCTGCTGCGAAGAATTCGCGGCAAAGGTATAAGCACTCAATGTAATGGAAGCTTTTTATGCATCCAAGTTTGAACTGAGTTTTGAGTTTATTTGATTTGTACTTGTATTTCAGACGAAAACAAAGAGATAATTTTACAGGTTTTCACGGCAAGATTTGGAATTATGGATTTTGAGTTAAGTCGCGTGTATTGAATTTCTTCTCGATATTCGTCATCAGCTTGTGTCCGTTCACTGTTGAACATAGGTCTCTCGCATTAATCTCCATCCTTTTCGATCCTCTGCCTTTCACATCTAGGCTACACTACTAGTGGATAGTTCGCCAAATAGCCGATATGTGGGCGCCATGGCTGTTACTGCGCTGTCCGACTCACTGTCTGCCCAGACACAGCATTACACAGCATTGTTTGTATTCCAGACAGAAGACCAAAGCTTGTTAGTCTCTTGTATTTACGTAAAATAAATGTCAATGTCCTCCTCGACAAATTCTTTGCTTTGGCGGCCTGCTCCTCATCCTTTCAACAAGCATCCCAATGACGATGCCGATGATCTGGAGTCACCTTTATTAGACGGGAGATGTTAGTAACAATTTTAAAATTTATTTATTCAAAATCCTCGGGATCGATTCCCGGATAAGATTTTACCAATAGCGGAATTCCGTTACCAAAAAAAACTTTCGGGATTAAAAGCCCTTGTTGCAACTATGATTGAATTAGAAAATGCTTAGCAGCATCCATTCAAAGTTGTCGAGATGAGAAATGGTGTCTCTGTTCATACGTACTTTCTTCATCAAGTACAGGCTTACACTGGATTACCCAAGCAAATTGGATTTTCAAATATCACGTAAATGATAACCTTAAGGTGTAGTCTAGAGGTAGATCGCTTACCTTACGAAATTTTGTAAGTTAGATCCTTACGAAACTCAAAACAAATTAGATATATGTATTAACAGTTCCGCCGTATTTCGTTCATAGGCAATTAGCTTAGCGTCTCATCGGTAACGACGTGGGGTGCGCCGGACAACTGGTGAACCGGACAACCGGTGCACCGGACAACTGGTGCACTGGATGTCTCGATAACCTAAAGTAAGTTATTTCATTAACGAGACATACATCTTTGAACTCTGTGATCACTGCACAAATCCATAGGTAAGGTTAGGTTAGCGAGACATCCAGTGCACCAGTTGTCCCGTACGTCAAATGATCCACCAGACATCCAGTTCGCACCATGTCGTTACCGATAAGTCGTTGAACGAATTATCTGTGAACGATAGGTTGTGACATCGTATTAACACAGGTTGCATCAGTTTTTACACAGTTCCTAAATAGTTTTTTTTTTAAATCAGATTATTAGCCCAACGTATCAGCAACCTGGACCATTTAGTTTTAAGAATCGGCTCTACCTGAATAACATTATTAGTTAAAAATGACACATTTGTAGACTGATACCGTAAAGCTTCGAAAAACGATCTTTGGTCTCTTATTTTTGTGCGCTCGCCTGATATGCACACCAATAATGTTAGTTTTAATTATGTAATACTACACAGCGTTTGCATACGCCATTTTATTTGTTATGACAGTTGCTCCATTTCGTGTTGGTGCAACTGTCATCTTTAATTTTCTTTTTTTACCGCAATCATTGGCGGCGCTGCATGTGACAGTGATTCCGGCAGCTGACAGTTAACCTCTCGTCTGGCCGGCGAAATGCCATACAGGTCAGACGAGGAAATCAGGTCTTTATTAAAAATAAATGCGAATTGTGCTTCAAAAACAAGTTCTTTGTGTTGTTAATCTGCTCCTGCGTCCTTCCTCCACGCGGCCACGTGACGAATCCACGACCTGTCGTTCTTTTTAAAGACGGGGGATTTCAGTACTTAAAGATTAGTCATAATAAAAATATTATATAATTTATGAATGGATAAAAATTATGAAAACCATTATTTGTGTCTATCTGCAAACGAATTTTCGTTTGTAAAAAGTGACTCAATAATATTTAGTATCTCGTAAAATTTAGTTGATTTGTATGAAAAAGATATGGAACGTTTTCACTCAAAAAATTAACGAAAAAACATCATAATTTTCCCATAATATAGAAAATTGTGGCCAAATGTTGAAGTACTCGGTTGTCATGAGAACGGCTGCTGGTTCAAAGTTAAACAAATCGTAAAATTATTACTTAGAAATTTATCCTCATCATCGTTATAATCATTCCACATTCGTTCCTCTAACTGGAGCATTTGGTCTTTACAAGTTGCTGCCACAAAGTTGTCAACAGCTTAACAGGCGCTTATCAAAGGCGACTCCATGTCGCCTGGATCGTCATCGGAACGCGTGGTGAATGGATGAAGAGCAGGTTGCGAAGCAATCAAGTTGTCGAGAAGCACAGTGACGTTTATTTAAAATAAAATACTGCGAAATTCAGTATTCTGCCCGGGTGAGTGAAAAAATGAATGTTCTTTAGCTGGTGGTGTCCGTGCAGAAAGTGACTCGGTGGTAGTGACGGTCGCTGCTGTGCGCACTCCTAGTGGCCACTTGGTGAACTATGGCGCACCACATAAGTATGTTTCAAACAAACAAAAATTAATTTTGTTACTAACATATTTATATGGGTTTATATTTTATATTTTTATATTTTACTCTATGTTTCTAAATATTTAAAAATATTTAAAAATTAGAATTTCGATTCTGTAAATAAATAAATAAATAAATATAGGTGTTTCCGAGTGAAGAAAAATAAGAGACGCATATCGAGGATGCATGGGCTTTATCGAGCTGATATGATGCCTTAGTCCCTGCCTTATCCTTCCAGGACAGCAGGCTTAAAGGAAAGTCATCTGTCGTTTAATGATTTCCTGAAGCGTTCAAAGTATATATTCCAGCCAAATCTAGCTACGTATCTTAACCGACTTTAGTATGGAAGGCTCCCATGTCCACACTCACTTCTATTTTCATCAGAATGTTAAACCATCGTACTCTCAGTATTCTCAATCGTCGTGGATATATCTCAGTGGTCACAGCGTTTGCTTTGCAAGCCAAAGGTCATGGGTTCAATCCCCGACGGAGATTTAAAAGAAAAAAAAAGGATTTTGAATCGATTTCTGAGCTCAGTTTCTCAGCTCAAAATGACAGTCATAGCCTATTAATTAAAATTGGTAGTAGACAAAAGTCGTCCCGTGAAGACCACCCATTCATAGTAAATTTCCTGTAATAATAAGGATGGTGCGTGAATCTCGGGCGGTAGTCTATTACGTTGGCGAATCAACACTCCAAATGCAGCGCTTAGCCATATATATCATTTTAAGCGTCATAGAATTCCACAGATTAGACTTCAGAATTACTATCAACATCTGTTGGTATTCTCCTTTATGTGTGTACATAAAAAAAATCTACGCAGAAATAAACACAATTGATGATAAAGCGTATTACGGAAACAATTCACAAATAATTCTGCAAATTTCAATGTTGTTTTTTGTCGTTTTTCTTGGTATTTTTATTATGTAATATTACTGTGATTTGATACGCGAACAAACAAAGTTTTTCAAATATTTTCGAATTCCATTTTTGTATATTGCCACATCCACGTATTTTGGATGGGCCGTTTGCGAGGAAAAATGTTTGGGTTGAGCCTTCTTATAAGACTTAAAGGTCCATGCATTGAAAGCGTTGGGATAATCACCCAATCTTCTTAACTTGACAATACAATTTCCATTTAAAGAGTTGTTCTGGAGTTGGAATAATACATAGTGCACTTGGCGGAACTTTGGGTACAGAGATGACTTGTATTGTGAGCAAGGAACATCAAGGAACAATCAGTAGATAGATAAGTTACTAGCTGATAAAAGTAATGTCCTGAGATCAGCATGATATAGTCCTTGCTGACTGGTACCGAAAACCTCGATATACAATCTTTCGTCTCTTATTTTCGTTCACACACGCATGAGTTGTGGTTTTGCCGTTAGGAGGACTAGTTATATAGATCACCACTTGCAGCGCTGCGTATCACCGACCACGGCGCCCAGTGCTCAGTCAGTTGTGTGCCGACCGCAGCGAGGTAGTATTATGGCCAGCCCGGCGTGTTATTACGCAAGGGCCGGATGTTTGTAAAGTTTACCATGAAAATATGTGCTTCTGGAAAAGACTGGGTGTTGTTCTTTAATATTGGCTCTTTTATTATTAGATGTATTCATTAGAGTTTTATAATGAAGAGTTGAATTGGTATAAATCAATTGATATGGAAGGTAAAAATAGCTTTTTGGTTCATCCTTATCATATGCTATAAAGTAAAGATCAGAAATCGTAGTAATTTAAGCCGCCTCTTAGAACAAAATGGTCCAGGCCTCGAAAAAGTAGGACTTATCATCCGATTGCCTAAAACAATCCTAAAAAGGTACCCCCTCTTCAAGTACTTTGATTTTTGCTCTAAAGGTTGTCGGAAACTATACGAACCTTTAAGAGTAGAAATGTTCTAGAACGTGGAATGGATAGTGGCAGCTGTCATAATTTAAGGGCGAAAATTTTTGGTGACTATAT
The DNA here is from genome assembly GCA_022606575.1 of Glossosoma conforme. NCBI lineage: Eukaryota > Metazoa > Arthropoda > Insecta > Trichoptera > Glossosomatidae > Glossosoma > Glossosoma conforme. The sequence goes on along the minus strand of JAGTXR010000011.1, from coordinate 3,846,001 downwards.
GTTCCAGATACGGAACGGATATGGAAAAGAAAACCTGCGACGAGACAGCCCGGAGTTCACGCATCATCCTTATTATTACAGGAATTTACTATGAATGGGTGGTCTTCACGAGACGACTTTGGTCAACCATCAATTTTGATTAATAGGCTATGACTGGCATTTTACGGGTGAGGGATCAAATTCATCCCAACCGGGGGTATTTTAGAGCTCATAAATCGATTAAAAATCCTTTTTTTTAAATCTCCGTCGGGGACTGAACCCAAGATGTTTGGCTTGCAAAGCAATCGCTTTGACCATTGAACCATACCCGCCTACAAGATAACGGCATCTGAACAATTGCTTGGCGGGAATTTTTGGCGACTATATGATCCAGATAAAAATATAATGAAAATTTTTAATATAGATGTGCCGGCATTACTAAGCAGTGCGGCGTTGTTCGATAAATAAATAAAATTGAGATTAAAGGGAAATTCAAATAATTGGAATTCGATTCGAAAACAAACATCAATCGCCCTCGGAGCAAATTGAAAATATTTAATTTAAAGGTTCTCAGAATTTGAATAAAAAACAGACGGATTCTATTGAAATCGTCTCGTTTTGAATTCAGGACCGTAAACAGTAAACACTAGTCATTATGCAGACTACGTAGCAAAGACGTTGAAAACCACAGGTTTACGTAGATTTTGACATATTACTAAATATTAGATTTATCTATCTAATGCATAAATTTTGAAGTATACACTGGCGTGCGTCAAGGCTGCATATTTGTTTCGTTTCTCTACACCCTCGTTTGTACTCTTATAGGGTATCTGCAAAGAAATCCCCACGCCAGGATAGTAAGTGATGCGTACAGATTAGAACAATGACTACTGACAGGTTTGAGGTATCCACTGGCGTACGACAAGGTTGCATACTTGTTTCGTTTCTCTACACCCTCGTTATGGACTTTTATGGGGTGTCTGCAAAGATTGTACTCGTATCTGTTATAAATTCCCCACGCCAGGATAGTAAGTGATGCGTACAGATTAGAACAATGACTACTGACAGGTTTGAGGTATCCTCTGGCGTACGACAAGGCTGCATACTTGCTCCGTGTCTCTTCATTTCATAATCATAATATATATCATAAAAATCTTGGCAAGGATAAGACCACCACTTATGCAAATCCTCAGGAAAAAGCAGGCGGGATTTCTGCCTGGTAGATCATGTGTATACCATATACACATTGTTAGATGCCTTCTACAACAGAGTCACGAAGCAAATAGTGCGCTTGCGTGCTGTTTCGTTGACTTTAAGAAGGCATTCGACAGTCCGCACCGACCATCCCTGTGGGCAATCCTTAACGCTTATGGGTGCCTGGTAAGATCATAGAAATTAATTAATCCCTAGATTAAGATAGCAAGTACTGCATGCGGATTGGAGCAATGACCACGGACTGATTCGAGGTATCCACTGGCGTTGACAAGGCTGCATACTTGTTCCGGTTGTCTTCACCCTTGTTATGGACTTTATCCTACGCACGTTAATACCACCAGATGGAGGATTTGCTGTGAACGACTCTCTCAATGTTATTGTGGCTTTTGAGTTTAGCCGTGTGTTGCGAGTTCTCAAATCTCGAATCTCAATCGTGAATCTCGCGAGATCAATTCTCAGTGGTCTTCTTCAGGGTTGACGCCACAAAGCTACAATACCAAATGTGGGCGTGAAAACTTAATAAAACTCTATCAATGTCTGCGACCTGGAGTACGCTGATGATGCTGTTATCATAGAACACTCCACTGCAGATTTGCAGAATATTATCCACAGGGCTTGCGAGTTGCAAGCAAAACTCCTGCGAATGGGCGAACTAATACAAAGAAGACCCAGTTGCTGTGCAACAGCGCTTGTTGAGATGCAAATCATGCACTTACTAGATCAGAACATTGAGAGGGTTAAGATTTTCAGATATCTCATCGTACAGATCACCGAGAACGGTGGTCTGCAAAAGGAGCTCGGTTCCCGTCTTGAGAACGGTGGAGCGTCATTTATTCCATGCTTAATATCATAAGCTCGGATCTTTACATTTCAAAACAAAGTGCCATTTCTATATGGTGCTTGTATCGTTCCCATTATATTTTACGGCTGTACTCTTGGAATTTCACCAAAATCCAATGCAGCCGTAAAATACTTTCCGGAAAACCATCGGAAACTTTATACAGAATATAGTCGGCGGCGTTGCGGAAGACAGAGCTGACATAGAATGAGGCGAGGACCAGAACCGGCTTTAGACCCTGCGATGCCCTGGGGCAATTTTTTTCTAGCTCTCCAACCCTGAGGCATTAAGATAATCAACGACAAGCGGTAAGCAACAGGTGGCAACACATCTATATTTTGTTCTAATGTGTTTAACAAGAATCGTGCTTACAATATGTTATTGCCATTCAAAGCGATCATAAAAAATACATTTTTTTCTTGTTTTTTTCAATTTCGAGAACTTTATGCCACGCAGCATTCCTAGCATATTTTCCTCAGCGCTCCTCAAACTTTTTTCTCCCGCAGCCCCAAATTGGCCCGAACTCGGACCTGGACCTCCTCGAGACACCCTCGATGCTGAAACTTTCTCTCTAAGGGGGGCGTTACAGGGGGGCAGACCTCTTTAGAGGAAACTTAAGGAATTTGTATAGACGAGAGATCGACAACTTTGTACTTTCCTTAAAATTCGAAAGCCTTTGGCGGAGAGATTTTAAATAGAGTTGTTAGATTTATTGAAAATATTTTATAATATATTTTAAACTATCAACTATAATCGTTTTGGTAAGCTATGAAGTGTTTTTTTTTATGTAATCACATGCAAGAGAGCACAAATAGTCGAGTCCAGTGCACTATATCACGCTAAGTCTAAGAGGCTGGACGCTACATGCCAGAAACGTGAGTTCTGTTCGTATTTGTGTGTGTGTTGGGGAAATTGCAAGTGTATATTTATCTGTTTCTTGAATAGATCCAGATTGTAAGAAAGAGGAAACATGGATGCTGGAAGAGCATTCCAAAGCTTAACGGTGGCATTTAGGAAGTAACTTTGGAAACTGTCAGTTTTTGGTCGACACATATTAACCATGTGGAATAATTGTATCCAATTTTTGACTGGTAATAGCGAAGCGTAAATTTCTGCGTCAATTTCCTAATCGTGTCACGTCAACAGGGCAAAAATTCCAGTGCTTAGCTACTCGACTCGAACAGACCAGAACCACAGGAGACCTTGCAGGGCGTGGCCGCCACTGTACTGGTCGTTCAGCCGGAAATATCACGCCTGTGGCTGCCCATGTCACTGAGAACGAAGAAACATCAAGCAGACGACGGGCCTCGCAATTGGGCGTCACAAGACGGACAGCGAATTTTAGTGAAAGACTGACACATGTTTCCGGGCAAAGTGCAAGCAATGCATTATTGCCTGCTGACCGTCAGTCGAATAGATGATTACTGTTAGATCATAATTTTACGCCACCTGTATTATTAAAATGTACGGGTATGAAACATAACATCAGCGGTGGACACATCAGCTGGAGTGCGCCGCGGCCGGCCGTACGGCAGCGTCGCGCTGCTCTGGAGAAAGGCGGCCCTGCTCGGCGTGTCGGTATTGATGTGTAGCAGTGCGTGTATTCAAACATGTATCGGTTGGAATGCCGAGTAGTACAATAATAATAATAAAAAAAAAATATGTACCTGTAAAATTTTGATTATAGCACTAGTAGCTGAATAAATAAATTTTATTATTATTATATTAAAACAAAAGATATGTTTTGATTACCAGAAATTGGATCAATACTCTTTTATGATTAGTACTCATTGTAAAAATGCACTCGTATGCTTTATAGTATTGTATCTGTTAGCAAACCTTAATAAATAAAATGTTGTTCGCAGACCACAATTTTCGGCTTCTGAGATGAATAAAAGTGAACATAGTCTCCTATCGGAGGCCAGAAAAACTTAAATAGTTGTTGTTTTTAACAATCCATGTTACAACTTTCAGGTTACAAGTTACAGCAAGTGTCGGAACGATTACCCGCAAGCAAGAGTTACGGTTACGGCCGGTAACGGTTAATCGGTTAAGGGTTATCGGAAAAAAATACTTTCATCCGGTAACATCAAAGAAAAGCAATTAACCTTTCGTAACTACTTTGCGAGAAATTTCAAATTATTTATTTAATACAAAGTAGATTTTTTCATATATTCTTTCTTTTTGCAATTATATTGGAGTACAGTAAACGCTTTTAAGATGCAAGTAATGGAGATTTTTCTTGAGATTGCGGCGATTTTTCTTATAACGATCTCTGCTATATTGTTATTTCAAGTTGAGTTGCCTCTTAGGTATAAATGGTCCAAGCCTCGGAAGCATCGAGATTATCATTCGATCTAATTGAAACGTTATAGAAGGGTTGACTATAGTGTACATTCTCTGGCTCTAATAAACGCAAACTATCATTTTTATATTGTGGCTTTTGGGATTAACCGTGTGTGGCGAATTACTTCTTTCGAATATTTCTTGATTCTGAACAACATAGCTTCCACCTCTAGCACATTCTCAAAAACCTGTACAGACAAGCAAGGACAACCACAGTCCGACATGACGTTCATCGAGGTACTCCACTGAGAACATACCCACCGTACACGATTCTCCGACATGACGCTCGTGGAGGTTCATTTGGCTGACGGCTAAACTATCTCTTGACACCATCAAATCACAACTAAGTCATCAACCCTGAGGAAGACCCCTGCAATGCAGGTTAAAATATTGGAAAGAAGTAATTCGCCACACACGGTTAAACCCACAATATCAAATCTGGCCGCGAAAACCTTAGAAGTTATTCATCATTTTTATACTAAGATAATATTTCTAAATATTGGATTTCAGTTCTTTTTTATACTTTTTTATTTTCTTATCTATCTTTACGATCATATTATATAATATATGGTAATAACGAGCTGATATCAATGATCTATCGAGAAACTTTCTGACGATATGCTATTGTCGCTGGAGTAGTTAAGTACGCAGCTGAAATACGAGTTTTTTTCAGTTTTCAATGCGTCGCAGGTTCATTTTTCAGTGCGGATTTGCGTGCGCGCTAATTATTCAGAATTTGCATTTCCGCCTCCGCAGCGAAACCTCCCGAGGGCGGATTTGAAATGAATTACTGCGAAACCCTCTCTTCGTTCCCATTCCCTCGAAGCCCGCGCCCTTGCGGGACCCCCTTAGGGCCCTAAAGGGGGATCTTTCAGGTGGTCTTAAAAAGAAAGTATCAACAAACGAAAGTGCAATGATAAAAGTACTCAATTTATATTTATCTATTACTAACATCCTCCTCTCTTCAAAAGGTAGTTATTCAGTCACGTGGTGATAGGATGAGGAGCCGATTAATAACACACATACTTTTTTCTGATGTACATATATATTCACAATACACTTAACAAACTTCCGGCCCAGGTGGAATAACATGCCGACCATAATGCGACCTTTTCGGTCGTCGGCACAATCTCACTGCCGTGCGGCGCCATGGTCTGTCACACAGCGCCCCAGTGGCGATCTACGTAACTAGTCCAAAATTCCAATATGGCGACACATACATGTACAAAAATCGAACAGAAATAAGAGACGAAATATTGTATATCGATGTTTTCGGTACCAGTCAGCAAGGGCTATATCGTGCTGATGTCATTATATATTTATTAAAGCATTTCATTTTCACAATATTCGCTTTTTTGTTGATGCATATAGTCACTGCCATAAAATATTGTCGGTCGCAACGGTATCACCGATTCACTTCGTCGCATGTCACCTCTGCCTCCCTAAGCTCCACCGAATACGAATATAGTTACTGGAAAAAAGATTTTTTACAATATTTGCTTTTATTATTATATTTGGAACATATGGATACCGCAAGATGCCGTTTCCCTACCGGAAGCATGTATAGAACTTACATTTGATTAAATCGAATTTAAAAAATAAGACGTGGAATCTAACAGTAGGTATAGCCGGCGGGTATAGCTCAATGGTCAAAGCGTTTGCTTTTTTAATCCATTTCTGAGCTTTAAAATACCCCCGGTTGGTGTGAATTTGATCTGTCACCCGTAAAATACCAGTCATAGCTAAGTAATTAAATTTGGTGGTAGACGAAAGTCATCCCGTCAATACGTACATAGTAAATTCCTGTAATAATAAGGACGATGCCTGAATCTCGGGCTGTAGTCTATGACGTTGTCAGATCAACACTCCACATGCAGCGCTTAGCCATATGCACCATGGTAAGCGTCATAGAATTCCACAGATGAGACTTCAGAATTACTATCACCATGTGTCGGTATTATTTTGTATGCGTTTACATAAAAAAGGTCTTCCTCATAAAATACAGGGCACCCAACATGCCTGGACAGATCCATGCTCGCAGAGTCTCTAAAAGATATAATCAAAGACGAGGATATCCGAACAAGAACTCCAGTAGTAGAGGCTACCTAACCAGTAGGCACACTCAACTGGCAATGTGACATATCTTTTGAAGAGACGATGGAGAAGAAAGTGTTGGAGTTCCGACCAAGAAATTGCAAGCCGAACGTTGGCCCCTGCAAGACATCAGAAGAATAGCGGGAGTAGCCTGAATGCGGAGGGTAGAAGATCGAAAAGTATTGAGACTTATACGGGAAGACTACGTTGAACGGATTTGGCTGATGTTTTTTTTTTGTTGCCGCTGGATTTAAAAGGTTGGCCGGAGGAGGAAGTCCGAGATTCCGTTTCCAGGGGGCACCGCGTGGAGGTTCTTTTCATGCTTCCCACTCACAATGGTGAGACTACGGAGACTTGTAGACCACCTTACACCTAAGATCCTGCTCCATGTGCCCAACAAGCTGCACACCTTAAGACCTAATGCTAGGGAACACACGGGCTATCGATTTTAAGAAGAAGAAGAAGGCTAGTAATGATGATGATGACGTACATGGATGGGCTTGAATCTTTCTTTGGTAAAATAAAAATACAAAAAAATACACAATTGAGATAAATGGCGTTAATACCTCAAAGTCAGGGTCCTTATATAGGAAGAGGGGAGACCGGTCCGGTGAGACACACCGCTAAAAGAAAAACATTAAGAGAGGCTCTCACCCTCTTTACAGCGCCACCCAGCCTCCCCCAACACCCACTCCAACTACCTGAACGCCATCTTAAGACGACAAAGATAAAGTGCACCAAATAAAAAATAATAAAATAATACTTTTCTCAGTCTCTCCAAGTCTCAACTTCTCAAATGAGTGCTGCAATATTTGATATACTCGTAGAACAATTCATTTTTATCAATTTGATTTTTTTAATAACTAATCATTATCACTATCATTACCATAATCAAACATTCATTCCTTCTTCTTCGCGTTGCAATTCATAACTCTTTGACATCCCCCGTCTTTAAAAATACGACAAGTCACAGGTTCGTCACGTGGCCGCGTGGAGGAAGGATGCAGGAGCAGATTAACAACACAAAGAACTTATTTTTTGTAGCACAATTCGCATTGACTGATCCGCCCGGTATGGCGTTTCGCCAGCCGGACGAGAGTTAACTGTCAACTGCCGGAACACTGTGATATGCAGCGCCGCCAAGACAATCACGGTGAAAGTTAAGGATGACAGTTGAAATAAAATAGCGTACGAAAATGCCGTGTACTTTTATATATAATTAAAACTAACATTATTAGTTGTGCAAGTCAGGCGAGCGAACAATAATAAGAGACAAAATATCGTTTTTCGAGGCTTTTCGGCATCGGCCTAAAAGAGCTATATCAAGCTGATATCACCTGCTATTCTTGAATGCTTTAAATTCCACGTTCCGGATAGGTACACTCGTGCTCGTAGGCATCCATTGTTTTCCATCCCACTTTGTAGTTATGGAACATCAAGCGCTCACTTTAGTACAACTGGAATGGCGCTCTTAAATGACGTACCAGCACACCTTGATCCTTTTATTACATCCTTTTCATCTTTTGTCGTGGCATTTTAAGTACGCGTCTCAACCAGATCCACCTTCGCTTCTTGAACGACTGTAGTATGGAAAGCTGCATTTCATCACGGAAGGTGTATAATTCACGGTTCGAATCCTAGCGTTAGTCGTTTCCTTTTCTCCGAAATTTACGAGATAAATGTCATAAAATATGATATTTGATTTATATTTGTGAATGTGTATAAATTTCGTATTTATAACATAAAAATGAAGTTCTAAGAAAAAAAACTTTGTTTTATCTTATTTATATAGGGGTATAGCTCAATGGTCTAAGCATTTGCTTTGCAAGTCAAAAGTCATGGGTTCGATCCCCGACGGAGATTAAAAAAAAAGATTTTTAATCGATTTCTGAGCTCTAAAATACCCCGGTTGGTGTGAATTTGATCCCTCACCCGTAAAATGCCAGTCATAGCCTATTAATTTAAATTGGTAGTAGACAAAATTTGTCCTGTGAAGACCACCCACTCATAGTTAATTCATGTAATAATAAGGATGATGCGTGTATATCGGGCTGTAGTCTATGAAGTTGGCGGATCAACACTCCGTATGCAGCGCTTTACCATATGCAGTATGGTAAGGGTCATAGAATTCCACAGATGAGATTTCAGAATTACTACACCATCTGCCGGTATTCTCCTGTATGTGTTTACATAAAAAAATGCTTATGTAAAGAATATGTATTCATTGATAACAAGACATTCTAAAGGTCTTCTGAGTTAGCTTTTTGATTCCACCCTCTTCAGATTATGTGAAATTTACGTTCACACTGCATCGTTTTTTATGGTCTTAGAACCGTTCACTCTTCGCTTTTTACACCCCGGCTGCTTCACCCATCTACCCTTCTACCCTTCAACCCATCTACCCTTTTTCCCTATCTTTCATCACCCCTCCAACAGAACCTTCTAAATCCTTACTCTAAATTTCACAACTAGATAGCGTACTTACTTCATCTGTAAATTGTAAGCAATTACTTATATTAAATATCGGTTCCATATCTGTAACATATAGGCAAACAACTTATTTTTCAAAGAATAAAACAAATAAAATATTGCATTAACATCCTCCTCTCTACGGGAGAGACGACTTCTCGTCGCCGGGATAATTATCGGATCGCGTGGTGGAATGTATGTGAATATGAGAAGCAGATTAACAACACACAGACTTTTTCCGAAGCACATTGACATATATTTTCGATAAAGACTTGGTTTCCCCGATCGATCGTAACATGGCGTTACTTCCGCCTCGATCGATCGGGTCTTAAGTCACGACTCAGCGCGCTCTTGATGGGCTGTCGCCCAGCGCCGCAAGTGGCGATCTACGTAACTATTCCTCCTAACGGCATTACAAAATGACGACACATGTACGACAAGTGAACAGAAAAAAGAGACAAAAGATTATATATCGAGGTTTTCGGTACCAAGCAAGGGCTATATACGGGCCACAACAGCACGTTCACCTGGGAACCATGAATGTTCCCAGGTGAACGTGCTGTTGCGGATATGTAATTGTAACGAGGCGTGAACAATGGGAAATGGAAGACAGAGTGGCAGCAATTGTTCGGGTTATGGAACGAATATATGGAAAATAGTTTTATGAAAATGATGATTACAAAACTAAAGCACATGCGTCAATTTAAGTATGAGTTTTCTATCATAAAATAAAATTACAAAATATATTGATCTCTATTTTCACTGGCGTAGACCCTATATTCTTCTACGCCGTAGATATATAATATTTGTATCAGCATTGCCTTCAGTATTGCAATGAACTTAGAGTTGTTTCTTGACAGTAACGGATTGAAAAGGTTACAAATTGTTCGAAACTGCAGTCTCGTAAACAGAGGTCATACTTAACGTGATTCATGTAAAAACAAGGTAAATAAATTGAGTATTTATTATTTATAATGGATCTCAAAGTGAATGCTGTAAACATTGAAAAAATGTAATTTTTAAGAATAAAGATGCAATATTCCAATATGTTTTAATGTCTACGCTGTTGCGTAGACCCTAAGTATAGCCTCTACGCCATAGCATTAAAGGCTTTTTGCGCCGATAGTTACCGGTAAAGCTTCAACCTTCCGATAACAAAGCCCTTACCGGTAAAAAAGACATTTCCATGCCGACCGCGTGCTGAGGAAACTGAGATATTTCTCGCCATTACTCCGCTATACGTCAGGGTTGCCACATCTTTCAAGACACCTGTAGGATCAGGCGCATTTGTCGGCGTTTTTTTTTCTTCAAATTAATTACATTAAAACTTTCAATATTATACATTAAATATGATTTAATTCCAACTTTTGTGGTTATTTTTCATGGAAATTCAGTAAGTAATTCATCATTTTAAAAGTAAATGAAATAAACTGGTAGTAAATTAAATAAACTGGTAGTATCCACTGAGTCAGTTCGAATGTGGTCAGCTATAAAATTAAAATGTCAGTAATATATTTAATACTCCTAGTTTTTTATTTTTTTTTATTTGTAAAATATTTACTAGTTATTGGTTGAATTAAATACTGACAAAATAATGAATTGCCATTTTTCATTTAAAATACTTGTTCAAAACGTTATTTTGAACATTATTATTTTGTATTAAACATCCAAAAGTCTTTATTATATTCATAATTCTCTATCTGAGTGGAGTTTGTCGATTCATATAGTCGGGTACGACACAGTGTATTGACCATTCTGCCACTCTATGTAAATTGAAGAGATCAAGGTCCAAAACAACAGGTATCTAGGAATTTTCGGTGTACGAAATTCAATGTATTAATATTAATTTTATAAATACTCATGTTGTAGACTAAGATATAAAAAGGGGTATATTATCAAATAAATTAGTATCAACACAACTCCGGTATTTGGATTTATCCTCAATGCCGGATCCTTGGTATTCCGGCATCACGACTTCGGTTCCGGAACAATGCTTAATGTATATTTTGATTTGAGTCGTCCTTTAGGATCAAGTTGTCAAGATCATGTAAACGTCAGGCTGATTATCTGATATTGAAAGAAAAACCACGGTTACCTTCTTTGTATGTGAATAAATAGTATTCAACTGCATAAAAAAGAATGTTTGTCACTATATTCTGTCAATGTATAGTCTTGTATGTGCAGTATTTTTGTTGTTGTTGTAAAATACACAATATTTTTTTAACAAAATGTCTATGTTGCCACACGGTCTTGCTCAACTTACAGAGAAACATATTGTAAAATTTTAAAGGTGAAAAACAAATAAATTATGTATTTTTAAATTATTTTGTTGAAAATAATTTAACCAGAAGTAAAATAAATCGTAAAGGTATAGGTGACTTGTTTCCGTTGAAGCGGCTGCATAACTGTCCTTGGCAGAGACGGTGCTCTCGCTACATGGATTGACCCTGAGACGTTCATCGTCCCGCTCCCTAACACGTGATCTGGACCTCAGTGAGTTCTTGCAATTACTCATAGATCTCTCAATATTTTGACACTCCAGATTCTTGATTTTATTTAGAGCTGTGTCAATAAATAAAAGTATTCACACATTAAAAATTTAATTTTGACTTGAGCATGATTGATAATACTCATTTTTTTATATGCAAACGCATGCAGAAGAGAAAAGTCGATCAAGACCAGTGCACTCTATGGCGATCAGCCAGGGAGGCTGGACACTGCATGCGGGAAACGTGTTTTGTGTTCGTGTTTGTGTGTGGGTTGGGGAGACTGCAAGTGTATATTTAGATATTTCTTGAAGAGATCCAGATTGTAGGAAGGAGGATACACAGAGGCTGGAAGAGCATTCCATATCTTATCGGTGTCATTAAAGATGGAACTTTGGAAACTGCCAGTTCTTGGTCGACACACATTAACTGTGTATGGATGTTCGACAAGTGTAAGACGAGTTTTTCGGTTGTGGGTGGTTGCAGGAGGAATTAGTTCTTTAAGCTCCGAAGAGCAGCGACCGTGGAAATAACAGTAGAAAAGACAGTAAACCAATCTTACGCCTGTGTTCATTTGATTGCAGGTTAGATGTAAGAGTGTCATTGCTTATCAGAAGAATTAATCTTCTTTGAACTGAGTCTTAATTAACAGCCAACTTCTAAACTGCTTAGAGAAGAATGATCTTCTGTGCGATCGGCAATATGGCTTCCGCCGTAGTCGATCGTGCGGCGATCTCTTGGCATATGTCACACATGTTTGGGGGAAATCCGTCGAATGCTATGGAGAAACGCAAGCTGTTGCCCTGGATATCTCCAAGGCGTTCGATAGAGTCTGGCATCGCGGTCTGGTGAATAAATTACCGTCTTATGGACTAACCCCCTCCCTGTGCTCCTGGATTGAAAAATTCTTGAGTGATCGAAGCATCATCACTGTCGTAGATGGCTTTTCTTCTTCCTGCCATAAAATCAACTCAGGAGTTCCACAGGGCTCTGTGCTGTCGCCCACTCTTTTCCTTCTGCATGTGAATGATTTGCTTCAATGCGCAAACATTCACTGTTATGCCGACGACAGCACTGTCCATGAGAGTATAATCTTCCATAAACCTCCGAAACATTCGGAACTATCTGCTGCTAGGGAATCTCTGGTGGAGAAGATGAACATGTCTCTTGAAAGGGTTTCACGATGGGGCGACCTCAACCTCGTCAGTTTCAACATTTCAAAAACCCAATCATGTACTTTCTCCACCAAGAAGACTGCTATGGATCCTGTATTTTTCAACGGTTGTTCTCTTCCGAAAGCAAGCTCCATCAACATGCTTGGATTATCAATATCGAATAATGTCAAATATTACGAGTCAATTAAGTGTAAGGCCGGTCTCGCTTCCAAAAAACTAGGTGTATTATATAGATCACGTCGGTATTTCAACGATAAACAACTTCTTCTTCTATATAAAGGACAAATCCGACCTATCCTTGAATACGGCAGTCACCTTTGGATTGGAGCCCCAAAATACCTTCTAAACTTAATTGACTCAGTTCAAAGAAGAGTAATTCGTTTGATAAACAATGACACCCTTACGTCTAATCTACAATCAATGGAACACAGACGTAAAGTTGGTTCTCTTAGTCTTTTCTACCGTTATTACCACGGTCGCTGCTCTTCGGAACTTAAAGAACTAATTCCTCCTGCACCCACTCACATCCGACAAACTCGTCTTACACTTGCCGAACATGCATACACGGTTAATATATGTCGACCAAGAACTGGCAGCTTCCAAACTTCCTTCCTTAATGCCACCGGTAAGCTATGGAATGCTCTTCCAGCGACTGTGTTTCCTCCTTCCTACAATCTGGATCTCTTCAAGAAACAGATAAATATACACTTGCAATCTCCCCAACCCACACACAAACACGAACACAATACACGTTTCCCGCATGCAGCGTCCAGCCTCCCTGGCTGAGCGTCATAGAGTGCATTGGTCTTGACCGGTTGTGCTCTCCTGCATGCGTTTACATAAAAAAAATAAAATAAGTTTAGAAGGCATTTTGGGGCTCCAATCCAAAGGTGACTGCCGTATTCATGTATAGGGCGGATTTGTCAAGAAGAAGAAGTTGTCTATCGTTGAAATACCGACGTGATATATATAATACTATTTGTTTAGATTTTTAGTCATGTTATATGTGTTTTGGCATCCCTGTTTGACGCCAACGACAGCAATAACTAATATTCTAGTGTCGAAGTTGGCTTTTGGCTTTATTTAGTACAAAATTACTACCTCTTATTTACTGCCCCATTAAGTGTCGAGCGAGCGTGAATTGTCTTTGCATTAACTTGCGAAAGATGTACGAGGGGCTTAACTTGCCATATAAATGCTAAACATAACGGAAAATATATGTAACGATAATATGTAACGAATATCACTGCCAAAGGAAATCTTTTAGTTTGTGTTGTGAATTTATAAGCATGATGTAAATATTTTCATCGTATATTTTCAAATCCATTATAAATGTGAAGTTTATTAATACTTTCTATCTTGTATAAACATGGATCATACATAATACTGTTTATTCGCTTTCTGAAATACGGTCAAGGTGACTTGCGTGGTTAAATACTAAGTATATATTAGTGCGTATATCCTCTCCTCCCCGGTGATGTCTATCGACTACACATTGCTTGTAATAACTTAAATATATCTGTAAATATAATACACACAGGGTTCAGATTTTAGGTATTCCTCCTTAATACATTTACGTATTGAAAAAAAAATATTTATAATAATAGACACTCATCGGGGGCAGGAAATATTTTTCTAAAATCCGGAATAAATTCACCACTACAATCTTCTTCTTCGTAGTATCAATCCGGTGGATTGGTTGGCAGCAACAGAATCTTGCATCTCGATCTCCATTCCTCTCGGTCCTCCACAACCCTTTTCAGCTCAGCATAAGCGCTACAATTTATGTCCTCGAATACTTGCTGTAAATACTCCCGTCTAGGGCGCCCTCTACAGTTTCTACCCTCAACCATCCCCTCCACAATATCGTGAAGAAGACCATCGTGGCGCATGATGTGACCAATTCATCGGGCTCGCCTCTCTGAGATGGTTCTTACTAGGTGCCTATCTTCCTTGATTATCCTGAGAACCTCATTGTTCGTGACGTGGTCTCTCCAGGAAATTCCGAGAATTCTTCTGTACGACCACATCTCAAAGGCCTCTAGTCTTTTTTTATCACTTTCAGATAAGCACCATGTCTCACAGCCGTACATTAAGATGCTCCAAACAAGTGTTTTGGCAAGTTGCTTGCGGAGCCCTAAAGTAATATTCTTTGACTCAAGAATTTTGGCTTTTTTATTGAAAGCTAGCCTTGCTTGATGTATTCGACTGTTGACTTCTCTTTTTGTTCTGCCATCCCAGGTGATCGTACTTCCAAGGTATACAAATTCTTTTGCATCTTTTAGGGGTACTCCTATCATTGATATGTTTATTTTCTGCTGCTCATTGCGGCTTACTCTCATGACTTTGGTTTTTGTGCTGTTTATCTTCATATTGTAGTTGGAATTAAATTTGTTTTCCATGGATGTCAGCGCTTCAGTGAGTTCATCTTCAGTTTCAGCAATCAGAGCAATGTCATCAGCAAACCTTATCATATCAATCTTTTGGCCATGTATTTTAACCCCCTCTCTATGGCCCATTTTTTCCCTGATGTTATTAATTTCATTTTGTATGTATACGTTGAAGAGTACAGGCGACAGAGAGCATCCTTGTCTCACCCTTGACGTATTTTTGCTTCCTTTTGGACATTTCCGAGTGATATTATGGCAGCTTCTTCTTTGTAAAGTGAAAATATGAGTCTTCGTTTCTTGTATTTGACTCCAATTTCTTTCATTACATCGAAGAGCTTTTCCCAATCTACTTTATCAAATGCTTTTTCAATGTCCACGAAGGCAATATATGTATCTTGGTCCACTTTTATCCTCTTTTCCAAGATCATACGCAGGGATAAGATTGCTTCTCTGGTTCCCATTCTTTTTCTGAATCCAAATTGATCGCTAGTGAGAGTCTTTTCAATTTTTGGTTCAATTCTATGGAGGATTATGTTGGTCAGTATTTTGGATGCATGGGATAGAATACTGAGTGTTCGGTGTTGTTCACATTTTGTTGTTCCGGGCTTCTTTAGCAGAGTTACAATTAGACACTTTTTGAAGTCTTCTGGTGCTTTTCCTGTATTATAAATCATCTGAGTCATTGTGAACAGAGCATCTAGAGTTCCGGTTCCTGCCGACTTTATTAGTTCAGCTGGTAGGTCATCAATCTCTGGTGTTTTTCCGTCTTTGAGCTTTTTTAATGCGAAGTCAAATTCCTCTCGGATAATTGGGTCTCCCAAATCATCGGCGTCCACATCAGTTTCGTTTTCTATCACACTCTCAAAGCTGGTATCATTACTTCCGTTGTATAGTGTTTCCAGGTACTGTTTCCATCTCTCCCCTATTTGTGTATCCTCAAACAGTATTTTCCCGTTCTCTGCTTCTATCGCTTTGCCTTTTCCAATTTTCATGCCAAAGATATCTTTTACTGACGCATATGCAGTTTCAATATTTCCTTTATTCATGTTGTCATTGATTTCTTTGCATTTTCTCTGTAAGAATGCTTCCTTAGCGATTCGTGACTCTCTGTTTATTCTGTTTCTCAGTGCTCTATATTCACTTTGGGCCTTGTCATTGGGGCTACACAAATCACTACACTCAAGACGCGTCAACTGTCATGTATTCATTCGACCTGTCGGAAGCGTGTGCAAAAATAAAATTAAAAAATATCTAGATTCGTCGGCATCTATACTCCTCACTCTCGCTGACGTACTAATATGAGTGAGCGAGACGGGAAACCTCAGTTGGTCGGCTAGTTTGAAATGATATCGATGCGCGTCGGCTCATCCATATGTCGACAGGCTAAGTAGTGTTAGTAGCTCTCGGAAGTTCACGCGCCAAGGTGCGTCTGGCCGCTTGAGGTCTTCGTCTGATGTTTTTCATGTTTATAGCTATTAAATGTCAATTATTACTGTTTATTGACATCAACTATTATAAAATTAAGCGATATATTTGAATATTTTCATTTTTTCGAATTTCTACTCATTTTATTCACTTTAAATCAGAATGTGTAACGAGTACACACCATCGGAACGCGCGGAAATTTTTAACATAGTAAGGCGAGGGATATAGTCACACATAGTATGTTTTAACATCCTCCTCTTTCCCAAAAAGGTGTTCATGTGGTTGCGTGATGGCAGGATTACGAGCAGATTATTATTACGTAGACTTTTTCTGAAGGATATTGACATATATTTACGATAAACTTTACGACCATGTGGCCCGACCTAGTCACAGCATTCGGCCGAGCCACTATACAATATGCTCTCGTCATAGTAGAACAGTTTGCAAGCCAGATATTTTGTCTGTACTCAGCATGGGCGGAATGCCGCTTGCTCCGCACACTAAATCGAGAAATTAACGCATATTACATTATTGATATGCATTATTTTTACAGGTCTAACAGCGTCCGCGGTTTTCTCTCTGATAATGCTAAAAATATTACATAAAGATGATATTTGCTGATGGTTTTGACATCAGCATGATATAGCCCTTACTGATTGGTACCGAAAACCTCGATATACAATCTTTCGTCAATTATTTTCGTTCGCTCATCGGACACGCATGTATTGTCATTTTGTAATGCAGTTAGGAGGACTAGTTATATAGATCGCTAGTTGCGGCGCTGGGTGTCACCGATCACGACACCCGGTGCTCAGTCAGTTGTGTGCCTACGGCGGCGAGGTCGTATTGTGGTTGGCTCGACCTGAATGCTGTGACTAGGCCCGGGCCAGAAGTTTGTAAAGCTATCGAAATATGTATGTCAATGTACTTCAGAAAAAGTCTTTGTGTTGTTAATCTGTTCCTCGTCCTGCCACCACGCAATTCAATAACGAACTTAGAGAGAAAGATCTCAGTTTGTATGTGTATAATAATTTCTTAAATATTGGTATGTATTTTCGATTATCTATAACGTATTCTATTATAATATTTAAATCTTCTTCATCTTCTTCGTGTCAGCGACGTCAAATTATTTTTTCCCAGTATATGGCAACATTGGTAGCTCGTGTGTTGCCCAGCATTAGGTCCTGAGATGTGCAGCTTGTTGGGCACATGGAGCAGCATCTTAGGTGTGAGGCGGTCTGCAGGTCTCCACAGTCACACAATAGTGTCTCTTCCTGCCGAAGTATTCCCCACCGGTCGAGGTTGTCCTTTGTTCTACCAACTCCGGTTCTTAATCTGTTCAAGAATTTCCAGTATTTTGATATAGTCTAAGAAAACACTTAAAAAATAAGGTTATGGGTAAAAAGTATTTTACTTTATGAATTAAATTATGTTTTACATATAGCAAGTATATAGTATATAGTAATATATATAGATCAGTGCTGAAGCCTGCAGTGCTCGAGTGGCTCTTGCTGGCGTAGCAGCTTTTCATTGAATCAACATTCGAGGCGCATAAGCGCATTATAAATACGCCTCGAGCCCCTTTCAGAACACGGTCTACTTACTGAAAGCCTGTATTCGGTATATCCTGAAAACCGGTATTACTATACTGGCGCAAGCCGTACTTGGATACTCTGTGAATCAGGGGGTTTCAATAAGTTTATTATTAAAATAAATAAAATAATATATTTAAAAAATTGTGTGCATTATTTGCGTGTTATTAAACCATTTTAAACTTTATACTGATACCAATGGTTAAATTGACTAACACTACGACTTCATTGCACTTTCATTTATTAAAAAAAAAAACAAATTAGATTTAATACAAAGGAACGAGTTATTGCTTATGCAAAAAGGGTAGGTACTCGACTGACTGACTGGCAAGTTTCTCATTTTGTCGCTGTCTATGTCGAAGGCACTACCGCGGAAATTTTTTGCTTTCGTCAACCACCAACAAACAGTGGCGCTGTTAAGACATGATTATTATTTTATATTTTTAGAAATATATTTCAATTAAAAAATAATATTTCTATATTTTTTGATTTACACCTTTTTTTAGCTAGAATAGCAAAGGTTTGAGTTAAGGCATCTTGTTTTATATAAAATGGTCATTAATCGTCTTCATCATTATCACTGTACAGGTATACTTCCTCCAACATCCTTCCAGGACGATGCAAGCCCGGGGACTTGAAGAAAATGCAGCTGCATTTTATTTTTTTCTGCGGCATCATTTGTACATGTCCCAACCAAGTATAAACCGGCGAGTATAGCTCAATAGTTAAAGCGTTTGCTTGCCAAACCAAAGTTCATGAGTTCGATTCTCGCCGGAGATTAAAAATATTTTTAATAAGTTTCTAAGCTTTATAAATACCCCGGTTTGTGTGAATTTGATTCCTCACCCGTAAAATTCCATTCATAGCCTATTTATTGAAATTGGCTGTAGACGAAATCATCCCGTGGTGACCACACATTCATAGTGAATTTCATTAATAATTGTATGATGCGTGAATGTCTGTGTCTATAACGTTGTCGGAACAACACTCCACATGCAGCTCTTTGCCATATGTTACAAGGTAAGCATTATATAATCTACAGATGATACTTCAGCATTACATTCACCATCTGTCGGTATTCTCCTGAATGTGCTTACATAAAGAACTCACTTTTTATACCATCGTAGCTTCACTGTTCTAAACAGGCAATAGAAACCCGTTAAACACCTGCATTGTCTCTTGATAAGATGCTTAGATTCACGGCTATAAATAAAATTTAAATAATACTTTTTGATTTTGGTGTCCATTTAAAAGTTTGATATATTAAATTATTAATTATGTACATTGAAGTAGTTTGCAAAGCCTGTTTCTGATCATACACCGTGAACACAGCGCTTGCCAGGGGGGCTAAACGGATCATACAGAGCACAGTGTACGGCGTACTTACAAATGTACTAGAGGCATCGGTCACAAATCAGATGGAAACCATCAATTAATTATTAATACCTAGATTAACGCTGCATTACATTGATTTGCTGAAAGGTATTCAAAAAGCGGTTAAGGTGCTACACTGTCATGCAAACGGTCGCGAGTTCGAATACTTACGAAGCTTAAAAAATACATATATCCATTAAGAAGCTCTACGTTAGTTCAGTCGTCATCCCTAGTCTAACAAAAGCGAACTTCATGTCGCCGGGATCGTAATCGGGATGCGTTGTGGATGGATGACGATCGGATCGCCAAAGCAAAGAACTCGTCGAGAATTGACATTTATTTTAGGTTGAAAGACGAAATTCGGTCCTCTGCCCGGGACACAAAAATGGTGCTTAGTCAACGGCGCCCGGGCAGAGTGTGACACGGACGGCGGCAGTGACAGTAACAGCGCCCGATATATAGATATTTCGTACCTTGTGTTAACATGGATCACACTGAGCTCTACTTAAAGACTTTCTGGAAGACCGCAGTTTCGCCTTTAATGAAGGTTATGCTTATATACATTGGGAACTGATAAAAACACTTTATTTTGATCCAATGTACGAGTATGTATGGCTCAGAAATTTCGCAGTTAATACAAAGGAAGCGAACTATAGTATGTAGGCCACTCAGTGACCTGTACGTCTAAACTATCTATCCTCTAAATTTGTACTCAGTTGTAAGACTTTCAAAAATATACATGATATAAAATCAATACCATTTCAAATTTTGTGTTTTTTTTCCCTTGTGCAGTGCAGTGGTTTGAACAGACGTATCATCGACTTTGTGCATCTGCAGCGGGAATGCAATTGGGCGAGAAATCGCATCTAAAATCCTCGCCCACAATATACCAGAAGATTATATAACATATGGTACATTGTTAGCGAGGTTCACGTTAGATCATCGAAGTTAAGCAATATTTGATGCGGACTGAAACTCGGATAGGTCACCGTCTGTTGCTTACCGCATGCTAAGCACCAAAGCACATGGGTTCGATTCGCGACGTACATTAAAATAAAAAGACAACAGTCGATTTCTAACTATAAATACTCTCATTTGACGTGAATTTGATGCCTCCCCGCAAAATGCCAGTCATAGCCTATTAATTGAAATTGTTGTAAAAAGAAAGTAATCCCGTAAATACCTTCTCGATTCCTATTAAAAAATGATGATGTCTGAATGCCGGGCTATAAATATCGTTAAGGGATCACATTCCTCATGCTACGTTTAGCTGTATGTAAAATAGAACGCGTCGTAGAATCCTGAGATAAGATTTGTCCATCACCATCTGACGATATTCTTCTGTATGTGTTGACATCAGTATGTTATAGCCCTAGCTGACTGGTACTGAAAACCTCGATATACAATCTGTCGTCTCTAATTTCTGTTCACTCTCCATATTGGCATTTTGGACTAGTTATATCAGCGGTCGGGGAACCGGGGCAAATTACCCCAAATGGGGTAAAAATATGTTTTTTGGGGTAATGAGGAAATTTTTCTAGTTTGCTATTTCATAAAACTTGCTATTTTCATGTAAATTTTTTGTTATTTTCCGTGTAGATTAATTCAATAAATAATGTTTATTTAAATATACATTGATTGTCTTCTTTTCAAAATGGGGGGAAGGGGTAATACCGACTTACGCAAAAATATTTTAGGGTAATATCGACTTACGCAAAAATACTTTGGGGTAATGGTTAAAAAAGTTCCCCGACCGCTGAGTTATATAGACCCGTTTTTGGCTAGGCCTGAATTCTGTGACTAGGTCTGGGCCATAAGTTTCTAAAGTTAATCGTAAATATCGACCAAGAACTGGCAGCTTCCAAAGTTCCTTCCTTAATGCCACCGGTAAACTATGGAATGCTCTTCCAGCGTCTGTGTTTCCTCCTTCCTACAATCTGGATCTCTTCAAGAAACAGATAAATGTAAACTTGCAATCTCCCCAACCCACACACAAATACGAACACAACACACGTTTCCCGCATGCAGCGTCCAGCCTCCCTGGCTGAGTCGTCACAGAGTGCACTGGTCTTGACCGGTTGTGCTCTCCTGCATGCGTTTACATATATATATATATATATATATATATATATATATATATATATATGTCAATGTGCTTCAGAAAAAGTCTGTGTCTTACGTGGTATACGAAGCAATTATTGCCATACCTTGTTATGTAGCAGAACGAGGTTGTACTTGGCAGGACTTTATACTGCAGTGGAAAATAATATAATGGAAGAAAAGGTTCTCCAAATGACTGTACAAATTAAATAACAAAAACTGCCGCCTACACCTGGCTGCAAATGTTGAAAATCTTCTACAAATGCAGTAATGTAAGACTGACTATAATATACACCCTTATAAATCTTTAATTATGTTTTTAGGGGTAATGTTCAAAACGTTATTTTGAACATGTTTTAAACATCTTAAAGTCTTAAAAGTAATTATTATAATCAAACTTTCTATCTTAGATGGAATCTGTCGATTCATACAGTCGGGTACGGCACGAGGCATTTTGCCACTCTATGTAAATTGAGGGGATCAAGGTCCAAATCAACAGGTATCGAGGAATTTGCGGTGTATGAAATTCAATATATTAATATTAATTTTATAAATGCTTACTAATGTTGTATACTAAGATATAAAAAGGGGTATATTATCAAATAAATTAGTGCCAACTCAACTCCGGTCTTTGGACTTATCTTCAGTGCCAGAACCTTAGTATTCCGTCATCACCAATTAAGCTGATGCCGTCATTTCGGGACCGCGACTTCGGTTCCGGAACAGGTAAATTGACTATAACCACAACATTTAGATTACTCACGTTTACATAAAAAAAATGATGTTCAAAACGCTTTGCACATCATGAGGAAGGAGACTTTATCTCCGGAGCTAGTAAAACAAATCAAGATTGAAACTCAGTGATTTTACAAAGTGCATTATTTCATTGTTCTCAAAAGGTTTTCTATTCACGCTGCAGAATGCAATTAGACAACTAATTTAAGTTCCCACCATTTTCAATTTGAAAGCGCGCTGCTACGTGTCTATGGCCGTTATATAAAATGCTGGAAAAATATAATTCTAATATCACTCGAGGCAGCCATCTTCCTGAAGTCGCCTTTTGTATTAGATTGTTCGGTTTTCCCAGGACTTGAGTGTACTATTTCTCACAACCAAGACACACGATTGACTGCTGATATAGAAAGGTTTGCTTGATTGAAAAAATAAATGATTCTACGCAAGTAGTGTTTAATTAATTGAAGTCACTGGAAAAACTTGAGAAATGGTCTTCAGGAAGGCCGAAACATGTAATCGTTAAAATAAATTCCGAATAAAAACTAAATATATTTAATTTATTAATTTTTTAATTAAAATTAATTCTAAGATAGTAATTATGCAGTTTCACCAAGTATTGTCAGTTGATAACCTTAATGTTATAGATTCCTGTAAATAATATATGTAGATTGATAAAGCGAGTGGCCGCATTTACAATTTCCTACCGTAGAAGTCACAATGATTACACAACAAGTACTGCTTAAGTAATTTAAGTCATTGGAATAACTCTTAAGGTTTTCACGGCTAATTTGGTATTGTGGCTTTTGGGTTTAGCTAAGCTAAACTTACTTCCACATCCGTGAACTGGTTACTGAAAAAATAAATTCACCCCATATTTTGTCCTCGTGTTTGACGTCCAGTTTTGCAGGATTAGTTTTTTATTGGATATCGCCAAAATCATACCTGTGTTCACACTCAGAAGCTTGAATCCTGTTTTTTACGGGATAGCATTGGCAGTCGGAGAAGAAAATTCAGACACAATGGACGTGAATACTCTTCTGATATTACACTGGTACTTTCGCCGCCGAAAGCAATGCAAAAAATGAAGATTTTGGGTTCACCCGATCCTTAAATTACGATCGACATTAGGCACATTTCGTAATCTCATGGGTGATTTGAGAAAGGATGAATCCAATTTTTTTAACTACTTCATAATATCCATGGCCACTTTTGACAAGCTTTTAGAAAAAGTGAAAAATAATCTAAAAAACAGGATACAAATATGAGAAAATGCATAATGCCCGAAGAAAAGTTAGCAATATGTTTGAGGTAAGAATAAAATACATTTGTATTATTTTTATGTATGCAGGATTCTAGTGAGAACACTTTCAACTAAACTGGATACCGTTTTTTATTGGATCCATTCGTCCAGTTTGTAGTGGCAAAACCGTACAGCACATTTCGAACGGATCGAATTTTTGCGGTATTCTGCAAACCTAATGCTCATGTGAATGTTACCACAGTAGCACGTATACTACTAAACGTGATCCTGCGAAACTGGACGTCCGTGGGAAAGGGCCCTTACGGGCTCTTGTCTGCTGGAGGATCCCAGGAACCATCCATATTCCCATGTGTACCTCCAGGATATAGATGTTTTGAGACAAGGCGTAGATAATCTGAACTGTGAGACGCCAATTTGCAGAGTTAATATGCTCCAAATATGGAACGGATATGGTAAAAAAAAATCAGATATTATTTATTATTATAAATTACGTATTTATTTCGTTGTTCAGTGGTCACCAATCATTTTACGCTATTCAGGTGCATTCTACCTGTATTTATGATCATTGTGCTCATTGCGCTACGCTGTGCAGAAAATTTTGCTTTCATACTCGCAGATTTATGGCATGTAATTTAACAGGGTGACGTATGTCGAATGGAATAATGGAAACATTCAAAACACGTGACATTTATGAATAATTGATCCTGGACACCGATGAACGTAGAAAAGTGGTAAAAATTGTATTAAATGGTTTTCTTTTTGTATGTCTAAAAACATTCTTCAATTATTTAAAAGTATTTAATTATACAAAGTTTACTAAATAAAATTTCATCGGGGATCGAACCCGTGAAGAGCATCAATCATCAAAGAAATAAAAGGTCTAACCAATAAAGGCTTTGTCGTCAACCACTAAGCGGCCAAATAACGCGTCATAAAGTCGACCGAATAATGCCGTTATCAGATAACAAAAGGCGGTCGTAAATTTTCAAATCTGCTATGATTTTACGCGGGTTTTCGCGCGACTTCCGGAAGCGAACCGCCGATAAAGGGATGACAACCGCATGTTTAACCCTTTGGTTACTAAGCGTTGAATATTCGACGGTCATCTCGACGCACATCTAAACATTTTTTTTAAGGTTTATATATCAACCACCTATGTTTTTTTTTGGTATTCCATAAAAAAGGTTTGGACCTTTGATATTTAAATATTAGTTTGAACCATATCATACATATTTATATAGTATGCCGGCGGTCATAGCTCATTGGTAAAGCGTTTTCTTTGCAAACCAAAGGTCGTGAGTTCGATCCCCGACGGAGATTAAAATGAAAAGGATTTTTAATCGATATATGAGCTCTAAAATACCTCCGGTTGGTGTGAATTTGATCCATCACCCGTAAAATGCCAGTTATAGCCTATCAATTAAAATTGGTGGTAGACGAACATCGTCCCGTGAAGACCACCCATTCATAGTAGATTCCTATAATAATAAAGGATGATGCCTGAATCTCGGGCTGTAGTTTTTGACGTTGACGGATCAACACTCCACATGCAGCGTTTAGCCATATACACCATGGTAAGCGTCATAGAATTCCACAGATGAAACTTCAAAAATTACTATCACCATCTGTCGGTATTCTCCTGTATGTGCTTACATAAAAAAAAATACGTATTCATACTTCAAGGTTTTAAAATGTGTTGTTAGAAAGTCATCATAAATAACTAATGCATAAAATGGATGATAGTAAATGACGTCAACCTTATTTTTAACAGTTGTGATACTGACTAGGGTTTATCTTTGGCACATCAATTAAATAAACAACGTAACATGGAACGAAATATATGACAAAAAATTAAAAATTCTACCCGATATATGTACAAATTATCAACTTTTAAATATACTCTTCCACAACTTTTTTTATTTTTAAGTATTTGATTTTTTAGGTTTTTTTTTCTTTTTCTATATTTATATAGTATGTATATGATTTTTACTAACAATTTTCATGAAGTTGACAGTAAAAAAGATTTATTATTTACATCATATATGATTTCAAAATCAAAATTTGAGTTTGGATAATTTTTTTTCTGACGTTTATATTTTTTATTGGCAAATATAACTATAATTAATAAAATTTTTGTTTGCTTAATCTGTACTATGAATTGTTTGGAATGAAAAATATTTTTATTTTTACAATCTAGCTTAAAAAGATAAAAAATATTTAAAAAATTTAAAGTACTGAAAAATGCTAAGAAAGTGCTTGGTAACCAAAGGGTTAAACGCCACCGTACACGCCTGACAAGCCGCAAACAATTTTTTGAATTATTTAGACTAGAGGTAAAGTGCTTGCCTGCTACGCGAGAGTTCGTAAGTTCGATCTCAGATGAAGCTTTAAATTAATCAAAATTAATGTTGTTAATTAATGACTCTTAAAGGCTAAGTTAATAGCACATCGTTAGAGGGATTTTCGTTGGATCACCGAAGTAAAGCAAAATTAAGTACATTTTCAGGGCAGGAGTTCGAAGACTTCGAGAGACAGCAGGTGTAGTATCCTATGCGTAATTTGGATGATTTATTAATGGAAAACTTAAATGAGATCGAACAAATACCCGTCGCTTTTGATGTCTGGAATATGCTAAACGGCGGCTTAACCCAATTATATTAATACTTATTATATAATTATATCAGTATTTGTAAGCACTTTTTCATGACCAAATGGTCATTTCAAAAGCGCTTCTTTGCCTCTCTGAGTAAAGAGCTGGGTCTTGAGTCTGCTTTTGAAGGAGTTCCAGGCCATTGGTGCCGCGTCATGTTTACTAAGTCATCACATCTATTCCTGCCGGACTTGGTGGTTGCACATCACAAATACAATAATGACAGTAAACACAATAAAAGTACTTTAAAAGTCAGATTCAAGGCACCTATCAATTACAATAAAGACAGTTAACACAGTGAAAGTAATATAGTGGCTTTTGGGTTTAGCCGTGTGTGGCGAACTTCCTTCGACCAATATTTCGACCGTCATTGCAGGGGTCTTCTTCAGAATTGATGATTTATTTAGTTTTGAGTTGGTTTAATCAGATTATCTTTTTTATACGAGCGTTATTGACTAAGACTACGGTAGGTATGTTCTATGAACTGCACCCTTACGAACGTCATGTCGGACTGTGGTCGTATAAATAACGCTCCTAATCATCAATCCTGAAGAAGACCCCTGCGGAAGTTCACCACACACGGCTAAACCCAAAAGCCATAATATTAAATCTAGCCGTGAAGACCTAAGAAGTTATTTACAGTGAAAGTAGTTTCAAAGTCATCACACAGATGGTGTTTTGCCTATGCGCTTTTAGTTACGTGACGCATCAGAAAATGGCGGACGCTGTCAAACGTCAGTCTTTATTGAATAGAGTAAAATAGCAGATAAGATTCACGAGTACACAAATACAGTTCAAAACACAGGCGCTGTCCGTAGCCTTCCTTTCCAAATATCACATTCAAATGATTCCACCGCATCGGCGGACACTTTGACAGAAAACACAACGGTCACAAAACACAATGCTTATGAAACTTTTTGTTTTACCTTCATCATCATCAGCCTGTATCCGTCCACTGTTGAACGTAAGTCTCCCGCATGAGTCTCCATCCTCTTCGATCCTCCGCCTTCCGCATCCAGGTCACTCCCGCTTTTCTTCTTATGTCGTCAGTCCATCTTGCAGGGGGTTGTTTCGTTTGCCTGTTCTTGGGCGCCATTTCAACACTTTTCTTACCCATCGACCGTCGTCTCTTCGACTGATATGTCCTGCCTATTTTCACTTGAGTGTGCCTATTCGTTGGGTAGCATCCAGTACTTGGGTTTTTCTGCGTATTTCCTCGTTTCGGATTCTACTTTTTAGTGACACTTCGAGCATGGATCTCTCCATAGCACGCTGGGTGACCTTTATTTTATGGGTAAGACCTGCTGTCGTATTCCACGTCTCTGTGCCATAAGTTAATACAGGGAGGATGCATTGGTTAAGCGCTTCAGTTTTTAGACATTGCGGAATTTTCGCTTTAAAAATGTACTTTAGTTTTCCAAATGCTGCCCATCACAGTTGTATACGCCTGTCGTTTTTTGAACTTAGGTTTCTTAATTCCGCTATCTTCAAGAAACATATTAATATACTCTTGCAATCTCCCCAACTCACATACTAACACAAGCACAACATTTATCAGATTGTAAAAAATGAGATCGAGTGATTAGGCTGACGCCTCTTTAGCTAATTTTATTCCAAGAGGCAACTCAACAAAAATATTCAAATCTTAAAAACTCATCCGCGAATGGTTCAATAGATTATTTTTAAAATAGGTCACTATTCGGTACTCGCTTGAACCTAGTTATAAGATAAGATCCAAGTATGTGCCTGTTCTCGGTCGCTGCTCATTAACCTGCCTGCAGACGTGCGAGTTGATCTGATAGCTGGCTCATCTAATTACGGGATGATGGCGGGTTTGCGTGCCGCCACCAAGAGAATCTAAAAACGAAGATCGGAGGAAAAGATCCGACGTTCTTGACGGTAAATTGAGATGAAGTTTTTGAGATTTTGCGATTCGTTTTTTGCTATGCCGTTTTCGATTTATTTTTATGCATACATGTGCAGAAAAATACTGAAACACGGGTATACAACTTTTGACTGATGCCGTAAAGCCTCGAAAAACGATCTTTTGTATCTTTTTTATGTTCGCTCGCCTGACATGCATATCTAATAATGTTAGCTTTAGTTATATAATAATAAACTGTGTTTGCATCCGCCATTTTATTTGTTATGACAGTTGCTCTATTTCATGTCGGTGAAACTATCATCTTTAATTCGCTTTTCTGCTGCGACTGTCTTGACAGCGCTATAGGTCAGAGCGGTCCGTCAGTTGACAGTTCGCTCGCGATCGTTATGGCGGATGCCTAATGGCGTTCGCCATAACGGGTGGACGAAAAAGCAAGTGTTCGAGAAATAAACGCGAATTGTGAAACAAAAACAAGTTCTTTGTATTGTCAATCTGCCCTGCATCCTGTCACGCAGTAATTCGATATCCAACTAAGAGAGGAGTATATCACTTTGTATCATATGAGTATGATGCTTGAATTATTTATAAAATATCTCTAATCACTATAAAGTGTATAGTATGAACAACATCATCATACCATATCTGCTCCCCTGACTGGAGCATATGGCACTAAAGAACTGGAACCACTACTCTCTGTAGCCACCATAGTCTTTGCCTCGTCCCAACTCAGCTCCGTCTCTCGCAGTTCCCCCGAGTACTTTCTATGTATAGTTCCTGATGGTCTTCCATGATGGCGCGAGCTTAGGGGCTAGCAAAAAAGGCAGCTATAATTTAAGCTCTCATGCGGCGTTCTTAATACATTCCTACCCATTCCACCATCGCCTCTTTATACACCGCAGTATGAAAGGCTGTCATGTTCACTCTCAAACCTCGTCATTCCTTTAAAATTCAAACCATCGTTCCCTCAGTATTCTACGCAGGATTCTGATCTCAAATCTCACTAAATGGCTGCATTGGCTCTTGGTGAGATGCCAAAAAAGAATGGGGACGATACAGACGCTGTAGTCACCACGTTGTTTTGAGATCCACAGGCGAGTATAAACTACAGTTGCCTTTCTTTGGAGCTCCAAGCCTCGAGATGTTCTGGAAAGCCGTCGGAGACTGTATATTGAATGTACTCTGTGAAGCTGCGGGAGGCAGAGCCGACATGAAATGAGGCGAAGACAGAGCTTTGTGCCTGCAGTTCGTGAACGCCATATGCTTCAGTTATGTATCAAACATCAACTGGGATCAAAAACAATGGATGGCTACGACGAGCACGGGTGTACTTATATGGAACATGGAAGTTAAAACATTCAAGAATCCCAGGGTTGTGAATTGTACCGCGAAGAAAAAGGAATGAATGTTTGAGAGCAGCAATTTTCCTCCGGGACTCTAACGAATGGAAAGAAAGCATCCCTAGAAGAAAAAGAGTCTGGGTAATGATCGGAATTGATCGAATTGAATGGATAGTTACCGTACATATAAAAATAGAGACGTCGGAGAATTTTTTTATGAATTTTTTCGAGAATTAAGTTATATGAGAAGAAGCAAAGATCACACGGCATCTGACATAATTGCTTGGCAATAATTTGTGTCCATCATATGCTCCAAATGTGTAATAGGTACAGTTAAAAAAAACTACGTGATGCGGTGCAATATCCGGGAATGTATAAATAAGTGATATTGCGGTTTGCCGCATTACACCGTACTACGTGACGTAAATTCTTCCACGTCACGTGATCGTTCACGTGGGCGGGCAGCGTGCAGCAAGTGAAAAAAAACGATATGCATTATTCAACAGGCGAGCTTTTCTTTTGCGCAACTGAGTGAACGATTCGACGACCTATTTAGTTAAAGTATACTTAAAAATGTCAATAAAACTTAGAACAAGACGAAATAATATTTGCTAGGATAGGATAGCTAAAGACTTACTTAAAGACTTAATATTTATTAGAATTTTCAGTAATAGCTTGTGACTACAGAGTGGTGAAAATTAAGTACTCTATCGGAAGATGTTATGCATTTTGCAAATGGCGTCGTACGTCAATCATATTTGACATTTGTGAACAAGACAGGCAAGCAATGAAGTGCTATAATCCGCAAGAGTTTTTTTTGTATAGTTGTTTGTATTGACATCCCCGTCTTTAAAAATACGACAAGTCGCGGGTTTGTCACGTGGCTGCGCGGAGGGAAGGATGCAGGAGCAGATTATCAAGTAAAAGAACTTGTTGTTTTGAAGCACAGATCGCATTTATTTCCGATAAAGACTTGACTCCCCCGTTCGATCGTACATGACGTTAATTCCGTCTCGAGCGAACGGGGCTTGACTGACAACTGCCGAACACTGTGACGCCGCGCCACCAATGATCGCGGCAAAAAATAAAATTAAAGATGACAGTTGCAGAGATGTTGAGAGTCAAATCTTTATCGGAAATAAATGCGATCTGTGCTTTAAAACAACAAGTTCTTTTGCTTGGTAATCTGCTCCTGCATTTGCCATTTTATTTGTTATGACAGTTGGCCCATGTCATGTTGGTGTCACTGTCATCTTTAATTCGATTTTTCTGCCGCAATGGTTGGCAGCGCAAGATGTCAGAGCGCGCCGTCAGTTGAAGATCGCTCGCAGTAGTCATAGTGCACGCTTAATGGCGTGCGCCATAACGGGTAGATGAAAAAGCAAATGTTTGAGAAATAAACCCGAATTGTGAACCTGATCCTGCATCCTGTCACACAGTAATTCGATATCCAAATTCAGAGAGGAGGATATCACTACTAATAGTTTTTAGTGTATTTATGACTATTACGTGTCATCGAGTGTTGTGAGGCCACAATAAAAGGAAGCTGCACTTTATGCTCTTCTGCAACCAGGTTTTGCGCGCGCAAAACTGCATGTGAGCATCGCCCACGTGGTGTTTTGTCGCTTGTGTGTACTTTATTGATTTCTGGCGCCCCCTGTTATTGGAGGCCTTCGTCGCCCACGCAGCCGCCGCCCAAAACCTTTTATTCCACGGCGCATTAGGGGCACAGAACATTAGGGGAGGTTAGGGCGGCTGCAGCCAGACTACCTCACAAATAAAATACTAGGCAAATTTATCCCTTGCCATTTTAACATGTTTTATTTTTATTTTTATTAAAAACTGGCTCATCATTTGTTGTCTTTGTCGGTCCATTGCCGAACGTAGGCCTCCCGTATGGAGCTGAAAGTCAACGAAAGGGTTCATGTGATTTCGATTTAGTCGAATCGATTGACATTAAGGCACAATTACTAGGGTTCGTTCGTTTCATAAATGAAATGAAAATAGTGAATCAATTTTATGCTGCGAAGAACCAACCGTTTTTGATTCTATTTCTTCATATTCAGAACAATTTAAAATATCGTGGGAGTAATGTGTAGGAATTTGTACAGCTGGTGCTCCTTCAATGGTAGGCTCAATTAAAGGATTTGTTACCCTTGCAAAGAAAAGAAACCCTAATATTATATATACGCACTGTTTTTTACATAGAGAATCTTTAGTGTCGAAAACATTACCAGCGGCACTAAAACCTGTACTAGATCAAATTGTAAATATGGCGAATTTCATAAAATCAAGACCTTTAAAAACACGCATATTTTTAAAACATTCCATTTCTATGGAAGCTAATATGAGTCTTTGCTTTTTCACACTGAACTCAGGTGGTTATCTAGGGGTAAAGGTTTATCTACATTAATATCACTAAACAATGGGTTATTAACCTATTTTCTTAAAAAAGGTATGGATGATTTTTTTGCGTCGGCGTTACACCTTTGGAAAGAGAGGAGGATGTTAATATGAAAGACTGCCTTGTTCGCTCTCTCATTTCGTCATTCCTAACAAAGTTAATTGTCTGGCATCTGCTTCCGAAACCTATTATACGGCTGCACAGGCGAGACGCCAAGATTGACAGCCATAAATAAGAATAAAAATGATTAATGAAAAAAAAGGCTGAACCGAAATGTCCCATTCCCAGTATTGCACCTATACAGTACCTCGTGCGTTTTCCTATACATTAGCCGGCGAGCAGTTTAGCCGAACACTTTGATCGGACACCTGAGCACACAATCTTCCCATTTTCATACGAAAGGATAAAGGATAATAGACACATTAATGCGTTCTGTGGTCGAGCAGTGTTCGGACAAGACGCTCAGACTTGCAAACTATTCACTTTCTCATACAATCTACATACTATAGTCTGTTTGCTTTTTGGTTTCTTTTCGTTTTAGACAATACATTTTTTTTATGTAAACACATACAGGAGAATACCGACAGATGTAGATAGTAATTCTGAAGTCTCGTGGTCTTCATGGGACGATTTTCGTCTACCACCAATTTTAATTAATAGGCTATGACTGGCAGTTACGGGTTAGGGATCAAATTCACACCCACCGGGGGTATAATTTATAGCTCAGAAATCGATTAAAAATCCTTTTTTTTCTTATCTCCTTCGAAGATCGATCCCACGACCTTTGGCTTGCAAAGCAAACGCTTTGACCATTGAGCTATATCCGCCGGAAATTTGCCATATTTTAACGAATATCTGTAAATTATTGACTCAAATTTAATGTAAATACAGTCTTCTTCTTTCTATATCCGTTCCATATCTGGAACATATGGTCACCATAAGTTTCCGTCACTTAGTTTCTTCAGCTGCCACTGTATATTCCTCATTTTAGAACATATCTGCGCCTGAAGGTCCACTTGGGATCATATATGGTTCCCGACAATCTCTAGAGAAGAAGCCTGAATGTTTGAAAGAAGGGGTAGCTGTATATCCGATGCATATTCTTGGGTGAATGATTAGCCCTATGCTCCCGAGTGCTGGTTCTAAGGATAATATGGATATTTTTATTATAAAATTCTGTGGAAAAAATTAATTTAATCAGATTTGAAAACAAACAAGTAATTGAGGTTGAATATTGGTATTTCCAGTAATTTCTTCTTCTTCGTAGTATCAATCCGTTGGATTGGTTTGCAGCAAAAAAATCTTGCATCTCGATCTCTACTCTTCTTGATCCTCTGCAATCCTCTTTAGCTTAGCATAAGAGCTACAACTCATGTCCTCGAACACTTGCTGCAAATACTCTCGTCTAGGGCACCCTCTGAAGTTTCTACCCTCAACCATCTCTTCCACAATATCGTGAAGAAAACCATCGTAGCGTATGATGTGACCGATCGCATCTCTGAAATGGTTCTTACTAGGTGCCTATCTTCCTTGATTATCCTGAGAACCTCATTGTTCGTGACGTGGTCTCTCCAGCAAATTCCGAGAATTCTTCTGTATAACCACATCTCAAAGGCCTCTAGTCTTTTTTAGAGTATTAATAAATTTTTTTTTGCTTGATTCAACGATTACACTATGGAAAGCAAACGCAATGAAGCATTCCGCTTGTGTACCGTCTGCCATGATAATTAAAAACGTTGTTCGTAAATCAATACTGAGGTTTGGGGAGAATACAGCTTTGCTAGAAATAGGGAGGATATAAGAGTTATTATGGGAGCAGAGCAGTGCACTCCAAACTTCTTTTCTGCCATATCAGCTCTCTAACTGAAGCATATGATCTTCACAAAAAAACACCACTAAATTTCATCAGATACGATGAAAATTTCATATTTTCAAGCCAACTTTGATTCTTTGTAGATAAAATGTGTATTTTTTTATTAAATGGACCAGCGCTGAGCCGATAAATATTTTGTATCTTATATGGTTTTTTTTTAAAATTTTTATTAGAATATTATTTTATTATTTCAATATTCTAATCTACTTTTATAGATCATTGACTATATTACAATATTATTATTAATTAAATATACATATACTATACATAAAATTGTTTTTTCAACGCGTCAATTCAAGCACAAAAATAACGGCAGAAGCGGGATATATACTATAGCGACATCTATCATACGATGATCACAATGACATGAATACTAGTTTCAACGTGAGTCGGTCCAGGCATAGCAATAGCCAAGTCGGCTGAGCGGTATGAATACCTGGGCATAGTTGGTTTCCAAGGTCCGCGGTTCGCATCCCGCTTCTGCCGTTATTTTTGTGCTTGAATTGACGCGTTGAAAAAATAATTTTATGTATAGTATATGTATATTGAATTAATAATTTTGTACCTTGTTTTGACATGTATCACACTAAGAACTGTTTAATCAATTGCTGGAAGACGGCGGTTTCGACTTCAATGAATCCTTTATCAGTTCCCAATTGACAAAAGTTCCTCAGTGGGCTTACCAATCCAATAAGTCAGGCTTAATTTGACTTCCTAACATTCCATATCCCCTCCAGGTAGTGTTCTTCCATTCTCAACCTTGATTCCCACTCGAAATCCTCCATAATACATCCATCCCAAAAAGGTCACAATGAGCTGTCATTGGTCAGTGGTTCAGGGCATCATGCTAATAATTCGATCTCTTTAAATTCACCTGATTAAAAACAAAATTACTGATAAACATACATAGTATGCTTATAATCTTATCTAAAATCTGTTCCAATCCGAACAAAGATAATTAACCCTTTCGCATCGGTTGTCGGCATATGCCGTCAAAGATTCCCCAAACGTTGACATCGGTTGACGTGATATATCTTTTTACTATTTTCAGTACTCATTGTGACATCCACAGTAGGAAATCGGAAGTGCAGTCATTCCCTTTATCAACCTACATGTATTATTTATAGGAATCTGTAAAGCATGTAAATACATATCGTAAGGTTTCGTCACATGAGCGATTTTTCTGTAAGCCACATGTGTCAATGCCACCACATCTATGGACTTACATAATGAACGTTTGTTAAATATAATAGTTTTTTATGCATCATATTATAACTAAAGGATAGAAGAACCACTGTGATATTTAAAAATATGTCAGATAAGTACATTTATGCTTCAAATACTAGTTATAAGCAAAAAAAATGGTTTGAAAAATTCACGCCGTATTGACAGTGTATATAATTTTTATTTCACCGAGCTGTAACAAAAGAGTTAAAACATATTCTAAATGTATATTTTAGAACCACAGCAGTGGCCGTGAAAGTTACGCAATTTCTCTGGTAACCGGAGAAAGATGCATGGCCTGAACACTCTGATACTAGCGGGGGTTCTGTAGCCTTGTAGACAAATTATCAGCCACTCGACCACGGAGCCAGCTACAGTTTGATTTATGAGAGTGGCGACCTTAAAAATGTTTCGTCGAATCTCTGAAACGCGGAGCTAGTGTAATATATGATACACGTGACATGTTAATTGGTTACAATTTGTGGTGATCACATGTTGCAAATCGGAAGCAGGTATATCAGTCCAGCGACGATTGCATATCGTTTGCGCAGTTCTCGTTACATTACTGAAGTTTCAATTTTATTTATTTATTTCAGAAACATTACAAATACAAATATATTTAATACGATCCTGAAATAAGATACAATACAAGAGAAACAATTAGGTACTTACTATTATTAACATTAATTATTAAAAAGTATCAAAAAATGCTGAGGTGGGCGGGCGGTGTGATTAGAGTGGACAGAGTTCGAAATGAGCATATTTGGGGATCATTTCGGGTGGCCCCCATACCTGAAAAGATAAGGGAAAACCGCCTAAGATGGTATGAGCATGTGACACGGAGAGATGAGGACCACATGGTGAAGAGAGCCCTCAACATATCCACGCTGAGAAGAAGACCTGGAAGACCACAGGCAACCTGGACTGCAACTGTAGACAAGGATCTGAAAACCCTGGGTTTGACCGAGAATGCAACGCAGGACAGACAGACATGGCGAATGTGCACAAGGAGAGCCGACCCCAGATGATGGGAAATGGCTAGGATAGAGAAGAAGAAGAATTATTAAAAAGTCCTGAAGCTCGCTAAACAGAAGACTCCACGAAGTTACTTTGATAAATAAATTCGTAGAGCTCATGTCGAAACTGGGCTTCTCTCAAGTGGAATATATCAATATTCGAGGCAATATGGTTGAACAGTCTGATCACTTTCCCAAGAGGCATAATCTGTGGCAGGTTAGTATTACCTCTAGGAAGAACAAACAATCTGTGCCTCATTATCCTTAAATAATTGTCAGGGACAAACAAACCGATTTCTAACAAAATATCAGGATTTCTGAACACGCCGCGGACTAGCCGAAAGAAATGCATACTCAAGCACACATCTCTTCTAGTTCTCTACTCATTGTATCGCAACGTACCCCGTATAAAGTTAAGCAACATTGGGCTGCGGACCAAAACATGGATAGCTCACCGCTTGTTGCAAGCTGCGTGTTAGCGCATCACAAAATTCCAGATCTCGAGAGAATTGGGCTAATCATATTATCTACTTAAAAAATAAGATTAACGAATCACATCAAAGACACGGATAAATGACTTCGCAGGGCAAGATTTGGAATTGTGGCTTTTGGGTTGAGCCGTGTGTTCCGACTTTCAGTACGTTATGCTGACAGCTAAACTATCTTTAGAAATCTACTCATTACGAAATCGTCAACCTTGAAGATGACACCTGCAATGGCGATGGAAAAAAAATTCAGAAGATATTCGCCACGCACGGCTAAATCCAAAATCAACAATACCTACTTATAGGTTATGAGAAAATACATACAAAAAAGAAAGGTATTAAAAATCAAATACTCGTATTATCTACCTAATTCTGTGCTAAAGAAATATGTCTGTAATTATCATTTTAATGAACCCTTGACAGTGACGGATTAAAGAAGGCTACGAGTCAAAACTGCACTCTTCTAAGCATAGAGCATACTCAACGTTATCCGTGCAAAACAAGGTAATGATATCCCCGTCTTTAAAAGGAAAGGCGACAAGTCGCGGGTTCGTCACGTGGCCGCGTGGAGGAAAGATGCAGGAGCAGGTCGCAAAGCAAAGAACTTGTTTTTGAAGCACAATGCGCATTTATTTTTAATAAAGACTTGATTTCCTCGTCCGATCGGTACATGACGTTTGAGAGTTAGCTGACGACCGCCGGGACACTGTGACATGCAGCGCCGCCAAGATAATCACGGCAAAAAAAAAATTAAAGATGACAGTTGAACCAAAATGAAATGGAGCAACTGTCATAACAAATAAAATGGTGTATGTAAGCGCCGTGTAATTTTATATAAAATTAAAACTCACATTATTAGGTGTGCATTTCAGGCGAGCGAAAAAAAATAAGAGACAAAATATCGTTTTTCGAGGCTTTTTGGCACTAGCCTAAAAGAGCTATACCAAGCTGATATGAGTTAATAAATAAATATTAATTATAAAAAGTATATTCAATTGGTTCAATTGCAACCATTTACAAGAATGTGTCGCCCACGATACGTAATATACATGCTCGTAAAATGTATGTTTACACACTTCGAGTAAGTGACGATGTTATCGTTGGCGATTGCTAGAGAGAGGTCGAAACATCGGAATATCCCACATCTCTCCCCTAAATTCCGGACTCCCCAGTCTCCATACAATCTAACTCCGCAGTCTACACCCCACCGGATTAGAAGCAACGCATATAGGGGGAGCGAATTCATGGACCTAGTCGTAACTTAATATAAGAGCATAAAGAAATATATTTAATATTCTAACTCTATAAAACCGACATCTAACAAACGAAATTCAGATATCTTCTTCGTAGTATCAATCCGGTGGATTGGTTTGCAGCAATAAAATCTTGCATCTCGACCTCCACTCCTCTCGATCCTCTGCAGTCCACTTCAGCTCAGCATAAGAGCTGTCCTCGGACACTTGCTACAAATACTTCCGTTTACGGCGCCCTCTACAGTTTCTTCCCTCAACCATCCCCTCCACAATATCATGAAGAAGACCATCGTGGCGCATCATGTGACCGATTCATCGGGCTCGGCTATCTGAGATGGTTCTTACTAGGTGCCTATCCTTCTTGATTATGCTGAGAGCCTCATTGTTCGTGACGTGGTCTCTCCAGGAAATTCCGAGAATTCTTCTGTATGACCACATCTCAAAGGCCTCTTATCTTTTTTTAACATTTTCAGATAAGCACCATGTCTCACAGCCGTACATCAAGATGCTCCAAACAAATGTTTTGGCAAGTTGCTTGCGGAGCTTTAAATTAATATTTATTGACTCAAGAATTTTTGTTTTTTATTGAACGCTAACCTTGCTTGGTGTATGTTGACTTCTCTTTTTGTTCTGCCATCCCAGGTGATACTTCCAAGTGATTAACGGATATAACGGACAAAAAATCGTTTCAAATTGAAAAAAGTAAAAAAGTCGTGGTAATATAATTGAGATGGTTGAGAGTTTCAGATCCTTGGCCACTGAGAGCGTTGGCCTACAAGGAGTTTGCTTCCGCCTTTGGAACGCTGGTGCGTCTTTAAATTATATGCCGTCTATACAACGCCTGTATCGTAACTAATCTTCTTTGCTGCTGTGAACCTTGCCATCTTATTGTGTTTATTTTTTTCACTTAAAAAAATGTACAAAAAAATATATAGTTGCGTGTTGTACCCTGCAAGTTACACACAATGTTAGAGTATACGTCTAAGAAATACTTGAAGAACGTAGGAGCCTATTACATGTCAGCCTCGTTAACCGCTCTTGTAGCCCCGACGATTTCCCTGATGAAGTTTAACAGCAAGGGACCGTCAGAACTAAGCAGCAATTCAGGAAAATCCTCCCAAGAAATGGTAGAGACTCCCAGGCGACAACACAGAATGCGTCTCCTGTTCTCATCGATGATGCACTCCACGAGAGTGTGCCTCACCGTCTGTTGCATGCCTGGATCACATGCACATGCGTCGCGAGAAGAGAGGCCAAATCTTTTTAGGAATTCTTCGAAAATTCCGTATTATAAACTAATCCAGCCGTTATTTTAAAACAGATGTTTGCGTAGAATACTGAGAAATGGTTTGACTTTGTGAGGAATGACGATTTGAGAGAGCGAACAAGGCAGCCTTCCAAACTACAGTTGTTTAATAAGCAAAGATGGACCTGGTTGAGACATGTTTTATGGATGCCGCAGAGCGTAAGTTTCAGCGTTTTTTACTCATGCCCCCGGGCTCGAGCCATTTTAAAAAACCATCGGGAACTTAACATATAATGTATTCGGCTGAGCTCGGGAGTCAACGCTGACGACTATGACGACTGACAGAGCTTTGTGGCCGCAGTTCGTGAAGTCCATATGCTCCAGTTAGAAAAGCGGACATGGTTGCGATTATTTATAGATGACAGTTATTAAAAACAGTATGGTTATTAATTTTTGTAACGACAAACCGGGTGGCATAGTCCAATGGTAAGAGCGTTTGTTTTTCATTCAGACGATGTCGGTTGCAAAACATCGAGTGTAGCTTCGGCTGTGTGGCACGTAGCGCCGTCCTGTTGAAACCAAATGTTTCCAATATTCTCCTCTTCAATTTTTGTGAACAAAAATGGCCCGATAACGATCGCCATTGACTGTAACGGCCACTCCTTGCTCATTTTCGAAGAAAAATGGCCTGATTTTCAAAGTAATGTTGCAATATTTCCCAGCGTTGTTCAAGCGTATACACAACCATATTCGTTTAGCGGAAGAATAAAAATAATTATCTGTCAAATCAGACATGAGCTAAGTGTTACCATTCACGAAATAAGCACTAATTAAAAAAAAACGTTAAATGGCGGACCCGATTGTATATAAAAATGTCAAGGGCTCGGTAGCATCGGGCTGATCATCTAATCACCCTGGAAAAATCCCCTGATCGTAGAACGGCGAAATATTTATCTGGTACTACAGCCGCAGACCATGCATGTTCGAGGGGTTGTTGCCCTGGAGGCTCCCGGAAACCATCTATGTTACCATGTGGACTTCCGGTTATACAGGTGTTCTAGGTCAATGTGTAGACAATCTGAGCTTACACAACTGTAAAAACGGCTATTTGCGGTGTCTATATGCTCCAAATATGCTTTTAAAAAATCAAAAGCTCTCATTGCTGAGTTAGCAAATGTTGAAAATAATATTGGTGTATTTCGCGAAAATCGTTTCATCCGTTCGCATTTATTGTATGTGTAAAAAGCTTCCACTTAAGTTTCGTTTAGGGTTAAGCCCCAATTTTGCAACCCACCAATTTACTTCTAAGCCGAACTCCACCCCTGCGCTTACAGAAACTTATTAAGTAGAAAACCCTTATAAGATTAAGAAGGAAATGCGTTATGAGTGCAAATGGATGCATGTTCTAAATGCTTAATGATTAGACAACAACGATTTGTGAATCCAGAAAGATCGACACTAACATATTAACGCGTCTAATTATTATTATTAAATCAGTATTAATGAAGCGCTTTTAATGATTAAATAATCATTCAAAAAGTGCTTCTTTGTCTCTCAAGTAAAAAGGTAAATCTTGAGTCTGTTTCTGAAGGATGCCGACAGATGGTGACAGTAATTCTTAATTCTCCTCTGTAGAATTCTATGACGCTTACCGTGATGCATATGGCTAAGCGCTGCATGTGGAGTGTTGATCCGCCAACGTCATACACTACATCCCGAGATTCACGCATCATCCTCTATTATTACAGGAATTTACTATGAATGGGTGTTCTTCACGGGACGACTTTTCTCCACCACCAATTTTAATTAATAGGCTATGACTGGCATTTTACGGGTGAGGGATCAAATTCACGCCAACCTGGGGTATTTTAGAGCTCTTTTTTTTCTCAATCTGCGTTGGGGATCGAACCCACGACTTTTGCCTTTCAAAGCAAACGCTTTGAGCAATGAGCTATACACGCCGGCAAAACAGTACTTTCCGGCTGTGAGTTTCAGGCCATTGGTGTCGCGAAACTGAAAGCACGATTGCCAAAGACCGTGCTAGGAATAGTCGTCAGTTGCAAGGTGCTTTTACTTGCTCTGACTGATCTGAGTATCTCTTCACGCGTACTTGTCCCCGGATAACATCCAATCCTAAATGCACAAAATTAAAATGATTCATATTAAATAGATATTTATATTTACATTTTTTAAATATATTGTAGAACACGTTGGGTGCTGTTTATTCACAAATTTGGTTAAAACAGTTATTCGCAAATATAAACTTCGTTTATATTTGCGAATAACTGAAGCTCTTTTTTAAAACAAACCGCGGTCCCGCCATTCTTCTGATGTCGTCAGTCATCTTGCAGTGGATCATCCAATGTTCTATTTGTCAGTTCCTTGACGACGCTTCAACACTTTTCTTCCCCATTGACCATCGTCTATTAGACAGATATGTACATTGCCACTTGAGTGTGCCTATTCTTTGGGTAGCCTCCACTACTTGCGTTCTTCGTCGGATATCTTCTCATGGATCTCTCCATGGCACGTTTGTTGATCTTGATTTGATGACTAATACCTGCTGTTAGATTCCACGTCTCTGCGCTACAAATCAATACTGGGAGAATGTATTGGTTAGCTATATAAGTTTACTTAATAAAAATGGTATAAATATATATATATATTTTTTTTTTTTTTGAGTCAATCATGATATACTTATGACAGGGTTTTTGTTGTTACAAGTCAAACTATTTATCTTGAGTCTCCTGACGCTAGTTCTGAGTGTGAGGTCAGTGATACTAAATGTGTCAATAAATTTACATCACCACATTTATGTTACCTATTGTATTTTTATTTTATATTATATTATTGTATTTATATTATTGTACTTCAGAAATGCATAGAATTGATAAAAATTGTAATGTTTCTGCAAGGAAAAAAATAAATAAAATTAGAAATAAAATTGAAAATAGTTGTTTATTTTTTCTTCGGTTGACACGTAATTTGATCATTAAACCTTGCGTTTTATTGCAAAAAGATCATATTTAACAAACGGCAACAAATATTTACAATTTTACTCTCGTCTGAAACCTTCTAGAATGTTCTTGTGGAATCCATAGTGTTCGTCCCCTTTATGAACGGCTAACCCCTAAAATATCTTGGATTTCTCCTCAGTCTGGCCCCACCCCAGTAGTCCCCTAGCACCCGCATGAGGGAGCACAGGTCTCCCCAAAACATAGCTGGTTGCTTCTCCCATGTAACCTTACATCCAGATATTCTACATTGTTCAAAAATATATATTAAAAAGCATTGTATTTCATAAACATTCATTGGCAATCGTGCTTTCAGTTTCGCGGTACCAACAGCCTAGAACTCGCTGCCTGAAAGTATAAGAGAGCAGATCACGGAGGCACCCTTCAGAAGCAAACTCAAGACAAACATTTTTGCCAAGAGAGGCAAGAAGCAATTTTGGAATGACCATTTGGTCATAAAAAAGCGGAAGAATTATTACTATATAAGCATATTCCGACTTTACTAACCATCAAATTTGTTAATCATTAAAATCATAGTAATCATAATTTATAATGAAAATGAAATTCGTAAGGTGAGTAATCTTGAATACATGAAAATACAAAAAGAAATTAATAATTAATTATATATCATAAATAACCAAAGTTATTGAATGCTTCATTCACCTATTATTGAAATTTTTCCACTAAGTAAATTACTTTTTAATTATAAATATATTTAATATATTTTTAAAGAATTATTTCATATAAGTTAAATAACTTTGCTTTTAATTATACAACACTAACTGGCGGGACGCTGGTAAGGCTGCTTCAAGGTTCTCTGCCTGGGCAAAATTATATTTTGTAAATACAGCAACTTTGATTTACTTATGAGTACATAGGCTTTCGCCCTTAACCCTAATTAGTGAAAAGTTTATAAGTAAAAAATAATTTACACGTCAGTACGTTCGTGCACGTTGGAAACTGATGAAACTTTCATAAATCGTGAAACTGTAGACTTCCAGCAAGTGAAACATTGCTCAGTGTGATCCATGATAAAACAATGTATGAAATACTTCTTTCTTTAATCTATTTAGGAGTAAAGTTGTTGGTCATAGTTTACTTTCGTGATAATAATATATATTTAACACAGTAGTTTAAGAAGCAGTGGTGCAGCCGGTGCGTCTGCCCCCCCCCTCTCTCCTCCTCAACCAGCACTCCCCCAACCGTGAGGCACCTCCACAGGTCTGCGCCATTTTTTATTTAATTTATTCGTAGCGGTGTAGAGTTGTAGACTGTTGCAGCGCTTCTCAACCGACGCTGTTGCTACGCGACGTCTTCCGAAAATCTAAAGGTGAGTGCCGTATCCAAAAGCCATTCATTCACACGTAATTCGTGGTTAGCAAAGGATTACAAAAGAAAGCAATTCGAGACACGCTGTAGCATACAAACTTCGCAGCCTTTAGACTGAGATTTATTTGACATCTGACTGATGCACCTAGAATCACGAGAAGGCCTTCAGCCACTCTCTAACAAGTAGATTT
This sequence comes from Glossosoma conforme, assembly GCA_022606575.1. NCBI lineage: Eukaryota > Metazoa > Arthropoda > Insecta > Trichoptera > Glossosomatidae > Glossosoma > Glossosoma conforme. Next base: position 3,802,615 of record JAGTXR010000011.1, on the reverse strand, counting down.
TTGCCTGCGACCATTAACGGGTCTCCATCTTGGTCTGTAAAAACAGAACGGGACAAGAAGAGTATCCAAAAGCATGACAATTTTTCCAAATAATGAAGTTTCACGCACTCATCACCAGCTTGTATATCTGTCCACTGTTGAGCGTTGGCCTACCGCATGAGTCTTCATCCTTCGCCATCTGCGTCCAGGCTACTCCCGCTATTCTTCTGATGTCGTCAGTCTTCTTGCAGGGTTTCGGCCAACGCTTCGTTTGCCAGTTCTTGAGCACCACTCCAACACTTTTCTTCCCCACAGACGTTTCTTCGACAGATATGTCACATTGCAACTTCAGTGTGCATATTCTTTGGATAGCATCCATTGTTTGAGTTCTTCTTCGGATAACCTTATTTCAGACTCGTCTTAAGAGACACTTCAAGCATGGATCTATCCATGGTACATTAGGTTACTTTTATAACAAAGTGATTGCTACTGTTGCTTGTCTCTTCGACAGATACGTCCTGCCCATTTCCACTTGAGTGTGCCCATTCATTGGGTAGCCTCCAATGTTGTTGTTAAGTTCTTCTTCGAATATCCTCGTTCCGGATTCTATCTTATAGATACACTACGAGCATGGATCTCCATGGAAGGCTGGGTTTATACTGGGAAGATTCATTGGATAAACGCTTTAGTATTAAAACATTGCAGCATTTTCTTTTTAAAAATTTACTTAAGTTTTCAGAATTCTGCTCGTCTTAGTTGTATACGCCTGTCAGTTAAGTTTAAGTTAAGTTAAATTAGGTTAATTTAGGTAAAGTTAGGTTTGGTTATGTTTGCTTAGGTTAGGTTAGGCTGTGAATGAAAATGATAAATAACATCTATTCTGTGAATAAATAAATAGATAATCAAAACTTTTATATCAAAAGGTTGGTAGCTTCTGATGTAAAGTACTATGGACTATAGTAGGAGTATTCTACGCTGACATAAATTTTTGCCCGCGAATAAATTAGGCCTTGGTTTTATTATTCCATTGTGAAGCCGGGGAAAAGTTTTAAAAAATTTAAATATTGCAGTTTCTTTGTGTTACTGCTGTAGTGAATGTACAGAGGCAGTCGTGAAAAACCTTTTACCCAAGCTAACAAGAACAATAATAAGTATTTTACGGGAACCTCCCGCAGTTTGGCCATCTAGTATCCTCTTGAAGCAGAACAGGAAGAGATCTTTTAGCATGACCCCATTTGTAATCCTCTTCATTTAATGGTACATATCGGAAACTTTGATTAATAATCTGAAACTAAAAAAAAAAAATAGTTGGCTACGTTAATCGTTTTTGTGGTCTTTTTTATTATATTTTTTACTTATTTTAGAAAACCTAGTTTTAATTTGTTAATAATTAATAAAAAATAAATTATGAAAAATCTTAAAGCTACGTAACATAATACTAATCAAAATCATATATTACATAAATTTTAAGAATAAGTTTTTTTTTCATTATTACAATTAGAAAATATCATAACAATAACATCAAAAATTTTAAATAAAAAAAAATACTTACTATTTATTTGTTTAAAAATATTTAAGTTATTCGAAATAAATTGTTATCTTATTAAACCTTTTAACTGCCGGCAGGTACATGTATGGCGGTAACCAGCACGCCGCGAATTTTACGACAAAAATAAAACCTTCTAAACATATCGTTATTGAAAGTGTAATAAAGTTTATTTATAAAACTTACCAAATAAATGAAGAGCGCGCCAGTCGTGCAGTCATTTATCCATAATCATAAAATTAATTGTTCATTGTGCATTGTTGATCGTTGTTCCTTACGATTAGAATAATTATGTACATCGAGTAAAATTCTATGAATTGCTTGTGTAATTGGGGCGACTAAAATCAACAAACGACAGAATTTCGATCTCAGTAGTGGATATTGTTTAAACTTAAAATAGAGTTAGATCGAGTTTTAATATCGAGGTTTTTATACAAAAACCTTCCCGAATGCGCAGTTAACATATTTATAAAATTTCATCGATATTACATAAGCAATAAAAGCCTCTATCAAAAGTTTACAAACATTCATACATATTTTTAATAATTTTTATAAATATGAATTGAGCTTCGCTTACGTGGAATATATCAGCATTTTCTGTAGCAGTGTTGATGTAGATGTCATCTTAATCAGTTCTTCGATATCTGAGTCATAAACACCTGTTTAACACTTCTCGACTTTCCGTCTGCAAACTCCTCTAGATCGTATACAGACGATAGAAGTAAATCCAGGGAGTTATCTATCGCTATAAAAGCCCCACCATACCACTGAACATAGACATCAACTCTAGCTATAGACTATGTTCTCTTTTAGATACAGCTGAAGCAAAATATACAGTAAAAAATATAATTATTAAGTAATTTCATTAATCAAATTGCTAACGTAATAATGAGAAAAATAAATGGTATATTGTAAGCTCGTTTCTCAGTTCGAGGAGGATGCATCGGGCCTAGAACATACGATGAATGGAATTGTAAGTCGAATCTATAAGAATCGAAGTATTTTAGCAGTCGATTTTTTTTTTTTGAGATAATAAATTATGCTGTTGATAAATAATCAATTATTTAAATATTTCACTTTGCGATACACAGGTTTGCGTACCTGTATTTCATTGCAACCGATAGTACGTAAGAAATAAAAGGCATTCAACAGAGCGCCGATTTTCCCAATAGTCTGCTCGTCTGATCCTCTTCCCGCCCATACACATCTGCAGCTCGCCGCAGACGGACTTATCGATCCAGCCCCTTCCCCACTGGAGCCCTCCCCTTTCCACTGGGGGCCCTAGTGGGGCGTCAGTCGCCCCACCGACGCATCGGGGTGCATACAGTGTGCATGCGGCAACACCTGAATCCTGTAACTTCAGACAAATTGGCGTGTTTTCAGGAAATCTTTTTTTTTTGAAAGGTTATATTATGACAGGCATTTTTACAGGCAAGAAACAGCCTTACCAATGGTATTTTTACATATTTATCTCGGCGTACACATCACTGAGAACGGTAGCCTGCAGAAGGAGCTCGCTTCCCACCTTGGGAACGCTGGAGCCTCTTTCAATTCCACTCGCAATATCTGGGACTTGCAGCTTTACTCTCAAAATCAAGTGCTAAAGCAGCCGTATAGTGGGTTTCGAAAACAGATGTCTGCGTAGAATACTGGGAGTGTGATAGTATGACTTCTGGCTATAACTAAAGCTGCCATTTCTTTCATTAAGCCCCTGGGCTCGCGCCGTCGTGAAAGGCCATCGGAAACTATTGTTTATAGTTAAACTTGCTGTTAAATACATCAATAATATCATTGTAATAACGCGCGTGGTTAACGAGGCTGACATGGAATAGACTCCCATGTTTTTTTATTGTTTTTCGTGTATGATCTAACTTTGCGTGTAATTTGCAGGGTAGCACGTGCAGCCATTTTTTCAACAGTTTTAATGAAAGAAAAAACGTATCTGCTTAATTTCGGTGATCGATCGAGCACCGCTTTTACAGTGTGCTGTTGTCGTTGTTCTCCAACATACAGTCAATGTTATTGTACGTCGCCTTGCAGGTCCAGCCGCATTCTCTCCGCTCCTCCCTTAACCCCTGCTATCCCCTCCCATTCGTCCCTTTTAACGAGAGGGTCATCACCCCACGCCAACACATCTCTCTCCCCGCCATGTAATCTAATGCAGAGGCTGTTAAACTGATCGTCAACTCGAATACCCCCAGAAAGCACTAAAGCATCGCTCTAAACCTGCAGGATAAACACTTGCAAAACTTTGACTCAAACACACAATAAATATTACTTCTTATTTTCTACATCTTCTCTCTATAAAAGATTTCGGTCATCACAAATTGCCATCATACATTCATATAACTGTCAGTATCCTTACCCAGTTCCAAAACATCTCAAACGTCTCTTTACATGACGGTGTATGGATACTATCCATGGTTTTATCAATCTAACTTCACACATGATATGCTAGAAAATAGGTATAGTACTCGTACAATGAGTTGAAGAAAATATGGCTGGCGGCTATATCGTATAGTTCAGCGGTTAAAGCCTTTGCTTTGCAAGCCGAAGGTCATGGATTCGATGCCTAACAGAGATTAAAAAATAATTAATATATTTCTGAGCTCTATAATAGCCCCGGTTGGTGTGAATTTGATACCTCACCCGTAAAATGCCAGCATAGCCTATTAATAAAAATTGGTAGTAGTCAAAAGTCATCCCGTGGATATCACACATTTATAGTGAATTCTTGTAATAAAAAGGATGATGCGTGAATGTGGGATTGTAGTCTATGACGTTAGCAGATCAATACTCCCACAGATGCAATTTCAGAATCACTATCACAATCTGTCAGTATTCTCCTGCATGTGCTTACATTAAAAAAATAAAGACAGCACGAGCTCGGGGGCTTAAAGAAAAGGCAGCTCTAGTTATGCTCTCCTGCAGCATCCAAAGTATATGACATAACCAGATCTACCTTTGTCCTCTTGATCGACTGTAATATAGAAGGCTGCTTTTTCCGCTCTGTCGCCACATCAATCATGAAGTCAAACCAACGTACTTCCAGTTCATCGTATTTTACGCAGACATCTTCTTACAAACCTATTATACAGCTGCATTAGCTCTTGGGTATAGAAGGCTTCTTTGTGCGCTCTCTCACTTCGTCATTACTCACCAAATTCAAACCACCAAACTCATGATTAACTTCTTAGGTTTTCACGGCTAGATTTGATATTGTGGCTTTTGGGTTTAGCCGTGTGTGGCAAATTACTTATTTCCAATATTTCGACCGCCATTGCAGGGGTCTTCTTCAGGGTTGATGACTTAGTGACACTTGATGAGAAAAAAAAATCTGCGACATATTTTTTTATCTTTTTCATAACTGTAACATTACTGAAAATCTATCTTTAATTATATTTAATAATATCTTTCAGGGGTTTTTTTTATTATACATTTAACGAGAGTCTTAATGTTTTCGTAAGAAGAAAATTAATTTATCTTGAGGCTTTTAAATTCCTTCCCATAGAACTAAAAAGCGAACAATGCAAAACGCTACAAAACATTAAATAGGCGTTTTGTTCGGATAACTTTAAATTATAATTATTTATGTTTTATGTGTAATTTTGTTTGAGTTACCCCATACAAAAAAAATGGTCCTTACACGCTTATATATTTCTGTTTTATCCCTGAACTCATCATTATCAGCCTGTATTCGTCCACTGTTGAACGTAAGCCTCCCGCATGAGTCTCCATCCTCTTCGATCCTCCGCCTTCCGCATCCAAGTCACTACCGCTATTCTTATTATGTCGTCAGTCCATCTTGCAGAGGGTCGGCCAATGCTTCGTTTGCCAGTTTATGGGTGCCATTCCAATACTTTTCTTCCCCATCGACCGTCGGCTCTTCGACAGATATGTCCTGCCTATTGCCACTTGAGTGTGCATATTCGTAAGGTAGCATCTACTACTTGAGTTCTTCTGCGTATTTCCTCGTTTCGGATTGTATCTTTTAGTGAAACTCCGAGCATAGATCTCTCCATAGCACGCTGGGTTACCTTTATTTACCCTGTACTACTTGGATCATATAGCCACCGTTTGAACACAACAATCTGTTCCAGATATGAGATAAATAGGTTAAGCTTCCTTTAGTGTCAAATTTTCCATGTCTAAAAAGCGTCCTGTTATTGATTCTCGGGCGCCATAGTCCAGTGGAAAGAGCGCTTGCTTGCCATTCAGAAGCTGTCGGTTCAAATTCCGACCAACCTTGATTTTATTAAATTGATTTGATTAAATCAAAGATCTAAACTTACCTCCGGTAGAGTTGAACTACCCTTTAAGAACACAACAAAAAAAATTCCACGCCTCGGGAGCATCTGATCGTCAAATCTTCTTAAAAACCCTGATCGTTGAACACCCAAATATTTCTTTGGTGGTACTACAGCCGCTTTCTATGCAAGTTCGCAGACCTTTGCATTAAAGGTTCCCAAGAACAATATATGTTTTCCTATATGGACCTCCAGGTATACAGGTATTCTGTGACAAATCATAGATAATCTGAGCTCATCTATGAAACGTAAAATTTGCGGTACTCATATGCTCCAAATATGGTGCAGATATGATAAAAAAAAGTTTCATTAAAAAAAAATTTACGCCCTTATATAACCGATAACAAAGGCGTGTTGTAATATGAGATTTCATTCGATCACCGGAGTTAAGTAACATCGTACGCGGAACGTACTTGTTGGGTCACCGCTTAGTACCTACCGCGTGTCGTTGATTAGTTCATATTTAAGACCAAATTGTCCGTGCCCCAGAAGGTCGAACTAATTATTCGATATCCTTAAATACTCATTTTGTCAATTTCATTAGTTTCTTAGATTTATGAATATCTTTGTTGCATTAGTTGCCAATTTTTAATTTGAACATCTTCCAAATTTATCATTTATTTTGAATATTGTTTTACTTGCCTATTTCGTAAGTCTTCGAATTTTTCATTTGTAAACAAAAAAATATGTCGGAAGTTTATGATGACGATATGATTCATTTGAGGGATTAAATATTGAAATATAAATAAATATGTCTTAAAAGCTTTTAGTGTTCATAGTAACATTATGCAAAGTATACCTTTTTAATTAAAGAAAACGATTCATTTAATTATAAAATTATTTTTGTGAGTAAAATCGTTTTTAGTAGCCATAAATAAAATAAAAAGTATAAATCTTTAATACCTACCGCCGACAAGCGGCGTTCAATTATCCGTCAGTTGTTGCACCTGATATCCTTCTTGTTATCGCTCTGTCCCTCTCGCTCTTGAAGGCTCACCATTAAAATTCACAAACGGCGTCTCTCGCCATCTCTCTCACACTCGCCGAGCGGGAAAATGCAACAGGATTATTATTATTTGCCGACTTTTCCTTTTCGTAAAGGACGCCATTTTGACTGGGCAAAGAAAGAATCAGGGTCGCATTTATGTAATTGATATATATTTATTTTTTATGTAAACACATACAGGAGAATACCGACAGATGGTCATAGTAATTCTGAAGTCTCATCTGTGGAATTCTATGACCTTTACCATGGTGTATATAGCTAAACATTCCATGTGGAGTGTTGATCCGCCGACGTCATAGACTACAGCCGAGATTCACGCATCATCCTTTATTATTACAGAAATTTACTATGAATGCGTGGTCTTCACGGGACAATTTTCGTCTGCCTCCAATTTTATTTAATAGGCTGGCATTTTACGGTGATGGATCAAATTCACACCTATAGATAGAACTCATAAATCGATTAAAAATCCTTTTTTTAATCTTTGTGAGGGATCAAACCCACGACCCACGCTCATATAAATCTGTACAAATTCAATTAATAGTAAATCCAATGAAACTAGGTACATCCAAGCTATTAGTTATTTGGGCCATATGTGTGAAAAATAAAAAAATATTATGAACATCAATTGCACCTGAAGGTCCACAGGGAACGAAGAATTGACAGTGACACTGACAAAACTAAGTGGCGGCAATTTGTGGTGACCATAATTTCCATATATGGAACAGAAGAGAGAAATATCAATTATTTACGTACAGTAGAAGTTTTATTTTATCATATCAATCTTTTGGCCATGTATTTTAACCCCCTCTCTATGGCCCATTTTTTCCCTGATGTTATTAATTGCATTTTGTATGTATACGTTGAAGAGTACAGGCGACAGAGAGCATCCTTGTCTCACCCCTTGACGTATTTTTGCTTCCTTTTGGACATTTCCGAGTGATATTATGCCAGCTTCTTCTTTGTAAAGTGAAAATATGAGTCTTCGTTCCTTGTATTTGACTCCAATTTCTTTCATTACATCGAAGAGCTTCTCCCAATCTACTTTATCAAATGCTTTTTCAATGTCCACGAAGGCAATATATGTATCTTGGTCCACTTTTATCCTCTTTTCCAAGATCATACGCAGGGATAAGATTGCTTCTCTGGTTCCCATTCTTTTTCTGAATCCAAATTGATCGCTAGTGAGAGTCTTTTCAATTTTTGGTTCAATTCTATCTAGGATTATATTGGTCAGTATTTTGGATGCATGGGATAGAATACTGAGTGTTCGGTGATGTTCACATTTTGTTGTTCCGGGCTTCTTTGGCAGAGTTACAATCACACACTTTTTGAAGTCTTCTGGCGCTATTCCTGTATTATAAATCATCTGAGTCATTGTGAACAGAGCATCTAGAGTTCCGGTTCCTGCCGATTTTATTAGTTCAGCTGGTAGGTCATCAATCCCTGGTGTTTTTCCATCTTTGAGCTTTTTTAATGCGAAGTCAAATTCCTCTCGGATAATTGGGTCTCCCAAATCATCGGCGTCCACATCAGTTTCGATTTATATCACACTCTCAAAGCTGGTATCATTACTTCCGTTGTATAGTGTTTCCAGGTACTGTTTCCATCTCTCCCCTATTTGTGTATCCTCAAACAGTATTTTCCCGTTCTCTGCTTCTATCGCTTTGCCTTTTCCAATTTTCATGCCAAAGATATCTTTTACTGACGCATATGCAGTTTCAATATTTCCTTTTTTCATGTTGTCATTGATTTCTTTGCATTTTCTCTGTAAGTATGCTTCCTTAGCGATTCGTGACTGTTTATTCTTTTTCTCAGTGCTCTATATTCGCTTTGGGCCTTGTCATTGGGGCTATTTTTGAGTAGTCTCCTTTTTTCTATCATGTTAACGATTTCCTCTGTTATCCATTCTTTTCTTGCCTTAGGCTTATCTTTGCCAATGACTTCTTCTGCTACATCTTTAATTTTTTTTTTTATTTCCTCCCAGATTTCATTAACATTTGTCAAATTTTTTGTGGCGCAATCTTGTGTTTTTTTCGTGTATTCTTCTTTGACATCTTTGTTTTTTAAAGCTTTGGTGTTCCATTTATAGTTAGTTTTATATGCTCTGATTGCTGAAACTGAAGATGAACTCACTGAAGCGCTGACATCCATGGAAAACAAATTTAATTCCAACTACAATATGAAGATAAACAGCACAAAAACCAAAGTCATGAGAGTAAGCCGCAATGAGCAGCAGAAAATTAACATATCAATGCTAGGAGTACCCCTAAAAGATGCAAAAGAATTTGTATACCTTGGAAGTACGATCACCTGGGATGGCAGAACAAAAAGAGAAGTCAACAGTCGAATACACCAAGCAAGGCTAGCTTTCAATAAAAAAGCCAAAATTCTTGAGTCAAAGAATATTACTTTAGGGCTCCGCAAGCAACTTGTCAAAACACTTGCTTGGAGCATCTTAATGTACGGCTGTGAGACATGGTGCTTATCTGAAAGTGATAAAAAAAGACTAGAGGCCTTTGAGATGTGGTTGTACAGAAGAATTCTCGGAATTTCCAGGAGAGACCACGTCATGAACAATGAGGTTCTCAGGATAATCAAGGAAGATAGGCACCTAATAAGAACCATCTCAGAGAGGCGAGCCCGATGGATTGGTCACATCATGCGACACGATGGTCTTCTTCACGATATTGTGGAGGGGATGGTTGAGGGTAGAAACTGTAGAGGGCGCCCTAGACGGGAGTATTTACAGCAAGTATTCAAGAACATGAATTGTAGCGCTTATGCTGAGCTGAAAAGGGTTGCGGAGGACCGAGAGGAATGGAGATCGAGATGCAAGATTCTGTTGCTGCAAACCAATCCACCGGATTGATACTACGAAGAAGAAGATGCAGATAAGAAGACTCAACTTTTGGAGTACTTTTAGGAATATTTTGGTAGATTTTCACATTTCTATATGTTTCTACGTATTTACAAAAAAAGCTAACTTTGATTCTAATACAATATTCATCGTAATTGGTTTAAAAAAATATATTGTAAAATATAAAAAAAACATATACAGTAAAAATCTTACACAAGGTCAATTTCATCTTCGGCATGAGAGGTTCTGAAAAGAACCTTTAATCCCGACCACTTACGAGAAAGGCCGCAGGAAGCTTGATATTCTTGATTGCAAGCGTTTCCATTATAGCCAAAAAGAAAACATCCTATTCTGTCTCTCTCAAGACAAAAGAATCGAGCTTCCCTGTGGCGCCACTCAAGGATAGAGCGGTCTAAGAAGGTACCACTTCCCACTTGAGCGGTCTGACGCTCACCGCGCTTGAAGGCTGGTCGAGGTTGAGTCGGTCCCGCATATGGAACGCCTCTCCTGGCTCATGCATTGCATTAACGCATGCCATAGTTTCGAGTTGAATTATTATAATTTTGTCATATTTAACATGAATTAAAAAAAGCTCAACAGTCGTGACTTTTCTCAATTTAGTCTTTGGTATCCATTACCTGACCATTTATTTCAAAATTAGTATGAAATCCATATCTGATGTAGACCATAAGTAATCTATTGTGGTTTCCACTATCTGTGGCCTTAGTCGAAACTACTTAGGTAGTTTAGGTAGTCGAAACAAGTCAGGAGATATGCAAAAAAATACCAGATTTTTTTAAGACCGCGGGTCTTTTAACCTAACCTAACTTTCGCATCGGTTGTTGGCATACGCCATCAAAGATTACCCGGCTGTTGACATGATATATCGTTTTGCTACTTTCAGTACTCATTGTGACATCTATGGTAGGAAATTGGAAGTGCAGTCATTCCCCTTATCTACGTACATGTATTTTTTACAGTAATCTGTAAAGCATGTAAATAAATATCGTTAGGTTTCGTCACAGGAGCGATTTTTCTGTAAACCAATTGTGTCAATGCCACCACATGTATGGAGTTACATAATGAACGTTTGTTAAATATAATAGTTTTTTTATGCATCATCTGATAGCTAAAGGATAGAAGAACCAATGTGATATATGGAAATAGGTCAGATAAATACATTTATGCTTCAAATACTAGTTTTAAGCAAAAAAAAATGGTTTGAAAAATTCACGCCGTATTGACAGTATTATTCGTATTCCACCGAGCCGTGACGAAAGGCTTAATAAAACTGTTCAGGGCCGCATATTAAAACTTTGCAGGTAGAATATGGTAGTATAAGTACATGGCAATTTATTTTTGCTTCATCTATTATTTCAATAAATTTGCCTATTTGAAATTATAATTTTAAATTTATTTCTGCTAGCCCTGTGTCTCTCTGCAACAAGCCCCGACTTACTAAACCTATATAAATTGATAGGAAAGCGTCTGCAGGTTGCTTGGGGTGGAAGCAGACGTCTAGACGCTTCAGGAGTACCAACAGCAGCGTAGAGGGATGGGATCCATGGGGCAGACCCAAACCCTGGCCTTCCATGTCTGCCAACCTTCCGTTACCAGCATGCCATGCCAAACAGTTCGCAGAACTGGCATTCTAAGCTCGAGAATCACTAGCCCATCACGAAAATTAAATGCTTATTATAGAAATAAAAATAATGAAATAAAACACTGTAAAACCCACTGAGTTTTACATTTTACTAGCTGACCCATCGCGCATTGCTGCGATCTCGGAAAAAATAATATTCAAGAAACCTCGTTATTATAAAGAAACAATTTAATCGACTTTGTTAGTTTTTACGGCCATTCCTTACTCCGAGTACATTTTATAGACGGCACGAGTCCGGGGGCTTCAAGAAAATGCCGTTGTAGTTTATTCTCTCTTTTTTAAATCATTTTAATACCCTTGCTTAATGTCCACACCCTTCCTTAGTTTCTTATAACCATTTTTTTCTCTTCATACATCCGACAGAACTAAATGGCGTCAATTTGTGGTGGCAATAAGTTCCAAATACGAGTATGAAACGAATACGGGAAGAAAAACAATAATTACATTTACTTTTATTAATTTCACGCAAAAGTTAAACAATGAGAGAAAGGCCTTTCACTCAATCTCTCCAAAGCCCTCGACGCTAATTCGCACTTTTATTGTGAGGCCGAAGCTGAATTAATTTGCTTAATATTTGTGGCAAGACCGCGCAACAAGAGCCGGAAATCCGATGTTTTATTCGTGAATCGGCGTTGAGAGCATAACTCTACATTGCCAGTCGTACAAGATGGTTAAAAAGTCAAATTCCTCTCCATCCAAGAAATGCGTAAGGCAATCAACCAACCGTCCCACTGCTTGTATAATCAGATACCCCCAACACCCAGACTGAAATCGCGAAACAGCTTTCTGAGATCTACACAACCTCTCACATCCGGCCCTGAAAATGAGAGACTCCAGCTCTGGCAACAAGTCGCATCAGAGGATTTCATTACTCCAAATGAAGGCCTCCCAACTGGCAAAAACCTTGACTGGCGGACCTGAAAATCCCTGAACAGATTAAGAACCGGAGTTGGTAGAACAAAGGACAACCTCGAGTCGTGGGGAATTCTTCGGCAGGAAGAGACACTGTTGTGTGACTGCGGAGACTTGAAGACCGCCTCACACCTAAGATCCTGCTCCATGTGCCCAACAAGCTGCACACCTCAAGACCTAATGCTAGGCAATACACGAGCTATCGATGTTGCTAGATACTAGGTAGAAATAATTTGACGTCACTGACACGAAGAAGAAGACTCTCCATTTTTACCAAGTCTAGACAAGTCAATCATTGAGCTATACCCGCTTAATAAGTTTTTTTAGTAGAATTAAAGCAGGAAGGCACCTCCTAGGCATTTCAAATGTTTTCAGTGGATACAAAGGAGAAATAAATATGAGGCGTCTTACAGGTTCGCAGTAGAATCTAAGATGGAAGTAACTTGGTAAAGTGAGCTTGCCGACGGGTATAGCTCAATGGTCAAAGCGTTTGCTTTGCAAGCTAAAGGTCATGGGTTCGATCCCCAACGGATATTAAAAAAAAAAAAACGATTTCTCAGCTCTAAAATACCCCGGTTGGTGTGAATTTGATCCCTCACCCGTAAAATGCCAGTCATTGCCTATTAATTAAAATTGTTGGTAGACGAAAGTCGTCCCGCGAAGACCACTCATTCATAGTAAAGAGGACCTGGACATGACCAAGGGTGGAATATATGGACGTCCCTTAACAGACTTCGGATCGGAGTATGCAAGACGAGGAGACAAATGAAAGCCTGGCAGTTTTACAGCGGACCGACTGAATGTGACTGCGGCGTTAAGCAGACTCTGTCACACCTTCTGGAGTGTGCGCTGTGCCCGAATAACTGCACCCAGAAAGACCTGACGATGGCCAGAAGTAACGCCATCGACGTCGCCCACTTCTGGGCAGACAGGATCTGACCCTGTTGTTTCCGACACGATTATATACATTCATAGTAATTTCCTGTAATAATAAGTATGATACGTGAATCTAGGACTGTAGTCTATGATGATGGCGGATCAACGCTTCACATGCGGCGCTTAGCCATATGCAATATGATAAGCGTCATAGAATTCCACAGATGAGACTTCAGTATTACTATCACCATGTGTCGGTATTCTCTTGTACGTGCTTACATAAAATATATATAAAAATAATATAATATATTTTTTAAGCATTCAGTTACTTTTCAGTCACTCTGTGTTTCTCTCAATTTATTTCTTGCAAATTTGTTGTTCGACAAACAAAAAGTTTTTAATTACGGTCCATTTTATTTATGCAGCATTCCCGTAAATCGCGTTCGGGAGGAATTAAAAAGAAAACCTCGAAATTAAACACGACTTTATTGTCCTGATGCCTTTATTATTACTATTATTACCTTGCTGAATTGTCGACAACAATACAAACAATAAATTTATATTTATATATATACTAGCTGACCCGGCAGACTTCGTACTGCCTCAATCGATAAATAAAAGATCTAAGCATTTGTATTAAATAGTCTTAAAACAAACCAAACGAATCCGCATATAATAAAAAATGATTTTTTGAATGAAGCATGAAGTTTTATTATTATTTTTGACATATCATGTTGCTTACTTACAAAACAGAGTTTTCCTGAAATACTGGCTATTTATAGGGCTTAAATTTGATATTGACAGACACACACTGTTATGATACAGTCTGTTAACCAATTTAAAGCTTTCTTAGAAACTTTATTTTTTGTTTTGTTTTGTGGTGCGTAAATAAACAAAGAAGACGGTATAATTGTCCATGCGCGATACAGGGAAACTCCAAGTTGATTCTGCAAACTTCTAACGACTGTCCTTGCGATTTATTTATGGTCATCGCAAAGGCCATACGTCCTGGAAATTGTAAGCGTTTAAATCGAATGATAAATCATCGGTATCCGCGGGATCAAGACATCCTCTCCTTTGTATTTTCCTTTTATGATTGTTGCCTCAATGACGTTATTCATTAGCTTTTTCACAGCCAGTCTTGTTCCATTGCACAGTCGAGGTTGATTAATGTTACGCAGCATGATGACAACTGATCCTACTTTTAACTGCAAATTGTGAGGTGGTAATCCAGACAATTCCAGTGAATTTAAAAACTCCGTGGGATAGTTGACTACGTCATCCTGGTTCATAACGGTGTCGACTGATTTAAAGGAAACCAACTGTCCTGGAAGAAAATTCTGAATGGTCGCATTGAGATCCTCGACATCTTTATTTTTCGCCGCCAATATTGCTCGTTCACCCAGCCAATTATGGTTATTAAACTTTTGCGCTATATCTGGGAAAACACGCCGAATAAGCTCCTCTTTTGAGTTTGTGATGTGACAGAAATCTGTGGGTAATGTGATGAATCCGGTCAAGGTGTCCACTACAACTTTATTATTTCCAATGTCTAACAATTGCTTCTCAAACACATTTGCAGTTTCATCTTGTTGCAAAAATACTCGCATGTTAGTTGTTAATTGGAGTGTCTTTACATACTGCCACAAATTCGATGATTTTAGGCATGCATTTAGTTCATCAGCAACAGTTGATCGGGGAATAACGGAAGAGTCTGACGAAAATCATCTGACAACAGAATCATGGCCCCACCAAAAATATTTTAGTTGTCACGAAGATCTTTCAACGTTCTGTCCAGTGCCTCCAGTGACCTCTTATTGTGCATTCATCCCAAACAATCAATTTGCATACCTGTAGGATCTTGGCCATTGCGCTATTTTTGGCGATGTTGCAAATTGGTGTTTCGGTGATTTTCATGTTTAATGGTAATTTCAAGGCAGAATGTGCAGTTCGCCCGCCTTCTAGCAGAGTCGCAGCTATTCCAGATGAAGCCAACGCTAGAGCAACATCATTTCGCGATCTAATCCTCGCCAAAAGCAATGAAATTAAGAACGTTTTTCCGGTTCCTCCGGGAGCATCAACGAAATAAATTCCATCAGATCCACTGTTCACAGTTTCTATAAAAGTGCTGTACGCAATTCTTTGTTGTTGATTTAATTGGTGGAATTTAGTGGAACGTTTGTACGAACTGTTTCGGCCAACGCTTCAATGTCGTTATGTTGTTCTCTTTGCAACTCTTGGTTTAATGCATCGTGCATATGACGATTTGGTGCAGTCATTCCCAAACACGACAATACTTTATTTGCCATCAATAAATACATATCTTCTATCATGATCAATGTCTCATTGTAAATTTCTGCAGTCATTTGTAGTGTAGGATTCAAAGTTTGACGGCGCACACGATGCAAAACATCCTCAGACATGTCATCTCTATACTTAACCCACAAATCTTTTGGATTCGAGGGGAAACATTTCGATGTGATAATCGCAAATAGTGGACGAATTTGATGCGGCGATGAAGATATTACGGAATCGTTGAGCGTATCATCCCAGTGCGAAACGTTCTCAAGTAAATGTAATAGTTGATATGCCTCACGGTAAGTCACACACAGCTGTCCATTAACTGTTCTCAGTTGCTTAAACGATGTCGGACCACGAACATTCACCAACAACAACCGCAAATAATAACATTAATCGTTATTTGGATGTACTGTGTTTATGCGACCCAGAGCGTCTGAAGCAAATACATTTGGATGTCCTTCAACTGGTGTTCCTTGTTTTCGACGCTGAAACGATTTTGATGATGCATTCCATGTGTAATAGCGTGGCATGTCAACATTCAGCAAAGTGCGAGCAAAATCATCAGTTTGACAGACTGTGAAGAAACTTGTTAATTTTGTCGACGGTGGACGTGCCGCTCTGTCTGCCGCGTTCGATTCATTCAAATAAACTCGTTGACCATTTTCTAAATGGACTGCCAAATGGACTACTGTAGGGTGTCTTTCATGGATTGCAAATGAAAAGATACGCCAAATTGCTTCGTTGCTTTTTACATTGCGACCCATCTGGTACTGTGATATTTCATCATTTGCATTGGTTACAGCGAAGGCAGCCATATCGCTACCTTTGTTAACATATTTACATATGTACTTTATCGACTATTTTCTTGATCTGTCTCTCGCTGGTCATCAGTAAGGTTAGCACGTGAGGTAGCTCTTTGCACATTTGATTGACTGCGACGACCTAAGTCAGGTCGTCTTCTCCTCGGCATCGTAATTAATCAAAGTGAGAAAAATTCTCGCTCACTTAGCAGTAAAGTGTCACTATCACAAAATATCAACAACAACAAAAAGAACCACGTCACTGTTGACAGTTCACTCGTTCGCTTTGCGGTTCCATTTCGCAGAGGTACCAACCGATGATGTTGCCATATACTACAGATCACCAAATTAAAAAAAGTTCTCGCGCACTCATAGATATCGTAACACAATATCGTAATACTTTTTTGCGTGTGCGACAGGATGGATTGACATATTAGTTGGTTGTCAAATCTAATGTCAAATATTATTGTTGCGCTCAGAATTTTAATTTGTGACAAAACTTAATATTTATAAAACAAAATAATCTGATAAATTAACAACTGAAGTTAGCTAAAATTAAGTTTCGCGAAGCCGACCAAATTGAAAATCAGTACTACTAATGATCTATTACATTTTGTGACTATACCATTTGGTCGCATTCGCGATATTATCACTTTTTTGAGTTTCGGAACACGACAATAGATCCTCCAATGCGCACGCGAAGACTATTTTGATAGATATGATTTTATTTGAACTTTGTACAGCGGTAATAAATTGCAAATTGACTCTTCGAAGTTAGGAACACACCTACATTTCTTAGACAACAGTGAGTGATTATAATTTAATATGAACTATATTGAATAGAAATAATATTGATATATAGATATAGATAAATATATAGATAATACGTACCGATAAGCTGTGTCAAGTGCGCGGTAAACACTATGCGCACGCAACGTTATTCCTTCACAAAGCGCGTCATGTCAACCGCGCGGTAAATATTATACACACTTCGCGTTCTCATAATAACACGCGGTGCGTGAAATGAATAAAGCACATGAAAGATGATATTGTGTATAGATCTTTTAATATGTTAACGCGGTCATGTCAACTGCGCGGTAAATATTATGTACACACTTCGCGTTCTCATAATAACACGCGGTGCGTGAAATGAATAAAGCATATGAAAGATGATATTGTGTATAGATCTTGTTTATATGGGACTTTTATATGGGAAAAAGAAAAGGGCTGTTTTTAGGGTTTTCCCGGCAATTATTATAATTTTTCTCTTTTAAGCCTTCCTTAGACCTCCACAAACATTTCAAGACCAAGATAAGATAAATCCGTTCAGCCGTTCTCGAGTTTAAGCCAGACTAACGAACAGCAATTGATTTTTATATATATAGATATATATATAAATTTATAAAAGCAACAAAATTTTATTTTTGAATTCTTAGTTTTTCAAATTTTAATTAATGCAATCCTGAAATAGCATAATACAAAAAGAAAAAAAGTATTAATAAACGTAATTACGATAAGTACTAAAGAAAAACAAATCAACAAAGACAAGCAACAGAAAGTCCCAATGCTCATTAAACAGACGACTCCAACAAATTATTCCGCCAAACAAATTCGTCGAGTTCGAGTCTGAACTGGGCCTCCCCCGCTTGGAATATATCAACATTCGAAGCGATGTGTTTGAACAGTCTGATCCCCAATCTCTCTCAAGTAGTATAGTCTCAGGTAGAGTAGTGTTACTCTTTGAGAGAACGAACAATCTGTTCCTCCTAATCCTCAGATAATTTTCAGGTAAATTCATATCTACCGTTCTGTCAAAACTTGTTTTGTTAAGTTGGCAAGCTTATATACACTGAAGTAAGTGTGAGTGCTTTTTATTTGAGTTACTTCGCATGTTTATCGTTGGTTCTAGTCCATATTACTAGTATAATAGGTATTTAATTGAACTCTTTAAATAATCCGCAAGTGTTTGCCATTCAAAAAATAAATACAATTTTTTATTTTATTTTATAGCTATAGACCAAATTTGTTGAGTTCGTGCCTGAACTGGGTTTCCCTTGCTTGGAATATATCAACATCCAAAGGGATAAGATTGAACAGTCTGATCACTCTCCCAAGAAGCCTAGTCTTTGGCAGGTTAGCGCTACTCTTTGGGAGAACGTACAATCTGTGCCTCCTTATCGTCAGATAATTGTCAGGGACATATAAACCGATTTTCAACAAATATCAAATCATTAGCGCGGTTACCGTTAGACCACCGAAGTAAAGCAACATTGAACGAGGACCAAAACTTGGATAAGTCACACCTTCAATGATTTCAGCTGGAACTTCAGGTGCAGAGATGTCTTTGAACGAATAATGGACAGTGGCAGCTGACAGAACTAAGTTGCGGCAATTAGGTAGGTTTGTTGAAGATTATAAGTGATTATTAATCCGTTTATTGAAGATATTAATATTGTATTTGGGAGAAAACACAGATTCTGAGAAAATATTCCAAAGCCTGCCTGTGGTATTTAAGAATGATACGGAGAAACTGTTCGTTCTAAGTCGACATATAGTAAGTGTATAATGAAAATAAGTTTTTTTTTCTTCGATTTATAGGCTAGGTTATAACTAAGAAGAATGCTTGTATATTTTTTAAATACCCGAACTATGCTGTTTAGTTTTCAAGTATAACGTTCTGGAGGAAACTATACATAGTGTGTACTCGACGGAGCTCTGCATTCAAATTTGTATTTTTTATGTAAGCAAATACAGGAGAATACCGACATATGGCGATAGTGATGCTGAAATCTCCCAGTGGTTTCTATGACGCTTACTGTGTTACATGTGGATAAGCGCTACATGTGAAGTGTTGATTCACCAGCGTCGTTCACTACAACCCGACATTCACACATCATCCAAATGTTACAAGAATTCACTATAAATGGGTGGTGTTCACGGGCTGACTTTCAACTACCAAAAATTTTGATTGATAGGCTATAACTGGCATTTTATGGGCGAGGAATCAAATTCACCTCAATCGTGTGTGTTTTAGAGCCTAGAAATCGATTGAAACTCTTTATTTTTTTCAATATCCGTCGGGGATTGAACACACAACTTTCGGTTTGTCTACCAAACGCTATACTAATTAACCACTAAGCTATACCCGCCGTTACGGCACGAGGTAAAGATAGTGGTAAACAGAACGATATAGTAGCTAGTAGAAAGAGGAATAAATTTTAGGATTTTAGATTAGGTCAGGTTAGGTTAGGTTAGAATACCTTAGGTTAGAATAGGTTATGTAGCCATATACTAAGATTTTTTTTTTTGACAGTCAAATAAATAATATTAATTAAGCTGCACTTCAGCATTCACGCATCGTTCAAGAATGACAGCGAAGTAATTGAATGCGGGGAACTACGCAATTAATTCGTACGCATAGCGTATTACACAGCCTTGGGGTAGTGGTTGACGTGAAAATCAATACAGTTTCACCGAGAGAGGTGCAGGGTTCAAATCCGCATTAGGGGCGAAAATACGTGAGGGGGACCAACTATACAATAAATGTACCTAAAAATGTTAGAGGAGCGTCAATATATCATCTGGCGTCCTTAAAAAAATATATATTATATTATGGTTCCAAGTCGATATAGCCCTTACAAGCTGGTGCCGAAAAGCCACGATATACGATATTTTATATCGGCGCATGCAGGTGCCACTTTGTTTGTTTTGACAACTCCTGTCATGTGGAGCGCCATAGTTTGCCAAGTGGCCACTATGTGTGTTCAGTGCAGTGATTCACTACCACGAGCCCAGTCGCTGCCCGGAGGTCATGGAGTAAACAGTGTTTTGTGTCCCGGGCAGCGACTACTGAATTTTGTCAGTTTTCTTCTACCTAAAATAAACGTTAATGTGCTTCTCTCGACGAGTTCTTAGCTTTGTGACTTGCTCCTCACTCATCCATCCACGCGTCCCGATGACGATTCTGGCGACATGGAGTCGCCCTTTGATTAACGGGGCATGTCAGTATAGTTCCCAGCGGCCTTTCAGAATGGCATGAGACCAAGGTCTTGAAAAAAAATCAGCTGTAATTTATGCTCTAACATCCTCCTCTCTTTAAAAGGTAGTTATTCAGTCGCGTGGTGGCAGGATGAGTAGCAGATTAACAACACAAAGACTTTTTCTGAAGCTCATTGATATATTTATATATAGATAACTTTACAAACTTCTGGCCCGGACCACAGCATTCAAGCCGGGCCACAATACAATATGATCTTGCCGACGTCGGCACACGACTGAACGCGCTCGTGAAGGGCTGTCGCCCAGCGCACAAATGGCCGGATTTGTCCAACATGCTAATATGGCGACAATTACATGTACGCAAGCGAACAGAAGTAAGAGACTTATCCTCCATTGTAACTGTTAATATATAAATTATGTTATTATGATGTGGTGCGGTAATTCTTCTCTAGTTGCGGCTTATGACCCCACGTTGAAGCATTAAAAGAGTCGTAAAAAATGTAGTGGAATCTTGAAATTAAATTGTGCCTCGATATTAAAAAATATTTCGTCTGAAAAGTGCTCGAATTGCGGGGTCGAGAGGCCGTCTTTGAATGTCAGGGCTCGAGGAAATGCTATGCGGGCGTATCGCGTACTATGTAGGGCTCGCTGAGGGCAATGGTGGCCCAGTACATAAAGCGCACACTTGCCTTGCGTACAGTTATTGGTTCAAGTCCCGACAATAAAATATTTACATTCCACCTCTAAAAAAAGGCGACTTGTGATCGCTGGGATCGTCATCAGGACGCGTAATTAAGAATAAGGAGCAGGTTTCCGAAGCAAACAACTCGTCGAGAAGCACATTGGAATTTATTTTAGATAAAATAACTGACAAATTTCGTTCTTCTGCTCGGAATAAAAACAATGATGTGTTCCTCACAATGCCTAGGCAGAAAGTGACTCAGAAGGCGCAGTGACAGTCACACCACCCGAAGACCACATATCGGGAAAGGTACAGACAGAAAACGGATCACCGAACGCAGCTCACACCTGGCGGGCGAAGCGAGGGGGAGACCCATCACGTACGGCTACCAAGCCAAGACTTAGCTCCGCAGGCAGCTCGCTAGGGAAGGAATTTGGAGTGGGGGAACCAAAGTACACTTCAGAATCGAGTGATCCACCATAACAGCGCTTTTCAGGACTGTAGCGCCATGGGAATCTGATATTACGGATAACCCTCGTATTTAACGCTTCGTACGTTTTGATTTTGACATTGAATACGCGTATGTAGGATAGGATTCATGTGGCAGAGATGTAGATGCTGAGGTGGGCGGGCGGTGTGACTAGAGTGGACAGAGTTCGAAATGAGCATATTCGTGGTTCATTTCGGGTGGTCCTCATACCTGAAAAGATAAGAGAAAACCGCCTAAGATGTTATGGGCATGAGACACGGAGAGATGAGGACCACATGGTGAAGAAAGCCCTCAACATTCCCACGCTGAGAAGTAGACCTGGAAGACCACAGGCAACCTGGACTGCAACTGTAAACAAGGGTCTGAAAAACCTGGGTTTGACCGAGAATGCAACGCAGGACAGACATACATGGCGAATGTGCATAATGGCTAGGATAAAGAAGACACAACGACTTTCATATTAGTCAGCTCTGCATCCCAAGAACATTATATTTTTATAGTTACAAAACGAAGAGAGCCTCGTTTTTAGATTGCTGTAGCACGAGTATATGCGTGCAAGTTTAAGGGAGACCATTTATATTCAGATCTCGTAATGGTAGGGGTTGGGCGCACGTACCCTTCGTGCAATAAGCGCAGGAAAATACTTGGAATGCAAAGGGATGAGAGTCGCGGAACAAAGAATGCTAAAAGCAATTGTAATGCATTCGCCTACTATACCAGAGGTTTCAATAGCCGAAAAACTTAAAAATATAAATATTGTAACATCCTCCTCTCTTTAAAAGGTTGTTATTCAGTTGCGTGGTGGCAGGATGAGGAACCGGTTAACAACACAAAGACTTTATCTGAAGCACATTGACATTCCGATAACTTTACAAACTTATGTCCCGGACCTAGTCACAGCATTCAGGCTGAGAAAAATACAATATGCTCTCGCTGACGTCCTAACACGACTAACTGCCGTGCAGCGTCGTGGTCGGTCACACAACGCACCAGTGGCAATCTATGTAACTAGTCCAAAATGCCAATATGGCGACACATACATGTACGACAAGCGAACAGAAATAAGAGACAAAAGATTGTACATCGAGGTTTTCGGTACCAGTCAGCAAGGCCTATATCACGCTGATGTCAATTGTTACATACAAATCTAATACATAGATCATCTTTATGAGATGAGATTTCAGCATCACTATCACCGTCTGTCGGTATTCTCCGTGCTCAATTAAAATAAAATAAAAAAGTGCGGCATAATTTATCGTCGATGATGGTCACCCTACTCTTTGAATCATTGTACGCAGGATTGTTTGGTTTATCCGACGACTGTTCGCAAGCGGA
This sequence comes from Glossosoma conforme, assembly GCA_022606575.1. Classification (NCBI taxonomy): domain Eukaryota; kingdom Metazoa; phylum Arthropoda; class Insecta; order Trichoptera; family Glossosomatidae; genus Glossosoma; species Glossosoma conforme. The sequence goes on along the minus strand of JAGTXR010000011.1, from coordinate 3,779,859 downwards.
GTAGGGGGACCCGCTTTCCATCACTCGGCGGGACACAATGAGCCTACAATCAATAGTGCCTCAGAAACGCAATAAATTTAACTGATTTATTGTCAAAGATTTGCAGAGCTTCGTTTATTACAAAAAAAAAGTACACAGTACATACTATAATAAAGGGATTGTATATCAATGTATTATTTTAAATATATGTTTACATACTCGTATATTTAGGGCCTTAGGGCCCTTTCCCATGGACGTCCAGTTTTGCAGGATTAGTTTTTTATTGGATACCGCAAAAATCATACCTGTGTTCACACACAGAAGCTTGCATCCTGTTTTTTACGGAATAGCATTATCATATTATCATAGCAGCTTATCCAGTAAAAAACTGTATGCAGGATGCTAGTGGGAACACTTCAATTAAAAACTATGTGCGTAACTAAACTGGATACCATTCGTCCAGTTTGTAGTGGCAAAACCGTACAGTACATTTCGATTGGATCGAATTTTTGCGTTATCCTGCAAACCGAATGCTCATGTGAATGTTACCACAGTAGCACTTATACTACTAAACGTGATCCTGCAAAACTGGACGTCCGCGGGAAATGACCCTAAGCTTTTAGATGTACAGATAAAAAAGTTTATGTTCAAAATTGTTTTGTACACCTTCTCTGTTTTCATCATTTCGCTGCGACATATAAGCATCTAGCCATGTTTTTGTTATTAATCATATATTGACGATTGCTGTCGATGACGTGGTCGGATGCTCCCTTCACCCTTCATCGACAGTCTCTGCGTCACTATTATCCGCGGGTGACATTCACACAAAGACCTCGAACCCCGCGATTATTGATAGACAGCGACTGTTTGTAATCTATCAACGTATTAGCGAATGATGCTGCAGATTAAATAACTTTTTCCATTAAAGAAATAATTATAGAAAAATCTCTGTACAACGGACCTCTATTTAACGGACTTCAGATATAACGGACAAAAAACTTGGTAAAATGTAAGAAAAATGAAATCGTCCTGTTTATATACAATAATATTATACACGGTTAAATCCAAGTTCAATTGCGTCATACGTCTAGCATTATAAATTGATACATAATGCCGCCTTGGTCGTTAATCTACCAATGTCACAGAATATAGCTCGACATTTACGTATCATCCATTTATAACAGGAATTTACAATGAATGGGAAGTGTTCATGGGACGACTTTCGTCTACCACCATTTTTGATTAATAAGCTAAGACTGGTATTCGATATCGAGGGATCAAATTTACACAAACCGGGGGAATTAAGAGAGTTCAGAAATTGATAAAAAAATCGGTTATCTAACTCACGATATTCGGTTTTGTAGTAAAGGCTTTAACCATTAACCCAAACCCGCCGATAAAGTATTCCATACTGGATGCGGAAGGCGGAGGATCGAAGAGGATGGAGACTCATGCGGGAGGCTTACGTCCAACAATGGACGGACACAGGCTGATGATGATGATGAGAAGAAAGTCTCAAAACCCACTCTCAGTGAAATTCTTTAAAAAAAGTGATCTCGTTTATTTATTGAAAGGTATTCTCAATATTACGTGGACAGATTGTGAAATTGCTGTGGTTCTCAAACGTTTAAGCATCGCTGGGAACGACCTTTTGTGTCGGTCTGCCAACAATAACATTGTCTGCGGAAGAATAACATCGGGAAGAAAGACGGGGAGAGAGGAAACGAGAGGAGAAAGTGAAACCTATCGGCGTTCTTCTTGTTCTCTCCATCGGCATTGTTCTTGTGATGCAAACCAAACAAAAGAAAAGATGGAAAATCTCGCGAGAATCGAACAAACCGTAATTACATTATTTTTCTTTTATATTTACGCAAACTGGACAATGTTTATCTCTAATGACATTATTTATGACATAATTCAATAATTATCGATGTAACAATATTTAGTCTTCTTCTTCGTAGTATCAATCCGGTGGATTGGTTTGCAGCAACAAAATCTTCAATCTCGATATCCACTCTTCTCAATCCTCTGCAATCCTCTTTAGCTCAGCATAAGAGCTACAACTCATGTCCTCGAACACTTGCTGCAAATACTCCGTTTAGGGGGCCCTCTGCAGTCTCTACCCTCAACCATCCTTTCCACCATGCCGTGAAGAAGATCATCGTGGCGCATGATGTGACCGATCCACTGGTCCAAAAAATCCTTTTTTTTCTACATAAAAGAAAATTCTGACCTATCTTTGAATACGGCAGTCTTTTGTGGATGTAAGCCCCAAAATACCTTCTTTTCTTAATTGACTCAAAAAAGATCAGTTCGTGTAAGAAATAATTGTGTATTTATGTTGATATCAGCTTGATACAGCTCTTTTAGGTTGATGTCGTAAAGCCTCGAAAATAGATCTTTTGTCTCTTATTTGTGTTCGCTCGCCTAACATGCACATCTAATAATATTTTAATTATATAATATTACATGGCGTTTGCATACGCCATTTTATTTGTTATGACGGTTGCTCCATTTCATGTTGGTTCAATTGTCATCTTTAATTTGCTCTTTTGCCGTGATTGTCTTGGCGGCGCTGCATGTCACAGTGTTCCGGCAGTTTTCAGTTAACTCTCGTCCGGCCGGCGAAACGCCATACCGGTCGGACGAGGAAATCGAGTCTTTGTTAAAAATAAATGCGAATTTTGCTTCGAAAATAAGTTCTTTGTGTTGCTAATCTGCTCCTTCATCTTTCCTCCACGCGGCCACGTGACGAACCTGCGACTTGTCTTTGTGTGGAACAAATAACGAACAAAGAGCGCACAAGGTCCCAGCTGCAGCTAGGCCGTTTCTTTTATTTTTGTCTCAATGCAGCCGGTTTCCAGTCTCATTTTTATAAATTACGTCCCTCTTGCGGCAGGGATGGTCAAATTATATATATATATATATTGAAATATGCAATTCTAACAACATTCCAAACCTTCAAAACTCACGTGGAGTGTTGATCCGCCAACGTCATAGACTACAACTCGACATACACGCATCATCCTTATTATTACATCCATTAACGATGAATGGGTGGTTTTCACGAGACGACTTCAATCTACCACCAATTTTCATTAATTGACAATGACTGTCACTTTACGTGTAAGGAATCAAATTCACACGAACCGGGGGTATTTATAGAGCTTAGAAATCGATTAAGAACTTGTTTTTAATATCCATCGTGGATCTAACTAAGCACTTTTGGATTTGGTAAGCAAACGATTTCACCACTCAGCAATACCCACCAGGTTTTTTTGATAGAGATATACAAATTCATATCAAACGTCATCTTATATGACTTTTCTCTCATCAATAAGCTGAGAAAAAATACGATGGACACTGAGATTCGAACCACGAACATTTGCAATCAATGTTCATTCGGCACTCAGCGTAGGCCCACGGCCGATTCGAGAAATTAACACGTTTTGTATTATCGATACGCATTATTTATAAATGGCACTTGTTGTAAGTTACGCATATTTATTAAGATTCAATTGCCTCCAGATTTTAGAGTGAAGGGTATACACCCTCTTATCTTCCTTTGACTCTCATCCCTTTGCATTCCATATCTCCTTCTTTTGCGTTTATTACATCAAGGGTAAGGAACTTTTTACCCCTACAAGTACGAGACCTGCATAGAGATGAACCTTCTAGAACATTCTGACATTCCCCGTCGAAATAAAGCGACACCACATCGCCGGGATCATCATCTGGACGCGTGGTGGATGGATGAGGAGCAGGTCGCCCACGCAAAGAACTCGTCGAGAAGCAAATTGACATTTATTTTAGGTTAAACGACTGACTTAATTCAGTCCTCTGCTCAGAACACAATAAATGGTGAGACGGTGGTAGTGAAAATCTCTGCATCGAAAACTCATAGCGGCCATCTGGCGAACTATGCCGCTCCACATGACAGGGAGCGACTGCGAAAATAAACAAAATGGCGCATGCTCGCCGCATCTTTTAACTACTCTAATCGAAAATGAAGCGCTCACCGACTATGTGTCGGCCTTTTGACGAACTATCTACCGTCACATAACATATAGCTGCTACGTGATAGGTCAAAAGAAACAAGATGGCGTCTGAATGTGACATCTCTTATGGCTCCTTAAATCTAGACAAAAACAAACAGCGAACAAAAATAAGAGCCGGAACATTGCATATAGAAGCTTAATGGCACCAGCTTGAAAGAGCTATATCGTGTTGGTATCAATTCTAACAATATTAGTTACATACACAAACCGGTGTCACGACCTATCGTTCCCAGATAATTCGTTCAACGACTCATCGGTAACGACGTGGGGTGCACTTAATGTCCAGAGCATTGGACATTTCGTGCACGGGACATCTGGTGCACTGGATCTCTCGCTAACTTAACCTTACCTAAGATGGTATGGGAATGTGATGCGGAGACATGAAAACCACTTAGTGAAGAAAGCCCTCAACATACCCACGCTGAGGAGAAGATCTGGAAGACCACAGGCAACCTTGCATGCAACTGTAGTTTCAAAACTCTGGGTGTTCCGGAACCAAGGTCGCGGTCCCGAAATTACAGCATCAGCTTAATGTTGATGCCGGAATACCAAGTATCCGCCACTGAGGATAAATCCAAAGACCGAAGATGAGTTGATACTAATTTATTTAATACGAGACCCCTTTTTATACCCTAGTTTATAACATGAGCAAGCAGTTATAAAAGTAATATTAATACATTGAATGTCATACACTGCACATTCCTCGATGCCATTTTTAGACCTTGATTCCTTCAATTCACATAGAGTGGCAGATTATTGGGGTGGGCCATGCTCCGTATCGATGCGTAAGCATTGCTTATTAATATTATGATTACATAGAATTTCGTACACGGCAAATTACTCGATGCTTTTGTTTTTTGTTGTAGACCTTAATCCCCTCAGTTTGCATAGAGTGGCAAAATGCCCTGTGTCGTACCTGACTTAATGAATCTAAGATAAAGAGTATGATGGTTCACTCAAACCTCTTTTTGTGCGACTTTTTTGTATGCGATTTTGAAGTTATGCGTTTTTTTTTAATGCAATATATATTTTTTAATATATTTTTGAGATCATATGAGAGTATGTACGCATGATCTCAAAAATATACAGTCGAACCCCTTATTAAACTACTCCGAATAAAACGATGGATTGAAATATTCGCCGCCTATACCCCAACTTGCGCCGAGTGTTACAAGGCCGACTATTCATTTGACACGGGTTCGGCTGCACATACACTGCCGGGCGGCCGGGTGTGCGGTGCATACAGTCAAACGTTGGCTAGCTAGGTGTATAAGAGCAATTAAAAATAATGAAATTGCAATAAGAAAATCTATTATTGATGGGACCAATATAATTTCCAAATTATCACCATACACAAGAGATACGTCATTAGAAAACACTGCACAAGCACTCAAAATCTTATATTGAAGATTTATTAATAAATAAAAAAAAAATCCCAATAAGTAGTTAATTACTTCAAGAAAAAGCACGTAAATTTTATGAAGAAATTGAAAAATTGGAGCCATCTACTGATTCATGTTCCGGGGGAAATATTTTTTTTTTGTACGTTTTTGGGTATATTTTAAATAGCAGTTTCAAAGTTATGCGGTTTTTAAAATCCATGGAACGCATCTTCCCTTTTTCTATGTAAATCATAGCTTTTTTTGTTTGATTTACCACGGAACGGATCTATCGCACAAAAAAAGGTTTAGGTGTAAATGGTGAGGCTAACGAAGAACAGAATGAAAAAATAAATATGATTAAGAATCGAACTATTTGTTGACTGTTCTAAACAATGTCGAGAATAATGCGCTAGTTAAAAAATAACAAACAGAATTTAAAAAAACACACAAAAAATGAAACTGTATGTTGATTTAAAGTCTCAAAAACGTGGACTGAAAACTGAGTAATTTATCACATTTTCAGGATAATTTTTCAGGCGCTGAAAAAACTTTTCGATTGACACAAATCCGTCGGTATTTATTCGCCGATCGCCGAGTTAAGTTATTCCAAATTGAAATGATTAATTCTACTCATAAATTATTCTCGAGATCGAGCGATAAAATTCATTCTCTTCACTCTCTGCCGGCTATTCGAGTTTCTTTTTCGAGCCGAAAATCAATTTCGATTTCGCGATTTCTAAATTCGCTCGTTCGTTACAGCCACTTGAAAAAAACGAAACCTTTTTCAAGGACTCTTGAAAAAAAATTCTTGATTGTTTTTCCTGTAAAAGCCCAACATATTTGCATGCAGGAATAGTAATCATTTGCGTCGAGCCGCTACTTAGAATTTAATGGTCTGATCCTTGCGAGCGTCAGGCTAATCAAACAAATCATAAAAACCACTTATTCACATATCCCTTTCGCATCGGTTGTCGATATATGCCGTCTAAGATTCTCATACAGTTGACATCGGCAGTCGCGGTATATCGTTTTGCTACTTTCAGTATTCATTCTGACATCTACGGTAAGAACTTGAAACTGCAGTCATTCCCTTTATCAACCTACATATAAATCGGTTTTTTTTTACAGGAGATCGGATGATAAGCTCGACGTTCTCGAAACCTTAATAGAAGTCAATTGGAAGTCTTTAACCCTTTCGCATTGGTTGCCGTAACATGTCGTCTAAGATTCCCCATACCGTTGACATCGTATTTGTATACCTTGGAAGTACGATCACCTGGGATGGCAGAACAAAAAGAGAAGTCAACAGTCGAATACATCAAGCAAGGCTAGCTTTCAATAAAAAAAGCAAAAGATTCTTGAGTCAAAGAATATTACTTTAGGGCTCCGCAAGCAACTTGCCAAAACAGTAGTTTGGAGAATATTTATGTACGGCTGTGAGACATGGTGCTTATCTGAAAGTGATAAAAAAAGACTAGAGGCCTTTGAGATGTGGTCGTACAGAAGAATTCTTGGAATTTCCTGGAGAGACCACGTCGCGAACAATAAGGATAATCAAGGAAGATAGGCACCTAATAAGAACCATCTCAGAGAGGCGAGCCCGATGGATTGGTCACATCATGCGCCACGATGGTCTTCTTCACGATATTGTGGAGGGTATGGTTGATGGTAGAAACTGTAGAGGGCGCCCTAGACGGGAATATTTGCAGCAAGTATTCGAGGACATGAATTGTAGCGCTTATGGTGAGCTGAAAAGGGTTGCGGAGGACCGAGAGGAATGGAGATCGAGATGCAAGATTCTGTTGCTGCAAACCAATCCACCGGATTGATACTACGAAGAAGAAGTTGACATCGAGCCTTGATATATCGTTTTGCTACTTTCAGTACTCATTGTGACATATACGGTAGGAAATTGGAAGTGCAGTCATTCCCTTTATCAACCTACATGTATTATTTACAGGAATTTGTAAAGTATGTAAATAAATATCGTTAGGCTTCATCACAGGAGCGATTTTTCGGTAAACCACATGTGTCAATGCCACCAGATGTATGGAGCTACATAATGAACGTTTGTTGAATATAATAGTTTTTTATGCATCATTTGCTAGCTAAAGGATAGAACAAGCAATGTTATATATGAAAATAGATCAGATATGTACATTTATGCTTAAAATACTAGTTTTAAGTAAAAAAATGGTTTGAAAATTTCACGCCGTATTGACAGAATATATATTTTTATTCCACCGAGCCGTAACGAAAGGGTTAATAAGGGCGAGTTGAGCCGCCCTTCAGGATCAAATGTTCTAGGCTATATCGGAGAATAAATGATAAGACTCAGGGTAAGAGATTTGAGGGCTGAGGCTTCCCTACTTTAATCTTTCTAAAGGAAAATAGCTATTATAGGTTGGTTACCTTTAGAAATGTATCTGCATACACGTCTTAAGTTATTTACCTTAAGCCAAGGAATGACTCTGCATACGGGTATAAAAATCTTAAAATATATATATGAGAGCTGTTTTATCTAATGCTTCTATTGACATCAGCATGATATGGCCCTTGCTGACCGGTACGCAAAAACCTCGATATACAATCTTTCGTCTCTTATTTCTGTTCGCTTGTCAGGCATAAATGTGTCCGCCATATTGGCATTTTGGACAAGTCCAGTCATAGTTTTATAGACCGCCGCTTGTGGCGCGGGCGAGAGCCCATCCCGAGCGCGGAGCCAGTCGTGTACCGTCCGTTGACAAGATCATATTGTTTTTTGGCCCGGCCGAATCCTGTGACTAGGTCCGCGTCAAGAATTTGTATAGTTTATCGTAAATATATGTCAATGTGCTTCAGAAAAAGTCTGTGTATTATTAACCTGCTCCTCATCATGCTGTAATGCGGCTGAATAACACCTTTTGAGAAAGAGGAGGAAGTTACTTTATATTTAGTAATGTCAAGGGAATTTATATTTCCCGCGCGTAGAAAAAATATAATTTGCAATTTGAAAATAGCGAATATTTTTACGTGGAAATGTGAATCTTTGTCATGAAAGAAACACCGTTTCCATGAAATAGTTTCAGTTTGTTTCCGGTTCAAATTGAAAACGTCTGGCTGAAAGTGTATTACAGTTTTCAGCGTTTCAGAAACTGAAAAGACTTTCATGCGACAGTAGGTCGAGAACTTCGCCACGTTCAATTTATTACGTTTTACAATTTTATTTGAAAACAACAAATGCATAGGTTCATTTCAAACAATGTACTGATATCAGCTTGATATAGCACTTTCAGGCTGATGCCGTAAAGCCTCGAAAAACGGTCTTTTTCTCTTATTTATGTTCGCTCGCTTGACAAAAATAGGCATATCGATACCATAGTGACATTCACAGAAAGTCTCCGTATACATTGACGATGCGTGAATGCCAGACCGTAGTCTAATGAACTGATGAAGCAACGCTTCACTTAAAAATATCTTCACCACTGTCAATCGTTATTTTCTGAACCAATGGTTTTTTTTGTGTTTCATCGCCAGCCTGTATCCGTTTACTGTTGAACGCAGGCCTCCCGCATGAGTCTCCATCTTTCTCGATCCTCTGTCCTCCGCATCCAGGCAACTCCCGCTATTCTTCTGATGTTGTTAGTCCATTTTGATCGGTCAACACTCTGTTCGCCAGTTCTTGGACGTCACTCACTTTTCTTCCCCAGCGACCGTTGTCTCTTCGATAGATAAGTCCTGTCTATTGCCACTTGAGTGTGCCTATTTTTTTGGTAGCCTCGTATAATATCTTCGTTTCGGATTTTATCTTTTAGAGACACTCCTCTCATGGATATCTCCATGACACGTTGGGTGACCTTTATTTTACGTGTAATACCTGGTGTTAGATTCCACGTCTCTGCGCCATAATTTGTGATATCAGCTTGATATAGCACTTTTAGGCTGATGCCGAAAAACGATATTTTGTCTCTTATTTATGTTCGCTCGCCTGACATGCATATCTAATAATGTTAGTTTTAATTATATAACAATACACGGTGTTTGCATACGCCATTTTACTTGTTAAGCCAAGTTGCTGCATTTCATGTTGGTGCAACTGTCATCTTTAATTTTCTGTTTTGCCGCGCCTGTCTTGGGGTGCTAGACGTCACAGTGTTGGGAGTTGTCAATTGACACCCGGCTGGCGACATGCCGTGCTGGTCGGGCGTAGAAATCAAGTATTTATTTAAAATAAACGCAAATTGTGCTTCGAAAACAAGTTATTTGTATTGTCAATCTGCTCCTGCATCCTGTTACCCAGTAATTCAATATCAAACTTAGAGAGGAGGATATCAGTACTTTCTCTTTAATTTTTCAATTTCTGAGCATCGTGATTACAATGACATGACATCCCCCGACTTATTAATAAAAGTGACTCCAGATCACGGGATTGTTATTGGGATGCGTGGTCGATGGATGAGGAGTAGGTCACCAAAACAAAGAACACGTCGAGAAGCACATTTAATATTTATCTTACATTAAACAAAAAAGTTAAGATTTGGTCCTCGCGATGACCATGTGAGATGAGAAATTGTGGTATTCGGTCAACATTCTTGGCACCCACCTCGCGCAAAACTTAGATGCTCCGTCAAAATTTTATCAATAGAGGCTTAGCTGACATCAGGGATCATTTAGGAGAGCTTACAAACCGCCACTCTTTGATCTGAGAGCATCGCTGCCTCAACTTTTGCGATTGTTTCGTCAGAAACAGATGGCCGTCCGGAACGTTCCTCATCATGGACGTCAGTACGCCCATTCTTGAACTCTCTGCATCATTTTCGCACATGTTGTACGCTCGTACTCTTGTCTCCATAGATTTCGCATAAATGGGATTTCTACCGGCGCAATGTTTTTTGCAGACAGGAAAACGGAAACATATTGAAACATTGCATTATCTATGCTTCAGAATATTGTATTATTTTGTGCCAATAATTATGAAAATGGCATTTTTTTTCGTTTCGAGATATTTAAAGGTTTTAATTTTGACGCTAGAATCGCTCCCAGAGAAGCCGCATCACTTCTTTTTTTTTATGTAAGCATATACAGGAGAATACCGACAGATGGTGATAGTAATTCTGAGGTCCCATCTGTGGAATTCTATGACGCTTACCATGGTGTATATGGCTAAATGCTGCATGTGGGGTGTTGATTCGCCAACGTCATAGACTACAGCCTGAGATTCACGCATCATCCTTTATTATTACAGGAATTTACTATGAATGGGTGGTCTTCACGGGACGACTTTCGTCTACCACCAATTTTAATTAATAGGCTTTGACTGACATTTTACGGGTGATGGATCAAATTCACACATTCATTACTTTGGAGCTCAGAAATTGATTAAAAATCCTTTTTTTTTTAATCTCCGTCGGGAATCGAACCCACGACATTTGGCTTGCAAAGCAAACGCTTTGACCATTGAGCTATGACCGCCGGCAAACTGTCGCATCTATCAATGTATGCGTGATCAGGACCTATACAAGTGGACGACCATATGAACCAGGTCCTTCTTCTCTTTGCCGCAACCGTTTTCGCAATTCTGTTCAGCACCTAGCCGCCCGCCGGGTGCATCCACTGTGTTACGCTGCCCGATCTCCGTCTGACCAAACTCCAACTACCTACGAATAACTTTTGAATGATTATAAAATAAATTCTAGAAACTTCCAAGGAACGAAATTAAAACCATTCATTAACTAAACTATGCAGCTCAATCTGATTTGTATACATAAATCAATTGTAGAACACTAATATCATTTATAATAAAACGATTTTCTTTAGTATGGATTCTTTTCATGTTAGTGGTATTGCTTCGCTTTGGCCTTCAGATTAATGAAAGGTAGCAAACGATCTCAAAGGAGCCATCCGTGAAGATTAGAAGGCAAGCCCACTCACAATAATTGGAAACTCGCGATTAATCGACAAAGACAGGTGCGGAGCAGGTATTTTCATTAGGGGTGGTCTCACAGTCCGCCCCCGTGTCGTATCTAAGCTAAACATCAGGGTTAAGCAATCCCTATAACTTATATCCGAATAATAACTATGACGTCCCCCGTTTAATAAAAGGTAACTCCAGATCGCCGTGATCGCTTGGTGGATGGATGAGCAGCAGGTCGCCAAAGCACAGAACTCGTCGAAACGCACGTAAAATAATACTGACTAAATTCGGTCCTCTGCCCGGGATAGAACATTCTGTTTATTTCACGACACCTGGGCAGAAACTAAGACGGTAGGTGGCATTGACAGTCGCTGCACCGATATTAACATAGCGGCCATCTATGAAACTAGCCGCCCCACATGACCTGAAGCGACTGTTAAAACATAGCAAACAAAATGGCGCATGCACGCCACGTCTTATAAGTACTTAAATCTGAAACATGGATTAACATTTTTATATGTACGTGTCAGACGAGCGAACAAAATAAGAAACGAAAGATCGCATACCGAGGTTTTTCTGTACTAGCCTGAAAGGGCTTTATCGATTTGATATCAATTTAAGTCAATTTAAAAGCGGCGTAAGGCACTTTAATTCAAAGAATGAATATAATCAAACATGCAATCAACGCTCCTATAAAGTTTTCATACAATCGGATGATTAACCCGATGCTCTCGAGGCTTGGACCAAAAAACGCTTTCTCTATAGAAAGGTTGACTAGATATTTTTCATTCTTCTTCTTCATTTTATTCCACTTTTTCTTCTTCGTCTTCTTTTTCTACTTTATCTAGCGCTGCGTTCTGTACTTATTATTTGTGAACTATTCTTTCGAAACGATATAAAGCTATCATGATATCTTTTATTTGATTTTCTTGAACGCTACCTTCTTGATCTTTCCCATTTTATAATTTTTGACGTCGAAATACTTTTTACATTTAGAATTTTTTAGTTTGTGTTGGATGGTCAGTCCTACAAATAAGTCGGTGCGATGGGACAAATGTATTCAGGATTGAAGGTTATTTTCAGTACCATTCGTCCCGATAGTTAAAATGACCCTGTGAAAGCTTTTCAGTAATAAAATTATTTAATATTTAAAATTTTTAAAAAAAAAGTGACAAGTCGCGGGTTCGTCACGCGGCCGCGTGGAGGAAAGATGCAGGAGCATGTCACGAATAACTTCTTCTTGGAGCACAATCCGTATTTATTTTTAATAAAGACGTTTTTCCTCGTCCGACAGGTACATGACGTTTCGCCGGCCGGACGAGAGTTAACTGACAACTGCCGGAACACTGTGAAATCTTAGTATTCGGGGTTGCATTATTTTTTAAGAAAAAGCACGTCTACAGACTATATTTTGACTTGTCTAAAATGCCAATATGGCGACACATACATGTCCGACAAGCTAAAAAAAAACGAAAGATTGTATATCGAGGTTTTCGGCACCAGTCAGCAAGGGCTATATCATGCTGATGTCAACTTTGAATGCCACAGGAGGGCATAAGCTACAGCTGATTTATTAACTTTATTTATAATTTACTTTGTTAAGCTGCGGGAGGCAGAACTGACAAATATTGAGGCGAAGATCGTGGCGGCTGAAAGAGCTTTGTGGCAGCATTTCGTGACGACCATACGCTCCATTTAGAGAAGCAATCGTGATAACGAATGCATATTGACGCTGTACGGTGTTGGTTACTTCTGCCTCAGGTAAACTGTTCCCACGAATTTGTTTCTGAATGACTTTAGGCAGCTACGACCGTCCTGTCGCCATTGAATTTCAAATTAAGCGTCCTAGAAGAGCGCTGCAGACCCCAAGCCGCAATGAACGAAGTGCTCAGCTCATCATCCTTTATCCGTGTTCGAATCCGACCACGCGGAAGCGTTCGGCACAATTAATACAGGACTTCAATTCTGTCTGCAAAATTGGAATTCCTGAAATTTCAGTTTTGTCTAAGTTTGGTCGCTGTATAGTGTTTAAGGCATTTGGTATTTTCTAAGCAAAAAAAATAAAAATATTATTTTGGTAGTAAATCAAGTTTGTCTACAATCTTTTTATTTATGTTTGAAATAGTAAAGCGTTTAGAAATATTGGTAAATATATTTAACGTTGATTTTTCAAGTTTATTTTTTATGTTTATTAATTGAAAATACTTGGTGAAATTGCATAATCATGATTACAGCTTCTTTCCTTTTTTCCATATCCGTTTCATATGTGGAACAGTCTCACCACAAATCGCCGTCACTTAGTTCTGTCAGCTGCCACTGTCTATTTCTCGTTATAAGACATACTTGCACCTGATTTCCACTTCGGGAACATACGAGTGTTATCCGTAAAATAAGGTTCCCATGGCGCTACAGTTCTGAAAAGCGCTGTTATGGTGAATCCCGCGATTTTTTAGTATACCTTGGTTCCTCCACTACAAAGCCCTTCCCTAGCGAGCTGCCTGCGGAGCTTAGTCTTGGCTTGGCAGCCGTACGAGATGGATCATCCTCTCACTTCGTCCGCCAGGTGTGAGCTGCGCTCGGTGATCACTCAATATTTTATTCGTTCATTGCAGTCTCTTCAATCAACCAACTCGACATTATGAAAAACGCATACGTATTTCGTAAATAATATTGTTCAATTTAACTGAACGTCTAGGACCCGCCTTGCGACAATGGCTTCCTTATTAATTGTTTCCTCCGCTATCAGCGCTTAGGACGTTTCATTTTAAAGCACAAAGACGAAATGATACACTTGACAGCCTTTACGGAAGACAGCCGAGAAGCAAAACACAACAAATATAAAATCAAATATTTAAAAATATGCAGACTTTTTTTGTAAGCACATACAGGAGAATACCAACAGATGGGGATAGTAAATCTCGAGTCTAATATGTGTAATTCTATGACGCTTACCATGCTGCATATGGATAAGCGCTGCATGTGGAGTGTTGATCCGCCAACGTCATAGACTACAGCCCGAGATTCACGCATCATCCCCACCATTAATTATTACAAGAATTTACTATGAATGGGTGATATTCACGGGACGACTTTCGTCTATCACCAATTTCGATTAATAGGCTTTGACTGGCATTTTACGGGTGAGGGATCAAATTCACACCAACCGGGTGTATTTTAGAGCTTATAAATCGATTAAAAATCTTTTTTTTAACCTCTGTCGGGGATCGAACCCACGACTTGCAAAGCTAAAATTATTATATGTTTTTACTAAATAAAAGCGTTTTTTAAAAGTAATCTCGACTCACAGAACTTTATTTCAGGAAATCTTTCATCGCTGAAAGATCTTACTTAGTTTTCAGTTTCAGCAGACGACGCAGTGTAATTATTTTGAACGTTGTATGTTGTTGCATTCATCTCATGAAAAAGTGATCTCATTTTGTTCATTTCTCACAGCTTCCTTTGCCCAGCGCCAAGGTGCATCTCGGCATAATCATTTTTCATGTAAAACTAAAATAGAATGTAATACATTGGTATACACGTTTAACTCCATTATTTCATACCCGTATCAACATTAATTTATGATGCACAGTTTCTCAGCTCTAATGTATCAATTATCATTAGCGAATATTATAACATGCTAAGCTAGCATTTAGAAAACTAAAGTACATTTTCAAAATGAAAATTCCGCTGAAATCTCCTTAATCTAAGGCGTTTAACCGACGCATCCATGCAGTATCAACTTATGGCGCAGATACGTGGAATCTAACAGCAGGTATTACGAAGAAATTTTAAAGTCTTCTTCTTTTTCTTCGTGTCAGCGACGTCAAATTATTTCTGCCCATTATCTGACAACATCGATAGCCCGTGTGTTGCCTAGCATTAGGTCTTGAGGTGTGCACCTTGTAAGGCACATGAAGCAGGATCTTAGGTGTGACGCGGTCTGCATGTCTCCGCTCGAAGTTGTCCTTTTTCTTCCAACTCTGGATCCTAATCTGTTCAGGGATTTCCAGGTCCGCCAGTCAAGGTTCTCGGCAGTTGGGAGGCCTTCTTTTGGAGTAATGAAATCCTCTGATGCGACTTGTTGCCAGAGCTGGAGTCTCTCATTTTTAGGGCCGGAAGTGAGAGGTTTCGTGGATCTCAGAAAGCTGCTTCGCGACTTCAGTCTGGGCGTTGGGGGTATCTGATTATCCAAGCAGTGGGACGGTTGGTTGATTGCCTTGCGCATTTCTTCGGCGCATATGACTTTGCGTCTCTTATGTTTGGTGGTTTTTTTTATTTTTTAAGTGATGCGTTGCTTCATCAATTCATTAGACTACAGCCTGGCATAAACGCATAGTCAATTTATGAGGAGACTTTCTGTGAATGTAACTATGGTTTTAATATGCCTATTTTCTTCTACCACAATTTATGGTTAATAAGTTTTTGAAGCCATATCTGTATTCGTAGTTAGTAATATTGTGATTTTTTTGCTTCCTCAGGCCTTGAACTCGTGACCTCTTGCATCGTAAGCGAAGACTTTACCTCTAATCCATGCTCCACTGTAAAAGCAGCTCATTTGAAAATCTGAATTTTCTTTGTTGGGAAACTTTACTTAAAATACGCTAGCGCCTTCGCTGAAAAGGTTTCATTGAAATTATTCACTGAAAGTGCTTCAATGTAGCTTACAGCAAAATGTTATTTACTGTTTATTTTACTATTCGTATATAAACATACAAAATAATATGAAATTTAATGATATTTAAGTCCATATAATAATGTCACTTTGAGACAATATCAAGAAGGTAACATGGTTCATCAGTAACACAGGTAAATGACTGGTTGTAAAGTCCGCGTAGGACTTACAAGAAGTTGTTTCTCATCCATTCAGTCTACAGTTCGGTTCGAGACCCGAGTGGTACTTACTAAATAAATAGACTGTCGGAAAGTAATAATATAAAAAGCTTGTGAATAAATGTTGACGGATTGAATAATAAAAAATAATAATATATACACTCTGAATATATACTATAGAGATACCTATCGTTATACGACGGTAACAATGGTATAAATACATCATCTTTCACGTATCTATTCAGGCAGATAAATAGTCCACTGGACTGCGTGGTGTGTAGAACGTAGCAAAGGTTGCAAGGCTCGTGGTTGGAATCCCACGTCTGCCGATAATTTTTCTGAATGAATTGATGCGTATAAAATTTGATTTATAATTGTATGTGTGTATTTAATTACTAATAATATTGAAATATAGTCAACGATCTTTAAAAGAAGATTAGAGTATTGAAAAAATATTCTAATACAAATTTAAATCCATGTAAAGGAATATGAACTTTTATTTCTTCTGACATAACAAACGCTTTTTGAACATATAGTCACCACAAATTGCCACCATAATGCATGCCACATCTCAAATCATTATTAAATGCAAAGTCCACTTAAAGGTAAAAAATACAATTAAATCATACCAAAGTTCAAAGAAAATAACTTGTTTGTTGGGCTCAAAATTTTGATCCTAACTTTTTGTGGCCGTATCTCCACATTCAGTTTTTGTTTTTGTAAGCACTGATATCCTCCTCTTCCATTTAGGACATCGATTAACTGGATGAAGGATGCAGGATCAGGTTCACATTATAAACAACTTGTTTATGTTTCACATAAACGTTTATTCGTCAATAACGTCGCCCATTAAAGGGCCGCCAGTAGAGGCGGTCCTATCACGATGACGGGCGAGTTGCGACTACTTGCCCGCTCTCACATTTCGGCGGTTCCACCCGCCAAGAGGACAGTTGTACCAACTGTCAATGTACCAACTGTCATAACAATTATTTTGGCGTATGCAAACACCGCTTAACATTCGATGTAGATGTCACGCAAGCGAACCAAAATAATAGACAAAAGATCGCTTGTTGAGGCTTTGCGGCATCGGCCTTAAGGAGCTATATCAAGCTGATATCAACACGTAAAATAAAATACCGACAAAAGGTGATGAATTTATCATTAATGAATTATGTGATGATTGCCATGTTTAATTATGACTAAGCGTTGCGAGAATAAGTCGGAGAAAGGCATGCTTTCCCGCTTTCACGTGCGTTTTCCTGCAAATTTTCTCGAAAGTGGTTGGGATTGAAGGTTCTTTTCAGAACTCCTAGCATATGTGAAAATTAATCCCTGTGAAGTTATTTAATATTATCAAATATTTTTTGTTAAAATTTGCATTTTTTTATATTTTCAAAAAAACATTTTAAAACCAATTTATGTAATTTCGTCTATACGGCGCCATTCTTCCATTCTTCTTGAAGGCTGAGAGAATTTCAGCATCACATCAACAGCCAATGCAGCCGTATAATGTTGTCGAGAGCAGATGCCTGCATAGAATACTAAGAGTACGATGATTTGACTTTGTGAGGGATGACGAGGTTAGAGAACAAACAAGGCAGCCTTCCGTACTACAGTCGGTCGAAGGTTGTCCTGGTTAGGACATGAACTAAGAATACCACAAGAGAGCATAAGCTACAGCAGCCTTTGTTTTCAAGGCTAGAAAAGCCATCGAGAACTATGCATAGAATAAACTTGGCGGAGATGCGGAAGGCAGAGCTGACATGGGATGAGGCGATTAGAGACTTTGGTGGCTGAAAGAGCTTTGACAGTCTTAGCTCTAATTAGTTAAGCAGACATGCTGATGATGATGATGATGATATTTCGTCCGACATCAGAAAAGAAGTAGAATTTTCTACACAAATCTAAAACAATATCCATAATTATTAGAACCAAAGTCGCGGTCCCGAAATGACGACGTCAGCTAAAATGGTGATGCCGGAATACCAAGGTTCCGGCTCTGAGGATAAATCCACAAAACCCGGAATTGAATTGAAACTATTTTTTTGATTATACACCCTTTTTTATATCTTGGTATACAACATGAATAAGCATTTATAAAATTAATATTAATACATTGAATTTCATACAACGCAAATTCCTCGATACCGTTTTGGAACCTGATCCATTCAATTTACATAGAGTGGCAAAATATTGTGATTTGGTCAATTCCCTGTGTTGTACCCGACTGTATGAATCGACAGATTCCGTCTAAGATAGAGAGTTTGCTTATAATATTTACTTTAAAGACTTTTAAATGTTTAATACAAAATAATTATGTTAAAGGTAACGTTTTGAACAATTAGTTTAACCTAGTGCTTTATTTATGTTTAATAATTATTCAAGACTGCGCTATACTCGTATATTCTCGAGCGAATTGTTTATACAAATCTTCTAAATTAGCCTAAATGAATTACTCAGATTGATTAGATGAAGTGCCAGACGTTCTCAGTGAGTGATCACACCTTAGTGTCGAGCAGTTAATTAGCTGCTTAATAAACAAACAAACAAACACACAGGTACAGACTGTCTCTGATGAAAACCGCGCGATTCTAATCCTAACGTGTTGTCACCTCACTCGGAATACATATCTCGGTTCCGTAAAACGACTTACATTTAGGAGATTTTACGGTGACCATGCTTATGTAGATATATAATATATATAATCATGTCGGAAACAACAGGGTCAGATCCTGTCTGCCCAAAATTTCCACCAATTTTGATTAATAGGCTATGACTTAAAAATAGTTTTTTTTAATCTCCGCCGGGGATCGAACCCATAACTTTTGTTTTGGCAAGCAAACGTTTTAACTACTAAACTATATCCGCCGGTCATACACTCACACACACACTCCCATTCATTTCTTGGGAGTCTCAAATTTCTCAAAACACAGCGAATAGGCACACTACATATCTATACATAATCGTGTCGGAAACAACAGTCAGATCCTGTCTGCCCAGAAGTGGGCGACGTCGATGGCGTAACTCCCGGCCATCATCAGGTCTTCCTGGGTGCAGCTACTCGGGCACTGTGCACACTCCAGAAGGTGTGACAAGATCTGCTTCACGCCACAGTCACATTCAGTTGGACCTCTGTAAAACTGCCAGACTTTCTGTGTCTTCGTCTTGCATACTCCGGTCCGAAATCTGTTAAGGGACCTATTTATATTCCACCCCTGGTCGTGTCCAGGGGCTAGGTTCTCTTTCGGGGCAATCCAAGTATTCCCCTCAGTCGCGCTTCTCCACATGTTCAGCCACAGGGTGGCCTCAGGTATCACCAGTTCCGTTGTCGACTGTAGGAAACTTCTTTTTGATTTGAGCCGTGTGGTTATCTTTTTTTTTTGTTGATATCAAGAAGTAATTGGACTAAAGGAACGATTTTTAACTTTTTTAAATATATTATTATGTAATTGCACTCGGGAGAGTAAGACTGGTCAAGACCAGTGCACTCTGCGACGTTCAGCTAGGGTGGCTGAACAGCGCATGCGAGAAACGTGTGTTGTGTTTGTGTGTGGGTTTGAGAAGATTGCAAGTGTATATTTGTCTGTTTCTTGAAGAGATTCATATTGTAAGAAGGAGGCAACACATAAACTAGAAGAGCATTCCAAAGTCAGTTCTTGGTCGACACACATTAACCGTGTATGGATGTTCGGCAAGTGTAAGACGAGTTTGTCGGTTGTGCGTGGGTGCAGGAGGAGTTGAGTCTTTATGTTCAGAAGAGCAGCGACCGTGGTAATAACGGTAGAAAAGACTAATCTGAACCAATCTTATCTCTGTGTTCCATTGATTGCAGGTTATATGTAAGAGTCTCATCATTAATCAAACCAAATTGATCTTTAAACCGAGTCAATTAAATTTAGTAGGAAACTGAAATATTTGACAACGTTGTGACCCTACTTGAAGCAAGGCACTCTTGCAAGTAAGACGCCTTTAAGTACCTCAGAATGTTTAATGCCAGTTAATTTAGAAGGAACATAATATTATGAATTGCGTCTCTTTAAAGTATTATCTTTACAGGATGATACAATTCTATGTAAAGTATAAATACATATATGTTTTCAGCCGACAGGTAAAGCTCAGTGATTCAGGTATTTGCTTTCTAAACCGAAGGTAGTGGGTTTGATCTCAAACGGAGATTAAAATTAAAAAAAAAAAACAAAGAATTCTGAGCTCTATTAATGCAGTGGTGAATTTGATCCCCCATCCGTAAAATGCCTGTCATAGCCTATTAATGAAAATTGGTGGTAGACGAGAGTTGTCCCGTGAAGACCACCCAATCAAAATAAATTCCTGTAATAATAAGGATGATGCGTGAATCTCGGGCTGTAGTCTAAGACGTTTGCAGATTAACACTTAACATGCAGAGCTTAGCCAAATGCACCATGGTTAGCGTCATAGAATTCCACAGATGAGACCTCAGAATTACTATCACCATCTGTCGGTATTCTCCTGTATGTGTTTTAATTTTGTTTTTTAATATTCGTTGAAGATCGAACCCACGACCTTTGGCTTGCAAAGCAAACGCTTTGACCATTGAGCTATACCCACCGGCAAAATGTAACATGGTTACCATTACAGAGAGCTGAGATTTCTATATTACCATCACCATCGCTGTGACTTACGACGTCAATTCATGAAGACTAAATGCTGCGGTCAGCTGTGGAAATGAAATAATACAATCATATATACATACAGGTATATTTGCAGACAGGTGTGCAACTTTACATGTATGTTTGTGTCAAGGGAGGAGTGGGAGTAGAAGGGCAGCAGGGTGGGAGAAGGTTCCCGGGGGAAATAACCACTTCTTGTAATACGCCTGAATTATTCATGCTCCATGATTTGTCGGGACCCCCAAACTGTGATGCTTGCAACTGCGCGCGGCGCTCAACGCGTGACGAAACCGAATTTATTTTATGTATATATATATATTTATTCTTCGGATAGGTAGGTTCGATAGATAGGTATGATAGGTAGAATTTTTATATTACATCGGTCTGATAGGTAGCTATGATAGGTAGTGACATCAGCGTGATATAGACCTTGCTGACTGGTACCGAAAACCTCGATATACAATCTTTCGTCTCTTATTTCTGTTCGCTTGTCGTACATGCATGTGTCGCCATGTTGGCATTTTGGACAAGTCTGTGTGACGTTAGTTATATACATGGCTGCTGTCATTGGTGCGCCATTAGTTCTGTAGATCGCCACTTGCGGCGATTATGAGCGCGCTTAGTCGTGAGTTAAGTCCCGTTTAAACGAGGCGAAAGTAACATGTTACGGTCGAGCGGGTAAACCAATTTTTATCGAAAATATATGTCAATGTGCTTCGGAACAAGTATCTGTGTTGTTAATCTGCTCCTCACGTTGCCACCACGCGATTCAATAACAATCCTGAAGACGGGGTCGTTGTTTTTGAAGACGGGGATGTCAGTAGGTATGATAGGTAGGTATGATAAGAAGACATGATAGGTAGCTATGATAGGTAGTATATTCTTCTTCTTTATCGTGTTAGTGACGTCAAAGTGTTTCCGTTCAATATCTAACAAAATGGATGTCCTGTGTGCTGCCCAGCATTAGGTCTTGATGTGCAGCTAGTCGAACACATGGGGCAAGATCTCAGGTGTGAGGCGGTCTGCAGATTTCCACATTCACACAGCAGCGACTCTCTCTGGCGAAGCACTCCCCCTCACTCAAAGTGGTCCTTTATTCTGCCGACTCCGGTTCTTATTCTGTTTAGGGATTCTGAGATCCACATGTCAAGGTTCTTGCCAGTTGGGAGGCTTTCTTCTGGACTAATTATATCTTCTGGTGCGACTTGCTGCCATGTATACTGTTACCAAGGGCTAAAGTAGCGACTAAAATTACTTGACTTTCGGATTATATTTATTCGGATCGTCACAGGAGAGTATAAATTAAAAGATATTAGATTAACTTAATTAATTAAACCCTTAGATTTTGCATCGCTTATAAAACCATTGATTACAGAATATATTTGGCTAATACCATGTATAACCTAACCTAACCTAACTGAATATAACCTTATCATCATCAGCCTGTGTCCGTCCGCTGTTGAACGTAGACCTCCCGCATGAGTCTCTATCCTCTTCGATCCTCAGCCTTCCGCTTCCATCTAATCTTACCTAACCTAACCTAACCTAATCTAAGCTTGTATATATTTATACCAAAGGATAAACTACTACTATTCTTGTTTATTTAAAATAACACAAAAATACAATAATTCAACTTAAAACTATGGCATGCGTTGATTCGATGCCGTGAGACTGCGTCACGGCCAAGAAGAACAGTCCTAAAGCGGGACCGACTCAACCTTGACCAGTCTTCAAGCGCGGTAGGCGTCATATTGCCGTGCTTCGTAGAAAATTTTAATTTCTAATAGCGCCACTGGGAAACACGGCTCTCTCGTCGACCAATATATGTTATAACATCCCCCTCTCTCAAAAAAGGGGTGTTATTCCGTCGCGTGAGGGCAGGATGAGGAGCAGGTCAGCAAGCAAATACTTTCTTTTAGTAGCACATTGATTATATTTACGTTAAAACTTTACAAGGTTCCGGCCAAGCGGAAACATACCGCTGGCCGTAATGCGACCTTGTCTCGCTAAAGGGTGGGGACCGACTTCCGATTTCCACGATGGTATCGCCTTTCAACCGCGCCGCGAGCGGTGGTGTTTATAACTAGCACCCGTTAGTGGACCTGTCCAAAATGACAACATGGCACACATAAATACACGACAAGCGACCAGGAATAAGAGACGAAAGATTGTATATCGAGGTTTTCGGTAACAGTCAGCAAGGACTACATCATGCTGATGTCAGTTAGTGACACTACTGGTAAGCTTTTGGTTACTATACCGATCGACTTATAACACTATAAAATGATTTATTATTCATTGTGATATCTTATCGTGCAAGTAAGCTACCACAATAAAAATAAACAATTTATTTAGTTTTAAAAACATATTTAAATACTAATATAGCTCTGTTGATAGTTATTACTGAACTCATTAATCAAAATTCTTTTGAATATTTAATGCCTTAAGCCGACATTTTACTTTTATTTTTGTCTTTTAAACATTTATTTTTACTCAAAAAAATATATGATTACTGACTAATTAACTGAATTAATTATATTTAATAGAACCCGGACTTATATCAAAATTAAAACTACTGAAAGCAGTTACAAGGTATAAAGTTTTTTAATGTAAACACATACAGGAGAATACCGACAGATGGTAAATACAGATTATGAAGTTTTCATCTGTGGATTCTATGTCGCTTACCATTTTTACATATAGATAAGCACTGCGTGTGGAGTGTTGATCCGACAATGTCATAGACTGTAGCCCGAGATTGACGCATCATCCTTATTATTACACGAATTTACTATGAATGGGTGGTCATCACGGGACGACTTTCGTCTACCACCAATTTTAATTAATAGGCTATGACTGGAATTTTACGGGTAGGGGATCAAATTTACACTAACCGCGGGTATTTTAGAGCTCAAAAGTGGATTTTTTTTTTTAAATGTCCCCTGACTGCGATGAGTGTCGTATTGTGGCCGGCCCGGCGCCTGAAAGCTGTGACTAGGTCCGGGCCGGAAGTTTGTAAAGTTTATCGTAAAAATATATGTGCTTCTGAAACAGTCCGTGTGTTGTTCATCTGCTCCTTTACCTGTCACCACGCGATTCAATAACATCCTAGAGAGGATGATGTTATAAGTTTATTAGATTTTTACATTTGTGAAGGTGTAGGTGGGAACAACATAATAAGGTCGAAGTCTTGCTTTATGAAAACGTAATAGTAAAAAATATGTTAAAGTATTAAATTGTATTAATTTTACTAAAAAATATTTAATAGATAACTGGCTTTGGAGCTGCCATTTTCAAATCGCGTGACTGTATCCATAGACAATATAATTAATATTTCAAACTGTTATAGGTATAAGTCAATCCATCAACTAAAATAAAAAAGGTTAAGTGTTAAAAATACAAACAAATCGATAGCCATAAAATAAAATATTCTATTTATTTTTTGAATTGCAAACACATGCGGATTATTTAAAGAGTGCAATAAAATACCTATTACATTATTAACCCTTTCGTTACGGTTCGGTGGAATACAAATTATACTGTCAATACGGCGTGAATTTTTCAAACTATTTTTTTTGCTTAAAACTAGTATTTGAAGCATAAATGTACTTTTCTGACCTATTTTCATAAATCACATTGGTTCTTCTATTCTTTAGTTATCAAATGGTGCATAAAAAACTATTGTATTTAACAAACGTTCATTATGTAACTCCATACACGTGGTGGTATTGACACATGTGGTTTACAGAAAAATCGCTCCTGTTACAAAACTAACGATATTTATTTACATGATTTACAGATTCCTGTAAAGAATACATGTAGGTTGATAAAGGTAATGAATGCACTTCCAATTTCCTATCGTAGATGTCACTATGAGTACTGAAAGTAGCAAAACGATATATCGCGTCAACCGATATCAACGGTCGGGGAATCTTTAACTGCCGAATATGCCGACAACCGATGCAAAAGGGTTAATATGGACTAGAACCAGGATAAACATACGAAATAACTCAAATAAAAAGCACTCACACTTCAGTGTATATAAGCTTGCCAACTTAACAAAACAAGTTTTGACAGAACGGTACATAGTTTCCCTAACAATTATCTGAGGATTAGGAGGCACAGATTGTTCGTTCTCTCAAAGAGTAACACTTATCTGCCAGAGACTATACTACTTGAGAGAGGGATCAGACTGTTCAAACACATCGCCTCGTATGTTGATATATTCCAAGCAAGGGAGGCCCAGTTCTGACCCGAACTCCACGAATTTATTTGGTGGAATAATTTGTTGGAGTCGTTTGTATAATAATAATAAGCATTGGGACTTTCTGTTGCTTGTCTTTATTGTTTTTTTTTGTCTTTAATACTTAACCATATACGATGTTATAAAGAAAGATTTTTTGTTTATTATTTGCAGATTACATATTACACCTTCGTCGAAAAGCCGTTCTAGAATGTCATCTAAAACAGTTTGGTGGAAATTATGCCTAAAGTCTTCAATTTCAATTTATTTTTTTCACTTACAGAAACATTACAAATTTAAAAATATTAAATCGTTTCTGAAGTACAATCAATATTAATAAACAAATATAGGTCCTTATGATTAAGTACTAAGAACACAGCAATAAAGACAAGCAGCAGAAGGTCCCAATGCTCATAAAACAGACGACGCCAACAAATCATTCTTCCAAAGAATCTCGTGGAGTTCATGCCTGAATTGGGCCTCCCTTACGTGAAATATATCAACATTCGAGGCGATTTGGTTGAGCAGTCTGATTCCTCTCCCAAGAGGCATAGTCTTCTTTGAATTGACAACATAGACTATTCCACCAAAATCAATAAAATAATCGATTAATTATTTTAATTAGCCTTATTCTTTTAGGATATTGAGTGATCAGATGGACGCTCTTATAGCTTAAATTATTTGTTCTTAGAAAAGCGACTTACTACAACCAATGACATGCGATGCTCCCATGCGGTCACCCATCCAAATACAATCAATGATATTGCTGATTGAAAGAGATTTGATGTTTCAACGGCATTTTATTTAAAAAAGTATAAACAGTAAAACCTCTATGTATCGTTTTGAAAGAGACATATTAAAATAAACTATGAATGCGGAAAATAATGAATGCGGAATTAAGAGGACACAAAATGAATTTGGAGTAGAATCAATAAACGACAAATTCAGGAAAATGATTATTCGAGGAGCGATGGATAGAGCTTCTACTGTAATTGACAAAAAAAATGTCTTAACGAGTGTTTCGCATCACGAAAATTCTGATATAAATTATTCTCGTAAAGTAAGCTTTCTATTACAATATTCGTAATTATTAAAGTATACGCTTTCTCTTTAAATAGGCTTCTTTCAGATGAAAAGGTCTTTATAGTCTATTGAAAAGGTTCGCATCTATCCAAATTGACTAAAATAGTAGCATAATACATTAAATTAAAATATCAGTTTCTTTATGTTAAGTATTAGAGAACATAATACCTACCTTTAGAAATAGTTACAAAAAGATACGCTCAATAGACTATAAGTAGAAAATCTGACTAAAGGAATTTCTAACCGTGGACCTATAACATTATGGACATTAGAACCGAGCCCCATTTAATATAAAGAATTTTTGTTATATTCAAATGGAGACGTATAATACAGCGCTAAAATAGGTTTGAGTTTTTTTTACCCCGTAATAGTGAGTGAGTTGAGTTACGTAATTATAAATTCCTCCTTAGTTTTGTGGCGGACTTCTGTTCTATCAACTAGACAAAATATTCATATAAGTCTTGTTCAAAACGTTATTTTAAACATAATTATGTTGTATTAAACATCCAAAAGTCTCTAAAGTAATTGTTATAATCAAATTCTTTATCTTAGATTCATACAGTCAGGTACGACACAGGGCATTTTGCCACTCTATGTTAATTGAAGGGATCAAGGTCCAAGACAACAGGCATCGAGGAA
This sequence comes from Glossosoma conforme, assembly GCA_022606575.1. NCBI lineage: Eukaryota > Metazoa > Arthropoda > Insecta > Trichoptera > Glossosomatidae > Glossosoma > Glossosoma conforme. Next base: position 3,753,103 of record JAGTXR010000011.1, on the reverse strand, counting down.
TTTGCGGTGTACGAAATTCTATGTATTAATATTAATGTTATAAAATAAAGAATGCTTACGAATCGATACGGAGCATTGACATATTGAGCAATATCGTCACAGATAGCGCTACAGAAATGTGTATTCCATTTGCTGTGTGTCACAGAAATTCCACACTACGCATTGTATGCGACATACTGCACGAAAAAGTCACCGCACTTTTGTATATATACACTATACAGGCGAACCTCGACTTTCGCACATAATTGGTTCCTGAAAATGTGTGCGAAAGTTAAATGTTCGAAAGTAGAGGGAAGAAAAAAAAACACCAAAGATTGTATATACTTAAAAAAATTTATTTGTCAAAAATTACTCAGTACATATTAAATTGAAATTATATTTTTTTAACGAAATTGTCAAGAGTTTTTTGTATTTTATTATTTTTTTTCTTTTCTTCATAGAGAGTTCTGTAACACGCAGTGCTATTATGGATCTCCCTACGCACTTTAGATATGCGTTCTCCATTTGGGTCACATTCTTCTATAATATTTTAAAAATTCTCAATATGTGTTAAAGCTTCGTTCAAGTTTTTTAATGTTAAGGTATTAGGTATTTCTTCTGGTTCTTCTTCCTCACTTTTGTTTTGTACGTATGAACTAGAATTTTCATTCTCGTGACGATCCATAAGAATTTCATTTGACAATGGTTCAGAATGTGATTCTATCAATTCATTAACATCTTCGCTATTGACTTCAAGGCTTAGTTCATTCATCAGGTGAACTATTTCAAGAGTTATGGTTTCTGGGGTATAATCAAAATTTTGAAAATCACTCATCATCTGTGGGCATAGTTGCTTCCACGAACCTTTCATTGTTGACTCTTTTATTTCAGCCTATGCATCTCCAATATTATTTATTGCATTCCATATGTTATAATTTTTCCAGAAATCTATTAATGTGGGCCCACCTTCCATTTCAGTTGCCTTGATGGCCTGATTCATGATCGACCGCATATAATATCGTTTAAACGTAGCTATCACCGTTTGGTCCATGGGTTGTATGAGACACGTCTAAAAAAATAACAAATTTATAAAAAAAAAAATAGTAAATTAAGAAAGTTGTACATAAAATGATCTTTACAATAAAAGGTTTTTATAACCTATATTTACTTGGCTATAAAAACAGTTAGGTTCAGTTTTAAAAACCAAATCTTTAATAACATGGTTTGATTAAGCATCTCGGCTGTTATTAAACACAATTTGAATGTATTCATTATGCAAATGGACTCTCCCACCAATTACTTTGCATTAATTTAAAAAAGACAAAAAAAATAACAAAAGGCTTCAATAAGGCTATTGTTTCCCTCCACTTTAAAATGTCAGAACCGAAAAGTAACAGTAAGGACTCACTCACACACAGTTTTATACTGGAAATGCGACTAAATTTTCATGTACTTTTGAGAAGTGTAAAGTGAGCGAAACATTATAAATTAGTTTAGTTAGTTTTTACATGCATCACGTAAGATCACATAAGATAATCTTAGGTGACTTTTGTAATCCATTTAAAAACAAGGTAAGGGAAATAAATAATTATTTGTTATTTATAATGGATCTCAAAGTGAACTTTTAAAAAACGCTTAATAAAAAAATTCTTAAATGTTTTGTGAGCGAATATTTTAGCTTCCTAAAAAATGGCGCATATTTCAGTTCATATCGAATAATTTTCAAATTCCGTCCTGTGTGTGTGTGATACCATTATAAATTTAAAGCTTACAAAATCTTACGATTATGACATGTCTCTGAACAAATAATCGGGAAAAAAAATAAACAGCGGATATGAGGATTTCAACAAATGATCTTACACAAAATGTTCATTTCTTTTTGTCAAACGCGATGTCCATTCGACCACTTATGCCACCTCATATCTGCGTATAGTTTATTGTTAATGATACTTATATTTTACCGGCGAGTATAGCTCAATGGTCAAAGTGTTTGCTCTGCAAGCGAAAGGTCGTGGGTTCGATCCCCGACGCAGATTAAAAAAAAAATTCAATCGATTTCTGGGCTTTAAAATACAACAAAAAACCCCGGTTGGTGTGAATTTGATCTCCCATAAGTAAAATGCCAGCCTATAAATTAAAATTGGTGGTAGACGAAAGTCTTCCCGTGAAGACCACCCATTCATAGTAAATTCCTGCCATAATAAGGATGATGCGTAAATCTCGGGCTGTAGTCTATGACGTTGGCGGATCAACACCACATGCAGCGCTTAGCCATATGCATCAAAGTAAGAGTCATAGAATTCCACAGATGAAACTTCAGAATTACTATCACCATCTGCAAAATAATTCAATGAAATTGAATTAAGAAGTGTTAAGGGGCTAAAAATATATTTTAGCTTGAATCAAACTCTAAAACAAAACATTTTTGCATTATTTCGGGAAAAAAAATAATTAAAAAACTATTTTTCAAAAATGTGCGAAATAGCGAATTGTGCGAAAGTCGAATGTGCGAAAGTCAGGGTTCGCCTGTATATCGTATTTAACACTCACGGATAGCGTACGTGTGAGATGTTGTGCCTTTGGCTTGCAATGCAAACGCTTTGCAAGCCAAAGGTCGTGGGTTCGATTCCCGAGGGAGATTAAAAAAAAAAGATTTTTAATCGATTTCTGAGCTCTTAAATGCCCCTGGTTAGAGTGAATTTGATCCCTCTTCCGTAAAATGCCAGTCATAGCCTATTAAACAAAATTGGTGGTAGACGAAAGTTGTCCCGTGAAGACCACCCATTCCTAGTAAATTCCTGTAATAATTAAGGATGATGCGTGAATCTCAGCCTGTTGTCTACGACGTTGGCGGATCTACACTCCACATGCAGCGCTTAACCATATGCAGCATGGTAGGCGTCATTGGAATTCCACAGTTGACACTTCAGAATTACTATCACCATCTGTCGGTTTTATCCTGTATGTGCTTACATAAAATAAAAAGAAACCTATTGACGTAGTAGCTACAGATTCTGACCAAGCGTCGGAAAACTAATACAAAAATCAATTTTCGAACTTTTTGAAGGTTTCTAACGTTTGCGCACACTTGGCTTCTTAACCCTCGCCTTTACGATGCTAAAAACTTCCGCGCGTTCCGATGGTGTTAACTCATTACACATTCTGATTTAAAGTGAATAAAATGAGTAGAAATTTGAAAAAATGAAAATATTCAAAGATATCGCTTAATTTTACAATAGTTGATGTCAATAAGCAGTAATAATTGACATTTAATAGCTAAAAACATGAAAAACATCAGACGAAGACCTCAAACGGCCAGACGCACCTTCTCGCGTGAACTTCCGAGAGATACTAACATTACTTGGCCTGTCGATATATCGATATGCCGACGCGCAAAGATATCATTTCGAAGTAGCCGACCAACTGAGGTTTCCCGTCTCTCTCACTCATATTAGTACGTCAGCGAGAGTGAGGAGTATAGATGCCGCCTCATCTGGGTATTTTTTAATTTTATTTTCGCACACGATTCCGACAGGTCCAATGATTCATGACAGTTGACGCGTCTTGATTGTAGTGGTGAATTTATTCCGGATTTTAGAAAAATATTTCCTGCTCCCGATGAGTGACTATTATTATAAATATTATTTTTTTTCAATACGTAAATGTATTAAGGAGGAATACCTAAAATCTGAACCCTGTGTGTATTATATTTACAGAGATATTTAAGTTATTACAAGCAATGTGTAGTCGATAGACATCACCGGGGAGGAGAGGTTAAAAAATCAATTATAATACAACAATAACAATAGTTTGCGTTACAACAGAAGCAACAAGGCAAGCGATGGCAAACGCCAACAAGCCCCAACAAACAGTCTTTCGCGAGCATAAAATTTTACGATTACCCATAAAAACAACGCGTAATAATAGGTAGTCACACTGTCCATTTGGCCCAGATATTTTTATGTATCATAACTTCATGATTACAGGTTATTACTAACCCCAATCCAATCATAAATAACATTGATATGCCTCTTATGAGCTAATAGCTAGACCATGTTAACCTCGCATTTAATGTTCATTAGCGAAACGATTTATATATTGAGACTTTTTACTTTTACGTCATCGAAACTTTTGCGCATTTTTATTTTTGAAAGTAATTTTCAAGGGAAATATATTTTACAAGAGAATCCACCCCTTATTTACTTCTTTTTTTCAAAACATATTTGTTAATAAAATATGATATGAAGTTAATTTATAATTCGTCGATTTTCGTTCAATGAGATTTTTCGACAATGGTAATAAGATACCTAGCCTTTCGCATCGGTTGTCGGCATATGGCGTATAAGGTTACCTGACTGTTGACAACAGTTGACGTGATATATCGTTTTGCTTTCAGTACTCATTGTGACATCTGCGGTAGGAAATTGAAAGTGTAGTCGTCCCCTTTATCAACCTACATGTATTCTTTACAGGAATCTGTAAAACATGTAAATAAATATCGTTAGGTTTTGTCACAGGAGCGATTTTTCTGTAAGCCTCATGTGTGAATGCCACCACATGTGTGGAGTTACATAATGAACATTTGTTAAATATAACAGTTTTTATACATCATCTGATAGCTAAAGGATATGAGAACTAATCTGATACATGAAAGTAGTTCAGATAAGTACATTTATGCTTCAAATATTAGTTTTAAGCAAAAAAAATGGTTTGAAAAATTCACGCCGTATTGACAGTATAATTTGTATTCCACCGAGCCCTAACGAAAGGGTTAATGATACCAGACATCACTTGTATGACGTTGGAATCGAACTTCTTATCTACGGAAGCGAAAAGCCCAGTGAAAATACTCAATATATTTTTAAATAATACTCTATGTGTAATATTATGCGCCGTATTTATTTGTTAAGTAACTAATTTAAGGTTTTGGCAGTAAATTCATTTAATTAGCAGTAAATTAAAGTAATTGTCAGTAAATTAAATTAATTGACAGTAAATTGAATAAATTGGCAATAAAATAAACAAATTGGCAGTAAATTAAATAAATTGACGTTAAATTAAATAAATTGTCAGTATCCACTATTCAGTACGAATGTGGTCAGTTATACAATTAAATGTAAGAATTTCATTACTGCCAGTAAAATAGTCGTCATTTAAAGTTTTTTTAATCCAATTTAATATTTTTACTGACTCATTTCATGCATTTATTACTGACCATTTCTTAAATATTTACTAGAGATTTATTGAATTAAATACAAACAAAATAATTAATTGATAAAAAGAGAATACAGACGTTAACTTACCTACCACATGCATTGGTGAAATGCCCTCGAGACTATTTCACAATCAAGAAGAGAAGTCCAAAAGAATCACTCTCGGTCCCGACCAATGTTGGGGTTGACATCGTACAGAAAAATATCCGAAGGTTTACCTATTATAATACATATATATATTGATATCAGCATGATATAGCCCTTGCTGACTGGTGCCGAAAACCTCGAAGTACAATATTTTTTCACTTATTTCTGTTCGCTTCTCGTACATTTATGTGTCGCCATATTGGCATTTTTTCATGGGTGTGACGTAAGTTTGCACATGGCTGCTGTAATTGGTGCGCCATTGATTCTGTAGATCGCCACTTGCGGCGCTGGGCGATAGCCCATTACGACCGCGCGCAGTCGCCCGGCGCAATGGCATGTAAGGTCGGACAAGGAAATCAAAACTTTATACAAAATAAATGCGAATTGTGCTTCAAAAACAAGTTCTTTTGATTTGTGATCTGCTCCTGCATCCTGCCACCACGCAATTCTATAACTAACTTAGAGAGGAGGATGTTAATTTATATATATGTGTATGTATGTCAATCATGAGCTGTACGGCACCAATAAGGGCTGCAGAAAGTAATAATAAAAAAGTCTGATATATTTTCTTTATAATACCTATTTATTTTACACACTTATCACATACATTCGGAATAATACAACAGTACAATCATTTGTTGGGTCGAGTCGGCCCTCGGGACCAAACGGTCTTGGCCTCTGGAGCATCTGGCTGATCATCAGATCTCCTTAAAAAAAGGAATTGACGAAATATACAAATATACTTCGGATACTACAGCGCCTTCTCTTTTATGCACAAGGGCTGTAGGAACTGTTGAATAGTAAGTACTCGGTGTGCAGCTTCAGTTGCAGAGATTACTTGGGACGAGGCAAGGATTGTGGCAGCTAATAGAGCTGTACGATAACAAATTGTGGTGAAAATATGCTGCAGCAAGGAAGCGGATTTAAAAATAACTAAGATACATCTGGAAATAACCATTATAATAACAAAATACATAATTATCTTACTCTATTGTATCTACTCCTAAATTGGAGCATAGAACATCACAAAAAAAAGCAGGAATTAGGTCCATATATTCAGAACTAAGATATTTTACCCGCCTCACACCGGAGGACGGTTAAATCTCCTTGATGCGCTCATTCAGATTATGATTAGTTAGCAACTAATAAGTCTGAACAATTGTGGCCACTGCAAAGAAGTACTAAAAGAAAGAACCCGTGAAATACATTAGAATCGCATTCACGGGTTGTAAAGAGATGGAGATGGAAGATAGATTATCTCACCGAAAATGCGAGCAAATATTATAAATGTGTGGAATTTTTTTTAGTGGCCACAAAGTCTGCATGCCTGATAGGGCCGAGGCGATTCCCTCGAACTGCATCGAAAAGGACTCCTCTTTCTAACGAGAGGAACTGACAGTCCCAGAGAATGTGCTCTGAGGTCTGGAAGGGGGCGCCACAGGGGCAACTGGGTTTGAAACTGAATTAAATGAGTATAATCTGTCGTTAAAAGCGCCGTGCCCAGTCATTAGTTGGGTAGACCAGTGATCAGGGCTTATCTATTTAGCAGTTAATCTGAAGTAAATGTCTGGGAAATTATACATTCAGAACTATATATTGATACCAGTTGTCGCATCGGTATTGTACATCATATTGCAAATACTAGACAAACAGTCGACGAGAGAACCATGCTTTCGGCAGCACCACTCAAGGATATATTAATCGGACAAGGTACCACTTCCCATGTTGCCCAGCAGTTTGACCCCTACAGCGCTTGAGGGCTGGTCGAGGTTTACGTCGGTCCTACATTAGGACAGCTCTTCTTGACCGTAGCTCAGCCTCACGGTATTGCATTGAAGCATGTCATAGTTCTAAGATAAATTGTTCAGAGGGGACTACCACTGGACTTATCAGTTGCTAACTGATCATAATCTGAATGGGCGCGTCATCAAGGAGCCTTAACTGTCCTCCGGTGTGAGGCGGGTAGAGTCCAGTCCAGTTTTAAGATAAATTAATGTTTTTTTGTTTAATTTGAAATAAACGTGAGTAATCTCAATAGTCATGGCTTTAGTCATTTTTATTTTATGTAAACACATACAGGAGAATACTGACAGATGGTAATAGTAATTTTGATGTCTAATCTGTGGACTTCTATGACGCTTACCATGCTGCATATGACTAAGCGCTGCATGTGGAGTGGTGATCCTTCAACGTCATAGAATACAGCCCGAGATTCACGCATCATCCTTATTATTACAGGAATTTACTATGAACAGGTAGTCTTCACGGAACGACTTTCGTCTACTACCAATTTTAATTAATAGGTTATGACTGGCATTTTACGGGTGAGGGATCAAATTCACACCAACCGAGGGTATTTTAGAGCTCAAAAATCGATTAAATTTTTTTACACCTTGGTATCAATATATACAAAGTTAGGTAAGGTTAAGTTAGGTTAGATTAGGTGGACGCGGAATGCAGAGGATCGAAGAGGATGGAGACTCATGCAGGAGGTTTACGTTCAACAGTAGACGGACAAAGCATGATGATGATGAGTTTACATTAGTTTAGATTAGGTTAGGTTGTATAAAATAGCCATATATATTCTGTAGTCAATAGTTTTTCTAAACGATGAGAATCCAAGGGCTGAATATCCTTTAATGTATGCTCTCCTACGAAAATCTGAATAAATACAATTCAGCCTAGTATGAGGTGTCAGACACCTGTATGCATAGTCATTCCTTGGCTTAAGGTAAGCAATTTAACGTTTCTTAAGGTTTCTAAACCAAAATTTAATAGCTTTTCCCTTTGGAATGATTAAAGTGAGAAAGCCTCAGCTCTCAACTCACCTCAAATCTTATGAAACCTCCTTACCTACCTTAAGTCGAGGAATGTCTGCATACGGGTGAGAGATCAGCGTGGTGGGGACACGATCGTAACAAATAATTAAATAATAACAAATAAATTAATGAGCAACAATTTTTTTTTTACACATATATATATCATTAAAAATAATAACTATATAAAATCGTCCATTGCTTTCTAAGAGCTGCCCATACAAGCGATACCATTTTAAAGATTGCTCAACATTTTGTTTCCACGTGATTTTTCAACATGAAATGGTATATATAGGAGTTATCCATAATATAAGATTCCCAGAGATTTTTCAGTGTAAAACATGTCCAACAACAAAAAAAACGGCTGCCAAGCCAAGACTGAGCTAAGCAGGCAGCTCGCTAGGGAGGGGATTTGGAGTGGGGGAACCAAGGTACTCTACAGAATCGCGGGACCCACCATAACAGCGCTTTTCAGGACTGTAGCGCCATGGGAACTTTATATTACGGATAACCCTCGTACTTGAGAAAATTTAACATGATCTTTATGATTTTGTGAAAAAATATTCCAATAAAATCTTGTATAAAAATAATTGTATAAATTAAAAAAATAAAAACAATAAGCTTTGATTTAAATAAATATGGACTGAATTTGTTTGTTCAGTAACTATTGCAATTTAAGGTTTCGCCAGTAAATTAAATGAATCGGCAATAAAATAAATAAACTGGCAGTAGATTAAATAAATTATCCGTATTCACTGTATCGGTAATATATACATCAATACTGCCAGTAATTAGTGTAAAATGGTTGATATTCAAATAAAATAAGTTTTTAAAAATAAATGGCTAGGTTTTAGCTTGAAAGCTCGTGAATAGATGGTCGCAACATGCAAATTTATGACCAGATGTATGAATTATTAGTAAAGGAAAAACCTTCCTTACGAATTTAAAAAAATACGTATGTTATAGCAGCATTGATTTTTTAGTCATTACATATTTTTTTGAATAGTGACTTATAGAGACAGCTCTTGCAAGGTCATCAACAGGTTTTCTTCTAGTTTTTCTCTGGTTTTCTTGCTCTGGATGGGGCCCGTACGGGACTAGAACTAAGGCTATTCGAGGCCCAGCACCCAGTTGATGCCCTGTACGAGGCAGAGGATCAGCGGCTGCCAGGCGACCAACAACCGTATCCAGTCTAGCAGCTGGCCGTAGAGGACGTGCGGCCGTTCCCAACTGGTGATAACAAACATTAAGGAACAACGTTGTTTGATACAGCAACTATATATGTGCCTATAATTATAAAAGTGGTATCAATAAATTAGTTAGCCCATGCTTTACGATGATATGTATTGATATCAGCTTGATATAACTCCTTTAGGCTGATGCCGTAAAGCCTCGAAAAACGATCTTTTGTCTCTTATTTTGTTCGCTCGCCTGACATGCACATATAATGTTTTTAATTGTATAATTTTGCACGGCGTTTGCATGCGCCACCTTGTTTGTTATGACAGTAGGTCCATTTCATGTGGGCCACTGTCATATTTACTTCGCTTGTCTGCCGCGATGATTTGGCGGCGCCAAATGTCAGAGCGCGCTGCAGTCGGAACGCGCCTGCCACCTTTATGGGAGCGCCTAAGGGCGTCCCTATAACGGGCGACGTTATTGACAAATATACGAGTATAGTGAAAGAAAAAAAAACTAGTTATTTATATTGTGAACCTGATCCTGCATCTTTCATCAAATAAATCGATGTCCTAAATGAGAGAGGAGGATATCAGTATTTACTACAACTGGGCTCTAATAATGATAATATCCATATAAAATATAATAGATACTGAGTGAACAATTTTTGTATTCCTCCACAATATTATTAAGTATTAAATAAAATTTTAATAATGTATAGTTATTCATTTGTAGCCATGGAAATAAATAATTTGTGGAATAATCAGCGATAGAATCACGCGCCTGTATCATGCATCTGCGCGAATGGCGGCGCAGATTGACAAATTTGTTGTCCGGACACATACACGGCTTCGCAAATGTTCTGTCAGTATGAGTTTAGCTGCGCAAGGGTCAACATGCGTGGAGAATTTGTTGCACCTATAGCGGCTAATTGCAATATTTTTTTCTCTATTTTCAGATACTTACATTACAAAAATAGATACATTTCAATTTCAACCATGGTCAATCAAAGCAATATTTATGAATATTTACATTTTTCCGGTTTTTAAATGACATTTTAATATGGTGTAGAAAATACAAATCATCGGAGCTCACGGATGTTTTTAGCACAGTAAGGGGAGGGTTATTAACCCTCCAGAGACGAGCGTGACCGTATGGTCACAGTGAACACTATTGTATATTTATCCCTACTCCGGTCCCTTTTCTACCTGAACATTGTATCTTTCGCTCAGTTTCGGTTAAGAAGTGTCTCCACCACAGTTATTCTGCAGCCGCGGCAACGGAAACAGTTACCAAGCACCCTTGTGAGATATTTTATTTGGGGTTAAAAAAAATTTCTACAAAATGCATATTTCAAAAGAGTAAATACAATTTTTTAACATTTTTAAAATGATTAACGTAGTTTTTACTAATTCATTTCGTAAAAAAATATGTTGATCTAAGAAGGTAATATCATCAACATTTTCGGTGTAGCTGTATTTCAACCCCAAAGGCTAGCCAAGGCTAGAATCCATACAAAAAACAAAATAAAGAATAATGTTTCATACAAAATAAGTTGTCATTAGTTACACATAGTTTATCTACAAAAAAGCATCGTGTATTTAAAAAAATATATGTTTGCTTTATGAAGAAAACTACATGCAGATAAAGTATAGCTTAAAATTTTAGTTTTTATCAAAAAAAAACTTTCGTCTCTGGAGGGTTAAGTAAATGATTTGCTCACGATTTATGAGCGATGTTAGCACTAATCAGTTACAAAAGGATACGGATTGTTGAACATCCTCTTAAGATCCACCTTCTCCTTGCAGTAAGGACACGTCTGCTTCTTGCCCACGATGCACCAGCCGCGGATGCAGAACTCGTGGAACTCGTGGCCGCAGCTCAGCTTGTAGGTACTCTCTGCACACAAGGAAACACAAGTCACAAGATGGCCGACCGCTACAAAATGGCAGCGATAATGCAATGACATGTGAAAGTGGTCACAAACAATGATGTTCTCAGGATAATCAAGGAAGATAGGCACCTAGTAAGAACCATCTCAGAGAGACGAGCCCAATGGATCGGTCACATTATACGCCATGATGGTCTTCTTCACGACATTGTGGAGGGGATGGTTGAGGGTAGAAACTGTAGAGGGCGACCTAGACAGGAGTATTTGTAGCAAGTGTTCGAGGACATAAGTTGTAGCTCTTATGCTGAGCTGAAGAGGTTTGCGGAGGACCGAGATGAATGGAGATCAAGATGCAAGATTCTGTTGCTGCAAACCAATCCACCGGATTGATACTACGAAGAAGAAGTGATCTAAATGCTCCCTTTTATTTTTTTATGTAAACACATACAGGAGTATGCCGACAGATGGTGATAGTGATTGTGAAGTTTTTCATTTGTGACGTTACGAGGCTCTCCATCCTACAATTAGATAAGCGCTGCATGTGGAGTGTCGATCCGTCAACGGTATAGACTGCAGTTCGACATTAACGCATCATTCTTATTATTGCAAAAATTTAAAAAATTAACCTTATTTTTTTAATAAGTTGTATAATTTTTTTTTCGATGAACTCAATTATTGATGAAATATTAGGTAAAGCAAAAAGTCATGATATATTTTCTGGTGAGTAATTTCAAAATCGATTTGTCATCATCAGTTGGTATGACTTTTAACCACTTCCCGGGCACACCCAGATATACTCGGGTATTGAAATTTGTCAAAATCGGACACCACGAGATAACTCGGGCAAACTTCATACATAAAAAACTATTCATTATTTTATTAAATATAAATGTTGTATAAATGTTACACATGTGTTTGGTGTAAGAGCGTCATATTCTTCGCTCTTAACCAGTGGCAGCTCTTGAAAATATATCACATATCATGTAAATAAAAATGATCAGAATATTTGCGTTGATTTTCATTGATTTCTTCCCAAACAATGAAGAAAAAAAAATGTGATCCTTTTTGAAACATTTATTTAAATCAATTGGACCATCAAGTGGTTAAGCTCTGTTTGTACTCATTTCATTTTGATATGTTTTTTTTTTTGCTGAAGTAGATGGAATGAAATAATTATTGGTAATTTAATAAAGTCCTTCAATAATAATGATCGATTGTAAAAATAAAAAATAAAACAACTCCATGCAAAATCAATTCAAAACTTAATAAGCCTGAATATTATGTCAGAAAATAATATAATTAAAAAAAAAAACACAAAGTCATCTGCAAATAATATGTCACTTTTTCTTATGTAAGCACATACAGGAGAATAATGACAGATGGTGATAGTAATTCTGAAGTCTCATCTGTGAAATTCTACGATGCTGACCATTATGCATATGGCTAAGAGCTGCACGTGGAGGGTAGATTCGCCAACGTCATAGACTACAGATCGAGATTCACGCATCATCCTTATTATTACAGGAATATACTATAAATGGGTGGTCTTCACGGGACGACTTTCGTCTACCACCAATTTTAATTAATAGGCTATGACTGGCATTTTATGGGTGAGGGATCAAATACACACCAACCGGGGGTATTTCAGAGCTCAGAAATTGATTAAAAATCTTTTATTTTTTTAATCTCCATCGGGGATCGAACCTTTGGCTTGCAAAGCAAACACTTTGACCATTGAACTATACCCGCCGGCTATATGTTTTTTTTTAAATAAATGCTCCGCCTGAGTACATTCTGCGTATAGTTCTTGATGGAGGCGTGAGCCTGGGCCCTCGGGGCTTGAAGAAAAGGCAGCTGGAGTTTATGCTTTCCTGCGGCATTCTTAATACATGTCCCAACATTCACCTTTGTCTCTTGATCAACTGTAGTACGAGAGTAACGAAAATTTCTCATTTTTGTAGTTTCGTATTTGCAGGTTATGTATCTTATATGTTATTAACCCTTTACGTGCGAAATAAGATTATATAAATAGTCACGAAATAAGTCAATTAGTCAATGAAAAATAAAGTTGAATATTTGAGGACATTTTTTTTTATGTGTTTTGATTGGTCAGTGCTGCATTTATAATCACCTGCAGAACTAAATTAAATAAATACATTATTAATTTTCAAAAAGGCGAATTTGCAACATGTGTAGAATGACCCACAGTTCAATACATATTGTCGAAAAAAAAATTGTCGAGGGAATGTCGGAATACGAAACAAAAATATATATAATATAGTATTCAGATAAATCCGCATCTCGCACTTAAGCGCGTGTTTTCTTCAGGGCGTGGGATAAATCCGCACCTCACACTTAAGAGCAGTGCCAGTTGTAAAGGGTTAATATCATAATTTGTAATATAATATTCAGGCTTATGTAGTCATTCAAAGGAGAGTGCCACATTCATGATTAAAAATGTCATGCATGAAATGAGGATGAAGAGATGAGATAGATAACACAAGCACCGGGCTCTACGACACACCTAGAATACCTTCTGCCCCTGTGGCGACCAGCAGCACGTTGCCACACACGGCACACACGTTCTGGTCCAGCTGTCGGGTCGGCATGCCTTGAGCTCTGTAATACTGGAAACAATACCAATATTCATTGTATTCATATATAAATGTATTGACCACTTCAACTGTTTTAAAAACGAATTTGGCGTTCATCATGCCATTCCCGCTCCTCTAACTGGAGCATATGGCATTCACAAACCGCTGCCACAAAGCTCAGCCGTCATAATCTTTGTCTCAACCTAAGTCAGTTTGACGACCTTCCAAAATAGTGTGAGCCCAGGGGCTTGAAGACAAGGCAATAATAGTTTATGCTGTCCCGCGGCATCCTTAATACATGTCCCAGCTAGGTACACCTTCCCATCTTGACTGATTGTATCAAAACAGGCTGCCCTGTCCGCTCTCTCACCTTGTTATTCCTCACAAAGTCAAACCATCGAATTCGGCATTACCCATATACAACTGCAAATGAAAAATACTTGCTTAAAATATAATTTGATGTACAAAAGTAAGTACGGGTGTGGGTGAATTTCGTTTACAAAAAAACTAGCCTAAAATATAAAACATATAATACAATTTATATCGTTTTTTATGCATCATCTGATAGCTAAAGGATAGAAGAACCAATGTGATATATGAAAATAGGTCAAATAAGTACATTTATGCTTCAAATACTAGTTTTAATAAAAAAAATAGTTTGAAAAATTCACGCCGTATTGACAGTATAATTTGTATTCCACCGAGTCATAACGAAAGGGGTAACGCGACACTACTTGAAAAATATCCCACTCTTTTGCTATGCAGCCAAAAGAGAGAATCCTTCAAAGACTGATATATGTTATTGTGGCTTTTGGGTTTAGCCGTGTGTGGCGAACTTCCTTCAACCAATATTTCGACCGCCATTGCAGGAGTCTTCTTCAGGATTGCTGATTTATTTAGTTTTGAGTTGTAATAATAATAACGCTCGTATAAAAAAGATAATCTGAATAAACCAACTCAAAACTAAATAAATCATCAATCCTGAAGAAGACCCCTGCAATGGCAGTCGAAATATTGGTTGAAAGAAGTTCACCACACACGGCTAAACCCAAAAGCCACAATATCAAATCTGGCCGTGAAAACATAAGAAGTTATTTAACTAATATATGTATTTAAGTAAATCATCTCTTACTCCGATGTGCGATGCCATCTTGTCAGCGCATATCTCCGATATGTCTCTCCCGAGCACTCCATAGTAGAGGCCGTAGAACACAAACTGAAGTCCCGAGTCCATCCAGATGTGGGGCTTCGTGTCGAACACCCGGTTCAAGCCCAGGAAGGTCAGCATCATGATGATATAACCAATCACGCCCAAGACGCAGCTCAGCGAGTATAAGAAGTAGAACCACTTATACACAAGTCTGGAAATGAGAAAAAAGTCCACTAAAGAAATGTTTCATTTAATCCTTTCAATGAAAATTTACATCTATAACCGTTGTTAACTTTAGACAAATTTTTGAATGTTATATTAAAGATATATTTTACTGCTGTAATGTTCAAAAGGACTTTGCCGAGCGGCATAGTCCAGTGGTTAAAGAGTTTGTTTGTCATTTAGACCCTGTCGGTTCAAATCCTACACAAGCTTATTTTTTTAAATTTATTTAATCAAACCTAAGCTCTATACATGCCCCCGGTAGGGTTGAGCCACCACTAGAAGACAAAACAAATATTGTCCAGGTCTTGACAGCATCAGAAAGATCATTCGATCTCCTTAAAAACGCTGATTATTGAACACCCAAATATTTCTCTGGTACCACAGCCGCAGTCTATACAAATTTTCAAGCTCTAGCTCTTGAGGCTCCCGGGAACCATCTATGTTCCCATGTGGTCCTCCAGGTATACAGATTTTCTGATAACCTGAGCTTACAGAACTGTGAAACATCAGTTGGTGTCCATATGCTCCAAAAATGGAGTGGATATGGTAAAAAAAAATATACAAAATATAATAATTTGGATTTGATTAGAAAATTATACGCAAAAACAGATGTATTTCATTGATTCAAAATATTGTTATCAACTTGATATAGCCCTTGCAGGCTGGTGCTGAAAAGCCTCGATATGCGATCTTTTGCCTTGCATTTTCGTTCGCTCGTCTGACACGCACATACAAAAAAGTAGTTTTAAAACGTGGCGCTTGTATGTGCCATTTTGTTTATTTTGTTCTGAAAGTTGCGCCATGTCATGTGGAAATTTGCATAGTTCTCCATATGGCCGCTATGTAGTTTTTATTGCTATGTAGTCAGACCACGGTGCCGTCAAATTAACACCATTTTTTTATGTCCCAGGCTGAGGACCGAATTTTGTCAGTCTTTTAACTTGAAATAAATATCAAATGTGCTTCTCGACGAGATCTTTGCTTTGGCGATCTACTCCTCATCCATCCACCATGCGTCTCGATGACAATTCTGGCGATCTGGAGTCACTTTATTTAGACAGGGGATGTAAGAACTATATACACAACTAACTTATTTATTTTATGATGGATATTTTCTATTCAAAGCAGCTTCAAATGAGGTGTAATTTGGATAATTATTTTTAAAACAAAGTATAAAGGAAGTTGATTATAATTCCTCACCTAGGAGTTGTCCCACTAATGGGTTTCTGTAAGGCCTTCCTTCCTATAAGAGTTGTAATGCAAGTGAAGAGAAACCAGATGACTATAAATCTCCACCATTGATTCTTCACACACAGAGCCACTGGAATAATCCACATAGCGAGCATTGTCACAAACTGAAACACAAATTTAAAAAATCACAATCAAATAATCATCAATGCTGGCAGCTTAGTGGTTAAAGCGTTTGCTTACGAAGCCGAAAGTCGTGGGTTTGATCCCTGAAAGATTAACCTTTAAGCGCCCAGTGGTTTCCTTACGGGACCGCAGATTTGGGTCGTTCAATGCCCTACAGTCCCATACAGGAGTGCTCATGGTTCATTTCACAATCGGATTACATTAATTTGTAATAATAGTATTAAAGTAAGTTCATGGAAGAATCTATTGTGCGACGAAACATTACAAACATTGGCCTGCTAGAGCATTGAACGACGCAAATTTGCAGTCCTGTAAGGGACCACTGGGTGTTTAAAGGTTAATAAAAAAGATTTTCAATCAATTTCTAAGCTCTATAAATACCCAAGGTTGGTATGAATTTGATCCCTCACCTGCAAAATGATAGTTATAGCCAATAAATCAAAATTAGTGGTAGACGAATATCATACCATGAACACCACCCATTCATAGTGAATTTTTGTAATAATTGGATAATGCGTAATTGTTGCGCTGCAGTCTATGACACTTGCAGATCAGCACTCCACATGCAGCGGTTTGCCATAACATGGTAAGTGTCATAAAATCCACAGATGAGAATTCTGCTCTATAGAGTACATACAATGTGTAATTCTCTATGGTCTTTTAAAAAAAAGGTGGTGACTTACACCCCACTCCTTTTTTAACGTGACTTTTTTTTTTGTTCTTAAAGGGTGGTTCAATCCTACCGGGGACATATATAGAGCTTAGATTAGATAAAATAAATGTAGATATAGGATGTATGTATAAATCACAAAACAATCTTGGTTGAAGACTTACCGAATATGATCTATAGTGTCTTCTTTTCCACTCCACGAGGAAGATTTGCGCCACCACCATGGTGCCGATGAGGATGAGCACCATCTCAAGGTGCATACCATCGTGCCCCTTATGCAGCTCATGCAACCGCTGGTGCTCTAACCTAAAAAAACAATGTATATTATTATTTCTCATCAAGTCTATGCTTCTTTAATATTTTTTACCAAGCAAGTCGTTCATCTTACACATGGCGCTTGTTTTTCTTTAGAAATGGCAAGCATTGCAGTATCCACAGTCTTAAACTCTCCATTACTGCTCAGTGGTATTATCATTTATGATTACATAATTATTTTTTTAAATACTCGCAAATGTCTGTTTAAATAACTTTGAAGTGAAATTAAATAATTTGTGTTACTTTGTTACATTATAAAGATAAAAGATAAACTTGGGATTGTTTGTTTTAATGACAAGTAAATTAAATTGTTAACCATAAGGTGACTAAAAAAATAATGACTACCTCTATGGTTTTCATTTTTTTTTTTTTTGTATCAATTTTTTTATAACAAAAAACATATACAGAATGTTCAGAGAAGAATCTACGACAACATTTAATGCTTGGTTAAGATGAATTTTCTACATGAAGTTGAGAAATTCATAATCCATATTAATGGGAATCAATAATTATTAGTGCAGTCAATCCTGCTACAAAAACACATACAGAAGAAAATCGACAGATGGTGAACGTAATTCTTAAGTTGCATCTGTGGATTCTATGACACTTACCATTCTACATATGGATAAGCGCTGCATGTGGACTGTTAATCCGCCAACGTCATAGACTACAGCCCGACATTCACGCATCATTCTTAATTATAACAGGAATTAACTGTAAATGGGTGATCTTCCTAGGGCAACTTTCGTCTACCACGAATTTTGATAAATATGCTATGACTGGCATTTAACGGGTGAGGGATCAAATTCACACCAACCAGGGTACTTATAGAGCTTAGAAATTGATTAAAAATCTTTTTTTTCTTATTCATCCAGTCCAGGATCCAAGGATCGAACCCACGACCTTTGGTTTGTAAAGCAAATGCCTTAACCACTGAGCTATTCCCGGCGGCTTGGTTAAGACAAACATTCCTCATGAAGTTGGAAAGTTCATAATCCATGTTAAACGGAATCTACAATTACTAGTATATTCAATCCTGCTATAACACAAGTTTTTTTTTTACTTTTAGCATTGATTTTTTCTATAGTGTTTGCGGTGATTTTAAATACAACGGCCTTTTCTATGTTGTCATTTTCGATTGAACCGCCTCTTAGGACCTAATGGTCCAGGCTTTGGGAGCATAGGGTTAATTAACCGACCTTATAATATCGTTATAGGGCGTTGACTGTACCACCGAAGAATATTTTTTACCTCATTTTTTCTTCTGATGTCAGTTCATCCAGCGTCTAGAAGTAAAAGATAATTAAATTACTTCAAATGATATCTTCATCCGAACATAGAAAAAACAGACATGTTTATTCCTCTTCTTCTTCATAGTATCAATCCGGTGGATTGGTTTGCAGCAACAGAATCTTGCATCTCGATCTCCAGTCTTCTCGATCCTCCTCAACCCTCTTCAGCTCAGCATAAGAGCTACAACTCATGTCCTCGAACACTTGCTACAAATACTCCCGTCTAGGCCGGTCTCTACAGTTTCTACCCTCAACCATCCCTTCCACAATTTCGTGAAGAAGACCATCGTGACTATTCCTCTCATTGGTAAAAATGCTGTCATCTCTCAATCTTGTCAAATCCACTCTAGATGGCCACCACTAAAGAGTGGCAGAACATACACCTAATCCTATACCACTACACTAACCAAATATTTTGTTGTTGTTGATTGATATATATTAATTTTCGCACTACAAATCGACAAACTTTAATAGACCACTGCATTGACAAATCAATCATTTCTATGAGGATTCATTGTGAATAGGTGGTGTTCACGAGAGGACTTTGTTTACCACCAATAATGATGCAAAATTAACAACTCTAGTTCAAATTCTCAGATACAAATAAGGGCAATTGGTTTGTTCTATGAATTCAAATAAGAAAAATTTAATTTGAATGGACGTATAGAGATTTTTTTAGGTTATCAAACTATTTTTGCCTAAATCATTCATTTTTTTTACTAAAAAATTGTAATAACATCATGATAATTGCGTTGAATCACATTTAAATGGAAGACGTCATTTATAATACACACGTAAAACATATCATATTTATGAAAATATTGTACTGTTTGAATTCATTTAACAAATTAATAGATTTTTTAAATGTAGATGTGGCAATTTTTAATTTTATAAAAATCCTGGTTATTACTAGTCTTTACAATTATAAATATTAACTTGAATAAATCTTAAATATTATGTAATTAATCATATTATTATTATAGAGTAAAACCTTTTCTATTTATTCAATAAATGGATTCAAAATGTATTTGAAATATTAGGAATAAAATTGTAATTCAAATAAATAAGGGCGTAACCTGTTTGGAATATAGATCGACATACTGTCTTGTGTTACTAAGTATGCGCTACACTTAATTATATTTCAAAAAATTTAACTTGTTATGAGTAATAATGTCGTATCAAAAAAATATAACTGATAAATAAATAATGAGACTGTACCTTATTTGGATCTACCGGTTTGTGGAGATCCATTGTCAATTATTTACAAAATATAACAACACCTTATTCATTAATTTGTACAGTTTTACATAAATATACAAATGGTTGAGATCAATAATTAAGATATTTAATAATAAGCTGTCCAAGGTTCCATTTGGAGGTTAATGTGAAAACTGCCAAATTGACCGAAGTGAAGTTCGTTAAATGTCAGGAACCCTCTTGCGTGTAAAATGAATGCTGCCAACTAGAGGCATGTTTTAATGTTTATTAATTGGATTTACTCCAAAAACCGCATAAATCAGTAATTTCAAAGGGCTGGTATATGGACGGATTAAATAGTATACCAATATGCTTAACTCACATGAGAAAGAAGCTGGTATAGTTTGCTATTGTTTTTAAGATCGCTACGAAAGTAAAGTATAATATAACACAGGGGTCGTTAACCTTTTTATGCCTAGCACCCACTTTTGCCTATTTTTCATGGTAAAAATTCTCTACCGCCCACCAACCTCACTGTATTTCAATTCAGTATATGGGTGAAAAAAAATCTAGAAGGAATGTAGTAGATTTAAAAAATTACAAAACTCGCCCACCGCCCACCACAAAAGCCCGTATCACCCAATAGTGGGCGGTACGAACCAGGTTGACGACCCGTGATATAACAGTTTGAAGAACTTGCGAAATATGATTAGTTATATTCTAGCAATGAGTTTCCCGATTTTTTTGGTTTAAGTAGTCTACTCATTATTAAAAACATTTCTATAAACAATTAACGGAATTGAAAGTGCTGCAAAAGTACCATTGTTTGATGCAATTTATTTTATTTAACGCTGTGAACAATGGAAATGAATGGTAGAGAGATCAAATAAAAATCATCAAATGGCCACAATCAGCAACTGATGATTTGAAGAAAAAAAGAGAAGAGAATAAAGTGAGAAATCACAATTTATTATTTTTATTTTCACTTATCGTAAATTTGGTTTTGCAGTTAAAAAATAAGCCAATTTATTTTTATTGTAGGTATCAATAAAAAATCATTTAATCCTACTTTACTTGAAAAAATACACAATGAATTGTTATTCAGTATAAGAAAAAACCATGCTCCTTCTAAGTTGAGACAAAAAATACTGAATTAGGTACATTGCTTAGTTTTGTTATGCTTCTCAACGCTTTATTGCTGGCAATCGTAATCATTCTTACTACTCGCAGTTTATAAGAGTGGTAACACTAAGTTCACCGATAGCCGGTTGACTTTTCATTTTGTCGGTGACATCGCGTTTTTAATAAATCTAAAACAACAACAATGGTGAGCTTTTATATTAATTTAGTGAATAATTTTACATGTTTGTACATAAGAGAAGCTTTTAAAACAATTATTCGTTTCTTTATCGATGTAAAATGTTGTATTTGTATAATAACAGTAATGTCGCTTCGTCATTCATAACCTCACATTTTGTGTAATGAAAGAAGTAACTCTTCAGTACAAAACTTTTTTTACAAATACTCCTCCGGAAATCATTATATAAATTTAAATAATATACCTTCTGTATAGTGTATTGTATTTTATTGAAACATATTTTTTCTCTGACTGATGGTGTTAGTCTGCTTGATTGTCAGATTAATAGATCGATTCTATTAAAAGAATACCCGCCTGTTGAATAATGCCATCAGATACTATCCGACTCATCTCTCAATGCCTGTGTTCCTTAACGTAAGTGCCCTAAGCATTTAAGAGGATGCAGGAGAAGCTCCTGACAATATAAATGATTTAATATCATTCATTTAACTTTTAAAATATATGATAAATACAGTAATCCCGAAATAACAAAGTATTGAAGGTGAAGTGAAATGAATCTCATACTAAAATAATGGTGATGGGTTCTACGCAACAAAAATACAAATATGCCACAATTAAGAGCACAATAAAAATATATATGTAGATGTAATAATTTTATATACATTGCCATGCATGTGTTCACTGACACATACATCCAGAGTCACAAATACATTTTTCAATGTGGTGTGGAGATTTATTTTTAGATTCAATGGGGTGGTACTTAAAATGTTAAGAAAGACTGCTCTACGGAAAGTTCTGGCAAGTATATATTGTGTTTAGTTTTTCAACAGTCCTCTGGGAATATATCTACAGTTTGCCCTCACATGCTTTAAACCAGTGCTCCGCAACCTGTGTGCCGCGGCACACTGATGTGCCGTGAACAGATATAGGTGTGCCGCGATCAAATAAGACAATATTATAAGTGAATAATTTTACAATGGTCCTCCAGGCCCCAGCGTCTATCGCCTACTAATGTAGATAGAAAACTGCTTAGTATGCTTTGTAGAAGTTCCAGATGATATTAAAATTTAAATCATATTGTAAAATTGATCAAATTAATATATTAACATTCTCCTCTCTCAAAGAGGGGAGTTATTCCGTTGCGTGAGGGCAGGATGAGAAGCAGATCAGCAGACAAATACTTTCTTTTAGAAGCACAGATTATATTTACGTTAAGAACATTACAAGCTTTCGGCCAAGCGGAAACATACCACTGGCCGCAATGCTGACCTTGTCTTTTCGGTAACAGTAAGCAAGGACTACATGCTGATGTCAATATATTATTCGCGGCACGCCAAGTTTTGTTTTTGGTAAGAACTTTAGTGTGCCGTGGAATCCAAAGAAAAACTTTGGTGTGCCGTAGATGGTAAAAGGTTGTAGAGGACCGCAATAAATCGTATGCCAATTTCTTTGCAAGGATTCAATCATTTGTTTTAGATTGATCACAAATATTATTGTGTTTTTTCAGTTCCGCAACCAGTACGACAGCGACGTGACCGTATGGAGCCCGCAGGGGCGCCTGCACCAGGTGGAGTACGCCATGGAGGCCGTGAAGCTGGGCTCCGCCACCGTGGGGCTCAAGTCCAAGACGCACGCCGTGCTGCTGGCTCTCAAGAGAGCCGCTTCAGAACTGTCTGCTCATCAGAACAAGATCATTCACATTGATGCTCACATCGGCATCTCTATCGCTGGCCTCACAGCTGATGCTAGAATGCTTAGGTGAGGTTTTGGATTCATTTGCAGATAGATACCTAACATGTTGATATCAGCTCTATATAGCCCTTGCAGGCTGGTGCCGCAAAACCTGTGCTCATCTGAACAAGATCATTCACATTAACCTTTAAACGCCCAGTGATCCCATACGAAACCACAAATTTGTGTCGTTCAATGCCCTAGCAGGCCAATGTTTGTAATGTTTCGTCGCACAATAGATTCTTCCATGAACTTACTTTAATTCTATTATTTCAAATTAATGTAATCCGGTTGTGAACCATAAACACTCCTGTACGGGACTGTAGGGCATTGAACGATGCAAATCAGCTGTCCCGTAAGGAAACCACTGAGCGTTTAAAGGTTAATACTAACATTGCCATCTCTATCCCTGGTCCAACTTCAATTTTTTTTATCTAACTGGTTTTTCCCAGAGAGATAAAAGTGTGTTGCTTTAACCCATTCAGAGATTAATTATTTTCAAAAATTTTGATTTTGAAGCAGCATTTTTTTTTTTTGGTAAAGGTGCAAAGAAAAGTAATTTTATTTTATTTTAGAGTTTAATAACAATATACACATACAAAACTTAAACTATTTTGTAACATTAACACAAAGAATTTAAAAAATAAGAAAATACAAAGTTAAAAAAGTTAAATTTTTTATTTATTTATTTATTAGGGAACAAATAAAATTACCACGAGTCAGACTCATGGTTTTTACTTTTGGACCTGATTACACACCACGAGCCAGGCTCGTTATTCCGTCTGAATGGGTTAAACAAGATGTTATCTTTGAGGTGTTCTGCGTTGCTTGATTTAATAATGCCTATGAAAACTATGTTAAAGTTAAAATTCAATGATAGTTGAAAATGGTATGTTCTTATTACGCATACATTTATTGTGTTTTGTAGTGAGAATGGTTTCTTTCTGTTTCAGTCGTTACATGAGGACTGAGTGTCTGAACCAGCGCTACTCGCACGACGCGCCGCTGCCCGTGGGACGCTTGATCGCCGCGGTGGGAAACAAGCTGCAAGTCTGCACGCAGCGCTACGACAAGCGCCCTCTCGGAGTCGGGCTGCTGGTCGGGGGATATGATGTACGTTAACTTATGACTATTTTCAAGCTAGTATATATTGGATAATATATATAATATAGGATAATCAAGGAAGATAGGCATCTAATAAGAACCATCTCAGAGAGGCGAGCCCGATGGATCGGTTACATCATGCACCACGATGGTCTTCTTCACGACATTGTGGAGGGGATGATTGAGAGTAGAAACTGTAGAGGGCGCCCTAGACGGGAGTATTTGCAGCAAGTGTTCGAGGACATGAATTGTAGCTCTTATGCTTAGCTGAAAAGGGCTGTGGAGGACCGAGAGGAATGGAGATCGAAATGCAAGATTCTGTTGCTGCAAACCTATCCCCCGAATTGATACTATGAAGAAGTATACTTTGATACTGGTCATTGCCATCTTGTCCTGATCGGTATCGTCCTTCGTGATCTCGTTCGAAAAAATTAAGCGGTAACGCCTCTGCTTACCGGTAGCCAACGAGAGAATCGTGAAGTTCGCGGTATCGCCACGGGTGACAGGACAGTCGACGTAGCGCTAATCAGGCATAGCGGCCGATCAATTATCACTCCCCACGTATTTCGCAGTCTTACGCCAACCGTACATGGAGCGAGTCAAGGTTGAGTCTGTCCCACTTTTAAGACTGCTTCTCCTGGCTGCAGTTCAGTTCCGCAGCATTTGCATTAACGCATGCTATAGTTAAAAGCCCAATTCTGTATTTTAGTTTTAAATTTTGAATAATCTAGAGTAATCTCAAAATCGTGGCTTTACTCAATTTACGCCTTGTTATCAATGTAAGTAAGATTGAATGGTTCAGCTAATTTTCTATATATATATATTTATAGTAATTTTTATTGTCGGCATAGTTTTCTGCAGAAAAACAGCATTGATTTTTGGTCTTATATCACTGTTCATATAGAGTTGATTGAAACACTTATTGCTTAAGTTTTCTTTGGATTTATATGAAAAGATCAAATAATTGATGCAGCGCCTTTTTTTGCCGAAAACCAGACTTCAGAAAATCGGCAATTAAATGGGTAAAATAATACTTCTACATTTTTTAACGTTTTTCTTTTTTCCAGGACAACGGTCCTCACATCTACCAAACATGTCCTTCGGCAAACTTTTTTGATTGCCGCGCCATGGCCGTGGGGGCTCGCTCTCAGTCTGCGCGAACTTATCTGGAGCGACAGCTGGCAGAGCTACCGAACTGCGATCTGGAAACCCTCGTTTCTCACGGACTGAGGGCGCTGAGAGACACTCTTCCCAACGAACTAGAGCTTAATACCAAGGTAACTAGAAGTGAGGTGGTATCTACTTGGATTCTACTATTAGCTAACTGCTTGGAACTCCACATATTAGGATTTATCTTCCCGAGGAATAACCAAGTCTTTCTTTCCATCCCCCTATCATTTTTTGACATGGAAAAAGAAGAATTAAGTAGATTTTCATCTCTCGCAGGCATTTACTGGACACAGAATATTCAGAGAGTTACTAAAAAGGTTTGGTCTCCGCTTTAAGGAGTTAGGTGCGTGGTTAACGAGGTTGGCATGGATTAGGCTCCTTTATCCTCGCCATTTCCCATCATCTGGGGTCAGCTCTCCTTGTGCACATTCGCCATGTCTGTCTGTCCTGCGTTGTACGTCCTGTGGGTATGTTAAGGGCTCTCTTCACCATGTGGTCCTCATCTTTTCGTGTCACATGCCCATACCATCTTAGGCGGTTTTCCCTTATCTTTTCAGGTATGGGGGCCACCCGAAATGAACCCCGAATATGCTCATTTCGAACTCTGTCCACTCTAGTCACACCGCCTGCCCGTCATGGATTAGGCTCCAATGATCTTTAACTGTTTGTCAGATGGATAATCTAACCTTGTGGTGTAACTTGCAGGGTACCACACGCAACTATGTATTTTTTCTAATTTTTTTTTAAGTTGAAAAATGTATAATTTGAAATCAATTTTAAATAAAAATTAATAGATTAAATTTTTTTTTTTATTAATAATTAAATATACATGTACTATACATAAAATTATTTTTTCAACGTGTCAATCCAAGCACAAAAATAACGGCAGAAGCAGGATGCGAACCGCCGACCTTGGAAACCAACTATGCCCAGGTATTCATACCGCTCAGCCAACTGGGCTATTGCTATGCCTGGACCGACTCACGTTGAAACTAGTATTTATATCATTGTTATCATCGTGCGATAGATGTCACTATAGTATATATTTAAAGTATGTATATTTTAATTTTTTATTATTCAATCAGTCATCATTTATTCACAAGCTTAATATTACTACTTTCCGACAGTCTTATTTATTTTAGTAAGTACCACTCGGGTCTCGAACCAAACTATAGACTGAATGGATGAGAAACGACTACTTATAGTTCCGACTCGGACTTTATAACCAATCATTTACCTGTGTTACTGATGAATAATTTTACCTTCTTGATATTGTCTCAAGGAGACATTATTATATGGATTTTTTAAATTTTTATTAGAATATTATTTTATTATTTCAATATTCTAATCTACTTTTATAGATCATTGACTATATTACAATATTATTATTAATTAAATATACATATACTATACATAAAATTCTTTTTTCAACGCGTCAATCCAAGCACAAAAATAACGTCCATTCATTCAGTCTATAGTTTGGTTCGAGACCCGAGTGGTACTTACTAAAATAAATAGACTGTCGGAAAGTAATAATATTAAGCTTGTGAATAAATGATGACTGATTGAATAATAAAAAAAAATATATATACATACTTTAAATATATACTATAGCGACATCTATCGTACGATGATAACAATGATATAAATACTAGTTTCAACGTGAGTCGGTCCAGGCATAGCAATAGCCCAGTTGGCTGAGCGGTATGAATACCTGGGCATAGTTGTGGTTTCCAAGGTCCGCGGTTCGCATCCTGCTTCTGCCGTTATTTTTGTGCTTGGATCGACGCGTTGAAAAAATAATTTTATGTATAGTATATGTATATTTAATTAATAATAATATTGTAATATAGTCAATGATCTATAAAAGTAGATTAGAATATTGAAATAATAAAATAATATTCTAATAAAAATTAAAAAAATCCATATATATTTTTTTATTATTAAAAATATTAAAAACATTATTTATGTACAATACATTGAAGATGGTCTCCAGGGAGGCCAATCAAAACTAAATATTTTCAATTTATTAATTTTTTAATAAAATTTATTTAAAATTATAACTATGCAGTTTCACCAAGTATTGTCAGTTGATAACCTTAATGTCATGTATAAAAAATGTATTAAATAAAACTGGTAGTGTGTGGTGACTGGTATTATGATAATCTTAAATTCTGCTTTCTATTTTTATATGTATTGTAACTATCCATTTAAAAACTTACGTTATCCCACACTCTTTCTTGTAGGGATGCTCTGCTTCCATTTGTAATAATTCCGTAGGAAAATTATCATCATTACCATGTCCGCTCCCCTAACTGGAGCATATGCCAACGGTTGTTTTAAATCTTCGTCGGGGATTGACTATTGACTTTCGGCTTGGTAACCAAACACATTACCAATAAGTCGTGCCCGCCGGCAAATCTATGACATTCCTAAAGGTCTGAATATTGAAAGCCGATGCAGCCGTATGAACACTGGTTTTTGAGATAAGTTTCCTTAATAGAATTATCGTATAACTTTGTTTGAAATGACTAAGGGCACAGACATGTGCCTTTCCTATACTTGGTCGATTGAAACACGAATGTGGTGACTGTAAGAGCGCATAAACTACGTCAACCCTTGAGAACTATAAATATAATGTATTCATTGAAACTCTTGAGAGGCTAGAGTTGATATGAAAAGAAGTGTAGTCCGTTGGGGATCAAAACCATTACCTTTTGATTTGGTATGCAAACGCTTTCATTACTAAGCTATACCCACCGAGACAAAAACTTACCATTTTCAAGGGGAAGTAATAATATCATGTGTTTTTGTGGTTACAGAACGTCTCGATCGGCATCGTCGGCAAGGATTGCGATTTTTCTGTGCTCAGCGAAGAAGAGACGGGGCGCTACCTGTCGCTGGTGGAAGGTGAAGAGAGGCGCGGGGCTTCAGGGCCGCCGCCCACGGCCGGGGACCGGGGGGACGACCCGGCGGAGAGACCGGAACCAGTGCCACAGGTTTTTTTTATTTTTTATTTTTATTATGTAAACACATACAGGAGAATACCGACAGATGGTGATAGTAATTCTGAACTCTCATCTGGAATTCTATGACGCTTACCATGGTCTATATGGCTAAACGCTGCATGTGGAGTGTTGATCCGCCAACGTGATAGACCCGAGATTCACGCATCATTCTTTATTATTACAGGAATTTACTATGAATGGGTGGTCTTCATGGGACGACTTTCGTCTACCACCAATTTTAATTAATAGGCTATGACTGACATTTTACAGGTGATGGATCAAATTCACACCAACCGGGGGTATTTTAGAGCTCAGAAATGGATTAAAAATCCTTTTTTTTTTAATCTCCCTCGTGGATCGAACCCACGTCTTTTGGCTTGCAAAGCAAACGCTTTGACCATTGAGCTATGACCACCGGCTTAGTTGGGAACCACTGATTGCAAACTCTACACTCTGAGATGAAAAATACACAAATATATGTTTTTTTTTACCATATCTGCTCCATATTTGGAGAATGTGGACACCGCAAATTGCCGTTTCACAGTTCTGTGTAAGCTCATATTGTATATGCCTTGTACCAGAACACCTGCACACCTGAAGGTCTACATGAGAACATAGATGGTTCCTTCGAGGGTAAGAGCTCGAGAACTTGCATAGACTGCGGCTGCAGTACCAGAGAAATATTTGGGTGTTCAATAATCAACGTTTTTAATGAGATCGGATGATCAGCCCGATGCTCCCGAGTCTTGGAAAGTTTCGTTTTGTCATTAAAGGGTGGTTCAGTCCTACCAGGGATTGCGTACCCGGATACATGGATACATAGATATTTCCCAGGAGCCTCAAGGGTAAGAGTCCGTGAACTTAGATAGTAGCATAGACTGTGGCTGTAGTACCAGAGATATATTAGTGTGTTTATTTATCAAGTTTTTTGTAAAGACATCGGATGACTAGCCTGACGCTCTCGAGCCCACGTTTTCTTTAGGAGCGGCTCAACCCTAATGGGCGCATGTATATGATTCTAAGAAATGGCTCAACAAACTTGTTTCTAACACATTGAATTATATTTCAGGTTGCCATGGACACGGAATAGGAGTCTCATCTCCTCGCCTAGAGGCGGCTCCGTCTCTTGACGATCCGCTCCCGTCCTCAACACTCTGGGATCCCACTCTGGCCTGCTTCACTCTCGTAGTGTTTCCCGGGCGTGAACCACCAACCTTCAAAGACTCAACGCGGCCGACAGTAATGATGTTTATTAAACAAACGAAAAGCTTTTTTTTCAGATGCTGCGATTTGTGGCATCCATTTTGCCACGCATTTAGAATTTTTAAACACATGTGTTGATTGATATCAAAACGTTGATAAATCCACTGAATGCTTAACTGAGAAATATTTGTTTTTATCAACAAACAACAAAAAGTATTGTTTTTTATGTTTTTAGCATTCACATTGAGAAGTATTTTATACCTTGTTTTAACATGGATCACATTGAGCACTGTTACACATAATGGAAGACTGCAGTTTTGCGATCTATGAAAGCTTCATCAGTTCCAACGTGCACAAACGTACTGACGTGTAAATAAATATTTACTGATAAAGAATTATTATCACTAGGTAGATGAGTTGGGTGGAGTTTTCATTTCTGTACTGTCTAGTGAAACTCTTTCTCTATTAATCTCAGCTTTTAAAGATTGTGAAACTGCAGTCTTCCGTCAAGTGAAACAGTGCTAAAGCAAGGTATAAAATTCTTATCTTATCAGGATTTATATAGATTTGATAAACACATTTTCTACCTTTTACAATTCTAATCATTCTCATCTGAAAAAGATACTTTTTGTATTGATTTAATTTAATTATTTCTGTCGGCCGCGTCGTCTAATAAAAAGAAAGTCTCTCACAATCTATAAATGTATCAAAAATGTAATTCTCAAACTTTACTTTTGCCAATAAATGTTATTAAATAATTAATAAAATAATGCCTTTTAAACTTTTTAAAAAATATTTTATTTTCAACATCCTCACTGTATAATAAAAATAATAATACTTAACTATAAATATGAATATATATAAAAATAGATACACTTAATTATATAAAAATCAATAATCTTAAAAAAAAATCAAATAATTAATTGTAAAATATTTTTAAAAATCTATAATATTTATATTGTGTTTATTTTAACAAGTCCTTATTATATATATTTTTTATTAACATTTTAATTTATAAATATTTTCTATATTGGTAACGGTGTCAAATGCCAAAAGTATTGACGCAAAAATTAAAAAAAAAACATTACTGTATGATAAGAGGAGTGTAGTGTTAGCCTTCTTAAGAAAATATTGTATATTATGGTGGACATATGCATATTCTTCAAGCTATAAGCCGTCCCAGAGTGTCATCAACTGCAAAATGTATTTGGTGAGACTTTAGGATACAGAGCTGCTTTGGGTAATAACATATATTGATATTAATTCTTTGCTTTATTGTAGTGGTCGTTTGCTTGTGGTAAAAAGCAGTTACCACAGAAAAGCATTAGTCTTTCAGGCGTTGCATTCCTGATATTTTTAATGGAACATTAGATGACAAACATTGGGATGAACTGATGATTGGCAGAGGTTCTTGGCGGTATCGTATGGTGACCATAAGCTCTGTAATGTAGTGAATAATATCTCATAAAACGACCATATTCCACTCCAATTCCATATTACAAAACAATATTTGTCTTTGCACCATTTTTTCTCTTATCACTCAATAAGTAACTTAAAAATATATTCATATACAGTCAACCCTCCTAAAACAATTTTTAATACGATCAGATGATTAGTCTGATGCTTTTGAGGTCTGGACCATTTTGTCCTAAGAGGCGGGTTTCAACCCAAAATATACTTTAAATAAAAAGTATGTGTTATAATAGGAATATTGACTGTATTGCATTATTATATTGCTAGCTGATATAAATATCTAGGTAATCGAAATTGAACAATTTTGAGTTACTGCTTCTTACTAAATCGAAAGATCTTTGAAAAAAAAAACCATTTCTATTACCCTGCAGTAGAAAAATATCAATCGGTAGTAGAAAAAAAAATTGGCAGGTAATAATTAATGAATATTAATTAATAATAGGTTAGGTTATGTATTTTAAAGTTAATTATTCATTCATTTTACACTAATTTTTACCAATATTTAATATATCGCTGCCATTTTAATTTTATAATTGACCAAATTCATACTGACACACTGGACACTGCCAATTTATTTAGTCTCCTGCCGAATAATTTTATTCAGTGCTAATTGATCTAACTTACTGCCAAAACCTTGAATTCGTTTCTGAACAGAGAAATACAGGCATTTAAAAAGATGTTATCGGATAAAAATACTTCGAAATTGTACATACAAACATTTCATCATATATTGTTATTAGGTTTTCTAGATATTCATACAGCCCGTGGTTTATTCATTTAATTTGTAGCACCGATAAAATTGCAAATTTCAAAATTTATTAAGTTTATTCTGAATACAGAAAATAAAAAAGGTTTATTTGCCACAAGATTCTTTCTCAACAGTTGTTCAAATTTTATGTAGTAATTCCTTCACAATATTTGAGGCTCATATGTCCTTTATTATTTCCGGCATTAGAAAAACATAAGTTATGTACAGTACAGAAATGCCTTTAAAATCCTTAATATATATTATTCCTTTGACATTACACTCATTTGCGGAGAGTTCTTTGATGTAAAAATTTATGTTGTTTGTGAGCATTGCGTGAATGCCAGGTAAAGTTTAATGGTATTGGCGGATCGGAGTGTCTCTAAAAGATAAATCCAAAATAAAGAAATGAAGATATCCAAAGAAGAACTCAAATAATGGAGGCTATTCAAATAATAAGCACACTTATGTTGTAATGTGACATATCTGTCAAAGAGATGATGGTGGATGAAGGTTTTGGAGTAGCATCCAAGAAATGTCAAATAGAGCATTGGCTGACAAGATAGACTGACAATATCAACGGATAGCGGAATTAGCCTGGATGCAGAGAGCAGAGGATTGAGAAGGATGGAGACTTATGCGGGGGGCCTACGTTTAACAATGGGTGGGTATAGGCTGATGATAATGATGACTCGCACTTCCTCAAGAATGACAGTGTCATTGAATCCATAGTGGAAGTCTCTTGGTTAGGTGTTATTCTCCTATATATATATATGTGTACTTTACCATATGTTCAAGCAAGTAAGCAGATATCATAAAATAACATAAATAATACAGGATTTTTCAAGGCATTACAATGAATGTTCTTAATTAAATATTGTGAAGTCTTTGGAAGACGTTCATATGGGTATACATCATAGACATATAATTCTGGTTATGTTACTTGGTGTGGTGACCACATTCACCAAATTAGATGTCTATTTGACGCTTCTGTTACCCATTTAAAGCTTTGTTTTATTTAAAATGAGAAATCACAAATATTACAACTGTAAAACTGTACATTTTATTTAAAAGTAATATACTATATATAGTTTATATTTAATTATTGTCAATATATATGACTTTACTTCAAACACATTGTTTTTTAAGGTTTCATCATATACTCCAATAGATATTGATTACCATAGGAGAGTATTCGAAGGAACTAAAACTCAACATAGAAGACTACCAACTGGTATAAAAGTGTGGTTTGTGTGAGAAGTTTGAGTTGACCATATGCCCTTATTTAGGAGATAGAAAGCATTATACTCCATACATGTGGCATTGACACATGTGGTTTAAAGAAAAATCGCTCCTGTGACGAAACCTAACGATATTTATTTACATGTTTTACATATTCCTGTAAAGAATACATGTAGGTTGATAAAGGGAATGACTGCAGTTCCAAGTTCCTACCGTAGATGTCACAATGAGTACTGAAAGTAGCAAAACGATATATCACGGTTCCCGATGTCAATGGTAGGGGAATCTTGGACGGCATATATCGACAACCAATGCGAAAGGGTTAAACCAATAAAACCTGCACAAGCAGAAAAGTTTGGTTTGGTCTATATATCAATATACTCATACTAACAGACTAATCAATTTTCATTATTTGAGCTTCTTTGACTGCAGTCTTAAATAATGATTAAGGAAGTAATATGAATTACGTTATGATTGTTCTCTATTTATTTCTCTGTGTGTTTACTTATAATTTGAATCTCTTCAAGAAACAGATCATTTAACACTTATTAAATCCCTATTAACTTGTTCACATTCCTCTCATACGCAGCATCTAGTTGTGCTTTAGTCTCCTCCGAATTCCAAAACTGTCTATCGGTACTTTCCTTCAATTCTCTGTACAATAAACTAATTAGACAAATAACAGTATACATCATAACATCTTCAATTAAATAGATCCTATGCATTGGAGTTCTCATATTTGTACATCTTCCTTCCACAAGTTCAAAGTATTTTTAAGTTTCTACTATATTTGTAGTATATATTCTAGATTGTGTTGACAATATTTCTCACCCAAATAATATTTACTGTAAGGAAGCATAAACCAAAGTCGCCATTTCTCGAAGCTTTCATTCTAACAGAGTATTGATTCGGTATTGTGGCTTTTGGGTTTAGCCGCGTGTGGCGAATTATTTTCTTCCAATATTTCGACCGCCATTGCAGGTGCCTTCTTCAGGGTTGATGACTTCGTGACCCTTGAAGAAGACCCCTCCAAAGGCGGTCGATATATTGGAAGAAAATTATTCGCCACACACGGCTAAACCCAAAAGCCCACAATACCAAATCTGGCCGTGAAAATCTAAGAAGTTATTTAGATTGTTGATTTTATTGCATGTATTTCGAACTTATTTTTCTTGTAGAACCATTGTAGAAGACCGTTGATTCCATTACATGGGTTTGGGACTCCCATTTCTGAAAGCTTCCACTCTAGAAGACTGTTGATTCCATTGTTCCATAAATTTATGAGGTGTCAAAGTCTAGTTCGAATAACCAGTTATTACAAACCTGAGTGATTCCTAGTTCTTTGTAATATAAACTTTGTATCAACTCTATTGCACGAATAAATGTCCAATTTAAAAGATCAACATTCTGGGTTTAAGCCCAGAATGCTTTTGTCAGACAAGAGTGTCCAGCGCCCTCGGTTGCTCCCTCAGAAACACTGGAACTGCTTCACTCTGCTGCAATTCCGCAACTAAAGCTTGAGCCTCTAAATCTGCTGCGTGCAACTCAGCAGTCAACTGCTTTAACAAATTTCTCCTCTCCTCCAAAACCATCCCAGCAATCTCAGCTTGAGCAGCGCAAGCTCTTTCACTAGCAATAGCTTGTTCCGTCCTCGCGTGCAATTCAGCAATAGCTGCTTCACTGTCTTCAGCAGACTCTATCTGCCCTTCACACAGATATCTTCTTAATTTAGCACCTAATCGCACGGCTAACTCTTCTTCACGCTGAAGACGCCTATTAACGATTGCTAGCTTCTCAAGCATGTCTGCTTCTCTGCGTATTTGAGACAATTCATCTCCTGGGTCTAAGGGTTCAGGACTTGGCGCTCTTGCTGCGTTTAACCTGCATATTCCAGCGAGTTCTCGCGTTAAGTAGTGTTCTTGTAGCAGTCTTCGTGCTCTTGCTCCTCGCTTTGCTCTGGGTCTTGCTCTCGCGGTTCCGACCCCGCTGTCGCTGTTGCCGGCTGGGCTTTCTCCGCCTGTTGCTGCGCCGCCTGCTGATCCTTCTTCGCAGTCCTCGGCTTCGTCGCCTGCGTCGTCTGCAGGGTTAGCGCGTTCTTCGGCGGCTAGAGTCACGTCTCTAAGGTAGCTCTCGAGGAGGTAGTCAGGTCCATGTTTGGCCATTCTACTGCGATGAGTCTGCTCTTCTAAGTGGCCGATCTGCTTGTCTTGCTCTCTGAAAATAAACGAATAATGCAATTTATTAAGAGTATTACACAAAATAAACCTTTACCATTGATACCTCAAGGTCTGGTAGAAAAATTGCTTAAAATATATGGTACACTTATTATACCATAAGTCATATGGGTTGACCGAACAGAACGATGTGTGGCAATACTGTGCCAACACAACGCTGTAGGGGTTAAAAGAGACGCTTAACGGAAGCCAGTCCGAGCAAATACCACCAGTTTGTGCGAATTAGATCCCTCGCCCGTAAAATACAGTCATAGACTATAAAAATAAATTGGCGGTAGACGAAAGTCGTCGCGTGAACATCGTTTATAGTAAATTCCTGTGATAATTGGATGATGCCTGAATGTCGGGTCTATGAGGGCAGATCGACACTCCACATGCAGCGCTTTGCCATATGTAACATGGTAAGCGTCATAGAATCCACAGATGCGACTTCAATATTACTGTCACCATATGTTGATATTATCCTGTATGTGCTTAGATAAAAGAAAAAATCACACTCGAAGCTTCGAGACGCAACGTTTTTCCCGAAACGCTCACGAACCACCGACGCTACATCTCCTCCACAAACAACCGGTAAAACTTACAAATGCATAAATCGAGGATTTGTTCTAAGAGTAGTTCACGATATAATAGATCCACGCTGTTAAAAAACAATATATACCAAGTATTCACACCCACTCGTGCGTTTTTATAAGGTCGGTCGTAACTTGTATCTCGTTTGCGGTTTGTCGGGCATTTATGTGGATGTATTATAGTTTGTGATGCGGATGACGAGAATTTTTGCGGTGGGGTTGCGGTGGCTTCTAGGGATTGTAAAGAATTGTTCGATTTTCTCATTATATAAGAATTTAGCGGAAGTGAGATGTTATGCTAAGGAATTCAATAATTACAACATTAAGTCATAAGAAAATGCCGTGATTGATAGGTTTTTTTGTTGTCGAACTATTCGTACTATTTACATAATGCACCATGTGGTAATGGACACATTAAGTTATATAATCGGCTAGAGCAAATAGAAGCACCCTGAAGCTGACGGAAGGTAGTCCTAGAACGGTCTTTGGCAATCAGGCTTTCAGCTACGCGGTACCAATGGCTTGGAACTCGCTACCGGAAAGCATAAGAGAGCTTAAAGCGGAGGCATCCTTCAGAAGCAGTCTCAAGATCCACCTTTTTACTCAGAGAGGCAAAGAAGCGCTTTTGGAATGATCATTCGGTCATAAAAGAGCGCTATACAAATACTAATATAATAATAATAATAATCGAAATATGGATGTAAAATATTAGACTCGCCTATGGACTACATAATGGACTAGTACCAAGAATGAACATATGTCGATACTCTCCATTAGTAAAAAAAAATCAAAGTTTATATAAGGTTACGAGTACTAACTTAATAAATCAAAAAAAAAATAAGCAGATCGCATTTTTTAACATTCATATAAAGTACTACGTATAACATAGTACGAGTACGTCTATCGGTCACATCATTCTACTGACGTAAATAGGGTATTTGCTTGCCGCCTTCCGCTAAAATAAAATAATGTTTTATTTTCAAAACATTTTCGAATATATATTTATTGTAGTGGAAATACCGGCTTTCCTTTGGCGACTCTTTCTGCGATGCGGAGTGATAGTCAGCAGTGCTTGGCCCGCTTCAGGGATAGGGTGCGTGTTGGCTGGCATATACGTTGACTGTCGAAACTGCGTGTTGATTTGATACCACATATATCGAAAACATCGTAAAATTAATAATCTCCTAAGATGGTACTCTACAAATTCTCCAAGCCTGTTGATAACTTTCAATAAACAGACGTATTTTAGTAGGTGTGAAAGTAAGGTTAGTAGCTGCTCACCTGAGTGTCGACGCCTGTCTTCTGAGCGTGGCCGCTTGGGCACGCAGGGGGCCCAAATCTGGGCCTCGGCGGCGCCCTCGAGGCTCGCAAGGCGGAGACCCTCGCCCTGAATCTCCAGAGCTGTCTCCTCCGCTGTAGCGCAGGTTAAAGCGGATCTGGAAACATCGACAGCACAATAAACAACAGCGTACTTACGTCTTCAATCCTTGTAAATACAAACGTTATGTTACAAAGTCATCAACCCTGAAGAAGACCCCTGCAATGGCGGTCGAAATATTGGAAGGAAATAATTCGCCACAGACGGCTAAACCCAAAAGCCACAATACCAAACGTTATGTTGATTCCACTCAGATAGATTACACAGAAAATGATCTGCTTGCTATGGGCAGTCTAAGATGTAAAGATA
This sequence comes from Glossosoma conforme, assembly GCA_022606575.1. NCBI lineage: Eukaryota > Metazoa > Arthropoda > Insecta > Trichoptera > Glossosomatidae > Glossosoma > Glossosoma conforme. The sequence goes on along the minus strand of JAGTXR010000011.1, from coordinate 3,715,574 downwards.
GGGAGTTATCTGATATTAGGAAATATTATGATCATGGAAGTTGCCAGACACTGACAAATGTGCTACATTTAGGATGTGAAGATGGAATGGGGATGTAATCTGATATTGGGCAATAGACTTGTCAAAAAATAGCTAGACACTGTGTGAAATGTGCTCCACTTAGAATTGGGCAACAGACCGGTTATAGAAATTGATAAGACACTGTGTCAAATATGCTATACTTAGGAAGCGAAGATGGGATGTTATCTGATATTAGATAATAGACCGGTCATTAAAATTTTCAGATACTATCTCAAATATGCTCCAATTCGAGAGTGTTAATGGGATAGTGTGGTAGCAATACCGTCTGTTGGCAGCCCTTCCTGACATAAATCAATGTGAGATGTTTTGGAGCGCATCAAGACTGTCAGTAGCGCTTGGCCCTCAAGCGGGTGAGAGTGTGTGACGCCGGAGAAAGGCGCGTGCGTGGACTTGAAAATACCCTCCCTGTCAAATCCTGTACTTGTAGTCCCACATGGGGACCCATCATTGGACTCTCGCAAAAAGCTACTTCTTTGATAGTGGCTATAGGCCTACCCGTGATTCTAGGAGTATCATTTAGATGTCAGTAACCTCAATATAGTGGTAACGAAGTTAGTATGTTTCAGCGTGTCTTGAATTGCCTTCCCTGGTGACCTGTTGATAATCCACGAAATACGTGGGAGTGAATGTGGAATATGATTTGGAATGAACTCTGCAGAAAGGCAGACATCAGTTCGGAGCCGTCTCTGCCTTGTTGCAGACGCTGGCACAGAATCGCTCGAAAGCGGTGTAATTCCATTAATTAGCAACAACGTATTGAAAGAAACCACAGATAGATATGGTTTGCAATGTTAACTGACCTCTGGTTGCGCGTCCCCCCACGCCTGCCAGATGGCCAGGATGGGGGCGCGCGGGTCCAGCGGCTGCTCCACTTGTCGCCAGCGCTCCGTGATGCGCCAGGCAGCGGCTGCCGCGCTGGGCCCCGCTGCACCCGCGTCTAGCAGCGCTTGCACGAGCTGCCCGCACGTCGTGCTCGCGCGCACGCCGCTCACCCATAGAGGACGCGCCCCCGCCCACACGCACAGCTCCTCGTCCTCCGAGTCCGACCGCGATTCCTCCTGCAGCGCCATCCCACCGACACCTGCAATAACAAAAAAAAACTTACATTAGATTCAAACAGCTCCTACAGGTTTATCCAAGCGGTTGCACAACGAACCACTTACTTAAGCAAAGTAAGTATCGTCCCATATCAGAAAATTGTCGGACTCAGTTTTGTCAGTTGCTACTATCCATGCCTCATCCCAAGACATCTCTGTACTTGAAGATCTACCTGGGAACATATATGGTTCACGGCGACCTCCGAGGCTGTAGCTCAAGGATATTTTATAGTGTATAGTTTTTATTGTTACAATTTTGATTCTTCAGCGCTCAGTATATTGTGTTTTCGTTCACTACTAAATATGTCAATACTTAACTTATTACTTAAAATTATAAACATTACTACTTGATGGGCTCTTGAGCTAATTTTTCGTTGATGTTTCTGTATCGAATTAAATTAAATTTGTAATTATTATAAAGATTAACTTAGTTCATTTTTAAAACGAAAATTCCGCCATGTTTTCAAACCAACGCGTAGAATTTGATACGAGGATATCCGAAAAATAACTCAAGCAGTGGAGGCTACCCAACCAATAGGCGCATTCAATTGGCTATGGGTAGGACACATCTGTCGAAGAGACGACGGTCGATGAGGAAAAAAAGAGTAGCGCCCAAGATCTGGCAAACGGATCGTTGGCCGATCCTCTGCAAGATGGACGATGATATCAGAAGAATAGCGGTAATAGTCTGGATGCGGACGGCGGACGATCGAAAAAGATGGAGACTAATGTACGAGGCTTACGTTCAATAGTGGACAGACACAGACTGAAATGAAGCATTGAAAAAAATTATTGAACTTGGGTGATTCGTTGAGAGTCAATGTTTCCATGGTCGTTGGTTGCTCTAAAAAATCACAGTTCTCTAGCCCTTGGCTTTAGAAGGGCGAGGGCGGAGTCTATTGGCCTCAGATGGGGCGCGCGACACTGCGGTAGACGCATCGATCCGGCGCACCCACCTAACCACCCACCCAACCCCAACCATCACTCCACCCACCTAATCCCTACCTTCATTCCAGCCCACCTAACCCCAACCATTACTCCTGTCCACAAAACACCACCTTCATTCCTGCCTACCTTACCCCAACCCTCATGCTTGCCCACCCAACTCCAACCCCTAATCCAGCCCACTTTACCTCACTCCATCTTCCAACCCACCCATTGCTGTAACTACAAAATTTGATGCCTTGGGCGGTCTCAGATTTTACGCCCGATGTTATTTAATTCTTTATTTTTACTTAAATCTTCCTAATAAACGTCACCCGAATTCCCTTGGAGGAACACAAAAAGAGGATGTAAATGAATATATCTGGTACAATTGATCCAACTAGGACAAAATAACTTCTCCAAAGAAATTGACATACGTATTCAACTGGGATGGGCAGCATTTAGAAAACTTAAGTGCATTTTAAAAGACAAAATTTTGCAGTGTTTTAAAACTAAGGCGTTTAACAAATGCATCCTCCCTGTGTTAACTTATAGCGCAGATACGTGGACTTTTACAGCAAGTCTTACCCAGTAAATAATGGTCACTTAGCGTGCCATGGAGAGATCGATGCTCGTAGTGAAAGTATATTCCGGAACGACGATATCCGAAGAACTCAAGTAGCGGAGGCTTATGAAAGAATAGGCACCCTCAAGTGAAAATATTACATATCTTAGTTGATGGGGAAGAAAAGTGAGTGGTCCAAGAACTGATGAACAGAGTGTTGGCCAATCAAGCTCGACTGATATCATCATAAGAATAGCAGGAGTAGCCTGGATTCGGAAGGCGGATGATCGAAGAGGATGGAGACCCACGCGGGAGTATAAAATGTGCTGTATTAGTTGATGAAATGCCGTACCATAGAATTTGTCGCTTGGCGTTATAGTTACGCTAGTGAATCCACCTAACGCAGCACATTTGCCTTCTTACACCCTGCCCACCTAACACCGCCCAATGCAGCGATTTTTTCCAACGAAAGACGCGTCATAGAGCGACAATACTTGGAAAGCAGTGGCTAGAGTTAGTTCGCACTCTTGTCACGCGATAGTTCGTGGGTTTGATCCCCGACGAAGTTTAAAAAAAAAAGTTTTTGTATCAATTTATAAGCTTAGTATTTTGTGCACGTAATGACAAAGGTCAGTTCATAACTAATGCAACTTTGGAAAGGCGATAATTTAGTAAAGTATCTGGTTATGTCAAAAATAAATATTCTACATGTATTGTAGTAAGTGAAAGCTCATTAACATCCTCCTCTCTAATTTAAGGTTGTTATTCAGTCGCGGGGTGGCAGGTTGAGGAGCAGATAAACAACACAAAGACTTTTTATGAAACACATTGACATATATTTTCGATAAAGACTTGGACGATCGAACGGGACTTAACAATGCGATCTCGCCGCCGTCGGCACTCAACTCGTGACGGGCTGTCGCCGAGCGCCGCAAGTGGCGATCTCTATAACTAACGTCACTCATGTGACCGGACTTGTCCAAAATGCCAATATGGCGACACATACATGTACGACAAGCGAACAGAAATAAGATACGAAAGATTGTATATGGAGGTTTTCGGTACCAGTCAGCAAGGGCTATATCATGCTGATGTCATCATAAATGAAAATTACTTTTTTAATTCTAATAGCCTCCCTGGGTGGACGACATAGAGTACACTAGTTTCGACCGGTTGTGCTCTTCTTCATGCAATTAAATAAAAAAAAAAGTTATGAAAAATCGCCGCAAAAACTATAAAAAAAAACTTCGTTACAAATAAAAAAGCGTCCGTTTTAAGAGGAATTTCCGCTCAGCGTTATATGTAAAAAAATATTCCAGTCTGCACAAAACTTGTTAAATTTGTTATTTATATTTTTAGCATTCACTTTAGTGTTGAGATCCATTTCAATATTAAATAAATAAATATTTCGTACCTTGTTTTAACATGAACGCAGTTTTGCTTTTATCAACGTTGCATGCATACGTTGAGAAGTGATAAATTCTTTATTGAAGGTGAAACTGCAGTCTTCCAGTAAGTGTACGAAATCCGTTAAAATAATGCGTATCATTTATACAATACTATTTGCGTTAGATTCAGTGTGTGTAGAGTACAGACAGAACATTTGAGTTTGTAAACGTTTCGAGTTCGAATCTCAGCGTCTACGTTTTTTTTCTTTCTGTTATTGATGAGACAATTGACATAAAGATGATATTTGCTGTAGATTTGTATATGTATATCAATTATTAACCCTTTTGCATCGGTTGTCGATATATGCTGTCTAAGATTCTCCTAACGTTGACATCGGCAGCCGTGATATATCGTTTTGCTACTTTCAGTACTCATTGTGACTTCTACGGTAGGAACTTGAAACTTCAGTCATTCCCTTTGTACATGTATTCTTTACAAGAATCTGTAAAGCATGTAAATAAATATCGTTAGGTTTCGTCACAGAAGCGATTTTCATTTAAACCACATGTGTCAATGCCACCACATGAATGGAGTTACATAATGAATGTTTGTTAAATATAATAGCTTTTTGTGCATCATCTGATAGCTAAAAGATACAAGAACCAATGTGATGTATGAAAATGGGTTAGATAAGTACATTTATGCTTTAAATACTAGTTTTAAACAAAAAAATGGTTTGAAAAATTCACGCCGTATTGACAGTATAATTTGTATTACACCGAGCCGTAACGAAAGGGTTAAGGTACGAAATATTTATCTATTTGATAATTATAGAAGGTTGAATGTTATAGGCAATTACCGTTTAGCGTAATATGCAATAATATGATCACTTATTTACAAAAAAAAGCGAATGTAACACTCAATCACTTCGATACATTGAAACTAAGATTTTTTAACTGACGGCGTAATCGTCAACGAAGCACTTGTTTATGAAGTCTTTATGCTCCGAAAAAAGACAATATAGACACTACCGTCAACGAAGCACTTGTTGTCAAAGCTTTTATACTTAGAAAAATGACAATATAGACACCACCGTCAACGAAACAATCGTTTGTCAAGTCTTTTATACTTTAAAAAATGACAATATCCTTTAAACGTCTAGTGGTTTCCTTATAGGACCGCAGATTTGCTATGTTCAATGCCCTAAGGTCCCATACAGGAGTGCTTATGGTTCATTTCACAATCGGATTACATTAATTTGTAATAATAGTTTTAAAGTAAGTTCATGGAAGAATCTATTTTGCGACGAAACATTAAAAACATTGGCCTACGAGGGCATTGAAGGACGATAATTTTCGGTTATGGGACCACTGGGCGTTTTAAGGATATAGATACCACCGTCAACGAAGCACTCGTTTGTCAAGGTTTTTATACTTTGACACCTAAAAATTACAATATAGACACCACCGTCAACGAAGTACTTGTTTTTCAAGACTAGAATGCTTTGACACCTGTCCAGGTTTTTATACTTTGACACCTGACAATTTTGACACCATCGTCGTTGTCAGCGATGCGATGACATACTGCCGAGGGTCACAGCTGATCGCTGAACCCACGACGACTCCACCTCCGAGTCGGTGGATGCTCCAAGAATTCATAATGCCCACGAATTCCTCCGACACGTCTAATTTCTGATGAATTCTATTACTGTATTGTACGTCGCCGAGCTTCGACGAATCGTTCGTTTCTCGCCTTATTATAACTGAAAAATATAGCCAATCGCTGCTTGCGATAATACGTTTAAACACTAATTGTTTGATAATTACAATGAATATTCTGTGCGGATCTAACTTGAATGGGTGACCGCCTAAGAGCGCCGTTTGTTGTTGTTTACGTTGAGCCGCAACTTAAATAAAACTTAAATATGCTTTCAAAACATGGTTCTAGTCTTGGAGAACTAAATACCGAACTTTTATTATTTTATATCTAAACACATACAGGAAAATACCGACAGATGGTGATAGTGATGCTGAAGTCACATCTATGGATTCTATGTTGCTTACCATGCTGCATATGGCTAATCGCTGCATGTAGAGTGTCGATCTGCCAACGTCATAGACCCGACATTCATGCATCATATTTATTAATACAGGAATTTACTATGAATGCGTGATTTATTTATTTAATTTACGGAACGACTTTCGTCTACCATCTATTTTGATTTATAGACTATGTCTGTCATTTTACGGGTGAGGGATCAAATTGGCACCAACCGGGCATATTTTAAAGCTCAGAAATCAATTAGAACCAACTGGGGTATTGTACGTCTGAGAAATCGATTAAATATATATTTTGTCATATCTTTCCCACAAACTTCGGTTTTTGAAAGCAAACACCTTAACTACTAAGCTATACCCACCGGCATTTATTGAAGCTTATCACATGAAGCACGATTTATCAAATGAATAATTACATTTCAAGTATTTTTTAAACTTTTCTCTTAAATCTTATTTGAAAGAGTGATTTACTTGTACATTTTAAGCCACCAAAGGAAATGACGCGTACAGCAGTTATTAGATGCGATTCAGGATGCGGAGCCGCCGCCGCGGATGCTCCTTGAATGCTTAACACTTACAAATTCCGCTAACAAATACAATCCCTGTTGGATGCCATTTATGCATCGTCCATTCGATTCGCCGAACAATTCTACAGTTCTGCTAATCGAGTAGTACCCTGAAGATATTGAATCTTATTAGAAGTTACCAAGTAGGAGACTTTACGGCTGTGAATCTTGTGCATCTCACCAAAAGCCGATGCAGCCATATAGTTTCAGATATCTCGGCGTACAGGTCATTGAGACGAAACTTACTTCTCGCCTTGGAAACTCTGGAACGTCTTTTAATTATATGCGAAATATCTGAGACTTCAGCCGTCGGCCGTACAGCATCTGTATCGACACCATTATTTTATACGTCTGTGAATCTTGTCATTTGACCAAGAGCTAATGCAGCCGCGTAATGGGTCTCTAAAGCATTTGGCTTTGTGAGGAATGACGAGGTGAAAAAGCGAACAAGGCAGCCTTTCATGCTACTCTACAATTGGTCTAGATAACCAATGATGTTGACTCAACAACACTCGTATGTAGTGCTTATCCATATTAAAAAACGGCAAGCGTCATAGCGCGCACAGTTGAGATTGAGTGTTATTTTTGTATGTTTACGTAAAACAAGATTTGAGATATTTGGAAGCTGCGATAAGGACCGTGCATTTGCTTCACAAAGAGCGAATCGGTTTTGCTCTTAACCTACCGTTGAAATCTCTCCTTGAAATATCCTTATGCCTGCAAAATTTTTGCATGAAACCTGAAAATTCACGATATAATTTACTTGAAACAGTTTTACGATTTTAAATATAGCGTAAATATTTAAGTATGGCGATGCAGTTCACTTTATTACAATTATCCGTACAATAAAAGTTAAACAAAGTATTAATAGCAGCTCGATATAGTCCTTGAAGACTGGTGCCGAAAAGCCTTGATATACGATCTTTCGTCTATTATTTTTGTTTGCTCGTCTGACATATAAAAGTGTTGGGCTAAGTCTATATTTTAGTAGTCAAAAGATATGGTGCTGTGTCGCCATTTTGTTTATTTGACAGGTCATGCCATCGGCGGGACTAGTTCTGTAAAATGGTCACAGTATTAATTTCGGCCCTGGGCTGTCACCCACTACGTGCGCGCAGTAGTAGTCGTCATCTGTCCGCGACCTGCGAAACGCCAAAAGGTTTGTCTTGGAAAGACGACCGAAGTTTGTCAATCACTTACCGAAATATATTTCACTGTGCTTCTCAAAAAGTTCTTTGTGTTGCTCATGTGCTCTTCATCCCTCGACAACGCGTTCTGATGACGATCCCAGAGACATGCAGTTGTTCCTTATGTAAACAAGGATGTCTGTTGATTTTGCGGCAATTGACCACCACAAATCGTCGCCTCGAACTCGTCTTCTTACAGTAGTTTTGATCTTGATGTTGATGTTGATGGTGATTAGACGACCGTGGGCTGAGGCATCAGGAAATTCACGGGATTTTAATACTCCTGTGAATTCTCCCAGTGCCAAGACCCACAACCTCCATTTTCTTCTTAAAACGCAGTCTTCATAGAATCCTTTTCTTGTTGTACAATTTCTCAGGCATACAGGGCTGCTTCATTTATATTGTGTGGCAACATCAGGCTCACAAAGCTCGCAACTGCAGAGCTGCCTACAAATCGCAGACACGCTTCATACCGACGGTCATAGCTCAATGATCAAAGCGTTTGTTTTGCAAGCCAAAGGTCGTGGGTTCGATCCCTGACGGAGATTAAAAAAAAAAAGGATTTTTATTCGTTTCTGAGCTCTAAAATACCCCCGATTGGTGTGAATTCATCACCCGTAAAATGTCAGTCATAGCCTATTAATTAAAATCGGTGGTAGACGAAAGTCGTCCCGTGAAGACCACCCATTCATAGTAAATTCCTGTAATAATAAAGGATGATGCGTGAATCTCGGGCTGTAGTCTACGACATTGGCAGATTAACACTCCACATGCAGCGTTTAGCCATATACACCATGGTAAGCGTCATATAATTCCACAGATGAAACTTCAGAATCACTATCACCATCTGTTGGTATTCTCCTGTATGTGTTTACATAAAAAAAAAATCTTGAGACGCAAAATCCTCCACGAAACGCTCACGAACCACGACCCCTACGAGATACGCTGCCATACTCTCATACTTCCAACAAAAGTTGGTATTTTTTAGATGTTAGGCTTCTATGCTATTTAACTATTTGTCAGACGCATAATCTACACAACCCTAGTGGCCACTAAGTAAACTATGGCATGCACACTACACCCTACATGTCAAAACAAACAAATTGAAGCCTGTAAGGCCCCGTCTCATAGTTTCTTAAATCTAAAACTAAGGCTACCATGTTTATATATGCGTGTCGGACGAACCAAACAAAAATAAGACATAAAAGATCGTACATCGAGGCTTTTTGACAACAACCTGCAAGGACTACATCGAGCTGATATCAGTGGTAACAATGGTTAGTCGTAATGAAGTGGCATTATAGTAATGTATAAAGTTCTATTATTATCATCGGTGCCTTGGGTGCCATGTTGTTTTGTGCAACTCCGGCCCTGGTGCCGATTGTACAGAAGACAGGGCCGCACTATTGTGCACGGCTGAAAGAAGGTCTTCATAAGGGAAACGTGTCATTTACGTCAAATATCGATTGACAAACAGTGACGTAGTATTTTGAGCGTCAAACTTGACAAAATCGATAGTCTCGTCAAACTTCACTATGCTACTTATATTTGTTAACAATCACTTTGATATATATTTTATACATGCTATATTTTAATGCCCGCAGGAATGTCTAAGTGGTAAAAGCGTTTGCTTATCGAACCGAATATCGTGGGTTCTATCGCCGACGGAGATTAAAAAAAAGTAAGCTCTATAAATACTCCGGTTAGTATAAATTTAAACCTTCACATGTAAAATGCCTGTCATACTGTATTAAATAAAACTGATAGTAGATGAATGTCGTCATGTCAACACCACCAATTTATTATATTACTGTAATCAATTACTGTTATAAATGGATGATGCGTGAATGTCATTTCATTCGCCAACGTCATAGACTACTCGTATAATCTATGACGTTGGCGGATCAACACTCTATGTGCAGCGCTTACATATGTAACACGGTTAGCGTCAAATAATCCACAGATGAGATAACTGTCGGTATTCTCCTGTATGTATTTTATAATAGATCATGCTGAGATCTTATTATCATGTGACCTATCCACGTATTTCGTGGCTGGCAACGTGTTACCAAAGAAGGCAATTCGAGACTCGTTGTAGTATACTAACCTCGCAGCCTTAGACTGAGGTCTATTTGACATGTAACTGATGCCCCTAGAATCATGGGAAGGCCTTCAGCCACTCTCTAACAAGAAGCTTTTTGCGTGCGTCCAGTAACGGGTCACCATCTGTCTCCAAAAACAGGACGGGACAGGGAGGGTTTTCACCAAGCGAACCATTTAAATACAAGCTTGATATACGGCTGCATTGGCATAGCAAAGATTCGTAGTGAAAAATAATTAGGACGAATTTTAAAAATAATTAAAATAAAATAATGCTCATTAATATTGATATAATGCTCACACAATATTGCATCGTATTTTGTGTCGTTTTTTGTTGCGCGATAATCTGTGGGTGGTGGAGGTGGTAAATGGGCAGTGGTATTGGTAAATGGGTGGCGGTAGTTGGTAGGTGGTGGTTATAAGGTTGCTGTGGTGGTTACACGTTACTGAAAGCTAGCTCAGTAGCTAGAAATAATGACGCGACCATTAGTCCCGCGGCGAGCACGCGAACCCCTTCCTTCCACTAAGCCACGTTCAGGGTTTTCTAAATCATAATTTAAGAATCGTAAGGTTATTTTAAAAATATATGGTAATTCGCCTAACAAACGTCATACTATATAAAACCAATCCATTTGTGTGAGTCCTGTTAAGTGCCGGTTTTAGGGGGTGGCGAAGTGGGTCGGTGCCCCAGGGCGTCGAATAAGCTAAGGGCGCCGAGGGCAACCCATGTTTCTTAGATTTTTTAAAATAACAACAATATGAGGCGCTAAAAAAAATGCTTTAGGGCGCCGCAGGGTCTGAAATCAGTACTGGTCCTGTTATAAACGTACGATGCGTAAATACCAGACTCCATCATGCCATATACCAATGTCATTGACTAAAGGCCGATTCACGCATTCATCCATTTTTACAAAGGAATTATTATGAATTATCGGTGTTTATGGGACGACTTTTTTGCATACTTAAAAAAATTTCGCATCGGTTGTCAGCATATGCCGTCATAAGATTCCCCGACCGTTGACATCGGTTGAAGTGATATATCGTTTTGCTACTTTCTAAGAATAGTTTTGAATGCATCATCTGGTAGCTAAAGGATACAAGAACCAATATGATATATGAAAATAGACAAGATAAGTACATTTATGCTTCAAATACTAGTTTTATAATAGACAGTATAATTTGTATTCAAACCGAGCCGTAATGAAAGCTGATATTGTAAGAGTGAGGGATCAAAATCACACTAATTGGGTGTAAGAGTACTTACAGAATTTATAAATTGATTACAAAGATTTTTTAATCTACTTCTTAGATAGAATTCACGACTTTCAGGATGGTGAGCAAAATCTTTTTACTTCTCTATATATGCCCCTGGTAGAGTTGAGCCACCCCTAAAGGACAAAAAAACATTATCCAGGCCTCGTCGAAGCGTTGGGCTGATTATTCCATCCCCTTATAACGCTGAAAATTAATTAATCAAGGAAAATAGGCACCTTGGAAGAACCATCTCAGAGAGGCAAACCTGATGGATCAGTCACATCAAGCACCACGATGGTCCTCTTCACGACATTGTGGAGAGGATGGTTGAGGGTAGAAACTGTAGAGGGCGCCCTAGACGGGAGTATTTTCAGAAAGTGTTCGAGGACATGAGTTGTAGCTCTTATGCTAAGCTGAAGAGGGTTGCGGAGTACCGAGAGGAGTGGAGATCGAGATGCAAGATTTTGTTGCTGCAAATCAATCCACCGGATTGATACTACGAGGAAGAATAATAACGCTGATTATTTAACACCCAAATATTTTTCTGGTACTACAGCCGCAGTCTATGCAAGAACGTGAGCTCTTGCCCTGGAGACTCCCATATGGACCTCTAGGTATACAAGTGTTCTGGGATAAGGCATAGACTATTTGATCTTTCAGAAATGTTAATTGTTAAATAAAATGCTAAAATTTTACCGGCAGGTATAGCTCAATGGTCAAAGCGTTTGATTTGAAAGCCAAAGGTCGTGGGTTCGATCCCCGACGGAGATTAAAAAAAAAAGATTTTTAATCGATGTCTGAGATCTAAAATTACCACCGGTTTTTGTGAATTTTAACCCTCACCCGTAAAATGCCAGTCATAGCCTATTAATAAAAATTGGTGGTAGACGAAAGTCGTCCCGTGAAGACCACCCATTAATAGTCAATTCTTGTAATAATAAAGGATGATGCGTGAATCTCGGGCTGCAGTCTATGTCGTTGGCGGTTCAGCACTCCACATGCAGCGCTTAGTAATATGCACCATGGTAAGCGTCATAGATTTCCACTGATGAGATTTCAGAATAACTATTACCATCTGTCGGTATTGTCCTGTATGTGCTTACTTAAAAAAAATGTGAAACGCTTATTTGCTTTTGATATGGTAAAATAATGCGCTTGAATGCTTGACGAGGCCTGAACCGGGTTTTGCCCCCTCCCCGCCGGATATCCTACTCTAATAACAGTCCTCCCCGCAGATTATGGTTCCCTTTCGCTTTCGAGGAACGCCGGTGGTAATTACAGTTGCCGACGGCAGATAATAAAAAAAAAATACAAAAAAAATAATCAACAACGACCGGAGGCCAATAAAAAACTGGAATACGGCTTAATGGTCGAGTGAAACAGAAAAGGCGGTGAAAATAAAGCAAAACGATGCAATTTGTATGGAAACATTGAAAACACGGATTAAAGTAGCTAGTATAGATGTAGTCTAATAATTTCTAGATCACTTCTATTTAGGATAGAATATTCGTAGCATTCGAACTCGAACCGTCTGCAAACTGTTCGAAACTGCAAAATGTTCTGTTTATACGAGGGTTATGCGTAAAATAAGGTACCCAGTGATTTTTAACAGTGTAAAACGTTTAATTCCATGAATGCGTACATTTTTGGAAAGTTCAGACTTTTACCTATTTTTCTATATAGTCGCCACTGAGGTCAATGCATTTTTGCATGCGGTATACGAGCTTTGAATGCCCGAGTCAAAAAAATCTTCCGCCAAGCTACGCAGATACCTAAGAACCGCTTCTTACTTGTGTAGCTTGTATTTTTCTATTACTTATAAGTTACTTTCAAAATCAATGGCTGACATAAGACCAGTGTACTTATTCCATTTAAATATTAAAATCAGAAAATATCCAAAAAAATATCTTCAATAAGTACTTTGTAGAAAACCATAGTGACGTCCATATAAATTCACAGCAAACATCATCGTATATGAAATTTCTTTCATAAATAATTCGGAGAAAAAAAAACAGCGGCTACTGGGATTCGAACTCAAACCATTTGCACACCCATTGTTCTGTTTGTACTCAGTGTAGACCCGGTGCCACTTGCTGCACTCGCTGAATCGAGAAATTAACGCATATTATATTATTGATACGCATTATTTTTACAGATGGCGCTTGTTGTAAATTTTATATGTATATGAATATGTTAAATATAAAAAAAAAACTAAAATAATTTAATGCGCTGAGTCAATTTTGAAAATGTTACAATTTGTAGAATACAATGATGTAAAAAATATCGCAGACCATCGGTATTCTCTGGTATATGTTTAAATAAAAAATGCACAACTTGAATTGCTGAACATTAAAAAGTAAAGCTTACACTTATAGTCGCATACTTTAGTTCTTTGGTCATATCGTTGGAAGCAATTAGAAAAGTTCTGAAGACGCAATAGTAACTGGTATAGTCTTGAGAATTCAAAAGTGCGATCGTATTCTTAACCAGTTGTAGTAATGCAATTGGCAGTACTGAAAAATTGAGATTTATTTCGAATAATAATACATAAAAATTCTTATGGTAGGTGTTATCTACAAGTATATAAGACCCTGAAACCCCACACCTAAACTCCACACAACCCCCTACAGGTATCACGACCTATCGTCCCCAGACAATTCGTTTAACGACTCATTAGTAATGACGTGGGGCGCACTAGATAACTGGTGCACTGGCTGTCTCAATAACTTAACCTAACCTAAGGATTTGTCTAGAGATTGTAGAGTCCAGATATCCATAGGTCTCGTTAACGAAATAACTTAGGTTAGGTTAGAGAGACATCCAGTGCACCAATTGTCCCGTGCACCAAATATCCCGTTACTGATGACTCGTTCAACGAATTGTCTGGGGACGAAATGCGGTGAAACCCCCCTACCTACTCTCTAATGAAACTATTTATTTATAAGTAAATATTAATTTACACGTCAGTGCGTTTGTGCATGTTGAAACTGATAATGATTTCATAAATTGCGAAACTGCAGTCTTCCATCAAGTAAAATAGTACTCTGTGTGATTCATATTAAAACAAGGTATGATATACTTATATATTTAATAAGTCTTGAAGATTCGACAGTGACCATCCTTAACATTCAGAAAATAAATGATTAAATATATATTTACGCATTGTTCGCACCTAATTCGCGTATGGTCACCACAACCATATTGTAGCTACAATTTAGCACTTTATATTGAAGTTTTGACAACCCAATTATCCTTCTCTCCCTTCGGCCTAGAGCAGTGATTCCAAACCTTTAAAATATATTCACTCCTTTGCGATTTGCGAGCGAAAAACCGAAAGTGTGCCGAAAGCAAACTCTACTGTTTCTTTCAACACTTTTGTATGTTACTTCAACTCTTTAATACAATCAGTAACAAAAACCGTAATTTCAAGTGTAAGACGAGTTTGTCGGTTGTGGGCGGGTGCAAGAGGAATTAGTTCTTTAAGTTCCGAAGAGCAGCGACCGCGGTAATAACGGTAGAAAAGAGTAAGAGAACCAATCTTACGCCTGAACCTAAAAGGTGATTAATAAATCAAAATTGATGATTCCGTAATCACTTGACGACAATTGAAACATACCTATAAATATGGTGACCGAAATGCCTAAATATATAATATATATAGTATTATGTCCTATCCAAACATAGATTAACAGCGTTCTATATTGACTGTTTGTATGGTAATATAATAAATAAATTATAGTTTGTCACGAAACGGTAATTCAATTTGAAAATACACATTCCGAGTACGAACTAGTATTGATTTATATACAACGAGTAAGAAGTTATATACATATTATTATATAAAGTGACGCAAGATAATTTTATTTCATTTTATTTCAATTTTATTTCCCCTTACAGAAATATTACAAATTTGAACAACTCAATTAATTTCTGAAGTACAATAAAAATTAATCCTTAAATGAAAAAAATACAATACATATATACAAATATAGGTACTTATGATTAAGTACTAAGAACAAAGTAATAAAGACAAGCAACAGAAGGTCCCAATGCTCATCAAACAGACGACGCCAACAATTTATTCCTCCAAAAAACCTCGTGGAGTTCATGTCTGAATTGGGCCTCCATTACGTGAAATATATCAACATCCGAGGCGACTTGGTTAAGCAGTCTGATGCCTCTCCCAAGAGGCATCGTCTCTGGCAGGTTAGTGTTACTCTTTGGGAGAGCTAACAATCTGTGCCTCCTTATTCTCAGATATTTATCGGGGACACACAAACCGATCTTCAACAAAATTTCAGGATTCCCGAACACGCCACGAAGCAGCCGGAAGAAATGCATACCTAAGCACACATCCCTTCTTGTCTTCAACTCAATGTACCCTAACGTACCCTACATGAAGTTAGTTGGATACAGCCACGGATAGTATCCATACACCCTCATGTAGAGAGACCTGAGAAATTTCTTCTGTACCCTCTCCAACATGAGGCTATATTTCAACTCATGGGGTGCCCAAATGATAGACCCGCTCTCGAGTATGCTACGAACCAATGAGTTAAGCAACACTAGCATCACGTTTGTGCTCTAGAAAACCCTGCAACTTCGTAATGTATTAATACATGTAAAAAATATCGAGCCGATATAAAGAATAATAGGCGAGACCAGTGTACTATATGACGTTCAGCCTGGACAGCGCTGCATGCAGGTGTGTTGTGATTTTATTTGTGTGTGAGTTGGGGAGATAGCAAGTGTGTATTTATCTGTTTCTTGAAGAGAAAGAGGAAACATAGATGCTGTAAGAGTGTTCCATTTTATTCTAAGTATAAGTAATTGTTTTTTTTTTGCTTTATATATACATTGATTAACCATATTTACTGACCGTAATAACCAAACAAATAAATATTTATAACGTAAATAAAACTGCAATTTTCGACATACCAATTTAGAAATAAATTCAAAAAATTAGTTTGTTATTTAGAACCTTAAATTTTCTTCTAAGTAGAAGGTACTAAGGAATTTTACTATGAATGGGTGGTCTTCACAGGACGACTTTCGTCTACCACCAATTTTAATTAATATGCTATGAATGACATTTCACGGGTGATGGATCAAAGTCACACCAACCGGGGGTATTGTAGAGCTCCAAACTCGATTAAAAATTCTATTTATTTTTTAATCTCCGTCGGGGATCGAACCCACGACCTTTGTCTTGCAAAGCAAACGTTTTGACCATTGAGCTATGACCGCCGGCATGAGTTCATTAAAACACCCTGATGCTTGAACACCCAAATATTTCTCTGGTACTATAGTTCATACAAGTTCGCGGGCTCTTGCTTTGGACGCTCTCGGCAACCATGTGTGTTCCCATGTAGATTTTTTTGTGTTTAAAATCTGGCTAAGCTCTACCGGGGGCATGTGTAGAGCTTAAATTTAATTAAATAAATTTAAAATATCAAGCTCGGTCGGGTTTTGAACCGTTAACGTCTAAATGACAAACAGACGTTATTATCACTGGACTATGCCACCCGATTTGTTAAATTGTTAAAAGAAAATGTTAATCGTTAATTTTTTTGAGTCCTCTTGGGTTACGAATCGTTGATCCCCGTAAGTGTTGGTGTGGCGCACGCGCCCCGCACACCATCGATACGAACCAAAGGAATCTCCCCTCGGCATCTATTTTCCCACTCGCCCTCCTAACGAGACTCCAAACATGGCGGCACTCGAGGGCGCTAATATATTCTCACCCAAAGTTCATATTTATCATATGTTTGCGTTTTCGTGTTGACCGACACGTCATGGCGTCATCAATTATGACTAAACACTTTGATTATCTTTACTGTATTGATTCCCAAAATGTAGCACGAATCTAGTTCTAATATCACCAAGGATTTCCAAAAATGTAGCACGTATCTAGCTCTAATATCACCAAGAATTCTACTCGGAGCCAAATCTATATGGTAATTACAAGCCACATTTCATTAAGAATAATCCCTACTGTTACATATGACTGGCATCATATTATAAGCCAATGCAACCATTGAATTGGTTTTTGAAACAAGGATACCAGTCAGCACTGGAAGAACGAAGTTGGATACGGTTCTATAGTACACTTAAATTACGCAGTCTTAAACCTAACATGTTTAACCAATGCATCTTCCCAGTATTAACTTATGGCGCAGAGACGTGGAATCTAACAGCAGGTTTCACTCATTAAATACAGTTCACTTAGCGTATCATGAAGATATTCATGAGAGGAGTGTCTCTGAAATATATGATCCGAA
This sequence comes from Glossosoma conforme, assembly GCA_022606575.1. Taxonomy (NCBI): domain Eukaryota; kingdom Metazoa; phylum Arthropoda; class Insecta; order Trichoptera; family Glossosomatidae; genus Glossosoma; species Glossosoma conforme. The sequence continues at coordinate 3,698,073 of JAGTXR010000011.1, read as the reverse complement.
ACGAGGATACTAGAAGAAGAACTCGGGAAGTGGAGACTACTCAAAGAATAAGCACACTCAATTGTAATGTAACATATTTGTCAAAGGCATGACAGTCGATGTGAAAGAAAAGTGTTCGAGTGGCATTCATGAACTGACAAACGGAGTCTTAGACAAGCCTCCGTAAGAAAGATTGACGGTATCAGAAGAATAGCAGGAGTAGCCTGCATGCGGAGGGCGGAAGGGTTTGAAGAGTAAAAAATAATGTCATTTTTAAGAAATTTCCATTCAATCGCCCAAAATTTATATGGTCTCTTTAAAACCAAATTTGAGTTAAGAATTGCACATCCAAAAATGTGAATTTGTACTAAAAATAACACGAAAAAGCTCGTTGAGACTTGTACTAATTATTTATAAAATGTTTTTAAACGATTGCAAAACACTTCTAGAGAGTTTAATACAGAACTGTAAAAGTTATGAAAATCTTTTTTACGTGATTTTCTTGTAAAATTATTTCATGTTTCGGTTCTCAGTCAATATCAGTATAAAATATTTAGAAAATAAATGATTATTTGGGAACAAAAAGCAGACAGTTTAACGTCAATAATTGAAGGATTGCTAGGGCTATTTATTTGTTTGATAAACGTTTGGAAAACATGGATACTACAAGTGAACTGAATGAAGACTAAAGTCAAAAAATCATGAGAGAACCTAAGCAGTTATGGAGTGCTTCAATAGGGAAGAAATTTTCAGATCACATCACATTTAAGATCCTAATTGCAACTAACTGATCCGTTAAATAGGAAGGTTAGGCATCAGACTGGCAATCGATTTTGCTGCATACTTGGTGCATCTTTTTTGGCATCGTTGATTATGAAGAAGAAGAAAATAGGCAGTTTAATTGTTTGTTGACGGTTGCTTGTTGCTAATTCGTTTTAATATTTAAGATATTTTAAATCAATTTTGTGGGAAAAATTTAATTAATCAACCTTTGATAAGCGAATCGAAAGGTGGTTTATATTTCATAGTTTATGACTGCTGTGTGTGACGCTTAGTTGCAGCGTTTTGTGGTAAATAAAGGGTCCGCCAAATAATTTTTTTTTTTTGAAAATGGGGCGCAAAAAGTCGAGTGCAGCTTCGGCTGTGTGGCACATAGCGCCGTCCTGTTGAAACAAAATGTTGACAATATCCTCCTCTTCAATTTTCGTGAACAAAAATGGCCCGATAACGATCGCCATTGACTGTAACGGCCACTCCTTGCTCATTTTCGAAGAAAAATGGCCTGATTTTCAAAGTAATGTCGCAATATTTCCCAGCGTTGTTCAAGCGTATACACAACCATATTCGTTTAGCGGAAGGATAAAACTAATTATTTGTCAAATCAGACATGAGTTAAGTGTTACCATTCACGAAATAAGCACTAGTTAAAAAAAAAACGTTAGATGGCGGACCCCTTATAAGCTCCAAATTGGGAGTAAAACATTTTGGACACAAAATTTTGGAAATAAATATTAACCCTTCCGCATCGCTTTTCGGCATATGCCGTCATAAGATTCTTCGTCTGTTGACATCGGTTGACGTGATATATTGTTAAGCTACTTTCCTTAAAAAAATGTTTTTTATGCATCATCTGATAGCTAAATGATACAAAAACGAATGCGATATATGAAAATATACCAGATAAGTACATTTATGCTTCAAATACTAGTTTTATAATTGACAGTATAATTTGTATTCAAGCCGAGCCGTAATGAAAGGATTAAGAATATTGGACACGGTTTGTTAAAAATTGGTTGTAATTTTTAGTTTATTAGAATGAAAAAATAACAATTTTAAAATATTAAGTATTATTTCACATTTGTGTTTAAGTGATTGTACATGTTTCGGACAAGACCCGGGCCATGTTAAGCCATGACTTAACTCCACACGGACAGTCAATAATATTAGCAACGAATGCACATATATTGGTCATTGCGTTATTGATTGGCAAAGACTACTCGGTCCAATGGTATGTAAAGATCTTGGCAACTAACAGAGCGCTGAGTTGGCCGTATGTAATAGCCATTGAAAGCTGAAATTCCATGTTAAAATGTACACACTCTGAACTCCCTTACATTCTGTGCCGGATGGCATAGCTTAGTAGTTTCAGGTTTTGCTCACCAATCCGAAGGTCGCAAGTTTGATCCCCGAGGGAGAATAAAAAAATATATATTGAAAAATACCCAAAAATATGCTTCCCATACTACAGCGTCTTCTAGTACTTGAACTTCTGCTCTGGAGGTAGTCGGAAACCATGTACGTTCCCATGGAGATTTTTAGGTGCAGATATGTCCTAGAATTAGGAATTTACAATTGAAACTAAGTGGTGGCAATTTGTGTGGACCATATCTTCCAGATTTAGCCGGCGGTCATAGTTCAATGGTCAAATCGTTTGCTTTGAAAGCCAAAGGTTTCAGGTTCATTCCAACGATTTAAAAAATATTTTTAATCGATTTATCACCATCATCATCAGCTTGTGTCCGTCCACTGTTGAACGTAGGCCTGTCGCATTTCTTTTCCTCTTATTTCCGCCTTCCGCATCCAGTATTACCGCTATTCTTTATATCGTCAGTCCATCTTGTAGGGGTCGGCCAGTTTCGTTTATTCTTGGGCGCCATTCCAATACTTTTTCTTCCCCATCGACCGTCGACTCGACAGATATGACCTGCCCATTGCCACTTGAGTGTGCCTATTCGTTGGGTAGCATCCACTACTTGAGTTCTTCTGCGTATTTCCTCGTTTCGGATTCTATCTTTTAGCGACACTCCAAGCATGGATCTCTGGCCAAGCACGCTGGGTGACTTTTATTTTATGGGTAAGACTTGCTGTCAATTCCACGTCTCTGCGCCATAAGTTAATACAGGGAGGACGCATTGGTTAAACCATAGTTTTAAGGCATTGAAAATCCATGTTTAAAAATGTACTTTAGTTTTCCAAATGCTGCCCATCCCAGTTCTGTATGCGCCGTCGATGGCTTTTGAGAAGTTATTTCGCCCTAGTTGTATTACTTGTCCCAGATAGGTATAGTCGTTTACAACCTCTATTTCTGTTCCTCCAATGGAAATAGGATCAAATATATAAATATGACAATTAATCATGGCTTTTGTTTTATCCATGTTCATTTTCAGACCAATTTTGTTCGACGCTTCATTGAGGTCGTAGAGCATGTCTTGGAGCTTGTTAGGTGATTCGGCTATTAGCACTATGTCATCTGCAAATCGGAGGTGAGAAATGTACTCTCCGTTAATATTTATTCCACATTTTGTCCAGGATAGCAGTTTAAAAATATCTTCTAGGGCGTTTGTGAAGAGTTTTGGTCATAACATCTCATTGTCAACACCTTTGTTTATAGAAATATTGTTAGTGCGATCATGGACGGACTATTAAAAAAAACGATTTTTAATCGATTTATGAGCTCTAAAATACCCCCGGTTGGTGTGTATTAGATCCATCACCCGTAAAATGCCAGTCCATAGCCTATTCATTAAAATTGGTGGTAAACGAAAGTCGTCCCGTTAAGACCACACATTCATTGTAAATTCCTGTAATAATATAGGATGATGCGTGAATATCGTCCATGACGTCAACACTCCACATGCAGCGTTTAGCCATTTACACCGTGGTAAGCGTCATAGAATTTCACAGATGAGACTTCAGAATTACTATCACCATCTGTCGGTATTCTCCTGTATGTGCTTACATAAAAAAAGTTATGTAACGGATATGAGTGAAGAAGAAAAAAAGAACCATAGCGGCTTGCAGAACTTTGTAGCGGCATTTGGTGACGTCATGGTAACGAATTGTGACGAAAACGAGATCAATTCCGGGATTACATAATATACATAAAAAAAAAATATATATACACAAAATTAAATATATAATTTTTGTATGACCTTTATAAAAGAATAGCGTAACAAGCAACATAGCTAAATAACTTAATAAATTAAAAGTACTAAATTTAGAATTGTGATTTTTTGAGTTGAGCCGTGTGTGGTGATATTTAGACCGCCATTGCAAGGGTCATCCTCAGAGTTAACAATTTTGTGTAATCAACCCTGAGAATGACCCTTTCAAGTGCGGTCGAAAAATTGGTTAGACGAAATTCGCTACAAACGGCTTAACTCAAAAACCACCATTCCAGGAGATATTGTTCATGTATAAGCGTTTTAATTGATGTTTGCCACTCGTAGAATTGCCGGGTGGCATAGTCCATAGGTTAAAGCGTTTGCTTCTCACTCAGACGCTGTCGGTTCGCATCCCGACCAAGCTTGATTTGTTAAATCGAGTTAATTAAATCTAAGCTCTTTACATACCCCCGGTAGGGACGAGCCACCCATTAATGACGAAATAAAAATTGTTCAGGCCTCGGTAGCGTCGTACTGATCATCCGATTTCCTTAATAAACCACGATAATTGTACACTCAAATATTTTTCTGGTACTACAGCCGCAGTCTATAAAAGTTCGCAGATCTTGCCCTGGGGATCTATCTATGTTCCTGTGTGGAACTTTGGGTATACAGGTGTTCTGGGACAAGGCAATAGACCATCTGTGAGCTTACAGAACTGTGAAACGGAAAATGTGAAATTTGGTGTCTATATGTTTGGAATACGAAGCGGATATGGTGAAAAAAATCTTAGATTTACAATGTCGAGAGAGTTTTGATTGATATTGTGGCTTTTGGGTTAAGCCGTGTGTGGCAAATTTCTTATACCCGATATTTCGACCGCCATTGCAGGGGTTGATGACTTTGGCGGTCGAAATATCGGATAGAAGAAATTCGTCACACATCCCAAAAGCCACAATATCAAATCTGGCCGTGAAAACCTAAAAGATATTTAGAGTTTTGAATGTTCAGTGTTTTTGTAAAGGTGAAATTTGATTGATAATTGAAAGGTTGACGTTACCATGGCCGTTGCGTAGTCCGCGGTCGTCCTTCGTTCACTGGTGACTGTCATGGCGATCGCTGGTCGAGTGGTCGAGCCGTTGCAGGTCCTCGTCGGAGGTTTGTGATTTAATGGTGGATTTCGCAGAAAGGTCCGATAGCTCGCGTGCCGCGCGGTTTGTTTGGGCCGCGTTGCCACGGCAACGGGCGCCGCCGCTATCTCCGCCCCCTTTCTCCGCCCACTTCGCTGGGGGCGGCTCGATAAAGGCGGGCGCCGAAAACTACAGGGCGGCAAAAAAATGGACGGAATCGATCGAGCGGCGCCGGTCTTACGACAGTTTGAAGTAAACGATTTGTAAAATCTGCACTTAAGTAATCTTCGTGGTTACCAACTTATTTCAAAAGAAAACAATTCGAGACTCGCTGTAGTATACTAATTTCGCAACCTTAGACTGAGGTCTATTTGACATGTAACTGATGTACCTATAATCATGGTAAAACCTTTAGCCACTCTCTAAAAAGTAGCTTTTTGCGTGCGTCCAGTAACGGGTCCCAAGCGAGTAATCGACGAAAATATCACATTGGATGCAACGGTTCCATTCTCGGATTACCAGAGAAGATTATCACTCCATATTTGAAGCAAATTGACACCGTGAATTTATTTACCCTAAAAAAAATCCTCTTGACTGGTGGACCTCTAAATCCCTGAACAGATTAAGAGTCGGTAGAAAAATCACAACCTTGAGCGGTGGTGAGTGCTTCGCCAAGGAAGGGTCACTGCTGTGTGACTGTGGTGACCCGAACACCGCGTCACACATAAGATCCTGCCCTATGTATCCTACTAGCTGCACATTCCAAGAGTTAATGCTGCGCAACACACGAGCCATGGATGTTGCTAAATATTGGGCAGAAACAATTTGACGTCTCTGACACGAAGAAGAAGACCAGAGAGGGCAATCTAAGACACGCTGTAGCATAGTAACTTCGCAATTTTTACTGGATTGACGTCTATTTGACATCTAACTGATGCACCTAGTATCACGAGAAGGCCTTCAGCCACTCTCTAACGAGTAGCTTTTTGCGTGCGTCTAGTAATGAATCCCCTTCTAGTACTCCAAATACAGGACATGATGCAGAGATATTCCTTGAATTAGGGTAACTAACTTAAGACACGCGTATAAAAAAAAAAATTGAAGTAACCAACCTACAACAGCTATTTACGAAAATACATAATTTGTTGCATTGCAAGATGGCTGACGATATAAAAAATAACGTGAGTAGGCTTTATACCCAAGGCGAAGAGGATGGAGACTCATGCGGGAAGCCTACATTGAACAGTTATCAAGCACAGGCTGATGATGAATAGTTTATTGAAAGCAACGGTTCTTGTTCTTCTCATCATCATCATCAGTCTGTGTCCGTCCACTGTTTCATCTTCCGCATCTAAGTTACTCCCTATATCATTCTGATGTCGTCAGTTCATCTTGACCGGCTGACACTGTTTGCCAGTTCTTTGACGCCACTTATTTTTCTTCTCCATCGACCATCACATATTCGACAGATATGTCACATGGCCACGTATTCTTTGGGTAGCCTCCACTACTTGCGTTCTTCTTCGGATATCCTCGTTTCGGATTTTATCTTTTAGAAACACTCCTCTCATGGATCTCTCCATGGGACGTTGGGCGACTTTTATTTTATGTGTAAGACCTGCTGTTAAATTCTACGTCTCTGCGTCACAAGTTAATACTGGGAGGATGCATTGGTTAAACGTAGTATTTTTGTAATCCTATTTATGTACCAATGCTATAGAATCGTCTCTTACCTAGTTCTTTCGGTGCTGATTGATATACTATTATTTTCTTTTTTGAACACTAAGTAAAAAAAATATCCTCGTAATACAAGGTACTTGTTCCCAAAACCAATTAACCTGTTCGCATCGGTACCCGATATATGCCGTGTAAGATTCCCCTACCGTTGACATTGGTAGCCGTGATATATTGTTTTGCTACTCTTTTAGTATACTTTTTTATGCATCATATGATAGCTAAAAGATAGAAGAACCAATGTGATATATGAAAATAGACCAGATAAGTACATTTATGCTTCAAATACTAGTTTTATAATTGACAGTATAATTTGTATTCCACCGAGCCGTAATAAAAGGGTTAAATAGCTGCGCATTGGTTTATAATAAAATGTCAGTATATGTAAGAGTAGGGTTAACTTTTAAAATGTGGATGGACACGATGTACTCAACGAGGGAATGTTTTCAGTTTTTCAGAATTTTCAGGGAGGTTTAAAATCACATTCGAAGTATTAAACTTTTACGTATTTCTAAATCGCAAAATTTTCTTATTTATTAAATGCGAAGAAATCGGCCATTAAATGTGCAAGAAAGGACATAAACGAATGGTCAGGAGAGCAGAGCTGTCTTTCGATACATTTTTTTGTATACGACGGTTATCCGTAAAATAAAGTTCCTAGTGATTTTTCATACTGCAGCTGACGTCTATTGAATCACTCAGGATTCTGCCTTAGGAAGTCGTCAGGAATCATATTTGTTTCCAGGTGGACCTTCTGGTGCGAAAAAATGTCTTGGAACGAAAAATTAAGAAATGGCAGTCAAAAATAGAGTGGTTGCAATTTGTGGTAACCATATGTTCCAGATATGGTACAGACAGTAAGTTGACAACCGACGGTAATGTCTTTTGAAAGTTTCAAGTAAAATGTAAGTAGGAGAGGCTAAGCTTATGGAGCTCTCAAGCCTTAAATGGTACTTCAACCAAGAACGTTTATGATGATGTTTACTTCATATGGACGCGATGCTAAAGAACCTAGACGTTAATAATGTAAAAAAACTCGTTAAGGAGAGGAAGAGAGAAGCTTGAATGCAAGAAAAAAAAAACTACTGACATAGCATATTAATTGCGTCGATAAACTGCATGCAATGAGAACTTTTTTTCAGTATTATCAGCTGGGGGATACTGTTAATGTTTATAAAAAATAATTAATTTATAAAAATGGGGAGTATGGCTTAGAGCAGGGTTTTCCGATATTGTTGACGTGCTTAATGATAAAAGCGTTTGCTCACCTTACCGAAGGTCGTGGGTTCGATGCTCGATGAATAATAAAATATTAATAATTTTTAATCGATTTCCAAGCTCTATAAATACCTCCGGTTGGTGTGAATATGATCCATCACCGTAAACTCAAATCAAAGCCTTTTAATAAAAAATTGTGGTAGACAAAAGTGGTCCCATGAACACAATACATTCTTAGCGAAATCCTGTTAAAAACGTATGAATGCGAGAATGCTCCATATGAAGCTTTTAGCATGTAAAACGGTAAGCGTCATATAATACAATGTTGAGATTTATCCACCTCCATTTGTCGCTATTTTCCTGGTGTTCAAGAAATGATAGGTTATATGCGTCAACTTTTTAATATGCAACTTCTATGTACTCGTATAGACCACACCTACTACCCACTTATTAACTCCCTATCTTATGTCTAGTGAAACTCTTTCCTTATTAGACATTTACTCACATAGATCCACCCATTTATCCCCACTTCTACACACAAATTAATTACCCACTTGTGAAAACTTTTTTTATAAGTAAATATTTATTTACACGTTTGTGACTATTCGGAAATTGACGAAGCTTTCATAGATCGCAAAACTGCAGTCTTCCATCAAGCGAAACACTGCTTAATGTGATTCATATTGAAACAAAATATGAAATTCTTATTTTTTTATATTAAAAAGGATCTTCAAGTGAATGATAAATATATAAATACCACTAAGTATTCATTTTCAAGTCAGTGCGTTTGTGCACAATGGAACTGATGAAACTTTCATAGATCACGAAACTGCAGTCTTCCATCAAGTGAAACAGTGCTCAGTGTGATCCATATTAAAACAAGGTATGAAATTCTTATCTATTTAATATTAAAAAGGATCTTCAAGTGAATGCTAAATATATAAATAGCATCAAGTGAAACAGTGTAATCAATATTAAAATGAGATATGAAATTCTTATATATTTAATAATTTGGAAAGGATTGATCAAATTCTTGAACGAATGAATGAACTTTCATGTTACAAATTTTGTCAAAATCTTAGTCATTGAGAGTATCTGTAAACTAGAGTTATAAATGGTGAAGCTCACACGAATTTCTTAAATTTATATTTAAAAGAATAAATAGCAGTGAGGAAAGTTTTTTTTTGTAGACATTCTAGAGATTTTGTCTACTATAATCTTAAATTGGATATAACAGCTCTATCTACTATAGTTTGTATACTCGTAAGAGGCGATTTATAAATATATATAAAATACTAAAAAGAGTTTACCGATACTTTCAAATAAATTGCTTTGATTAGAGTAAAGGTGGCAGTAGCCGGTTATTTCAATGACTAATTTAACCCAATCACTGCCAAATACGAGATATCTCGTCAAACGGTCCAAGATACGAGATATCTCGGTAGTAATAATAATTCGGCCAAAACCATCAACAACAAAAAACAACAAAATAAAACTTAATACTTAAGTCTGAGAGAATGTTACAAAAATATTTTACGATATTACCGCTATCGAATCAACTTTAATTTTGAGAAGCAAACAACGGACACTTCAGATACGTCGATTATGCAGTTTTTTTTTTTTAAATTATATGTGCTTTGTGGGGTATAACGAATGGATTTTTTCTGGCGGCCAAAAGGTTAAATATGGATCACTTACCATCAATGTTGAGGGGGCAGACCTTTGGAGGCTGCAGGATGACCAAACTGTAACAAAAAGGCACAAAAATTACATTTCAGTTAAAAAAATCGCTCGTTCTAAAAAAAGGCCAAACTAATTCAGGATTTATACACGCGGAAAAACTTCACCAGATAATGACGAAGAAATCTGAGCTGTGGATTATATGACGCTTGTTATTAAATTAACTGAACATAGTTTGTGAAGTGCTGATCCGCATAGTCCGCTTTTAAAACAATGCGGAGTAAATGGGCGGCGATAATGGTACGACTCAACAAATTACTATTAGTAAACTATGGCAGTGATTTTTTTGGTTGTATATACAGCGTTTGTATCGTCCCTATTCTTCTTGCTGCGAATCATCGCACCTCATCAAAAGCTAATGCAGCCGTATAAAAGATTTCGAGAGCAGATGCCTGCGTAGAATACTGGAGGTACAATGGTTTGATTTTGTGAAAAATGACGAGGCGAGAGAGTGGATAATACTGTCTTCTATACTACAATTGGTCAAGAGGCGAAGGTTGACGAAGATGAAAACTACAGCTGCCTTTTCTTAAGCCCTTGAAATTTTGCCGTCCTGTAAGACGGTCGTCTAAATGTCTTTCGAAACCAAATATACAATGTCATCAGCATGATCAGCCCTTGCTGACTGGTACCGAAAACCTCGATATACAATCTTTCGTCTCAATTGGCATTTTCGACTAGACGGGCGCGCCAGTTGCGTGCCGACCATCGGCAAGAGCATATTGTATTGTGGCCTGGCCTGAATGCTGTGACTAGGTCGGGCTATAAGTTTGTAAAGTTTATTGTAGATATATTTAAATGTGCTTCTGAAAAAAAACTGTGTTATTAATATGCTCCTCATCATGCCCTCACGCGACTGAATAACAACCTTTTAAAGATAAGAGGAAGTTCACGCCAATAAAGGCTTTTGATGAGATGCCAAGATTCGCAGCTGTAAATAGGATAGGGGACGATGCAGGCGCTATTTAAACGACACTTTGTTTTGATCTAGTAAAGCTGCGAGTCCCAGATATTGCTCATAAATCAACACATCTTGTGGTCAATATAGTCAAGTAATATAGTTACAAACCCTAGTTGCTCCTGTGGCGCCCCCTTCCAGACCTCAGAGCACATTCTTTGAGGTCTGGAAGCGGGACTGTCAGTTCCTCTTGCTAGAAAGAGGAGTCCATTTTGATGCCGTTCGAGGAATCAGGAATATCGGGCATTCATGCATTGTAGCGACTAAAAAATATTTCCACGGATTTACAATTTTTGCTCGAATTTTCGGCGAGAGAATCTATCTTCCATTTCCATCTCTTTACGACCCGTAAATGCGATTCTAATCTCTTTCACGTGTTCTTTCTTTTAGAACTTCTGTGTAGTGGCCAAAATTGTTCAAAGGGACTTATCACTGGACTTATCAGTTGTTAACTGATCATAATCTGAATGAGAGCTTTATCAAGGAGACTCAACTGTCCTCCGGTGTGATGCGGGTGTGAGGCGGGTAAAGTCCAGTCAAGTAATATATTCAGTATTCGATCCCCCCATCAAGCAGTTAGACTCGGTCCGAATTTCGACTTTATTATTACACACATACAAATGCGATGAACGTGATTTACGCCATGTAATTTGCAGGTAGAACGGGGAGCCCGAAATAGTCGTCGATGACGGATGTGGATAGGGAGGCTGTACAGGTAAAGAAGGCCTAGGGGGGCAAGCAAGCCTTCAGTGCTTCTACATCCAAAGTGAAATGTAAATAAAATACCGACAGACTTTGATGATAAGATTTAATATTTTAACCCTTTCATTACGGCTCGGTGGAATACAAATTATACTGTCAATTATTAAAACTAGTATTTGAAGCATAAATGTACTTATCTGGTCTATTTTCATATATCACATTGGTTCTTCTATCTTTAAGCTATCAGATGATGCATAAAAACTATTCTAAGAGAGTAGCAAACTACAAAAAAAGTAAGAGAATCTTAGACGGCATATATCGGCTACCGATGCGAAAGGGTTAAGAGAGCTGAAAACGGAGGCATCCTTCAGATGCAGACTTCAGACCCACCTTTTTACTCAGAGAGGCAAAGAAGCGCTTTTAGAATGATTATTTGGTAATAAAAGGCGCTATATAAATACTGATATAAACATATTAATATTTAAATATTTCGTACCTTGTTTTAACATTAATGACACTTGTTAATATTTTTTTTGGTCATATGCTTCATCGACCAACTTTCATTGGATGCAAAAGTTTAATGACTTAAATGACAGCTTGCACTTGGCGGGAGCAATATTCGGGACATCCATCGCGAATGGCTGCTGCATGAATGCATATATGAATATTGAGCTTGCTAGAGAGATGATTCCTATATTTAATCGCACGCAGGAGAGCGAAATCGGTCGAGACCAGTGCATTCTGTAACGATCAGCCATGGCGGCTGGACGCTGCATGTGGAAAACCTGTGTTGTTATTGTGTGTGAGTACGGGTTGAGGATATTGCAAGTGTATATTTATATGTTTCTTGGAGACATCAAGAACAGATAGAGATAAAAATATTGATGGTCAGAATAAATCACTATACGGTCAGAATCAGGTAGGGTTAGGTTAGGTTAGATTTAATTAAGTTTGATTATTTAGGTTAGGTTAGATTAGGTAAGGTAACGTTATGTTAGGTTGATCGAATTATATAAAATAAGACCAACATCCCTTAAATTGTGATTATAAATTCTTTAAATAAATTATTTATTCTGACCGATACATTCAGACTATTCAATATAAAGTCTGACCGGAAAAATACGAGACGTATAAAGTTTGAGAAGGTGTGATATTGCCCGGTTTTGAAGCTTGCGTGTTGCCTTCTCCCTCCTAATGACCAGCGCCTCCCCAACTTTTCACCCCCCCCCCCTAAAATAATTGTATGGATTTCTTGCCTTATCGCCTAGAACGCGAAACCATCTAGCCTCCACATTGTAGAACCGAGGGTTGCCACATTATTATGTTAACTAAAAGCTAAAAAAAAATACATCCAAAAAGCAATATATATAAAAGAAAGCTTTGTTAGTTACACTATTTATAACTCAAGAACGGCTGAATCAATTTTCATGATCTTCAATTTGTTTGGTTCAACTTGCTTCCGAATAGAAGAATAACTATTAAAATACTGAAAAAAAATATGATTTTTTTTTTCATACATTTTGTAAGGGAACGTCATTTTAGATTTACGCTGGTTCCAGTAGATGGCGTTGAATGCATCGATTTCTGTGCAAAATCACGTGTTTTTTTTGTATTCGCATGCAGTAGAGCATTACCGGTTGAAACCAATGTACTCTACGATGGCTGGACGCTTCATGCGGCATACGTAATGCAAGTGTACATTTATCTGTTTTTGAAGAGATACACTTTGTATGAAGGAGGAAACGCAGACACTGGAAGAGTATTCCTGAGCTTACAAGGGCTAATGCAATTGCATGTGTTAATGTTCGACAAGTGTAAGACGAGTTTGTCGGTTGTGGGTGTGTGCAAGAAGAATATATTTTTTTGTTCATAGCAGAAATGGCTTTCATAAAAGAGTAGATAGAAAAGAGAGTTGGTAGCCCTGGAGCAGTTTTAGGGTGCTATTTGATTCTTTCCTTCACCATTTCCTTTACCCTTAGAGTACCTTAGCCGGCCATTCGATAACAATCTCTATTATTTTTGGCCCTTTAAAGGTTTTTTTGACGGGAAACTCGCATCAGATTATAGACCACCTAACTATGCCTACGCCGTAGACAAAAAAGAGCGCAACTTTGATGGAAAAAAGTATTTTTTTCTTTATTAAATTATTTATTAGTCAAATTTAAGTATGACATTTTATAAATGTTACAAAATCAATGAAAATAAACACCACATCGCTTTTATTTCGGGAAAGCCAAAGAGGATTCAAGACACAACACTTCCAAACTTTTCCGGCGGGTATAGCTCAATGGTAAAAGCGTTTGATTTGAAAGCCAAAGGTGGTGGGTTCGATCGCCGACGGAGATTGAAAAAAAAAGTGATTTTAAATCAATTTCTGAGCTCTAAAATTACCCCCGGTTGGCGTGAATTTGATCCCTCACCCGTAAAATGCCAGTCATAGCCTATTAATCAAAATTGGTGGTAGGCGAAAGTCGTCCCGCGAAGACCACCCATTCATAGTAAATTCCTGTTGTAATAATGGATGATGCGTGAATCTCGGGCTGTAGTCTATGACGTTGGCGGATCGACACTCCACATGCAGCGCTTAGTCATATACACCATGGTAAGCGTCATAGAATTCCACAGATGAGACTTCAGAATTACCATTACCATCTGTCGGTATTCTCCTGTATATGTTTATATATAAAAAAACTGCCACGCTCTCTGATACTACTCTTCATACGTATCACAATATTAGTAGAGAGCATTAGAATGTAAGGAGAGTTGGAATAAGAAGAAAAAGTTAGAGAGTTTTTTTTTTATGTTTCTGAATTTTTTGACGCGTATCAACGCGCGTCGTGAAACTCTTCTATTTATGCATTAAATAATTTTGAAACCGAATTTTATTTTAATTATGTAAAGGTAATCAACCAATGCTTAGTTCCTAAAATATCAATAAACTGATTACATGTTGACATCAGCATGATATAGCCCTTGCTGACAGGTACCGAAAACCTCGATAAACAATCTTTCGTCTCTTATTTCTGTTCGCTTGACGTACTTGTATGTGTCGCCATGTTGGCCGGTCACGGGTGTGACGTTAGTTATATAGATTGCCACTTGCGGCGCTGGTGACTGACTACGGTGCCGCACGAGGAGTCGTGTACCGACCGCGAAACAGCTCGTATTGTGGCCCGGCCTGAATGCTGTGACTAGGTCCGCGCCAATGATTCGTAAAATTATCGAAATATATATGTCAATGTGCTTCGGAAAAAGTCTTTGTTTAGCTAACCTGCTCCTCATCCTGCCACCACGCGACTGAATAACAACCTTTTAGAAAGAGGAGGATGTTAATATTGTCATTTTTTTTACATTAGCTTTCCATGTCTGTAGCATTAGGTCACCACAAATTGCCGACACTCATTACTCTCATTTGCATTGTTCATGCCTTGTCACAAGACATCTCTAAATCCACAAAATCTACCTACGAACAAATCAATTTTGCCGACGAACTTCACGACAGAAGCCCGAGGATTCACAATAGACGTCAGTTAATGTCCAAGCCATATTTTGAGTGGTTTTTAGTCACAAGTTTTAAGCATATCCGATGAGTAGTCCGACGGATTAAACTTAATAGTTATTATTAATTATTTAGTGGAACATTAATACTTAACGAAATACTTAAACATAATTTAGTCGTGCTATGTTGCTGGGTAGAGTCACGCCAGGGCGTTTGGGGGATCCCTGTATGACGTCAGCGTATGTTGTGTGTATTATGCGAGTGTAAAGTGGCTTTGTTTAAAATAAAATTTCAAACTACAAATAAGGAACTTAGTATTAACCGTATGGTTGCCATGAGCCCAAATATGGGTCCGCTGCGGGAAGCCCGCCAATCCCGTGAGCACACCGGTGTGCTATAAAACTGTATATTTTTTGGTTGACTGTTATAGCTTGAGTCTACAGTGACATCTACCGTCTGCCCAAGAAAAAAAATGGTTAAAAATGGACATCATTTAGTGGTTCAAATCTTCGATTATCCACGAGGCGTTGCACATTCAAAAGGTTAAGGTTTTTTTAAGGAATATATTTAACTTTTTAATTATAATTACGTTTTCGAAGGTTCTCGCTTTTTAAGTTTCCCGCACTTATAGCTTTAAAGAGTCCCATGAAAAACGGAATAACGAATTGACATCAGCATGATATTATTTTTTTGTGTAAACACATACAGTAGAATACCGGCTGATGGTGATAGTAATTCTGAAGTCTCACCTGCGGAATTTTATGACGCTTACCATGGTGTATATGGCTAAACACAGCATGTGGAGTGTTGATCCGCCAACGTAATAGACCACAGCCGGAGATTCACGCATCATCCTTTATTATTATAGGAATTTTCTATGAATGGGTGGTCTTCACGGGACGACTTTCGTCTACCACCAATTTTAATTAGTAAGCTATGACTGGCATTTTACGGGTAATGGATCTAATTCACACCAACCGGGGTATTTTAGAGCTCAGAAATCGATTAATTTTTTTTTTAATCTCCGTCGGGGATCGAACCCATGACCTTTATCTTGCAAAGCAAGCGCTTTGACTATTCAGTTATGACCACCGGTGGTCATAGCTCGATGATATAGCTCTTGCTGACTGGTACCGAAAACCTCAATATACAATCTTTCGTCTCTTATTTCTGTTCGCTTGTCGTACATGTATGTATTGCCATATTGGCGTTTCGGACAAGTCTGGTCACGGGAGTGACGTTAGTTATAGAGATTGCCACTTGCGGCGCTGGGGGTGACCGACCACGGCGCAGTGCCCGAGTAAGTGTAGTTGTCCCCGACCGTGACGTGTGTCAGATTGAAGTTGGCCCGGCATGAATGCTGTGACTAGGTCCGGGCCAGAAGCTTGTAAAGTTATCGAAATAGATATTTCAATGTGCTTCAGAAAAAGTCTTTGTGTTGTTAATCTGCTCCTCATCCTGCCACCTCTGACTGAATAACTACCTTTTTAGAGAAGAGGATGTTAGAATTTTCAGTGTTTTTTTTTGTATCGCCATACTGAATTTGATTTACGATGATTTTGGTGTCACCCGAACTGTTTTTAAAGATACATGAGTGCTTCGTGGCATCAAAAAGGTTAAGAATCACTGCTCTACATTATATCCACTCGCGTTCTAGAGCTCTATGTTCTGACATTTACCTAATGTCACATCGCACGGGTCACTGACTTCGAATTTCCCCCATTTTATGAACACACGCCATTCCATTTTCACCGTATAAAAATTTTACATCACAAAGTCGCATTACACCTCACATCCGAGAAATAAAGGTGTTAGATTTTCATGCGAGTGATCGCGAGTTCAAGCCCCGCCAAGCCTTTTTTTTACAACAATCGTACAATTATTATTTACGTAGAAACATACAGGAGAATACCGATAGATGGTGTTTTTTTTTACCATATTCACTACATATTTTACGTAGTAGCATATAGACATCGCAAAATGCCGCTTCATATTTCTGTAAACTCAGATTGTACATGCCTTATTCCAGAACACGTATATACCCGGAGGTCCACATGGGAACATAATGGTTCCCGGGAGCCTCCAGAACAAGAGCATGCAAACTTGCATCCACACTGCGGCTGTAGTACCAGAAAAATATTTGGCTGTTCAATTATCAGGTTTTTTTAAATAATGGTACACAATTACCATATCACAGTGTAAGCTCAAGAGGGCTGCACTGACATTACAAATGAATCGTTATGACGTTGTTACTTGCTGGCGGGCATTGCTTAATGGTTAAGCTTTTAATATAATAAAATCTGAATAAACCAACTCAAAACTAAATAAATTATTAATCCTGAAGAAGACCCCTGCAATGGCGGTTGAAATATTGGTTGTAGGAAGTTCACCACACACGGCGCAACCCAAAAGCCACAATATCAAATCTGGCCGTGAAAACCTAAGAAGTTATCTTGTTAAGCTTTTGCTTACCATATCTAAGTTCGAAGAAGATTGTCGAAGAAGATTGTCGAAGAAGTAAAAAATAAATAAACGTAATAACAGCCAAAATGCTGGCAATACAGCGCCTGTATCGTCCCCATTCTCTTTTATATCTGTTAATCTTGTCAATTCACCAAAAGCCAATGCAGTCGTATAATGCGCTTTGAAAAGCAGTACATTTGTTTTACATACGAGGAACGACGAGTTGAGAGAGCGGACAAAGCAGCCTTCCATACTACAGTCGTTCAAGAGGCGAGGTGAACCTGGAAAACCTCGATAAACGATCTTTCGTCTCATATTCCTGTTCACTTATCATACATTTATGTGTTGCCATAATGGCATCTTGGACAAGTCCACTCTCGGGTGTGTTAGTTATATAGTTTGGCCGCACGGGTCAGTTATGTGTTGACGACCGAGAAAGTTGCATTACGGCCGACGGCATAGCATTCCGCCTGACCGGAAGTTTGTAAAACTTATCGTAAGTATATATCAATGTGCTTCTGAAAAAGTCTGTGTTATTAATCTGCTCTTCATCCTGCCTCACGCGACAGAGTAACACATATACTATACTAGGCGGAATGTGGAGTAAGACGAAGACCAAGGCGGCTAAGAGAGCTTTGTGGCGGCGTTTCGTGACGACCATATGCTGCAGTTAGAGGAGCGGAAATTATGATGATGTAATAAATGAGTAAACGACCATTTTTTTAGGATGTTGATCTCAGACGTTTTTTCAAAGGTTATCAGAATTAGTTTTTTTTCTTCAGTTTATGACAAACAATAAAGCCATCGTTTCGGTAATTGCTGGCCGTACGTGTTTATGGTTACAGCGTTGCGAGGCGTCGCACAGCAAAGTTACAGCGGCCGCATCACGCTACAAACGCAGCTATCAAAACTTCTCAAACTTTGATGATATACTATGACGGGCGTTTTTACTAGCAACGGAACCGAGAATTCAAATGTTCAAACATTATTTTTAATTTTTCCCATATGGTTACTACAAATTATACTATCAATACGCCGTAACTTTTTCAAACCATTTTTTGGCTTAAAACTAGTATTTGAAACACAAATGTACTTATCTGACCTATTTTCATACATCACATTGGTTCTTCTATTCTTTAGCTATCAGATGATGCATAAAAAACTATTATATTTAACAAACGTTCATTATGTAACTCCATACATGTGGTGGCATTGACACATGTGGCTTACAGAAAAATCGCTCCTGTGACGAAACCTAACGATAATTATTAACATGCTTTACACCTTCCTGTAAAGAATACATGTAGGTTGATAAAGGGAATGACTGCAGTTTTAATTCTTACCGTAGATGCTTACCGTAGATCACAATGAGTACTGAAAGTAGCAAACGATATATAACGTCAACCGATGTCAACGGTCGGGGAATCTTTGACGGTGTATACCGACAACCGATGCGAAAGAGTTAAGGATTCTTGAAGGTTTTAGAACCAGGGTCGGAACAGGTTTGCTAAATCATAACAAAACGCGTGTTTTTTTTTCAGGCAATTCAGCCGCGGAATAAATTTCCATTTATTTGTAGATGATCGGCGAAGACGCTTGCCATTTAATTGTGTCTAGAAACTGACTGCATGCTGCTCAAAACAACACCAGAAAAACACGAGAGATGGTGCAGTGGATATAATAACAGCTGCCTGTCACGCAATGTCACAGGTTCGATTTCTTAGTGCCCGTTCAAAGTACGTTCTAAATGTGATCTACTTCTTGATCGGGTCTTCTTCGTAATATCAATCCGGTGGATTGGTTTGCAGCACAGAATCTTGTATCTCGATATCCACTCCTCTCGGTCCCCCGACACCCTCTTCAGCTCAGCATAAGAGATACAACTCATGTCCTTGAACACTTGTTGGAAATACTCCCGTCTAGGGCGCCCTCTACAGTTTCTACCCTCAACCATCCTCTCCACAATATCGTGAAGAAGACCATCGTGGCGCCTGATGTGATCGATCCATCGGGCTCGCCTCTCTGAGATGCTTCTTACTAGTTGCCTATCTTCCTTGATTATCCTGAGAACCTCATTGTTCGTGACGTGATCGGGTAAGGTTACGTTTAGTAAAAAAAATGTAGTGCTTATCCTAGAAGGTTAGATTATGCGAAGTGACAAACAGTTAAAGAGCATAGGAATATATTCCATGTCGGCCTTGTTTTCAAAACCAATTACTGTACTCTTTTTTATTTTGACACATACAGAATAATACCGACAGACAGTGACATTGAAGCTGAAGTCTCATCTGTGGATTCTATAACGCATACCATGCAATTGTAATGCGCTACATGTGGAATGTTGATTCGCAAACGTCATAGACTACAGCCCGACATTCACGCATCATACTTATATATTATAAGAGTTAACTATGAATGGATATCACGGCACGACTTTCGTTTACAACCAATTTTGATTAATAGGCTATGACTGGCATTTTATTTATTTATTTATCTGTTGCAGGCAAACAAACTTTGGTAGCTTTTATCACTAAGCTATGCCCGCTGGCAACCTGGCTTTAAAATCCACAAAGTGAATAAATTCTTAAGCAGTTTTATGTGATTTTTTATGGATTATTTTCAATTGTATGCGGTGTTTTTTTTAACACGGCATCGCGTAAATCAAATTCTTGGCGTAAAACGGGGAGTTGAGTGTTTGTACGATTATATATTACAGAAATTGACCTCAATCGGTAAAATTGTAAAATGTCTATTGAGACGGTTTCCGTTAATAGCGGAAATGGAAACTTTTGAATCGCAAATATTTTTCCGACCGGTAAAGAAGTCTGCGATTTCACCGACTCTTTAACAAAATGGCGGTCGCGATTGATGGCGCAACGAACGACGTAAGTAAGGTTAGGTATTTTACCTAAACACATACAGGGGAATATCGAAGAATGGTGGTGGAGAAAACTAATATGTGGATTCTATGACCGTTTACAATTTTATATGTAGCAAAAACGCTGCATTTGGAATGTTGATCCGTCAAAGACTACAAACCACGAATAATCTATTTCAAAATGATTTTACTATAAATGGATGGTGTTTACGGGACAACTTTATCTACCACATATTTTAATTAATAGGCTATGACTGTCATTTTACTGTCGACGATCAAATTCACACCAATTGCGTGTTTTATACAGCTTAGAAATCGAGTGTTTTATTTTTATTCTCCGTTGGGAATTGAACTCACGACATTCAGCTTGGCAAGCAAACGCTTTAACCACTAAGTTATACTTATCTCATTTTAAATTACGGCTTTGAAACTTGACATGAGCACCAAAAGCTAATGCAGCCGTATATTGAATTTAGACAGCAGATGCCTGCGTAGATTAGTAGAGGTGCGATGGTTCGACATTTTGAGGAAGAGCGATGAGAGAGCGGACAAGGCATCCTTATATACTATATTCGATAAAGAGGCGAAGGTGGACCTTATATGAAATATGCCACATAAGAGCATAAACTATAGCTGCTATACATAGAATGTACTTGGAGGAGCTACGGGAGACAGAGCTGACATGAGAAAAACAATGCCCGTTTGACAGTGCTTTGTGGTGACATTTTGTGACGTCCGTATGCTCCAGTAAGAGAAGCGCACATGATGATGATGAGTTGTTTTATTTTACATAATTATTTTCAATATTTGGGGCTCTAGGGTGGTGAATCGCACTTACCGACTGCTATTAAACAGCAGTTTATAGCCTCTCACAACCAACTCCACTCCCACCTGTACGTGGTGAGCCCTACATAGTCATGTCACATCAAGATTGCGGTAACCAATCCATTTGGCGATGTGACGTGATGAACTGACGGGAGAAAGGAGGGCTGAGAGAGTTACCAAAACAACTCTCCCAGCTTCAACTAGGCAGCGGTGTAAACCGGCCATAAGCTTACCAATCCGCCTGGCAAGCGTGGTGTTTTTTAGCCAACTACCCCACACGACAAGAAGACTCATGCGGGAGGCTTACGTTAAACAGTGGACGGATACAGGCTGATGATGATGATGATTATGAATATAAAATTATTGTACGCGTTTCGAACCCAATGAGAGCACTTTCCACAATGCGCAAACACTTCAAAAACAGACAGATATGGTATTTTTTTAAATTGACGACGCGTGAATGCCGAACTGTAATCTAATCACGAATTATCATCGCAATACTTGATATACATGCGCTGAGACACGTTTAAAAACTGCATAGGTCAAATAATCCACATGTGACATATTTCCGTAATTGTTTGTCGGTATTCTCCTGCGTGTGTTTACAAAATAATTATATTTCATGAGCAATAAATATTTTCATATCATCGTTTAGCATGTTTTATTACATAATACATATCAAGCTTATTTATTGACACTTCTGCAAATTACATTAAAAAACATACTTATTTACATAAAATACATATAAATAATATTCTTTATGTACAAGTACATGGCAATAGACATATGCCTATTGTAATATTTAAAATTTAATATAACTCTATTATAATATTTCATCATATATATATATTTAAATATTGTATATATGCTATTTAATTAAATAATAATTCAACAATCAAAGCAGTAAAAAATACATTTAATTAAAAGCAGTTGAGCCGCCTTTTAGAACCAAATATTTCAAGCATTAGAAGTGTCACACGATTTCCTCAAAAATAGTCGTTTAATAAGCGACCTAATATGTAAGTTCTGCATTCTCGTAGTAACTATACATAGTGTGTATTCGTCGGAGCTCTGAATGCAGAGATAACTTGCAATTACACAAGAGACATGGCAGCTGATAAAACTTTTATGTGAATATTTGTGAAGATAATATGCTTCAACTAAATAGATAGTAAAAATGAAGGAAAATCAATGTGCTGTTCATTGGCAATGAATCTTTTAGTTGTGAGTGCAACAGGCATTGATTTTTAAAGTTCAGATGAGCAGAAGCTGTGGTAGTGGCATTAGAAAATATTAAATTAAAAAGAAAACTAATTTTTTGTAACGAAATATAATGATTTCGTGATATTATACTTGTATATACCGAAAACAGGTGATTTACTAGAATACTCGGAAAAGGTGTACTCTAGCTTCATTAAGTGTGGATTGGCGAGGTTATTTTAGTGAACATAACAGCATTTTCATCCTGTAATACTTGCAAATTATATCACACAGGAGAGCATACATTTACTTGCATTTTCTTCAAGTTTTTCCTCGTAAAAATGTCATGTTTTCGTCCATTTGCTTTACAACGAATGAAATCTTAATCCATTTTTTCTTTCACCATATTCGCTTCGTATTTGTCGCTTACGAACACCACAAATTGCCGCTTTTTTACAATTCTGTAAGCTCAGATTGTCTATAACTTGTCCCAGAACATCTGTATACTCGGAAGTCTACATGGGAACATAGATTGTTCCCTGAAATTTTCAGTTCAAGAGCCCGCAAACTTCTATAGACTGTAGTACCAGAGAAATATTTGAGCTTTTATGCTATATACAATGCAAATAAGAGTCGAATAAGTGTATGTATTAAAGTCGAGTGTTATTTTTATAAATGTACATTATATTCAGTGCCGGTTTTCGGGGGTGGCGAAGTGAATCGGTGCCCCAGGGCGTCGAATAAGCTACGGGCGTCGAGGGCAACAATCTGACTTATATATTTTAAAAATATTGGGCGCTAAAAAAAATCCCCAGGGCGCCGCACTGTCTCAAACCGGTACTGATTATATACCTTTGATCGATGAATTATTTACACATTATATACACATTATATACACATTATAAACATAAGGTTATTATATATTTGGTGCATTTGAGAAGGCGGTGCTGAAAGATTTGATTGCACCTTCTTTTGCTGGGTGTGTGCGATGTGTCGTCATCGCGATGACTCGTCTATCGAAGTTCAGTAGAGGAATTGTCGTAGATGTTGACTCTTCAGTGGTTGGCGTGAGACTGACGTCTGGCGCTGCCATCGCGCTAACTGCTCCCCACCCCTAACCCTACATATATAATATATAAACTCATATATACATAAGGGCGCTATGTATTTTTAGGTTATGCGCAGTGTACGTGTTTTGAAACACCTGCGCAGGTAGTATCGACTTTTCAAATGAATGAAAATCTGATTAGGCGGCGATTTTTACTATTGTACGCAAAGCAATGAAAAGCGACGCCATCTTTGATTGTTTAGCGGTCGTAAACGCTGCGATTTTGGTTTAATTGCTTGTGTTGTGGGAGCGTCAAGCTAATCGCATGATTTTCTTTAATCCTTTCGTATCGGTAGCCGATATATGCCGTCTAAGATTCCCCTACCGTTGACATCGGTAGCCGTGACATATCGTTTTGATACTTTCAGTACTCATTGTGACATATACGGTAAGAACTTGAAACTGCAGTCATTCCCTTTATCAACCAACTTGTATATATTTACAGGAATCTGTAAAGCATGTAAATAAATATCGTTAGGTTTAGTCACAGGAGCGATTTTTTTGTAAACCACATGTGTCAATGTCACCACATGTATGGAGTTACATAATAAACATTTGTTAGATATAATACTTTTTATGCATCATCTGATAGCTAAAGGATACAAGAACCAATGTGATATATGAAAATAGGTCAGATAAGTACATTTATGCTTCAAATACTAGTTTTAAGCAAAAAACATGGTTTGAAAAATTCACGCCGTATTGACAGTATAATTTGTATTCCACCGAACCGTAACGAAAGGGTTAAAAAAACCATACCATAAAACTTCTTTAATAAAAGTTTTATTATTTTCAAACCACAGATAAACTCAATGCAGTTAGATTAATTGGGCTTAAGCAATTTTGTAAAACTAATTATAATTTTAAAAAATGTAGGCTTTCATGGTCGTATTTAAAATCAAGGATGTATCACTAGCTTAATATACAGCATTTTATTACCATCAACAGGGATGACGGTATGATCCTCACAACCTTCTCGGCCGTCGGCACGCAACTCACTGTCTTGCGACGGCATGGTCTGTCACACAGCGCCCCAGTGGCGATCTACGTAACTGGTCCAAAATGCCAATATGGCGAAACATACATGCACGACAAGCGAACAGAAATAAGAGCCGAAATATTGTATATCGAGGTTTTCGGTACCAGTCAGCAAGGGCTATCTATATCATGCTGATGTCAAGTAATATTCACTTTTAATATATACAGAGACTAATACTGAAAAACGTACTTACTTTTTTTAGGAAGTTGCAGCAAAGAATGGTAGTGAATTTTGAAAATTTCTTGCCTGTAAAAAAGAAAACACATATTACATACAATATGTATTAAGTAAACAAGACATTATCATAGATTCTTTGATAAAAAAATAATAATTAATCTTATCTATTTAAAAATGATTGTACGTACGTTTGTTTGTTTGTTTGTTTGTTTGTTACTTATGGATGACTTTACCCTTACTAAATCACTATGAAAATTTGTAAATATGTTGTTGATTGCGCATCCGGGATAGTTTTTGTATCATTAAAACCATTTTACAACTCGCTCTAACCATATTCTTTTTCGTAGAATCAATTCGTTGGATTGAACGCCATCCTGGCCGTCGGATTGGTTTGCAGCAACAAAATCTTGCATCTCGATATCTACTCCTCTCGATGCTCTGCAATCCTTTTACGCTCAGCATAAGAGCTACAACTCATGTCCTCGAACACTTGCTGCAAATAATCCTGTCTAGGGCGCCCTCTGCAGTTTATACCCTCAATAATCCCTTTCACAATGTCGTGAAGAAGACCATCGTGGCGCATGCTGTGATCGATCCACCGGGCCTTGTGGACATAAGTTGAAGCTCTTATGCTGAGCTGAAGAGGGTTGCGGAGGACCGAGAGGAGTGAAGATCGAGATGCAAGATTTTGTTGCTGCAAACCAATCCACCGGCTTTATACTAAGAACAAGAAAGGATACTTTGTATGGCACCTAACTGCATAACTAAATCGAGTAATGTAACTCACAAACGTAGCCAAGAATATTGATATATTTCGTGGAAACAGAAAGATTTTTAAAATGAGTAAACTAAGTGCTTGTCAAACAGTTGTTTCCAAGTTCCAATGGAATCATCTTTTCACATTTAAACCAGTGATAGTTAAATATATGACAATTCGAACCCGGTATTAATAAACGACCTGTATTTCTTTGTACAGTAACTAATTCAAGGTTTCAGCAGTAAGTTAAATTAAATAAACAAAATTAATCAGCGGTAGACTAAATAAATTAGCAGTATCCCATGCGTCATTGTGAATGTGGTCAGTTATAAAATTAAATTGGCAGTTACATATTCAATATTGGTAAAAATAATGTAAAATGAATGAAAAATTAATACATTTTATAGAAACCTAACTTAAACCTTTCATTAATTATTTCCTCCTAATTTATTATTTCTCTACTAACAAATTAATATTTTTTAGTTACTTTTAAAGGTATTTATAACTGACCGTTTGCTAAATAATTACTGCCCATCAATTGATTTAAATATTGCCAAAAATGTTGCCTTAATCAACTAAAAATGTTTTATTTTATAATTAAAATAAAATATATTTAGCGATGGTATGGTAGATCCGTCGAAGCTTTTAGAGTTTACATTGATTAACACATTTTAGCCGGCGGGTATAGCTCTATGGGCAAACCGTTTGCTTTGCAAGCCAAAGGTCGTGGGTTAGATCCCCGACGGAGATTATTTTTTTTTTTAATCGATTTATAAGCTTTAAAAATACCCCGGTTGGTGTGAATTTGATACCTCACCCGTAAAATGCTAGTCATAGCCTATTAATTAAAATTGGTGGTAGACGAAGGTCGTCCCATGAAGATCACCCATTCATAGTAAACTCCAGTAATAATAAGGATGATGCGTGAATCTCGGGCTGTAGTTTTTGACGTTGGCGGAACAACACTCCACATACAGCGCTTAGCCATATGCACTATAGTAAGCGTCATAGAATTCCACAGCTGTGACTTCAGAATCACTATCACCATCTGTCGGTATTCTCCTGTATGTGTTTACGTAAAAAAAAACATTTACTAATGCCTACAGAGGTGTGCAATGACGTCGTTTTACACAGGTGTCGCTAATGCTTGTCACGTGTGAGCTAATTCCACGTGGAAAGATTGCTTGTATTGTTAGGTCATGGATGATTTATAGCATCGAAAAATCACAATAAAATTTCTATATGGGCTACGAAATTGGCTCTATTGATGTTAAGTTAACGGAAGTCATGCCGTGATACGTAAAGACGTTAAGTAGAATACTAAAGTTCGAATTTATTTTTACTTTGAATATTTAACGTTCATTAGATTCAGCATTCAGAATTTTTTTGAGGTAATTGTCAAATATTCATCGAATTCACGATCTGTCACGTGACATTCGAAAGCTTTTACCGATTGACCTTTAACATCAACCTGCGTCCGTCCACTGTTGAACGTAGGTCTCTCGCATGAGTCTCCTTGCTCTCCTAATCTCTGCCTACCGCATCAAGGCTATTACCACTGTTTCCCCGATGTCTATCCATCTTGCAGAGGGTCGTACAATGCTCCGTTTGCCAGTTCTTATGCGCCTCTCTAACACTTTTATTCCTCATCGACCATAAGCTGTCGACAGATATGTCCTGCCCATTGCCACTTGAGTGTGCCTATTCGTTGGATTGCCACCAATACTTGAGTTCTTCTTCGGATATCATCGTTTAGGATTCTATATTTTAAAGACACTCCTCTCATTTATCTCTCCATGGCATGTTCAGTAACATTTATTTTATGGGTAAGATTTTCAGTCAGATTCCACGTCTCTGCGCCATAAGTTGAGACAGGGAGGATGCATTTGTTAAACGCCTTAGTTTTAAGACATTGTGGAATTTTCACTTTAAAAATGTACTTAAATTTTACAAATGCTGCTCATCCCAGTTGTGAATGAGAACGAATATGAACGCCTGTTAATTTCTTTTGAATTTTATGAATATTATTATTTTAAGTTATTTTGTTACTTTTTGGTGCTCAGTACTATTTCATGTAAAGCTGCATTTAAAAAAGTATAAAACCTTGAAAATTTAGTTATCTTGATCTATGAATACTAAATGATTAAACAAGGTTTTTGAATCGTTTCATTAGCCACTGCTTAATGTTGCTTGCCATTTACCGTTTGACTAGCAGCTGGTTTTGAGACCGTATCTACGTTTTGTTTTGACGTTTTTAATGCTGCTCATTTTAGTTTTTTATTACCTAAGGTAAGAAGCACGCCATGTTTTACAGATTGCATCGTAGTACATACATTACTTTAATTTATTGTAGTAAAATATATATATATATAATTTTCTAGTTTTTTTCATGATTTATATTTACATGAAGTAGCGATATGTAAGCTGAAATCAATTTTTCATAATATCTGAAATTAATTGAGAGCTTCCTAAGATATATTGTTAAGATAGTGACTATAAGACCGAAGTTAAGCGACATCGGACGCAAAACAAAACTTGGATAGGTTATCGCCTGTTACTACCCGCGTGTCGTCGTTCGGGTTGAGTTATATGTTAATATTTAATAGTCTTTTTAAATATTAGGTAGTTTTATTAGATACAGGAGAATACCGACAGATGCTTTTAGTAATTCTGAAGTCTCATCTGTGGATTCTATGACTCTTACCATGTTACATATGTTTAAGCGCTGCATGTGGAGTCTTGATCCGCCAACATCATAGACTACAGCCCGAGATTCAAGCATCATCCTTATTATTACAGGAATTTACTATGAATGGGTGGTCTTCACTTGACGACGTTCGTCGATCATCAATTTTGTTTAATTGACTTTGACTGGCATTTTACGGGTGAAGTATCAAATTCACACCAACCGGGGGTGTTTTAGAGCTCAGAAATCGATTGAAACTCTTATTTTTTTAAATCTCCGTCGGCTTTCTAATTTGCGACCTTTGGCTTGCCAAGCAAACGCTTTGACCATTGAGCTATACCTGCCGGCAAAAGTAAAAGAAAACGTAAAAATGTACTTTATTTAAAGGCGATTTAAATTAGTTACATATAATCGAGTTCCACTCACCAAACACCACTGCCAAAAACTAAACAACGGGGAAAAATACGATTGACGTAAGTGAGTGACATAATCGAATTTTTTTTCATTGTTGGAAGGGTGGAGTATCATTAAATGGAATTATGGCCAGTTTCCAAGTGGCTACAAAAAATCACTTCGACTATCTTGGTAAGCAAACTAGCATTAGCCACAAAAAAAGGTACAAAACGTGAGAAAGTAAACAGGTAGGTGGATAAAGGGTGGCAAGGCCAGAGGTATGCATAGTTATTCGTCGAATTGAAATTTTTTTCCAGTCATTTCTTGGCTTAGTGTAACCATTTTAAAACATGGATTTAGAGACATTTCTTAAGGTATATAACCCATTGACACCCCCGATAGCCAAAAGGTGATTTCATGTAGCCGGGATTGTCATCAGATCGCTTGGTGAATGAATGGCGAGCAGGTTATAAAACATAGAAAATTTGTAGAAGCACCTTCTAATAGTATATACATTTAAGTCTCAAGATTGACAAACTTCTTTGCAGTTGAAAATGGGTTATTTTTTAACAAATTTGGGCAAATTTGTAGGTTGATGGTTTATGGGGCGATTGTATGGGGTTGTGAAAAGCTGGTTTATGGCGTGGTGGAAGTTTTGTTGATGGGGTAGTAGATGGCATGAGCAATGTTGGTATAAGCGCCGGCGCAAAGCTATCGACCGAGTTAGTACTGGAAGCAAGTTCATGGTTGCATGATCACGCAGAAGGTGGAAAATAGATGATCTCTTGCATATAAAGTTCATTATAAAATCAAATTCTGAGGATAATCAAGGATGATAGGCACCTAGTGAGAACCATATCAGAGAGGCGAGCCCGATGGATCGATCACATCATGCGTCACGATGGTCTTTTTCACGACATTGTGGAGGGGATGGTTGAGGGTAGAAACTGTAGAGGGCGTATTTGCAGCAAGTGTTCGAGGACATAGGTCGAAGCTCTTATGCTGAGCTGAAGAGGGTTGCCGAGGACCGAGAGGAGTGGAGATCGAGATGCAAGATTCTGTTGCTGCAAAACAATCCTCCCGATCGATAGTACTGCGGAGAAGAAAATCAATATGCATTTTCTGGGAAAAATTTATATTTATTTTAGGCATTGAATTCTTCAAAATACTTTTAACCTGCATGAATACTGTAAACTTGTATTTGCCAAGCCTAGAAGGCACTCTGAAAGTCCGCGAAGAGAAGTCTCATATGTAGTACTAGTCACATGACGCAGCGCTTATATGTGCCATTTTCTTTTTTTGACAGGCGTTTCAGGTCACGTGGGAGCGGCATAGTTTGCCAAGTGGCCGCTAGAAGTGTTCGGCGCGACGACTGTCACTGCCACGTTCTCACACTCTGCCCAGACGCCATCAAGTAAGCACTATTTAATTTTGTCAGTTTATTACCTAAAATAAGTAACAAAATGGTTCCCAACAAGTTCTTTGCTTTACGACCTGCTCCTCATCCACTTACCACGCGTTCCAATGATGATACCGCCGACAAGGAATCGCTTTTTATTAAGATGGGTAGTGTCATTATTTACTAAAAATATGATATGAATCGCAATTTAATTATCATTACATAGCTTATTTGGCATAAAATCCCCAAAAAACTAATATTGTAAATATATTTATATATTTTTAGTAAAGCCTAGCAAAAAATATTATATAAAGGATCCGCCAAATATTTTTTTTTTTTTTGAAAATGGGGCACAAAACATCGAGTGTAGCTTCGGCTGTGTGGTACGTAGCGCCGTCCTGTTGAAACCAAATGTTGCCAATATCCTTTCTCTTCAATTTTTGTGAACAAAAATGGCCCGATAACGATCGCCATTGACTGTAACGGCCACTCCTTGCTCATTTTCGAAGAAAAATGGCCTGGTTTTTAAAGTAATGTCGCAATATTTTCCAGCGTTGTTCAAGCGTATACACAACCATATTCGTTTAGTGGAAAGATAAAACTAATTATCTGTCAAATCAGACATGAGTTGAGTGCTACCATTCACGAAATAAGCACTAGTTAAAAAAAAAAAGTTAGATGGCGGACCCGACATTTTAATTTTATTATAGATTATAACACAGATTTTTCAGAAGCACATTGACATATATTTACGATAAAACTTTACAAATTTGTGGCCCGGACCTAGTCACAGCATTAGGCCGAGCCACAAATACAATATGCTCTCGCCGAAGAGCAGAACACGACTGTCTTGATCGGCTGTCGCACCGGCGCCACAGCGGCGGTCTATATGACATGTCCCAATATGGCGGACACATAAATGTATGACAAGCGAACAAAAATAAGAGGCGAAAGATAGTATATCGAGGTTTTCGGTACCAGTGAGCAAGGGCTACATCATGCTGAAGTCGATTTATAAAAAATAACAACGTGTCTGTAATTTAAAAGGGTTAAATTAAGACTTGAGGAAAACCTTTTTCTAAGAATTTTGGCCGGATTTTGAATGCTTAGAACTGGCGTAAAAAGAGATACACTATATAATTAGTATTTGTTCCATATAATCATCAAAATGATGCGTTTGTGGGGTGATTTTGTTGGGGATATTAACTAACTATCAATCACAGAACTATTCGTTCAATATACCTGTGTCTCTTTTACAACTATTTAAAACACAATATGAATCAGATCCATAAAATAAAGGTCACCCAGCGCGCTATGGCGAGATCCATGTTCGGAGTGTCGCGCTGCAAGATGGACTGACGACATAAGAAGAAAAGCGGGAGTTACCTGGATGCGGAAGGCGGAGGATCGAAGAGGATGGAGGCTTTCGTTCAACAGTGGACGGATACAGGCTGATTATGATGATGATGATGAATCGGATTGTCTTTAAAAATATGCATCAACTGGGGAGCAGTTGTCGCAAAAGAGCACATCAAAGCTGTCTATTATTCAAGCACCCGGAACCTCGTCATCATGAGATATAAGATCATGCTCTATGTTCTTGACTAGCTGCTCCTTACTTGGACAACAGACAACAGCACTACACTTTTTTCCAAGAACGCGAATTTCAGGATCACGTTATTGGAGGATAATTATGATATTTCAATACTACATTAATCCCCATTAACGCGAATGCCAGGATCGCGTAATTAATAGGGTTAATTTTTTTAGTAAAATATTTTGTAACCATAATCACCCCCAATAACGCGAATATCATGATAGCGCTACCGGGGAAACTTTTTAGAATTAAAACATTTTATAATTACACTGACCCTCAATAACTCAATTGTTGGGATCGTGCTATTGGAGGATTACTGAAGTTTTTTTTTTTTTTTAATAACGTATGTCGTTAGGGGATTCTCCTGTTAATACTCGTAATAAATATCTTTCTACATCCGCATGAAGAAACAGTGCTCTTGAATAAAGTCTACAACAAAAATATTCTTTGCCGTCGAGCACAGTGTCAAACCGAAGGTCGTGGGTTCGATCTCCGCAAGCTCTATAAATACCGCCGGTTGGTGTAAATTTGATCTATCACCCGTAAAATGCCTGTCATAGTCAATTACTTAAAATTGGTGGTAGACGTATGTCGTCCCGTGAAGACCCCTCATTCATAGTGAATTCCTGTAATAATAAGGATGATGGGGGTCTATGACGTTGGAGAAACAACACACGCAGCGCTTATCCATATGTAGAATGGTAAGCGTCATAGAATCCACAGATGAAACATCAGAATTACTTATTTTATTAACATCTGTCGGTATTCTCTTGTATGTTTGTACAAAAAACCTTCTTAAGATCTTTCTACAATTAGATCTATAATTTATAATCTCACTTGCTGTTTATGTTAAACATAATTAATCAGCACGGGAGAAGAGAAAGTTTTGCGGGGCTTGTGGCGGGGTAGGCTATGGAATGCCGTCAGAGAATTTGCATACAATGTTATGTATAGTTAACCGTCAGTAATCGCTAATGTAGCGCACCTTCTATTGCGCAGGCGCCCGAGGCAAAACAAACGGATTCACTTTCCTAGTATTACAGCCAGTACCGGCTCTAGATCCTGCGGCGCCCAACGACATTTTTTTTCTGGCGCCCCATATTGTATACATTTTTAAAAATCTAAGCAAGATTGGTTTCACTCGGCGCCCCTAGCTTTTATTCGACACCCTGGGGCACCGACCCACTTCGCCACCCCCTAAAACCGGCACTGATTACAGCAAACCCTCCTATAACATACTGATATCAGCTTGATATAGCACTTTTAGGCTGATGTCGCAAAGCCTCGAAAAACGATATTTCGTCTCTTATTTTTGTTCGCTCGCCTGACATGCACATCTTATAATGTTAGTTTTAATTATAGAATATTACGCAGGCGTCTGCACACGCCATTTTATTTGTTATGACAGTTTCTCCATTTCATGTTGGTGCAACTGTCACCATTAATTTTATTTTTGCCGTCTTATTGCAGAAAGATGTATAACAAACGACAACAAATATTTTCACTTTTTACTCTCGTCTGGAACCTTCTAGAATGTTCTTGTGGAGTCCATAGTGTTCGTCCCCTTTATGAACGGCTAACCCCTAAAATATCTTGCTGTTTTTGATTTCCAATTTATTTATTCTTCCAGAATCATTACAAATATAAATATTTATTGCGATTCTGAAATAGGATATAATAGAAACAATTTATAAAATAATACAATAATAATGCACTAATTTAAAAAGTCCTGGAGCCCGCTAAACAGAAGACTCCACGAAATTACTTCGATAAATAAATTCGTGGAGCTCATGTCGAAACTAGGCTTCTCTCAAGTGGAATATATCAATATTTGAGGCGATATGGTTGAACAGTCTGATCACTCTCCCAAGAGGCATAGTTTCTGACAGGTTAATATTACCTGTAGGAACAACAAACAATCTGTGCCTCCTTATCCTTAAATAATTGTCAGGGACAAACAAACCAATTTTAAACAAAATATCAGGATTTCTGAACACGCCGCGTACTAGGTTCGTTGGGTAGCCTAGTTTTTGAACTTTTATCGGGGATCGAATCTATGACTTGTAGCATAGAAATCGAGTGCTTTATTCATTTTTTGTGTATAACATATACTTATATTCAATTTGATTGGCCTTTAGCTCTTTTGTTATTAAAATTGAAATGCATACCGAAACATATTTCAATCGATTTGTATCAAACGTTACCTTGAAACTGCACTTTCGCGATTTAACCAAATTAATTCGCAGGTATTTATTTATCGTTCGCCATTATGCTGTACATTGTGTTTAGTCTGCATCCTGCTCGCTCGCCGGGGCATATGACCGTGACACAATTATCTGAGAGAATGATCGAACGTGCGTCTCTCTCTGCGCATTAACTTCTTCTTTGTAGTATCAATCTGGTGGATTGATTTGCAGCAACAAAATCTTGCATCTCGATCTCCACTCCTCTCGATCCTCGGCAGTCCTCTTCAGCTCAGCATAAGAGCTGCAACTCATGTCCTCGAACACTTGCTGCAAATACTCCCGTCTACCATCGCTTCTACAATGTCGTGAAGAAGACTATCGTGGCGCATGATGTGACCGATCGCCTCTCTGAGATGGTTCTTACTAGGTACCTATCCTCCTTGTTCGTGACGTGTCTCTCCAGGTAATTTCGAGAATTCTTCTGTATGACCACATCTCAAAGGCCTATAGTCTCTTTTTTATCACTTTCAGATAAGCACATTAACTAAATGCTGGCTAATTAAGATATGCAACTATTTTTTTGATAGTACTTAATTCAATTCGTCAGTAATAAATACATAAAAAGTTAAATAGAAAATAATCATTTGGCAAAAAAAAAATAAATTGGCCGAAAATAATTAATTAATGCTAATTAATAATTTAGGTTAGGTTAGGTTTTTGTACATTCTTTTTTACTACTAATACTGAATATATAACTGCCATTTTAATTTTATAACTGACCACATTCATACTGAAGCAGTGGATACTGTCAATTTATTTAAGTCTACTGTCGATTTATTTTATTAACAGCCGATTGATTCAACTGACTGCCAAAACCTTGAATTAGTTGCTAAACAACCATTTTTTTTTCGATCTGCGAAATGCTGGAGGTCCAGCATTTCGCAGATCGTCATCTATTAATATATAGATATCCCTCTACTAATGTACTAGATCTGTTTTTTCTTACTCATGTTCATGTTTTGTCTAAATGTATTGTCTTAGCTATTATATTGTTCTGTTTTACCATTTCATTTATTGTATTTTCTATTTTAAAACCGTATGTATTGGCCTAGGCCGTTAATAAAAGGAATAAATATATAAATAAATTAATGAACAAAGAAATACACGCTATTATGATAGCGCATTATTGATACGAGTCGGTGTGGGACCGGTGACCTTACTTGCGAAAAATGCACAGTTACACACGGTGGGGCAGCCAAGCCGCACTATATTTATTTATTTATTTTATTATCGTATTTGACTGAACCGTTTTGATATATTAAAAAATCTTCTTTTCTGGGTATACAGGTGTTCTGGGACAAGGTATAGACAATCTGAGCTCACACAACTGTGAAACTGAAATTTTCGGTGTCCATATGATCCAAATATTGACTTAAAAAAAAAAATAAAATATTTTTAATCGATTTCTGAGCTCTAAAATACCCCGGTTGGTGTGAATTTGATCCATCACCCGTAAAATGTCAGTCATAGCCTATCAATTAAAATTGGTGGTAGACGAAAGTCGTCCCGTGAAGACCACCCATTCATAGTAGATTCCTGTAATAATAAAGGATGATGCGTGAATCTCGGGCTGTAGTCTATGACGTTGGCGGATCAACACTCCACATGAAGCGTTTAGCCATATACACCATGGTAAGCGTCATAGAATTCCACAGATGAGACTTTAAGAAAATTAATATCACCATCTGTCGGTATTCTCCTGTATGTGTTTACATAAAAAAAATAAAAATATGGAGCGGATATGGTAACAAAAAAATAAAACTATAATCCATGAAAAAATACGACAATTCACATAAAAACACGGAAGGGCAAATATGTACTGTTAGTTTCAAAACTCATGACCTATTCCGCATAAGATTAAGAAATTATTTATCCATTAGACTGTCAATTTATTACTCATTACAAGATATGAAGCGTTTTATGTGTCCATTGTTTTTTTTTTGCTTAATTTGAAAAATAACGATGGTCTCAGATATATGCTTTAATGACATACCTGATGTCGTTACCTGCTCTCTAGAGTCTTGCCTACTAATTGCTGTTACTTGTAGACAGGTATCATCTCGGAAAAACACAACATGTACAGCAAGGGTAGCCAAACTTTTCAGAAGACGGGCCAAATTTTGAAAATGAGATTTCCTGAAGGAATGCAAAAGTTTTTTTTTTAAATTTTAACATTGTTGAAAGTTGAAATCACATTGCTTAATAATGTTTTTTTTTTGTTAAGCCTTTACGTCATTGTATAGAAATGAAAGTAATTGCCCAATGGTTGGAAACTAAGTGACAAATATCGTTGGTTCGATCCCCGTCAGAGATTAAAAAAATATATAATCGATTTCTGAGCTTTAAAATACCTCCGTTTGATGTGAATTTGATTCCTCACCCGTAAAATACCAGTCATAGCCTATTAATCAAAATTTATGGTAGACGAAAGTCGTCCCGTGAAGATCACCAATTTATGGTAAATCCCTGTAATAATAAGGATGATGCGTGAATGTATGGCAGCTATAACGTTAGCGGATCAACACTCCACGTGCAGTGCTTTTTAATATGTAGAAAGATAAGCGTCGTAGAATCCACAGATGAAACTTCAGAATCACTTATCACCATCTGTCGGTATTCTCCTGAATGGGTTTACATAAAAAAGACTAGTTGTATTCATGTTCATTTTGAAACCATTTTTGTTCGACGCTTCACTGTTGCCATAAAGCATGTCCTTAAATTGGTTTTTTGAAGTACATAATTGATTAATAAGATTATCGCACGGCACAACCCAAAAAGCATTAATCTAGCTACGTTAAAATGGATACACCATTCGTTTGCCACTTATAAAAGCCTGTTTTATTTGAGATAAGCTTGTATAGATGGCTAAACAAAGCGAAGATATATGACACAAGCTCAATGTTCGCTGGATAATCACCCAATTAGTATATTTCAATAAGGTAATTAAATGTTACTTAGAAGATATGGAGGCGGGACATTTTTATCTTAAAGCGATACATTACAAAAAAAACAAGTTACATATTTTATATTTATAAATATATCATGATGCAGAGATGTCTTGAGTAGATTATATGACGCTTGCCATTTTAATGTTGGTAATACACAGGTAGAACTTCAGTTGCAGATGTGCATCGTGACGATAATGCGCAATGGCAGCTGACAGAAATGAGTGGCGGTGTGTGCAAATTTGTGACCATATGTGGTTGTATATATGGTATATA
This sequence comes from Glossosoma conforme, assembly GCA_022606575.1. Lineage (NCBI taxonomy): Eukaryota > Metazoa > Arthropoda > Insecta > Trichoptera > Glossosomatidae > Glossosoma > Glossosoma conforme. The sequence goes on along the minus strand of JAGTXR010000011.1, from coordinate 3,661,240 downwards.
TGGTTGAGAGAAGAAACTGTAGAGGGCGACCTGGACGAGAGTATTTGCAACAAGTATTCGAGGACATGAGTTGCTGCTCTTATGCTGAAGTGAAGAGAACTGCAGAGGATCGAGAGAAGTGGAGATCGAGATGCAAGATTTTGTTGCTGCAAACTAATCCACCGGATTGATACTACGAAAAAGATATGTTCCAGATATAGAACCAATATTGGAGATGAGTATACTCTAGCTTCATCATCACCATGCCCGCTCCAGTTGATGGTCGTCACAAACTGCCGCCATAAAGCTCTGTCTGCTGCCATGGTTCTCGCCTCATCATATCACCCATGTCAGCTCTGCCTCCCGTAGCATTTATGATGTATAAATCCCGACATCCTTTCAGAACATCGTGAGTTTGAGGGCTTGAAGAAAAGGCAGCTGTAGCTTATGCTCTCTTGCGACATCTCAAGTATATTGACCATCCAGTTGTACCCTTGCCTTAAACCGACTGTAGTATGGAAGGCTGAAGAAACAATTTAAAGAAATATACTTAAAATATAGTAGAAAGTAAACAGAAAACTGCCTAAAAATTACTTCTACAAGCAAACACGTGTCTGAAATGGGATTCTCTCATGTGGAGTATATCTACATGTTGACATCAGAATGATATAGACCTTCCTGACTGGTACCGAAAACCATGATGTAAAATAACCATGATATACAATATTTTGTCTCTTATTTTAGTTCGCTTGTCGTACATGTATGTGTCCGCCATATTGGCATTTTGGACTAGTTACATAGATCGCCACTGAGGCGCTGTGTGACCGACCATGGCGCCGCACGGCAGGGAGTCGTGTGCCGACTGTCGGCGAGAGCATATTGTATTTTGGTCCGGCCGGAATGCTGTGACTAAGTTCAGGCCATAAGTTTGTAAAGTTTATCGTGAATATATGTCAATGTGCTTCAGACAATGTCTGTGTGCTCCTTATCCTGCCACCATATGACTGAATAACACTTTTTTTTAATGAGAGGAGGATGTTAATTTAATGGTGATTACTTTGTTTGATGAGTGAAATGTTCAGTGTTTTTTATTTTCATTAAAAGCAGTTGAACTCAGTATAACTTGCTTTGTAAGCTAGTGGTTTATCCATTGCGCCACGCCCTCAGGCAGTTTTATGTAAAGGTCATCACCTTGACATGTATGTTCGAGAATGTTCAACTTTTATCTAAAATGGCCGTATAGTCAATGATATCATACGATAAGTAGGTTGCCGCAGGTGACAAATATCAACTCAAGATCGCCGGGATCGTCATCGGGATGCCTGTTGGGTGGATGATGAGAAAGTCGCCATAGAAAAGAACTCGTCGAAAAGAACATTTTATTTTTAGTTAATAATTTAAGTAAAAGAGCGGACAAGTCGGCCCTCAGCCCAGGACAAAAATGGTATTTATTTTATGCCGCCCGGGCAGAGTGTGCGGCGGTAGCAGTGAGAGACACTGCGTCCAAACACTCATAGTGGCAATCTATGGAACTATTTTTTTATTTTTTTGTGTGTAATCGAATGCAGGAGAGCATAGCCGGTCAAGACCAATGCACTCTATGACGCTCAGCCAGGGAGGCTGGACGCTGCATGCGTGAAACGTGTCTTGTGTTCATGTTTGTGTGTGGGTTGGGGGGATTGTAAGTGTATATTTATCTGTTTCTTGAGATCCAGATTGTAGGAAGGAGGAAACACAGACGCTAGAAGACCATTCCAAAGCTTACCAGTGGCATTAAGGAAGGAACTTTGGAAACTGTCAGTTATTGGTCTACACACATTAACCGTGTAAGACGAGTTTGTCGGTTGTGGTTAGGTGCAGGATGTGAGTGGGTGCAGGAAAAAAAATGGGCCCATGACAGATAGCGATAAACTAAACGAAATGGCGCATGCAAGCGCAGCGTCTTATGGCTACTTTAATCTTAAACATAGACTAACATTTTTATACGTGCGTCTATGATGAATGAAAAAAAAGAGACGAAATTTCGTATATCGAGGATTTTTGGCATCAGCCTGAAAGGGCTATATCGAATTGATATCAGTGAATAGTGTTGTTCGAGGTGCGTCGAATTTCGTGAAGTCCCTTAAGCGATTGCATATGTCAAGGGAAAGTGACGAAACCACGTGACGCAGCAGAAAAACTAGCCCGGCCATATTTTGGCAAGAGCTGCTAGCCATCATCGATGCATCTGTTAGCCTCGGGGCTGGCAATTCGATTTCACTGATATGCGATCTTCGAAGAAGATATTACCTACAATGTAGCAGCCGATTAAAAAATCACGCAAAATATGACTCGGATACTACAGCACCCCACTTTAAACACTCTGACATCTGCTTTAGAAGTTGTCTCAATGTATGTTTCTAAGTGGACCTTCAGGTGATAGGTGAGGACCTTCAGATATGCCCTATAACGAGGAATGTACAGTAGGAGCTAACAGAATTAAGTGGTGGCAATTTATGGTGATCATATGTTTTAGATATTACCATCCTCCTCTCTTTAAGAAAGGTTGTAATTCAATTGCGCAGTGGCAGGATGCGTAGCAGTTTAGCAAAACAAAGACTTTTTTTGAAGCACATTGACATAAAAATTTTGATAACTTTACAAACTTATGGCCTGAAGCTACTAGTCACAGCATTCAGGCGGGCCACAATACGACCTGATTCGCGGTCGGTTCACGACTCACTGCCGTGTGGCATCGTAGTCGGTCACGTACCACCCCAGTGGCGATCTACGTAACTATTCCTAACGACATTACAAAATGACGACACATACATGTACGACAAGCGAACAGAAAAAAGAGACGAAGGATTGTATATCAAGGTTTTCGGTACCAATCAGCAAGGGCTATATTATGCTGATATCAATACGTAATGGCTATGTTCCAAGACATCTCTGGACCTGAATGTGTCTACCTGGGAACATGTGCGGTTCGCGACGGCTTGAGAATATATCAGTGTGCGGAGTAAATGGTAGAGTAGTGTTAACAAAACCAAATTTCTATGCCTGACAGGTAAAATACTTGGTCACCAAGTTAGAGGTCGTGGGTTAGATCACCGACGAAGTTCAAAATATTTTTGTTTTTTCTTTCCATATCCGCTCCATATCTGAAACATATGGTCACTACGAATGGCTGTCTTTCATTTCTGTTAGTTGCCACTCTCTGTGCCTCGTTCCAAGACATGTAACAACCTTTAGAGCAGAAGCGAGAACTTGAAGAGAAGACACTGTAGTATCGAGATCGGATGATTAGCGCGATGCTCGCGAGGCATATACCATTGATTCTAAGGGTTGGCTCAACCCGATTAAAAATAATTGCGCTTTTATTTATAACGAAAACTAAGCTTAAATGAGCGGCTTGCAGTGTCCGTATGCTCCATATCGTTGAGAAGAAGCTTTCATAGATCGCGAAACTGCAGTCTTACATCAAGTGAAACAGTGCTCAGGATGTTCCATATATTAAAACAATGTATAAAATTATATTCATTCTTAAAATTGGATCATACTGAATGCTTAAAATATAAATAACATCCATTTATTTATGAAGAAATAATTTTTATTTCTCATGCCATTATTTTTTTCTCCGCCATACTATTACCCAATATCTTGCTTCAACATTGCATTCTTTGTCTTTATTATGCATATCAAAGATATATGGCCTGTATAAGAGAGGCATTCCCACGATAGTGAGGTGTGGAGGGAGGCGGGGCAAGGTGTGGTGTATTGTTGCAACATGCTATGGTTGATGGGCGTGGCGGTCGGTGTGATCACCAGGTAATCGTACACCCAAAAGACAATGAAATGGTCGGCATTTCACACGTTTAAAAAAGCGTGGCTTTTAAAGCCGCGAGTGGCATCCAATCGAAAGCCAATGCAGCCGAATTAGTTGTGTGTTAATAACATTTTTTTTCGCTTTAAGAATGTACTTTAGTTTTCCAAATGCTGCTTATCCCAGTTGTATATGCCTGTCTAAAAACTAAAGCATTTAACCAATGCATCCTCCCTGTATTAACTGGCGCGGTGACGTGGAATCTGACAGCAAGTCTAACCCATAGAATAAAGGTAACCCAGCGTGCTATGGAGAGATCCATGCTCGGAGTGTCGCTAAAAGATAGAATCCGAAACGAGGAAATACGCAGAAGAACTCAAGTAGTGGATGCTACCCAACGAATAGGCACACTCAAGTGGCAACGAACAGGACATATCTGTCGAAGAGACGACGGTCGATGGGGAAGAAAAGTATTGGAATGGCGCTCAAGAACTGGCAAACGAAGCATTGGTCGACCCCCTGCAAGATGGAATGACGACATAAGAAGAATAGAGGGAGTGACCTGGATGCGGAAGGCGGAGGATCGAAGAGGATGGAGACTCGGATGCGGGAGGTTTACGTTCAACAGTAGACGGATACAGGCTGATGGTGAATAATAACAACTGTGCGTCTTCAATCTTTGGAACATAGGCGTTAGATAGGTTCATAATGTGCCATACCCTCGCCAGCGGGTATATCTCAGTGGTTAAAGCGTTTGCTTGGGAAGCCAAAGATTGTGGGTTCGATCCCCGACGGATATTAAAAAAAACGATTTCTGAGCTCTTCAATACCTCCGGTTGGTATGAATTTGATCCCTCACCCGCAAAATGCCAGTCATAGCCTTTTAATATTTTTTTTTGATAGATGAAAGTTGTACCGTGAAGACCACTTATTCATAATGAATATCTGTAATTATAACGATGATGGGTGAATGTAGGGCTGTAGTCTATGACGTTGGCGGATCAACAGTCCACATGTAGCTCTTAGCCATATGCAGCATGGTAAGCGTCATAGAATTCCACAGATAAGACTATACATAAAAAATGGGCATTAAAAATAATAAATTGGCATTAGAAAAATATAAGAGTATAACAAAGATGAAAAAAAAATCAGAATCACTATCACCATTTGTCGTTATTTTCCTGTAAGTGCTTACGTAAAAAAAACAATAAATAATTATGTATTGACTAAATTATTGAAACATTTATTATAATTCACTGTCATTAAATTAATTGAATCGAATTGAATTGAACATACCTGAATTAATGTATCATTAACGTGTGTACATTGTACAAGTACAAAACGAAATTGCTATTTGATCTCGATTAACCATTGTTTTATTGTTTTACTCTTCTTACGCAATAATACAAAAATGCTGAGGATCAAAAGTGATGGAGACTCTCACAACAAACCAATGAGCAATGATTCCACAGAAGAACACATAAACCAAAGTATAGATTACTTAGTTTTACGATTATTAATATATCAGCATTTATATAGCGCTTTTTTATAACCAAATTGACATTTCAAAAGCGCTTCTTTGCCTCAAAGTAAAAAAGTATGTCTTGAGTCTACCTCTGATGGATGCTTAAGTTTTCATGTCTCGTATTCTTTTCGGCAAAGAGTTTCAGGCCGTAAAATTGAAAGCACGAATGCCAAAAACCGTGCTAGAACTACCTCTTGTCAGCTGCAGGGTACTTCTTAATTGCTCTGGCTGATCTGAGTGTCTCTTTAAGCGCTTTTATACAAGATGGCTTGATAGGCTTTGTCAAATAGCTCGGTGCAGTTCCGTGGAGTACCTTATAAGTTATCATATCAGCTCGATATAGCCCTTGCAGGCTGGTGCCGAAAAGCCTCGATATATACGATCTTTCTTATTTTTGTTCGCACGTCTGACACGAATATATAAAAATATTAGTAATAATAAGACATAGCTTTGCGTCGCCATTTTGTTTGTTTGACCTGTCGTTGGCGAGGCTAGTTCCGTAAATGGCCACAGTATTAATTTTGGCACTGCGCTGTCACCCACTGCGGGCGCTCAGTCGTCATTTATCCAAGACATGAGTCATACAGAAAGCTCTATCTCGGGCAGATGACCGAAGTATGTCAATCTTTTGTTGAAAATACATCTCAATATGCTTTTTGAAAAGTTATTTGTGTTGCTCATCTGCTCTTCATCCCTTCACCACGCGTCCCTATGACGATCCCGGCGACATGGAGTCATCCTTTAGTAAACGGGGATGTCAGCTGATATGAAAAGTACTGGATTCTAGCCGAAACTCAAAACCAATGCAGCGTCTGTGTTTCCTCCTTCCTACAACCTGGATCTCTTCAAGATACAGATAAATATACACTTGCAATCTCCCCAACCCACACACAAACACGAACACAACACATTGAGCGTCATACACACTGAGTGCACTGGTTTTGACCGGCTATGCTCTCCTGCATGCGATTACATAAAAAAATAGGTATCGGAGTAATGTGATAAATTTTGGGCGCGTTGTACACGAGTTGTGCCGGACATACTCTCAAAAATGATCACATAGGGTGTCACACTCTTGTTAGCGATCTCACGTGATCAAACGTGATACGCGCACCGTCTCGCAGAACAATAGAGCGGCATTCACGTCAGGTAGAGTGAAGGATGGCGGGCGACACATCGACGAGAACCTAATCATCGGTCGAGGAATTCCAAATGAGTTCCAAACGAGGTGCCTCCACATCATCTAACACACTGCAATATTAAACTTGTATGGATTCTCGTGCGCATTTTTTTGTCATATCGTCACACGTATGTTTGCTTGTAAATTCTGCACCTAGTATGCTTCTTGAATATAAGCCGTCTTATTGGAACGTATGGTCACCACAAACTTTCGCTACTCAGTTCTATATAATAGTGGACTTTCATCTCACGCAAGCGTTTACCGGACACGGAATTTTCAGAGAATTCCTAAAAAGATTTGGACTCTCTTCTTGCGACGCATGTCCATGTGATCCAGGCATACAACAGACAGTGAGACACTCTCTCGTTGAGTGCATCATCCATGAGAACAGGAGACGTATTCAGTGTTGTCGCCTGGGAGTCTCTACCATTTTTTGGGAGGGTTTTCCTGAATTGCTACTTAGTTCTGACGGTCCCTTGCTGTTAAACTTCATCAGGGAAATCATCGGGGCTACACGACCGGTTAACGAGGCTGACATGGAATAAGCTCCTACGTTCAACTATTTCTCAGACGTATATTCTAACCTTGTGTGTAACTTGCAGGGTACAACACGCAACTATATATTTTTTTCTACATTTTTTAAGTTTTTTTTTTTTTTAAATAGACAAGCTGAGCTTACAAAATAGTAAAAACGTAGATACGCTCCATTTATGTGGTGAAAATTAACATATTTTTAATCAGGTCATAAGTTAAACCGATTTTTAACATTTTTTACCTCATTATTTGAAATAATTGTTTTCCAATTGATGGTGTTATCCTGCGTGATGTCGCATAAAAAATTCCAGTCACGATGTTGCCGAAATTCTTAGATCGATCAAATCGTTTAAATCGTCCTTCTAGGAATACAAATAATTGACCTGCAAGCTTTGGCATTCAATAAGTATGCACTTTATAGTAATACATACTTTCAAAAAATCAACCTGTTTTGAATGATTAACCGTTCTAAGAAATTAAGATGTAGGATGATATGGCAATGTTTTTTTTACTAGTACCACGTTAGCGTTACAGGGTTCGATTCCTAGTAAATTGCAATTAATTTAATATTTGAAGCAAAAAAATCGACCCACAAACGACAAACTCGTCTTATACTTGCCAAATCCCTACACGGTTACTGTATGTTGACCAAGAAGTGTAAGTTTCAAAAGTTGCTTCCTAAATACCAGGTAAAAGCTTTGGAACACACTTTCAGTATCTGTGACTCTGTGACGACTGTGGGCTATATCATGCTGATGACTCCTGACATCAGCATGATATAGCCCTTGCTGACTGGTACCGAAAACCTCGATATACAATCTTTCGTCTCTAATTCTGTTCGATTGTCAAACAGGGATGTGTCCGCCATATTGGCAATAGTTATATACACTGCCGCTCGTGGCGCGGGCGAGAGCCCATACCGAGCGCGGAGATCGGTTGCCTACCGCCCTTCGGCGAGAGCATATTGTACTGTGGCTCGGCCTACTGCTGCGCCTAGGTCGAGCCCTAAAGTTTTATCGTAAATAAACGTCAAAGTGCTTCTGAAAAAGTCTTCGTTTGCTGACCTGCTCCTCATCATGCCCGCACGCGACGGAATAACACCTTTTTGAGAGAGAGGAGAATGTTACACCTTTATAAAATCTGGATCTCTTTAAGAAACAGATAAATATACACTTGCAATCTCCCCAACTCACACACAAATACAATCATAACACAATATTCCCTAAGCCACACTCAAACACAACACTCGTTTCCCCAATGCAGCGTCCAGCAACCCTGGCTGAAGGTCTTAGAGTGCACTGGTCTCGACCGATTGTGCTTCCCTTTATGCATTAAAAAAATAGAAAATTCCCGTTTTTTTTTAGTAAACACATTCAGGAGAATACCGACAGATGGTGATAGTAATTCTGATGTTTCAAATATAGAATTCTATGACATTTAATAAGCGCTGCATGTGGAGTATTGATCCGTCAAAATCATAGACTACAGCCCTAGATTCACGCATCATTCTTATTATTACAGGAATTTTCTACGAATGGTTAGTCTTCACGGGACGACTTTCGTCTTCCACCAATTTTTATTAATAGGCTATGACTTACTTTTTACGGGTAAGGGATCAAATTCACACCAACCGGGGTACTTTTGAGCTCAGAAATCGATTAAAATCCATTTTTTTTAATCTCCGCCGGGGATTGAACCCACGACCTTTGACTTGCAAAATAAACGCTTTAACCATTGAGCTATACCCGCCGGCAAATATGAATGATGCGTAAATGTCGGGCTGTAGTCTATGACGGATCAACACTCGTATGCGGCGCTAAGCTATATGTAACATGATTAGCGTTATAGAATCCACAGATGAGATTTCTCCACCACCATCTATCGGTATTCTCTGATATGGTAGGGAGTCACTGCGCCGAATACGCACAGTGGCCACTTGACGAACTATGGTGATTCACATGACAGGACTTATCAAAACAAACAAAATGGCGCCTGTAATGCCGAGTCTCATAGTTATTTAAATGTAACATTTTTATATACTCGCGTGTGAGCAAAGAAAAATAAGAGACAAAAATTCGGATTCCGAGGCTTTTCGGCACCAGCCTGCAAGGGTTATATCGAGTTGATATCAGTGCAATGCTGCAAAGTTTGTAGTTATCGATCGTGATCATTGTTAAGTTACGTTCACCTTCAGTCTACGATAGGCGATCGAGGTCACAGGTGTTAGTTAATGCAGGTGAATTCCAATACTAACCTTAAAGACTTCAAGAAGTCAAACTAGATTGAACTTAGAAAGTAAGTTATATGCAGGATTCGATTTAAACAATCATATATGTAATTGTATTTTTTTTAAAATGAAAATGTCTTTAGGTTAGATTTAATGGGGGCAGCTTAGACAGCTTAGCCTCTTAAGACAAAATCGTCTCGGGAGCGGCAGGCTCATCATCATATTTCCTTATAAAATCTGATTAATAAATCATACAAAAATATTCTTCGGATACTACAGCTTCATGTATTAACATCATCCTCTCTATAAGTTTGTTATTTGAATTCCGTGGTGGAAGTATGAGGAGCAGATTAACAACACTTATTCTGAAGCACATTGACATATATATTTCGATAACTTTACAAACTTCTGGCCCGGACCACAGCATTTAGGCCGGGCCACAATACGACCTTTTTCGCGGTCGGTACACGACTGACTGGGCACCGCGGTCACTTACACCCAGCGCCACAAGTGGTGATCTATATCACTAACGTCACACCTGTGACCGGACTTGCCGACACATACATGTACGACAAGCGAACAAAAATAAGAGACGAAAGTTTGTATATCGAGGTTTTCGGTACTAGTCAGCAAGGGCTTTATCATGCTGATGTCAGTATATGCTGCGATTTCTGCTCTTTACGGGACGACTTTCGTCTACCAACAAATTTTGATTAATAGGCTATGACTGGTATTTTAGGTGTGAGGGATCAAATTCACACCAACTGGGGGTAATTTAAGAGTTCCGAAATCGATTAAGAAACCTTTCTTTTTAACTCCGTCGGGGATCGAACCCACGACCTTTAGCTTTCAAAACGAACGCTTTGACCATTGAGCTGTACCTGTCGGCATATTTTTAATTTACTTTAAAAAATTGATACACAATAAAATATTATTTCTTTTATGTCATAATATTTTACCGACAAAGTAATTTTTTCACATTCATAATGTAAATACCCTAATTATTTTTATTTTATTTTTTGTCACCTGGCAACATGTTCACCATCTGACACATGACTCTGATGATTAAGCAGACGGTCCATAAAAAGGTAAAGGCAATATTTGACCGCCGGGAGGGTCAAAGCCTCCCAGCTGTCGCGACACTCCCCATGAGTCACTGACTGCGCCTCGCACAGTACAAGCAGAGGTTAACAAGTACGGCCCGCGACCTTTTTTTGCTATAAATATAATGTACTCAACAATTGAAGAAGATTACCTTATCATCATCAGCCTGTATCCGCCCACTGTTGATCGTACGCCTCCCGTATGAGTCTCCATATTTTTCGATCCTCCGCATCCAGGCTACTTCCACTATCCTTCTGATGTATTTATTCCATCTTTCGTCTACGACTTTCGTCTACCACCAATTTTAATTAATAGGCTATGCCTGGCATTTTATGGGTGAGGGAGGAATTTCTTACTAATTAGGGGTATTTTAGAGCTCAGAAATCGATTCAAAATCCCTCTGGGGATTGATCTCTGTCGGGGATCAAACCCACGACCATGGTTCTCAAAGCAAACGCTTTGACCATTAAGGTATACCCGCCGGCTAGAATGATGCATTGGTTAAACGCCTTTCTTCTAAGATATGTCGAAATTTTCGCTTTCAAAATTATTTAGTATTTAAGTTTTCCAAACGCAGCCCATCCTAGTTGTATACGCCTGTCGATTTCTTTTGAAAAGTTATTTCGTCTTAGTTGGATTACTTGTCCCAGATAGTTATAATAATTTACAATCTCTATTTGTGTTCTTCCAATGGAAATCGGCTCCAAAGTCAAGGAAATATGACAATTTGCCATGGCGTCAAACAAAAATATGTATGCTTATATCAATATATTAATGACTAATGTTTCGTTAAGCACCGGTTTAGAACCACAGCCCTAGTTACGAGCTTACTCCTACATATGATTACATAGTACGTGATAACATAGTTACTCCCCTAGGCGCCAAACCCAGTTTTTGGGGCCCCTTTTTTCGTACCCTAATTTCACATTCTCACGCGAGCCGGGAACATTGTAAAAGGAACATTTTCTATAAAAGCCACAAGATTCACATCTTCTTAATTGATACTTTCTTTGACGGCAGTGATTCATAGGTTTTTCTCGAATAAAAAAAGTTTTTTTTTTTTACTTTTTTTTAATATGCATCATACTAAGCATATTTTATCGTTGTAACCGTGGTTTCGCGTGAACTGTGTGCTTGGTCAGTCCCCACATATATTATAGAAATAAATAATAAAAATTATTTATTTAGTCACTAGTGCCATAATCAAAATTTTACATACAATAATTCTAAGCAAATACAGAAAAATACAAAATTAAAATTAAACAGAATAGAAAGAAAATATAAATCGGCATGTACACATACACCACAATATTATTATTGTACTACTCAGTGAGTGGAGCACCGGATCCCCTCTGGATGACCACGTGAAGGCGCATCCAGTGTCACTCCAACCGTGAGTCCCAACTATCCGCCCACACAGCGACCATTGCGTTGGGACTGCCGCGAACGCGCGCCCACAGTGAAGCGCGACGCTTCCTTATAATGGCATGGAAGCCATCCACTCGCACCTCCGTCAACATGCCTGAGGCACTGCAGTATCGCAGCAGACCCAACAACATTCGAAAGGCGTTGTTATACTGGACCCGGAGTGCGCTGTAGACCCTGAGTATAGCCAGCCCATAGGCCGCACGTGTAGACCTTCTGAGTATAGCCAGCCCATAGGCCGCACGTGTAGAAAGATTGACAGAAGGCTTTAAAAAGCTATGATTTATTTATTTTTTTATGATTTGGCCTCTCTTCTGCGACACCTGACCATGTGATCCTAGCATACAACAAACTGTAAAGCATTAACTGATAAAGTGCATCATCCATGAAAACATAAAACGTATTCAGTGTTGTTGCCTCGGAGTCTCAGCCTGTTAAACTACATCACGGATATCGTTGGAATGGTTCCGCCGTGTTTCGTTCGCAGAAAAATCGTTCACCGACTTATCGGTAATGACGTGGGGCGGACTGGACGTTTAAGTCCTCGTCCCAAGCCATCTCTGCACTTGAAGGTCCACCAATAACAAGGGAACATACAATATATGGTTTCCAACTCCAGGAGGGCAGAAGTGACTTGAAGGGACGGCAGCTGAAGTATCCTAGGCATCATCATCATCATCATCGTCATATGTCTGCTGCCTAACTTGAGTATATGGCACTCACAAACTGTCGCCACAAAGCTCTGTCAGTCACCATATTCTTCGCCTCATTCCATGTCAGCTCCATCTCTCGCAGCGCCGTCGAGTATATTCTATGTATAGTTTCCGTAGGTTACATTCTTAAGACATGTACCAACCACATTTGCCTCTTGATCGACTGCAGAATGGAGGGCTGTCTCAACACGTCATTCATCACAAAGTTAAGCCATCGTAGGCATTTGTTCTCAAACCCCATTATTCAGCTGCGTTGGCTCTTAGTGAGATGCCAAGATTGACAGCCATAAAGAAGAACAGGTATGATATAGGCGCTGTAGGCATATATAGATAAATATGCTCTCAATGCCAGCACCATTTGGTCTTAAGAAGCAGCTTAACTTGACCAACAACACGCAGTTACAAACAGGCGGTAACTGATCCAAGTTTTGGTCTGCATTCAATGTTGTTTGACTTAGGTGATAGAACGAGAACAGCACTTAAAATGTGCTATTACTATTGGCCAAAATGTCATAATATTAATACACTATGGCGTTAATAGTAATTGAGTGCACTGCATAACATTTCATAGTACTGTATCTAAAGCGAAACAAGCATTGTGTTGTGTACAGTCATGGCCCACTTACGGGCCCTCACCTGGGCAGGTGCTCTAACGATAATAGATAACGTGCGCATTGTGTGTAAGGACTGTGGTAACCACCTTAAGAACAATTTTTCTTATTGAAAACTTTGTTTTACCTTATAACCCATTGATATCAGCTTGATATAGCTCTTTAAAGGCTGATGTCGTAAAGCCTCGAAAAACGATATTTTGTCTCTTATTTTTGTTCGCTCGCCTGACATGCACATCTAATGTTAGTTTTAATTGTATAATGTTGCACGGCGTTTCCATGCGCCATTTTATTTGTTATGACAGTTGACCCATTTCATGTTGGTGCAACAGTGTTCCGCAGTTGTCAGTTGACGCTCGACCGGTTTGACGAAACGCCATACCGGTCGGATAAGGAAATCAAGTTATTAAAAATAAATGCGAATTGTGGTTCGAAACAAGTTTTTTGCTTGGAAACCTGCTCCAGCATCCTTCCTCCACGCAAGCCACGTGACGAACCCGCGACTTATTGTCTTTTTAAAGACGAGTGATGTCAGTAGATATATTCCACATGAGAGAAGCCCAGTTCCGACATCAGCTCGACGAGTTTGCTTGTAGAAGTGTTTTTAAGAAGTTTTCTGTTTACTTTATACTATATTTTAAGTGTTTTTCTTTAGATTGTTTCTTCAACCTTCCATAGTACAGTCGGTTAAAGACAAGGGTCAATGGTCAAAGCGTTTGCTTTGCAAGCCTGTCGTGGGTTCGATCCCCAACAAAGATTAAAAACAAAGGATTTTTAATTAATTTCTGAGCACTAAAATATCCCCGGTTGGTGTGAATTAGATCCCACACACGTAAAATGCCAGTCATAGCCTATTAATTAAAATTGGTGATAGACGAAAGTCATCCCTTGAATACCACCCATTCATAGTAAATTCCTGTAATAATAAGGATGATGCCAGAATCTCGGACTGTAGTCTATGACGTTGGCGGATCAAGACTACACATGCTGCGCTTAGCCATATGCATCATGGTAAGCATAATAGAATTCCACAGATGAGACTTCAGAATTACTATCACCATCTGTCGGTATTCTTATGTATGTGCTTACATAAAAAAAATTGGTCGCACGCTTAAGGGTGTTCGTTGTAACGGGTGCCGAAAAAGCGATTGACAAATAAACTCGAAGCGTTTGATTTATTTTCTTTTAGAAACATTACAAATAACAATATTTAATTAATTTCTAAAATAGTATAAAATAACACAATAATAATAGGATCATTTCAAAAGTCCCGGAGCCCGCTAAACAGAAGACTCCACGAAATTACTTTGATAAATAAATTCGTGGAGCTCATGTCGAAACTGGGCTTCTCTCAAGTGGAATATATCAATATTCGAGGCGATATCGTTGAACAGTCTGATCACTCTCCCAAGAGGCATAGTCCCTGGCAGGTTAGTATTACCTCTAGGAAGAACAAATAATATTAAACGCGAATTGTGTAACAAAAACAAGTACTTTGTATTGTGAACCCGATCCAGCATCCTGTCATCCAGTAAATCGATTTCAAACTTTGAGAGGAGGATATTACAATATTAGAATAGTAAACTTCTATTCTAAATTACGGCCTCTCATACTATTTCCATATTGGATTGCACGTACATATTACTTATACGTATTTCCTTATTATCATATATGTATTGACATCACGGTGATATAGCCCTTGCCGACTGGTACGGAAAACCTCGAAGTACAATCTTTCGTCTCTTATTTCTGTTCGCTTGTCGTACATGTAAGTGTCGCCATATTGGCATTTTGGACAAATATGGTCATACTTACATGTTCTAAAGATTCCCGTAAAGAATACATGTAGGTTGATAAAGGGAATGCACTTCCAATTTCCTACCATAGATGTCACAATGAGCACTGAAAGTAGCAAAACGATATATCACGTCAACCGATGTCAACGGTCGGGGAATCTTTGATGGCATATGCTGACAGAGTTAAAAAAGTACTAGAATTATATTAAATAATTTATAGTTTAATTTTTTTCGGAGATCGAACCCACGGTTTTCAGTATGATAAGCAAACGTTTTTAACTTCTTAGCCATACCCGCCGGAAAATGATAATGGTTTCTTAGTGGTTACTAGCCAACTTGCTTGGATTATGATTTTGTTTTGTTTTAAGCAATTGTTTCATGTTGAACTTTTGACGTAACGTCACCCCAGTTAAAGCGCGTTGTTAAGTACATGCAATGGTATATAGTTATGTCTGGGATTATATACACTCGTAATTGTACTATATATATGTAGTCAAGTATCGCACTAACAATGAGTATTACGAATTGTTATCAAATAATGAGTCTCAGACAGTTTCCGCAATAAATTTCTGCACTATTCGGTGGTAATTTACGTTATTTTTTCGTAGGCTTCTCACAATACATTTCAATATACAAATGTACATTACTGGTTAGAAGGGCGAACCCCAACACATTTCCTGAACGATATTACCACGCTGCCATGGATCGTGTCATAATAAAATCATGCGAATTACTTTCATAATGGTATCAACTTCCCTTGGCTTCGTGTGACTTTTTTCAGTTTCCCAGACTGAAAAAAGCTGAAAGCATCGGGAGCCGTGGAAAAGCATGTAACAATGTTTCTGAGAGACGTTGCCGTTGAGAATGCTTTCGGGTATGGCAAACACATCTCCGCAAGTGTATTGATATAAGAGGAGAGTATTTTTAAAAAGGAAATTAAGCATTTTTAAAGTTCGAATAAATAAATATATTTTTAATAAATATTTATTTACCTTGTTTTTACATGTATCACTTTGAGTATGACCTCTATTTATGAGACTTTATTATTTATAATGGATCTCAAAAAGAATGTTACAAACATTGTAACATCCCAGTTACTTGAGAAAAACGACTTCACGTCGCCGGGATAGTTGTCAGGACGCGTGGGGAGGGATGCGAAGCAGGTCACAAACAACAAGAACTTTTTAATAGAAGCACATTTTAATATATTTTATATTTTCGGTATTCGGATCGAGCCTCAAGCAATGAACGATCTATCTCCGTGGAGACCCGAGCCGAAGTGAATCGGAGCGCTTCGTAACACTGCAGCGCCCTTCTATCACCTGTCGACCCTTCTCGGAATTATCTCAATATATGAAAACAAGCAAAATGGCGCCTTTTATTATATTTCCTAACATTTTTATATATATGAGTGTCCGACGAGCAAACAAAAAAGGACGAAATATTGTATATGGAGGCTTTTCGGCACCAGCCTGCAAAGGCTATATCGAGCTGATATCATTAGAAGAAATTTATTTTTTCCTGAAAATGCACATAGCTTTTGTAATCTTTCTGTACATAACGGTTTGCCTAAAATGAACCTGCGTTTTCTTGCCTGGTAGTCGTGCACTTGGCTAATGGTGGAGTACGTATTGTTGCGAATTGTTATCGCGCTGTGACAACAACTTACTGCACAATAATTGCGATCTTAATCTATACCTTGTGGAATTGCTTTAACGTTAAAAATACTTTATTGCGCAAAATTGTTGTCTATCTTAGGAAATATTAGCAAAATTGCAACGCACTTGCCACAACCAAAGTTGCTTCCATAAACACCATTATCATGCGGTGACACATCCAAGAATTTTTCCTCGAAACAATGACGATTAACTTTGGCGATCTAACGAGAATCGCGCTTATGATGTGATTTAGTTGCTGGACTTCTTCTTCTTCGTAGTATCAATCCAGTGGATTGGTTTGCAGCAACAAAATCTTGCATCTCGATCTCCACTCCTCTCGAATATCTGCAGTCCTCTTCAGCTCAGCATAAGAGCTACAACTCATGTTATCGAACACTTGCTGCAAATACTACCGTCTAGGACGCCCCATACAGTTTCTTCCCTCAACCATCCCTTCCACAATGTCACAAAGAAGACCATCGTGGTGCATGATGTGACCGATCGCCTCTCTGAGATGGTTCTTACTAGGTACCTATCCTCCTTGATTATGCTGAGAACCTCATTGTTCGTGACGTGTCCGTGAAATTCCGAGAATTCTTCTATATGACCACATCTCAAAGGCCTCTAGTCTTTTTTTATCACTTTCAGATAAGCACCATGTATCACAGCCGTACATCACGCTGCTCCAAACAAGTGTTTTGGCAAGTTGCTTGCCGAGCTTTAAATTAATTAATATATGTATATATTTTTAACTGGAACATAAACACGGCATACACGAACGATTTCGCACGCAACATCCTTATTTTTACAGCAATTTACTATGAATGGGTGGACTTCACGGGACGACTTTCGTCTACCAACAATTTTGATCAATAGGGTATGACTAATATTATACACGCGAGGTATGAAATTCACACATTCCGGCGGTATTTTAAAGCTCAGAAATTTATTTAATTATTTTTTAATCTCCGTTGAGGATCGAACCCACGACCTTCGGCTTGCCAAGCTAACGCTTTAACCACTGAGCTATATCCGTCGGAAAATTTATTAATAAAAAAAAGAAACGGGGGTCGTGATGATTTGAACCGCAGATAGTATACCCACGCATTGGCTACACTATACACAATGCGTGGGTTGCTATATACTATGGCAACAAGTTTCAAAGGCTGTTGTAGTGAGGAACAAAACAATATTTCATAAGGAGGTTAATTGATTAAACCGACGCGAGATTCCCACGCCTTGTAAAACAAAAAAGCAATAACTTCTAATCCAATTTTGATGTACTTTTAGGTTGCGCTGTTGAAATTTGAAATAATAAATATAAGAAGAAAAAAATTATGAAAAAAGAATGCCATTGTATTAAAGTACTCGTACCATAGCTATAATCTAACAAGATTACGGTAAATTCGGTCCAGTTGTGCCGTACTGTGGCGATATGACTCGCGGTCCGTGAAAAGTCACGGTTCGAGGATCACAAACTCATCTGATAATTCACAGGCGTTTCCGCTATGAATTTGAAGCATATAGACACCACAAATCTGCCGCCAAAGACGTCTAAACATATTTATTATAACCTTTTATACTACGCCAACTTATGCAACTCCCTAGATTATGTAGCGCATCTGACATGTTTACGGAGGGCAGAGTCCATGCATTCCCAGCATTATTGCGTCACCGTGTTGCCAGCTTCTGGAGCAGGATCATACCTACAGTGAGTCTTGAGGGCAGGGATCTAGCGACAGTGTCTTCAATAAAATACTTGGCCCATATCCTCACAGATGACCTACGTGACATTGGAGAAATAGAGCGGCAAAGAAGAGCAATAAGCGTTCGGAGCGGTATGCTTTCTCGGAGGTTCTACCATTGTAGTAATGCTGCCAGGAAAGTGCTATTCAAAGCACACTGTAAGGCATTATATACCTCAGAGCTCTGGTCTAGCTATCCTAAACTAGAGTGGGAGAAGCTCAAAGTTGCGTACAATAATTCATATCGACAACTTATGCAACTCCTTAGATTTTGTATCGCATCTGACATGTTTGCGGAGCGCAGAGTCCATTAGTTCTCAGCATTATTGCGTCACCGTGTTGCCGGCTTCTGGAGCATATATAGGAGGATATCGATTTGGCAGCTGGCAGAGCTTCATGGTGGAGGTTTGTGGTCGCCGTACGCTCCGATAATTGACCGGAAACACCAAAAATATGTACTCTAAACTGCGAACGGATGTGGTACATACCAGTGGATTTCAAACTGTGGTCCGAAAAACAGAAAACTTGCATATAATATTGATATCAGCTTGATATACCTCCTTTAGGCTGATGCCGTAAAGCCTCGAAAAAGGATCTTTCGTCTCTTATTTTTGTTCACTCGCCTGACATGCACATCTAATGTTAGTTTAAATTGTATAATAAAACACGGTGCTTGCATACGCCAGTTTATTTGTTATGATAGTAGGCCTATTTCCTGTTGGTACCACTCTCATCTTGAATTTGATTTTTCTGCAGCGACAGTTGGCAGCGCGAGATGAGAGCGCGCCGTAAGTTGACAGTTGGAGCTCGCTCGCGACCGTAATGGCGTGCGCCATTAGGCGTGTGCCATAACGGGTGTCTTAAAGCAAGTGTTTGACAAATAAACGCGAATCGTGAAACGAAAACAAGTTCTTTGTATTGTGAACCTGATCCTTCATCCTGTCATCCAGTAAATCGATATCATATTCGGAGAGGAGGATATCAATATGTATAGCTATAAAACTACGGATGCCTTTTCTTTATTTCTTATATTCTGTGTCATATTAAGAGCCATTATTTACATTTTTTTCTGTAAAAGATTCTAAAAAAACAGTCATTATTGAAACCAATTCATTGTGCTTGAATGTATGACGTGGTTTTCATTATTCACTAAATTCCTCTTTCGATTCTACTGAGAACCTCTGAGATACCTTCATCCTTTGATTATACTGAGAGCTTCTGAGATGTATACCTCTTTCAATTCTACTGAAAACATTTGAAACGCCTTTCCCCTTTGATTCTACTTTCATGCCGCCCTATTTTAATTATACTGAGAACTTTTGAGTTGCCTTCCTCCTTTGATTATATTCAGAAACTCTAAGACACTCTAAAATGGCTTCTTCCATTGATTCTACTCAGATTCCTGAGATTTTATTTTCTTTTTATTTTACTGAGAACTTCTGAGATATTTTCCTCCTTTGGTTCTACTGAGGACATTTGGGATGCCTTCCTCTTGTGATTTTACTGAGAGCATTTGAGTTGCCTTATTAATTTTCCTCCTTTTATTCCACAGAGAACTTTTGAAATGCCTTTCCTCGTTTGATTCCATTAAGAACCTCTAAAACCTTCTAATATACCTTTGTTCTTTGATTTTATTCAGATGCTTTCCTCCTTTTATTCTTCTGAGAACTTCTGAAATACCTTTACCATTACGTTCTACTGAGAACCTCTAAGATGCTTGATATTTCTTCCATCTTTGCATTCACTGAAATCCTTTAAAAGCCTGAGAGATGCCTTCCTGCTTTGATACTTAAAACTTGAGATACCTTCCTTCTTAGATTCTACTGAGAACCTGTAAGACTCCTGTTATTTCTTCCTCCTTTGTATCCACTGAAAACCTTTGAAATGCGTTCCTGCTTTGATTCTACTAAAAAATCTTATCATTCGCGATTTCGCTTATCTAGAATATATACAATATTCTGCCGAAACATTAAACTTTAGTTCATTTCTGGTTTTTTTTCGGTTAGAATGTTTAGGACGCGTATTTGAGTGATTCTGTTCGTGCAAATGGGGGTAGCTGAGCGCAGAATGGTCACGTAGCGCAGATCCCAAATTGCGCTCATTTTCCCGCAACAATAGCAGGCAGCTCGTGCGTAAAGCCGGTCGCTGAAAACCATTCTGCTTAAGTGGATCTCCATCCTGCATGACATCAACGCATCATCATCATCATCTCCACTATCCCGACTGGAGCATATATTCAATTTATTTTTATGTAAACACATACAGGAGAATACCGACAGATGGTGACATTAATTCTAAAGTCTCATCTGTGGAATTCTATGACGCTTACCATGCTGCATATGGTTAAGCGCTGCATGTGCAATGTTGATTCGTCAAGGCCATAGACTACAGCCCGAGATTCCCGCATCGTCGTTAATTATTACAGGAATTTACTATGAACGGGTGGTCTTCAGAATTTCGTCTACCACCAATTTAATAGGATATGACTGGCATTTTGCGGGTGAGTATCAAATTCACACCGACCTGGGGTATTTTAGAGCACAGAAATATTTTAATTTTTTTTTTATTTCCGTCGGGGATCAAACCCACGACCTTTGGCTTGCAAAGCAAACGCTTTGACCATTGAGGTATATGGCCGTCACGAAATGTCTTGAATGTACTCGGCGGAGCAGCGGGAGGCGGAGCTGACTTGTAATAAGGCGAAGAGTCTCTTATTCGTAGTATCAATCCGGTGAATTGGTTTGCATCTCGATCTCTATTCCTCTCGGTCTTCCGCAACCCTCTTCAGATCAGCATAAGAGCTACAACTCATGTCCTCGAACACTTGCTGCAAATACTCCCGACTAGGGAAAGAGTATGGCGGCAAAAAGAGCTTTGTATCAGCAATTCCGAATGCCATATCCTCCAGTTATAAAATCGGATATGGTATGATGATGACGGTATCGCAAATATCTTGGTGTTTCAACCGTGTCGCTATCGGGCAACAAGACCTTGTGGCTACCAACACAATTAAGTAATAATATATCGTAATACGCTTATTGTTTGTACATTATTTCATGTTGAGAATTAGCAGCACGTTCTGTAAATATTATACTAAAGGTCCCATAAATGTCTTGTAATTAGATGCGATGTTATCTCTGTTTCGCCATAGACTCATGGTTGGACGAGAACCCATTACCCAAGGCTATTGCAAGACTAGCCATTGTTTCTATTTCAAAAGTAGAGTTAACCAACAGATACGAGAAACACCTTCAAACTATCTACCAAGATCAAATTTGCAAGTATTTTTTATGACAACAAGTTCTTTTCGATTGATAATTGTCTTAATAGACTAGAGGCCTTTGAGATGTGGCCATGCAGGAGAATTCTCGAAATTTCCTGGAGAGACCACGTCACGAAAAATGAGGTTCTCAGGATAATCAAGGAAGATAGGCACCTAGTAAGAACCATCTCAGAGAGGCGATCGGTCACATCATGCGTCACGATGGTCTTCTTTACGACATTGTGGAGGGGATGGTTTAAGGTAGAAACTGTAGAGGGCGTCCTATACGGGAGTATTTGCACCAAGTGTTCGAGGACATGAGTTGCAGCTCTTATGCTGAGCTGAAGAGGGTTGCGGAGGACCGAGAGGAATGGAGATCGAGATGCAAGATTCTGTTGCTGCAAACCAATCTACTGGATTGATACTACGAAAAAGAATAATAATAATAAAAGCTTTTATTCCAGCAGGATTGGGTGGGTTGTGCAATAGCCAATCTGCCATATTTTTAGATACATATATACATTTTTATACAGTACATACTAATAAAACATTATAATTCATGGTGGTCGTTGCATCATCTCCATCCAGCGATGGTTCAGGGAGGAATTGAGTCATTCAAAAGCAGCCAGGATAATGGTCTTGTTGGACTTCCTTATCCTGCTCCAGAAGCCGGCAACACGGTGACGCAATAATGCTGTGAATGAATGGACTCTGCCCTCCGCAAACATGTCAGATGCGTTATGTTAGTTTGGGTTATGTATGTTTAGGTTAACTTAGGTTATATAAAATAAAATAAAAAAAAAAAAAATACGGAGAACTAGACTACCACTCCACGCAGCTCTTAACAGGCCACGGTTGCTTTGGCACCTATCTTCAAAGAATAGGAAAAGAAGAACAAGCAAAGTGTCACCACTGCGACGCCAAGACAGATGATGCGGAGCACACGATCCTAGCGTGCGAGGCATGGGATGAAGACCGAGCTGTCCTCAAAGCCGAACTCGGCGGAACCCTCAACCTAGCATCAAAACATGAAAATCTGTGGAAGGCGTGGACCAATTTCGCAAGAAAAGTCATGGCCGCTAAAGAGGAAGCAGAAAGGGAGCGCAGAAAGCGCAGCAAGTGATAAATAAATATCACCTGGCTGCCACTCACGAGCAATACTTAACTAGTAGCCGGGTGGCAGCCGAAGAGGAGGGGTTTTAGCCGGTAGGAGTCCGGCACTACCCAGGAAGAATTCCTGGTGTGTTCATGAGAATTTCCCCTCCAAAAAAAAAAAAAAAAAAAAAAAGGTTATATAAGGTAAGGTTAGGTTAGATTACGTAAGGTTAGGTTAAGTTAGGTTGTATAAGGTAATGTAAGGTTAGGTTAGCTTGCGTCGCAATGCATTGGAGAGCCGTCTGTCAAGCTGTCGTGATGACGACCACCGACCAGTTTCCCTCTCAATGGCCTTGGGTGGAACCACTCAGCAGTGGCAGCAAAAACTGGACTTCGGTAACTTCACGACTTCTGCACACTTGTTCAGCATGGTGCAATTGTGCATTCAACAACGCTATATATATGTATATATATTTTTTACTTATATAACTCTAATGACATTTGTTTGCTTGTTTATTTGTTTGTGTGTAATGCCAGTAGGTACGATAGCTGGCTATAATAGGTTGATTTTTTTATGTAAGCACATACAGTAGAATACTAAGAGATAGTGATATTATAACGTAGAGTAAACTAAGCATACAATGCATACAAAAAATAATAAAAAATAAGAAAACATAAAAGAAGACGAAGATGCCACGTGTCAAAGATCACAGAGATCTAGGAGAATAATACCATCGACAAAAGAGGAAAATAATGTAAGAAAAGGATCGAAGTGTGCTGGTAGGCCATTTAGGAGCGCCATTGCCGTTGTACTCAATTGAGTGCTCGAAGCTCCACAAGTATCGGGTGATCAAAAATAATGGATGGCTACGAGCACGGGTGTACTTTTTTGGAATGTAGAAGTTAAAACATTCAAGAATCCTAGGGTTGTGAATTGCAACGCGAAGAAGAAGGAATGAATGTTTGAGAGCAGCAATATTAATGCTTAAGTCTCATATGTGGAAAATATGACGCGTACCAATCTATATAAACCTAAGCGCTACACGTAAAGTGTTTATTCAATAAAGTCATTGGCTATAGCCGGACATTCACGCATCATACAATTATTACAGGAATTCACTATGAATGAGTGCTGTTCACGGGAAGACTTCCATCAACCACTAATTTTGATTAATAGGCTATGACTGGTATTTTACAGGTGAGGAATCAAATTCACACCAACCAGGAGTGTTCACAGAGCTTAGAAATTGCTTAACCAACCGATAGTCGTGGATACGGTCCACGAAAGAGATAAAAAAGTATTTCTAATCAATTTCTAAGTTCGATAGAAATCCCCAGCTCGTGTGAATTTGATCCCTAGCCCGTAAATAGACAGTCATAGCCTATTAATTGAAATTAGTGGTAGATGAAAATTGTTACGTAAACACGACCTATTTATTCATGATTAAAAAAAAAGCTGATGTGTGAATGTCCTGCTGACTATTACGTTGACAGATCAACAAACCATATGAGCTTAACCATACGTAATGAAATCGTTAGCGTAATATCCATATGAGATTTCTCCACCACCATCTGTCGGTATTCTCCTGTATGTGTTTACATAAAAAAAAACTTTATCTAGACTTGTGTGCAACACATAATGGCAATGTATCTATTTTTTGTACATCCGGGCTTTTATCACTAAGTAAATTATGTTTTTTTATCCACATAGAATAACAGCAATGCACACTATATGCTCGTGTATGATAATATGATAGCACAGGTACGTGCGCATTACCTCTAAGTATCCATTGCGAGAATATTGCGACCTACATTATATTTTTTTATGTAAACACGCTCAGCGGAATACCGACAAAGTGAGAATAAATTTAAATCTGATTTTAAGCCTTTCGTTTTCTGTGCAAAAAATATATATATCCCGAACATAACACCGTGTGTTATAATCGAAAAACATGAGTGATACTTACATTGCCGGCGGGAATAGCTCAATGGTCAAAGCGTTTGCTTTGCAAGTTAATTGTTGAAGGTTCGATTAAAAAAAAAGATTTTTAATAAATTTCTGTGCTCTAATTTTTTTTTTTTTTGGGGGCCATAGGCCCCCGGGCCGGTCGCCTTGTACCTGCGCTCTTTGGGAGCACTTACCAAGGCATTGTTTACAGAGTACTTTCTTGTTGAACAAGTAATGGACTTTGTTGAGCAACACCAAACGTGGGTGTAAAAGTTAGTAGTTCAGACGTTAAGAATTTGACGTTTTGACTTCTTCGCCGAAGGTCGCCGCAAATACAAAAAACGCATGGTAGTTGGGCTCCGTAGATATGAGGTCGATATATCCAACCGGTCCAGGCTTCTGATTACGCTAAAGAGCCTTTGCCTACTTAAGTCTAATATTGGGCAATGCCACAGAACGTGTTCAGCGTCCTGCAAGGGGCTGCCGCATGGGCAGTCTGGACTATCAACGAGGCTAAACTTGAAGAGTTTAGCCTTAAAATTGCCGTGCCCAGTCATGAATTGACTAGTCCAATGGTTTGGAATAAGCCACGGCATCTCCATTCTATCGAGGACGGAGGGAAAGAGGGAATATGTGTGTCTACCCTTGAGCGAGGTCGACCATCTGATCTGCCATGCTGCGAGCGCCGCCAGCCTTACTTCTTTTTCGGTTTCTTTCGTGATCTTACCCTGCGAAGGATTGAGACAAGTGCCCCCGACCTCCGCAGAGAAGCCACGTCTAAGCAACGACATAGCGGCGCTCACCTGCACTTGCAGATCCAATGGCAGCACTCCCGCAAGGATAATCAATGACTCGGTGGCAGAGGATCGATAGGCTTTAGTAAGTGAGAAAAGTGGGGTTCTCTCTAAAATTGCTTAGTGGGAATTTGATCCCTCACCCGTAAACTGACAGTCATAGCCTATTAATTAAAATCGGTTATAGACGAAAGTCTACCGTGAAACCACCCATTCATAGTAAATTCCATCCAATAAAATAATAATAAGGATGATGCGCGAATCTTGGACTGTAGTCTATGACGTTGGCGAATCAACACTCCACATGCAGCGCTTAGCCATATGCACCATGTTATAGAATTCCACAGATGAGACTCCAGAATTACTATCACCATCTGTCGGTGTACTCCTGTATGTGTTTACATAAAAATACCTGCATATTTTAATATGTTTTATTATATTTATGGATGAGATTGCACCATCACTATACGTCAGTGTTTTTCATGTATGTTTATACAAAAAAAAATATATGCCATAACACAATTATATTCTGACGTGTAATAATTTTACTGCAAATAGTGTTTTTTTGCACTTAGTGAATTAATCGGAATATACTCAATGGTTATAGTAAATACTTAATTATGTAGGTCAATAGAATTGGTACTTAATGCCGTCGCCTGAAGGTATTCGTATAATGCATGACTCGAATACTAATAAAATGAGATCGAATACCGATGAAAAAAAATCAAGAAAAAAATATTCCATAAAATAATACCCACATGCAGAATTATAGTATTTCTTAAGGTTAGTAAGTCAACACAAGTATGTGGAGATATTTCTTTAGGTATCCAACACAACACCTACTTTAGGTATCTAATTCATAAAAAAAGTATCTCTATTTTTATATTTACGGTAACTATCCATTCAATTCAATTCAATCAATTTCGAACATTACCCAACTCTATTTCTTCTTGTGATGCTTTCTTTCCATTCGCTAGAGTCCCGGAGGAAAATTGCTGCTCTCAAACATTTATTCCTTCTTCTTCGCGGTTCAATTTACAACCCTGGGATTCTTGAATGTTTTAACTTTTATGTTCCAGATAGGTACACCCGTGCTCGTAGCCATCCATTGTTTTTGATCCCAGTCGATGCTTGTGGAGCTTCAAGCACTCAATTTGCTACAACGGCAATGTCGCTCCTAAATGGCCTACCAGCGCACCTCGATCCTTTTCTTACATCCTTTTACTCTTTTACCGATGGTATTGTTCTACTTGATCTCTGTGATCTTTGACACGTGTCATCTTCTTATTATTTTGTGTTATTTTTATTTTTATTATTTTCTCTATTTATTGTATATTTATGTATACTCTATGTTTCTAAATATTTGTAAAAATTGGAATTTCGATTCTGTATATAAATAAATAAATAAATATTTCCTTAGGTATCCAACTCAACACTTGTATTTTTCTTAAGGTAACCAACTCAACATTCATTTGCGGAGATATTTGTTAAGATATATATAATCGTGTCGGAAACAACAGGGTCAGATCCTGTCTGCCTAGAAGTGGGCGACGTCGATGGCATTACTGTCGGCCATCATCAGTTCTTCCTGGGTGCAGCTACTCAGACACAGCGCACAATCCAGAAGGTGTGGTCTGCTCCATGCCGTGGCAGAGACTGAGACGGTAGGCGACAGTGACAGTCGCTGCGCCGAAATTAACATAGCAGCCATCTATAAAACTATCCGCCCCACGTGGCCTAAAGCGACTATAAAAACGCAATAAAAATGGCGCATGCACGCCGCCTCTGATAACTAGTTGCACAAATTTTTATATGTGCGTATCAGACGAGCAAACAAAAATGTGAGACTTAAGATTGCCATCTTTCATCTTCCAAGTCTTTACAATCCGTGAATGCGATTCTTATCACACGTGTTCTTTCTTTTAAGCACTTCTGTGCAGCAGTCACCATTAATTCGAAAACACTCCCGCTAGACTTATCAGTCGCTAAGTGATCATAATCTAATTAGGGCATCATCAAGGAGACTTAACTGTCCTCCGGTGTGATGCAGGTGTGATGCGGTTAAAGTCCAACACAGTGTTAAGTTCATATGTGCTTGCTGGTATCATTATAAAAAGAAAGGAGCTGAGTACCTGCTATTTGATACACAAAAACTGTACCACCTGTGCAACGATTGCTTGTAGGCATTCAGGTACGTCAACTAAGAAGGACTAACAGAGTGTTGAAACCTCTTGTGCATGCGGCGTTCAGCCTTTCTCAGCACGAGGCAATGTTGAGTAATGGTTTAGTTAACTGAACACGATTGGGAAGCAGAGCCGCTATAGGAATTACTCTGAAAATATTTTTAATTTTTTTTTATATTCCCTCTCCATAGCTGAGACGTAGCCAAAATCAAGCTCCATCAACATCCTTGATATATCAATCTCAGATAAACTGGTATTTTACTGACAAAAACATATTCTATATAAAGAACAAATTGCCTTGTCCTTGAATACGGGAGTCACCTTTGGGTTGGAGCTCCAAAATACCTTCTAAATTTAATTGAATCAGATCAAAGAAGATTAATTCAGTCTTAGTTTTTTTTTACCGTTATTACGGTCGCTGCTTTTCGGAACTAAAATAACTATTCCTCTTGCCCACAACCGACAAACACGTCTTACACTAGCTGATCATCCATACACGGTTAATATATGTCGAACAAGACTTTTTAGTTATCAAATATCCTTCCTAAATGTCATCGGTAAGCTTTGGAATGCTCTTACAGCGTCTGCGAACTAAATTCTTCTTCCTACAACCTGTATCTCTTCTGTATCTCCCCAACCCACACACATACACGAATACAACTCACGTTCCCCGCTTGCAGCGTCCAGCCTCCTTGGCTGAACGTCATAGAGTGCACTGGTCTTGACCGGCTGTGCTCTCTTGCATGTGATTATATTTAAAAAATCATCATGGCTATCGCAAGCTGCCGCCACAAGGTTCTGTTAGCCGTCAAACATAATTTAAAAAAATATGCTAGTTCCTATTTTCATATGAAACGAATTTTCGGTTATTACGGACACAAACTCTCCCGAATTAGTCCATTATATCGAAGTTTAACTGTACATATTATATAAGCTGACAAGATCTAACTTGTTGGAGCAAAAACTGTTTTTTTAAAGCTAAATTTTAAACTTGCTGTTTGTCTTACTAATCCGCTCTCTTATTAAAATAATGGTCAAACCTTTTCAGTGATGCTGCGTGTTCCGGAACCAAGTGGTAGCGGTCCCAAAATTTCAATATCAGCTTATATAGTGATGCCGGAGTACCAAGTATTCTACACTGAGGATAAGACCAAAGACCGTAGATTAATTGATACTAATTTATTTAATGCGAGTTCCCCTTTTATACCCTAATTTACAACATGAGTAAGCAGTTAAAAATAATATTAATACATTTGAATGTCATACGCTGCACATTCCTCGATACGGTTTCTGGACCTTGATCCCTTCAATCCACATAGAGTGGCAGATTATTGAGATGGTCCATGCTCCGTATCGATGCGTAAGCATTCCTTATTAATATTACTAAACTATAGAATTTCGTACACCGCAAATTCGTCGATACTTGTTGTTTTGGACTAAGATGAGAGTTGATGATAACAATTGCTTTGGAGGCTTAATACAATTAGTAATGTTTAAAATAACGTTTTGAACACTGCGATATATCCTAGTGCGGCCCTGGAGCAGCGTGGCTGCAGGTGTCGCACTGTAATATGATAACACGATACGCAAATATTCACACATCGCCACAGCTGTTGTTTATACCCTGTGCTTTCAAAGCGAGAGAGTTCTCATACAAGCAGTTTGATGTGTTCTTTATTTGCCAGTAAATCATTGTGATGACGGAACTACCAAACCATCGCTGAAAATTAAATGCCATCTATTTAAAGGCGTATTATAACACTCTGTACAAATTCTAAGAATCGCAGTTATTTTTTCCATATCTAGAACATACTCGTCACGAATTTTTTTTGATATCTTATGATATTAACACATACAAGAGAATACCAACAGATTGTGATAGTGATGCTGAAGTCTTATCTGTGGATTCTATGACGCTTACCACATATGGTTAAGCGCTGCATGTGAAGTGTTGATCCGCCAACGTCATAGACTACAGCCTGAGATTCACGCATCACTCGATTATTACAAGAATTCACTATGAATGGGTGGTATTCACGGGACGACTTCGTTTACCGCCAATTTGATTAATAGGCTATTACTGACATTTTACGAGTGAGGCATCAAATTCACACAATCAGGCGGTATTTATAGAGCTTAGAAAATATATCTGAAAATATAAATCGCACCCACAACCTTTGACTTGCCAAGCAAACGCTTTAGCCACTGAGTTATACCTTTCGTATAATGGGAACTGACAGATATGGTAGGGATATGCAAAAAAACTGTATGACATTTTGGAAACAGATTTGAAATCGGATGAGACGATAAACACGGCAAATGACGCATGTTTGTGGCGGCAATTCGTGATAACTGATACATATTATTCATGCAGGAGAGCACAACCGGTTGAGTGACTCTATAATGCTCATCCAGGACGGCTGTAATATATTAGTTAGCCACATTAAAAGTAAAAAATGTAAAAAATATTTTTTTAAATTCAATTTTTTAAATATTGTTGGATAATATTTTTTTAATAGATCTTGCGGCATTCTCTCGCATGTGTTTGCATAATTAATGCACAGTTAGGATGGTATCGCACCGGCGTATAGCGTAAATAGCTAGCATAATAGACGTATCAACTGGACACGGAACCCGATATACCTGAATTATGTACCAGAAATCTGCCATTGCGGATTCTGTGCTTAGATGTTTGTGTTAATTGAGTTGTTTTGCTGCAGGATCTTCTTCAACACTTTCAGAGAGGTCATCATCCTGCAGAGACGACCATGACCTTCCTCGACTATCGACTACTACGATCGTCATGACATTTTTTTTGGAATTTCTTACAATACTCTTAATACTCGAGTGCAGTAAGAATTTTTCGTTTTGAAAACAGTCGATTCCGCTTAATTGAGACACCGCTTAATTGGGACTGCCGCTTATTGAGGACAAATCTCAAAGAACAGAAACCAAACCATGAAACCAATAGTAAATTTATATGTTTAATTGGGACAACATTCCGCTTAATTGGTACAGTCAATTTAAGATCACAGCACATATTATGTTACACATATTTTTAAGAAAAAATATGTACGAAGAATTTGATATGAATTTGAAGTTCCACAACAGCCAGAGAGATTGGTTCCCTTTTGCAAGCAATACAGTTTGTCGCTTACAGTTGGCTCGCCACCTGCCATATAAAAACCACCACAATACAGAACTGTTTTACTAATTGCGGCTTTAAGCCCTTAGGTATTTCCGAAATTTTAAGCAATGAAGACAATCAGGATATTTAAGAATAGAAAACAATTAATCATGTTACGATGATAATGAAGACTGTGAGGATTCAATTGTAGAAGGTATTAAATCAAAATATGAAAAATTAGATGAAGATGACGATGATGATGATGAGTCACCTGTGCCTGTGACTAACCAGGAGGCAATAAAATGTATGGCCATGTTGCAGCGTTATTTTATGCAGGAAAGAAATGAAGGGAGCCCTACATCCGCACTGAATATCTGTGCTGATTCCGTAGACGTGAAATGTTACAAAAACAAAAGACAGACTACACTTGACTCATTGAAATTCGCTTAATTGTGACATCCGCTTAATTGGGACAAAATGCCCAAGTCCCGATGTGTCCCAATGTAGAGCAGACGTGTGGGCTTACGGCGATCGTCGGATTAAATATAAAACCAATTAACTTTGTAAAAAAAAACACTTAGTTTTATTTATTTCTCACCCTACTAGTCCCGGCGACATGTCACCTTCGTCAGGATAAAATTAAAACTAAACATTAATACAGAACAGTTCATTAAGGTACATTGAAAAGTGGAGGGGAGAGAGAAGTGTTATAAACCTTTGTAGATGGAACTGTCGAATAGAGCAAATTTATTGGAAACATTAAGTGTCGCCTCTATACATTAAAGAGTAATAAATTATTAATGTTTTTATTATTATTATTATTGACGTTTTTACAATTAATTTTAATTTGCATACCATAACGAAGGTCGTGGGTTCGATTCCCGACGGAAAAAAAAAGTTATTTGCGGTTGCTGTAGTATCCGAGGCACATCTTTGGGTCATTTGTTAATCGGATTTTTTTAAGGAGATCGCACGATCAACCCGACGCTTTTTAGACATGCTACATTTAGTCCTAAGAAGCGTCTCAACTCAACCAGCGACAGCAACGTCAGCAACAGACGGTGACCCATCCATGTTTTTGTCCTCATCCAATGTTCCTTAACTTCGATGATGTAACAAGACAAGATTTAACAATTATTATTTTTACGAATAATTTTTTTGTGCTCTCCTACGCGCTTTAATTTAACAAATAATGGTAGCCATAGTGAATCGATTAATATGTAATCAATAAAAGTATAGAATCTTGTATAAAGAAACTTAGGTTTATAATTCATTAGAACCTTATCTAAAATGCCATTTTCCATACTAGAGTTGTTTTGGTCTAATTTCACCGGATACAAGCGAGCGTAGAATTCGATGCGTCTTTAAACCGGTTTAAAGCAAAATAAACCATAATATTCAAATTTCAAACCTATTTTTTTCGAATCTGAAGTATAGTCTCTAGATTTTGACACTAGTACAAATAACGGTATTTTTTACATAAAGAAAATTTACTTAAAAATACGATTAAAAATATGTTTTTTATGCTACGCTGTCTCTACAAGTCATTTTTACACGTTGGAACTGATGAAGCCTTCAAAAATCACGGAAACTGCAGTCTTCCAGCAAGTGAAACAGTGCTCGGTGTGATCCTTGTTAAAACGGGTATGAAATGCTTTTATATTTATTACTGAAATGAAACTCTAAGTGAATACTAAAAATATAAATAACATGAAGTGTGTAGAAAAAAAAATGGTTAAGCTGCATGCATCACATCTCACTAAGTGGTCGTCTGGTGCACGGGATATTTGGCGCACGGGACAACTGGTGCACTGGCTGTCTCTCTAACCTAACCTAACCTAACCTTATTGTCCAGTGATCGTAGAGTCCAGAGATTCATAGGTCTCGGTAACGTAATATTTTTGGTTAGATTAGGTTAGGTTAGCGAGACATCCAGTGCACCAAATGACCCGTGCACCAGACGTACAATGCGCCTCACGTCGTTACCGATGAGTCGTTCAACGAATTGTCTGAGGACGAAATGCGGCGGAACCATAACGTACTCGGTAGAGCTGCGAGATGTGGAGTTGATTTGGGATGAGGCGCAGAAAATAGCGGCTGACAGAGCTTTGTGGCTGAAGTTCTTGAATGCCATATGCTCCAGTTAGAGGAGCGGACACGGTACGATGATTAATACTAGCTATTTCTTTTCTCATTGAGAATATGGTGCGTTTCGAAGCCGGTCTAAAAAAATGGCTAAAAATAGTCGTCGTTATTCAAATTATAAAGCGATTTAGTGGAGACCAGAGCTCGGAACCGGCCGCCGACTGAATGGAGAGGCGAAGTTGCTAGTAGGCGGTGGTACGGTACTGTTATACGACGTATAGTACTTTTTGATGGTAAACGGTAACCGGGTGACTCACGGTCTAGAGTTGGGAGGAGCAGCGACTGAACCATGACTGAACATTTTAGAATATATATATTTTTTAAACATATACATATAGGATTGATAGTGTAAGTAATGGACACCGCAAATTGCCGTTTTACAGTTCTGTATGCTCAGATTGTCTAAGCTAAGCCTTGCCCCAGAACACCTGTATAGCAGACTTTTTTTATGTAATCGCATGCAGGAGAGCACAGCCGGTCAAGACCAGTGCACTCTATGACGCTCAGCCAGGGAGGCTGGACGCTGCATGGGGGTAACGTGTGCTCGTGTTTGTGTGTGGGTTGGGGAGATTTCAAGTGTATATTTATCTGTTTCTTGAAGAGATCCAGATTGTAGAATGGAAAAAAACACAGACGCTGCTAGAGCATACCAAAGCTTACCGGTGGCATTATGGAAGAAACTTTGGAAACTGCCGATTCTTGGTCGACACACGTTAACCGTGTATGGATGTTCGGCAAGTGTAAGACGAGTTTGTCGGTTGTGGGTGGGTGCCGGAGGAATTAGTTCTTTAAGTTCCGAAGAGCAGCGACCGTGGTAATAACGGTAGAAAAGACAAAGTGAACCAATCTTACGCCTGTGTTCTATTGATTGCAGGTAAGACGTAAGAGTGTCATTGTTTATCAAACGAATTGCTCTTCTTTGAACTGAGTCAATTAATTTTAGAAGGTTTTTTGGGGCTCCAATCCAAAGGTGACTGCCGAATTCAAGGATAGGGTGGATTTATCCTTTATATAGACGAAGAAGTTGTTTATCGTTGAAATACCGACGTGATCTATATCTATATAATACACCTAGTTTTTTGGAAGCGAGACCGGCTTTATACTTAAGACTGCAGCGCAAGTGCACCCGAATTTACATACACTGCGGCTGTAGTACTAGAGAAATATTTGGATGTTCAATAATCAGCTTTTAAGTTACCTTTCACGGGTGTTTTTACTTTAGCAGTTCTATGCAGTGGCCACAATTATTTAAACGAGACTCCCGCTTGACTTATCAGTTGCTAACTGATCGTAATATAAATGCGTGCATTATCAAGGAGACTTAACTATCCATTCGACCAATCGCTCAAGTAATGGTGCGTCACATGTACGTCATCATTAAAAAGTGTACTCTAGTAAGTATATCCGGTGGGTATAGCTCAGTGGTTTAAGCGTTTCCTTGGCAAGCCGAAGGTCGTGGGTTCGATCCCCGACGCAAATAAAAAAAAACGATTTCTGACTCTAAAATACTTAGTGTGAATTTGATCCCTCATCCGTAAACTGCCAGTCATAGTCTATTAATCAACATTGATAGTAGACGAAAGTCGTCCCGTGAAGACCATCCGTTTATAGTGAATTCCTGTAATAATAAGGATGATGCGTGAGAATGTCAGGCTGTAGTCTATGACATTGTCGGATCAACACTCCACATTTAGCGCTAACCATATACAGTATGGTGAGCGTCATAGAATTCCACAGATCAGGCTTCAGAATCACTATCACAAGTAATAACTGCTTACTGATCTATTTTCCCAAACTTTTTCCATTTCCTTATCCATTCCTTCGTATTTCGTGGTTAGCAACGTGTAGTATGCTAACTTCGCAGCCTTAGACTGAGGTCTATTTGACATCTAACTGAAGCGCCTAGAATTACGGGAAGGCCTTCAGCCACTCTCTAACTAGTAGCTTTTTGCATGCGTCCAGTAACGGGTCTCAATCTGGGTCTCCAAAAACAGGACGGGATAGGGAGGGTTTTCACCAAGCGATGACTATCTGTCGGTATTTTCCTGTATGTGTTTACATAAAAAGAAATAAGTTTATCACTACAAACTTCCTGTTAGACTTCTTTCTTTTTGCTACGGAACACTTTACGATGGAGTCTCTATATGTTATTACAGTATTAGTTCTAGCTACTGGGAACGGTTTCCATACACGAAAAGGCTATTAAAGCCATTTCTCGACTACCTAATCACTATAAATTATTTTTGCACAGAGCTAAGGCATCTATTAAGCCGATAGACTACTATGCCAGAGGTTGTCGATTCGATCCCCGACAAAACAACAAATAAAAAAATATTTTCATAAAATTTACAACTTATGTACTGAGTATAGTACAAGGGTCGTCAATCTTTTTGTGCCTAGCGCCCACTTTTGCCTATTTTTCATGGTAAAATTTCCCTACCGCCCACCAACCTTGCTATATTTCAATTCAGTAAATGGGTGGAAAAAATTCTAGAAGGAAAGTAGAAGATTAGAAAATCTACAAAAATCGCCCACCGCCCACCACAGAAGTCCGTATCGCCCTTAGTTCTGACGGTCCCTTGCTGGTAAACTTCATCAGGGAAATCGTCGGGGCTACAAGAGCGGTTAACGAGGCTGACATGGAATAGGCTCCTATGTTCTTCAACTATTTCTCAGACGTATATTCTAACATTGTGTGTAACTTGCAGGGTACAATACGCAACTATATATTTATTTCTACATTTTTTTAAGTAAAAAAAAATTTGAGACAGTGGTTTTACAAATCTTATTATTTCCTCCATAATATGACCAACCCGAAATACTTTGTATATGGGAAGTTCATATATATATATATAAGGAAGATACATATGCGACCATTTGAAAGGTGCATGCCAGACAAGAATAGGGGATCGTCCATGGCATTAAATATAATTGGTAGGGGTACTCAACCCTCAAAATTCGCACTCTAGTTTGAGAATGTCATTTCTATAAATAATCTCATTACGCTGTGAATCTTGGAATCTCACCAATGCAGCCGTATAATAAGTTTCCAGAGCACATGCCTGTGTAGAATACTGCTGGTACGATGGTTTGACTTTGTGAGGAATGACGAGGTAAAAGAAACTTTCATACTAAAGTCGGTCAAGATGCAAAGGTGAACTTGGTTGGAATATGCTAAGCGTGTCGCAGGAGAACATAAACTATAGCTGCCTTTTATTCAAGCCCCAGGGCTCATAATTTTTTTATTTTTAATGTAAGCACATACAGGAGAATACCGACAGTTGGTGATAGTAATTCTGAAGTCTCAACTGTGGAATTATATGACGCTTACTATGCTGCATATGACTAAGCGTGCATGTGGAGTTTTAATCCGCCAACGTCATAGACTGCAGCCCAAGATTGACGTCTTTATTATTACAGAAATTTACCAATTTTAATTGATAGGCTATGAGTGGCATTTTACGGGCGATTTCAGAGCTCGGATATCGATTGAAATATATACTTTTTTTAATCTCCGTCGGGGATCGAACCCACGACATTTGGCTTGCAAAGCAAACGCTTAAACCATTGAGCTTTACCCACCGGCAAATATACATATAATGTACTCTTAGAAGGCAGACCTAATATGTGATAAGGCGAAGACTGTAGCGGATGACAGAGCTTTGTGGCGGCAGTTCGTGGTAGCCGTATGCTCCAGTTAAGAGAGCGTACACGGTGATGGTGATGAACAAAGGATAATACTCCTCCTCTCTCAAAAAGGGGTGTTATTCCGTAGCGTGAGGGCAGGATGAGGAGCAGGTCAGCAGACAAATACTTTCTTTTAGAAGCACATTGATTACATTCACTTTAAAAACATTACAAGCTTTCGGCCAAGCGGAAACATACCGCTGGCCGCAACGCTGACCTTGTCTCGCTAAAGGGTGGAGACCGACTGCCGTGTGGGCTCGCCGGCGCTACGGATCTCGCTCAGCGCCACGAGCAGTGATGTTTATAACTAACACACCCGTGAGCGGACCTGTCCAAAAATGACAATATGACGGCGCACCTAAATGCACGACAAGCGACCCGAAGGCAGAGACGAAAGATCCGTGTATCGAGGTTTTCGGTAACAGTAAGCAAGGACTACATCATGCTGATGTCAATACATAGAATGTACTCGTAGAAGGCAGACCTAATATGTGATGAGGCGACTATATACTATAGCGGTTGACAGAGCTTTGTGGCGGAAGTTCGTGGCATCCATATGCTCCAGTTAAGAGAGCGTACATGGTGACGATGATGAACAAAGGATAATACTCGTAGTATTACTTACTGTAATTGAGTTGAACGTCACGCATTCCAACATTTAACATTTCGACAAAAGGATCGGAACGAATTAATTCAAAAAGGGTTCAACAATCGAAAAGGTATATTGTTGAGAAGGTGAATTAAAGTCATTTAGATTCCTTAATTTTTTTTCTCGTATCCGTTCCATATATATATGGAACGATTACCACAATTGTCGCCACTCATCTCTGTCAGTTGCCAGAGTCCTTGACTTATTTCAACAAATCAATGGAACACAGGCGTAAGATTTGTACACTAAGTCTTTTCTACCGTTATTACCACGGTCGCTGCTCTTCGGAACTTAAAGAACTAATTCCTCCTGCACCCACCCACAACCAACAAACTCATCTTAGACTTGCCGAAAATCCATACAACGTTTATCTGTGTCGACCAAGAACTGGCATTTTCCAAAGTTCCTTTCTTAATGCCACTGGTAAGCTTTGGAATGCTCTTCCAGCGTCTGTGTTTCATCCTTCCAACAATCTGGATCTCTTCAAGAACCAGATAAATATACACTTGTGATCACCGAAACCCACACACAAACACGAATATAACACACGTTTCCCGCATGCAGCATCCAGCCTCCCTGTCTTAGCGTCATAGAGTGCACTAGTCTTGACCGGCTGTGCTCTCCTGCACGCGATTACATTAAAAAAATCTCTTCACCCAACGGCCCACCTAGGAACATGTATGGTTCCCCTTCCTATGATTCTAGGTGCGTAAGTTAGATATCAAATAGACCTCAGTCTAAAGGCTGCGAAACTAGTATGCTACAGCGTGTCTCGAATTGCCTTCTTTGGGAACCTACTAACTGAAGTACGAGGAATTAAGAGTAGCAACATAACTAAGTAGCGGTAATTTGTGTTGACCATTTCTTCCAGTAACGTAGAATTTAGCCACTAAATGTAGAAGTTGGCCACCTCTGGTATGGAAACAAAGCAAGCATTATTATCATCAAACAACATGTGCAGGGGTCGTTGTATAGTGCACCAAAATGGGGTGAAAACAGGAAACGTACCAATTAGGGAAGTAGAATCCGCGCTCTTTGCCCCAATTGAAGCATATAACCGCCACGAATAACAACTCAACACCTGTCCTTTTACATATTACTAGTGAAAAGTGTATCAAGAGTATAAGGTTGCTAAGTAACTCGGTAAATGTAATCTACGTAATATT
Organism: Glossosoma conforme; assembly: GCA_022606575.1. NCBI lineage: Eukaryota > Metazoa > Arthropoda > Insecta > Trichoptera > Glossosomatidae > Glossosoma > Glossosoma conforme. The sequence continues at coordinate 3,622,882 of JAGTXR010000011.1, read as the reverse complement.
TTTTTACAACGTTTTAAATTTTCAATGTATAATATTTTTTTATAAAATTTAAGTCTTTCTAATTACGATGTTCATATCGAGCTTATATTTATATATTTAAATATTTTTATGTAAGCACAGACAGGAGAATACCGACATACGGTGATAGTAATGCTAATGTCTTATCATTGGATTCTACGACGTCTCTATAGGGTGTCCTCAGGGTTCCGTTCTTGGCCCAATGCATTGGAACATTCAGTAGAAGCGAATGGCACTGTATCTTTTTATGAGATTGTCAGTTAAATGAATATATATTACAATGAATTATAATGGTGAATAACTGGCACACTGCGCGATAAGAGAACTCTATGGGAACCAGGTCTAACAGCTGATATTATATAGACTTTCGACACAACAAGACAGAGCTGAACTGGACTTTACCCGCCTGACACCCGCATCACAGTTGAGTCTCCTTGATGACGCACTCATTCAGATTATGATCAGTTAGCAACTGATAAGTCCAGTGGGAGTCCCCTCTGAACAATTGTGGCCACTGCACAGAAATGCTAAAAGAAAGAACCCGTGAAAGAGATTAGAATCGCATTCACGGGTTGTAAAGAGATTGAGATGAAAAATAGATTCTCTCACCGAAAATACGAGCAAACATTGTAAATGCTTGGAAATTTTTTTTAGTGACCACAAAGTCTGCATGCCCGATAGGGCCGAGGCGATTCCCTCGAACTGCATCGAAAAGGACTCCTCTTTCTTTAAGCAAGACAGAGCTATAAAAACAAGGAATAGAAGGATAAATTAACGAAAATGTTTTTATAGTGGTACTCAAGAGTGAAGCTAGATGCTACACATAAATGTCAGACGAGGTTAATCGAAATCAATAATGCCTATTTGTTCAGTTACTAATTCAAGGTTTTGGCAGCAAATAAAATAATCTGGCAGTACATTAAATAATTTGATAGAATCCACTGTGACAGTACGAATATGGTAAGTAATAAAATTAAGATTAATGTATAATTGGCACAAAAATAAAAACATAACCTAACCTTACGCAACCTTTTATTAATTACCAATTATTAATTACTTACCTTTTATTATTTTTCTACTACCAATTTATAATATTTAGTGATCTTATTATGTATTTATTACTGACCATTTCTTAAATATTAACTGACCATTAATTGAATTGAATACTGACATAATAATTAGTTGCCGATTACTAGCTAACTTTTTACGAATGAATGCCAAGAACTGGCAAACGAAGTATTGGCCAACCCCCTGCAAGATGGACCGACGATATAGAGAATAGCGGGAGTGGCCTGGATGCGGAAGGCAGAGGATCGAAGAGTATGGAGACTCATGCGGGAGGCTTATGTTCAACAGTGGACGGATACAGGCTGATGATGATGATTTACTAACGACATAAGAAGAATAGCGAGAGTGGCCTGGATGCGGAAGGCAGAGGATCGAAAAGTATGGAGACTCATGCGGGAGACTTATGTTTAACAGTGATGGATACAGGCTGATGATGATGATGATTTACGAAATGAGAATGAAAAATCTCATATGGTAATGAATATATTGCAGAAGAAAGAAAAATCATTTCGTTTGGTACTAGGTTTTTTCTTTGTAGTAGTAAATGTAGTTAACATTCAAACAGTTTATTTTAGATTTTCTACGATTGCTGGTCTTTTAAAAAATACAAAATACGTATTACTTACATTGTACTTGTTAAATCTTGTAAGTAGTGAATAATAGATGCATATTTATCACGGGATCAATCTTCAGAGTTTCACGTTTACGTTTACGTTTACGTTTACGAAAAACCTATTTTTAACACTTTCTTTATTGTAATTTAACACTCGTTAAATCTACGCCCATCTGCCGTGAAAGCCTTTCTCTAATGTTAAATTCAAATTTAACAAAAAACACAATTTGAATATGTTGTAAACATCCAATAATAAACACGAAACATCACTTATTTATCGTTTATTTTTAAGTGTATATTATTTTTAATTTTGCGTTTTAAATGCATATGTATTGTTTTATAACAATTTTAATTATTTTTAGCACTCAATTAATTGTGTGCTATTTAGTTTTATTTATTGTTTAATTCACATAAAATTAATTAATATCGCATATTAGTTATTACTAATTACACGATAAATTATTATTATTATCAACAAAACACATTTATTTAAGCAGTGTTATAATTTATTTATCGATTATTTAAATAAATACGTGTGTACAATATTTAATATTGCACATAAACATGTCTCGTTCGCACAATTTATTTATGATAATATTCAGTGTACTCAATAAATAAATAAATAAATAAATCATATTAAAACGGCATGATTTAACATTTAATTTATTAATTTAACGTATTTTTTATACATTTTAAATTAAACGCAAACAGTTAAGATGTCATTATCTGCTTAAATAAATTGTTTATTTATTTTAAAAGTATATATTTACATTTCAACTAAAACAGAGCGTTTTATCATTTTAATTATTCATTAAAATGGATTAATACATTTTAAATAGCACGTAAACATGTCTCGATATAATTAATTGCTTAAATAAATTATTTATTTATTTATTAAAAAAAAAAAACATTCACTTGACGCGTATATTGCACATTAAAAAAATACTCGTAGTATAAACAAGATCCATTCATAAGCTAACAAAAAAACTTTAGCAAAACTTTATTATTCGTTAAAAAACACTTTACAAAAACAATTTAAAACTTTTTTTTACACGAAAACACATATTATTTATTTGACTGTCTGTGTGCATTGTTGTTTTTTATGTTCTTTTAGTTTTTGGTGTTGTTTCGCGATGTTTTCGGTCGTGTTTCGACCCGCGTGTGTTGTGTTTCGGTAGGACTTGTTGCGTATAACAGCGTTCGCTAACTGACTCACACTTTGAGGCTTCGCTCGGCCCGACTATGTCTGCCCCTCTTCCATACTACCTCTCGTGTTCATCATGCTGTATACAGCCTATACTCTGTATACAATGTCAGAGCCGGTTCTAGGGGGTGGCGCAATTGTACCGTGCCCCAAGGCGCCAAATGAGATAAGGGTAGCAAACTTACATTTTTTATGCCCACATTTCGTAACTGGAAAACATTGTTTTTTAATTGTTTTTTTTACCATACTACCTCTCGTATTAATCATGCTGTATACAGCCTATACTCTGTATACGATGTCAGAACCGGTTTCTTGGAGGTGGCGCAATTGTACGTTGCCCCATGGCGCCAAATGAGATAAGGGTAACAAACTATATAAATACATTTTTATGCCTACATTTAATATCTGGAAAACATTGTTTTTTTACAATATCCGCTTCATATTTGAAGCATATGGATACCGCAAATTGCCATCACACAGTTCTGTAAGATAAGATTATCTATGCCTTGTCTCGGAACATCTGTATACGCGGAGGTTCACATAGGAACATAGATGACTCCCGGGGGCCTCCAGGACAAGAGCCCGTAAACTTGCATAGACTGCGGCTGGAGTACTAGTAAAATATATGGGTATTCAATAATCAGCGTTTTTCTTTATTTTAAGGATATCGGATTAAAGCCCAACCCAATCTTGCATAGAGTTCTTAAAATATTTAAAATTTTTTTTTACATATTATTCAATATATGGAACATGTGGTCGCCACAAACTACCGCCACTTAGTTCTGTCAGTTGCCACTGTTTATGGCTAGTCAAAAGATGTCTCAATACCCAAAGGTGCACTTGGGAACATATGATTCCCACAACCTTTAGGACAGATGCCCGAGGAGTAAAAGAGACAACAGCTGTAGTATGTATTGTATGTACTATATTTTTGTGTGATTATTTGCTAATCGATTTTTTAAGGAGCTCAGTTGGCGAACGCAATGCTTGTAACAGATAGTTCTAAGAAGCGGCTCAATCCGACCAGTGACAGGTGGTTAGCAACAGACGGCGACCCATCCAAGTCTTGGTCCGCGCCCAATATTGTTTAACTTCGATAATCTAACGAGAATTGCGCTAACGATGTGCTATTGCCGTTGAATTTATTTTAACATCAAACGAAAATCAGATATTTAACTACCGCTTAGGAACAGATACTCAAAAATTTCGGGAGCGTCTGATTAACCTTTTAACGCCCAGTGGTCCCATACGGGACCGCAAATTTGCATCGTTCAATGCCCTAGCAGGGCAATGTTCGTAATGCTTCGTCGCACAATAGATCCTTCCATGAACTTAACTTTAATACTATTATTAAAAATTAATGTAATCCGATTGTGAAATGAACCATAAGAACTCCTGTATGGGACCGTAGGGCATTGAACATAGCAAATCTGCGGTCCCATAAGGAAACCACTGGGCGTCTAAAGGTTAATCACAGGGTCTCTTTAAAAATGCTGATTAACAAACAATGTGCGTTTCGCTCCTGGGAATATACGAGGCGGCAAAAAAAAAATTGTCCTTTTTTTTCGTAGTATCAATCCGGTGGATTGGTTTGCAGCAACAGAATCTTGCATCTCGATCTCCATTCCTCTCGGTCCTCCGCAACCCTTTTCAGCTCAAATATTTTTTTTTGCTGATACATGGGATGTCTTTAAGACCTTTAATGTGGTATTTTCCCTTTTATTTCCACATCCTAATGCCGTTGACCATAAAGGTTCATCCGCCTTAGGAGAGCATTTACTACCTCCAGGAAAATAGAGTGCCCTAACCAGCTTGACCTGATGAGGTTAGCTGGGTGTTAGCTTATTCCGGCCAAAATAAAAAAAATAAAAATTGCCCTAGGGCGCCGCAGTGTCTAGATGCGGTACTGTATTGTGTTTAATACTATATATACAGGTAGATTCTAGCCAAACTTGATGATGATGCATTATGAGTACTCTGTGAACACTCAAGGCGATCGATATTGGATGGGTCAAGAGTAAGTGCTCCGCATCCAGTATCGATTATCGGCGATTTGATAACGGTGAAAAGAATAAATATCTCTTATACAAACATCGATAATAATACTTAGATACGATTTATTTTATTACTGCTGTGAATATTGGTATCTTATCATGAGCCAATGCAGCCGTATTGTGGGTTCCGAAAGAAGATGCCTGCGTAAAATATAAAGGGTACGATGGTACGACTTTTTGAGGAATGACGAGATGAGAGATGGTGACTGTTAAAGTACACCGCGTGTCGATTGTATTGAATCGCTCTTTAGAACCAAATGAAGCAATAGTCAGAAGCGTCGGGCTTATCATGCATTCTCATTAAAGACATAACTTTTAAATATATATCGATTTTTGAGTTTTAAAAAAAATTACCCCCGGTCGGTGTGAATTTGATCCCTCACCCGTAAAATGCCAGTGATAGCCTATTAATTAAAATTGTTGGTAGACGTCCCGTGAAGATCACCCGTTCATAGTATATTCCTGTAATAATAAGGACGATGCGTGAATCTCGGGCTATAGTCTATGTCGTTGGCGGATCAACGCTCCACATGCAGCGCTTAGCCATATGCAATATGGTAAGCGTCATAGAATTCCACAGATGAGACTTCAGAATTACTATCATCATCTGTCGGTATTCTCCTGTAACATAAAAAAAAATGTAACGTTCATATGCTCGACTTAGAGAGGCAGATATGGTAATAGTGAATTTTTCATTAAGTTTGCTAAGGTGGCAGCCCTGGTAATAACACATGACTTGTTTTGCGAGAGAAAGTCCATCATTTAGATCGCTCGGTGGACTTCGGCTGTCTTCGGGTGACTTCGGTCAACTTCGCCGTCTGTCGTCATCATCGTCAGCCGCATATAGTCACGTGTAGTAGGGTTGACAACTTTTTGAATAACGATTCCGGAACAAACTCCGTAAAAACATTTTTTTAATATTCCCTTATTGTTTATACAGTGAAACCTCGATATAACGGATCTCTATTCAACTGAATTCGAATGAGACGGATAAAAAAATCTTGTCAAATGTTTTAAATTTGACCAGATTTTTCCAAAAGTGGGGTTGCCATCTTTTCTAGAACGATTCTACGAAAATCATTTTAAATGTATTTTTTTATTGTTTAAACAGTGAAACCTCTATGTAAAGAACCTTTTTTTAACTGACTTCGGATATAACACACAAATTTCTGGCGAAATGTTCTAAATTTGACCAGATTTTCGCAAAAGTAGGATTGCCAACTTTTTCTGAAACGATTCCGGGACAAACTACGTTTTTTTTTTTTTTTTAAAAATCTCATTGTTTATACAGTGAAACCTCGATATAACGGACACCTATTTTACTGACTTCGGATATAAGGGACAAAAGTTAATTCATTTTTTTATATTCGAGCAGATTTTTTTTAAAAACTTTCTTTAATATTGCACATGCTTAAATTTAAGTGACGCTCAGTCTTTTACAAACGAGTCCGTCTGAAAAAATGACAAATTATTCACAAAATTTACTGTAAAATCGTACTTTTTGCAATTCTGCCTTTAATAAGTTCGATATCCATCGATTAAATGCAGAGGACACGTTGGAAGGACTTTTAAGGGATTTATACAATGTCAATTTCAATAAAAATGGAATATTTTTCTCAAAAAATTCCAGGGCAATTTAGCATTCATCCAGAATACGAGATAAAAGTTCCAATTCCGGGATAATCCCAGCCAATCCCGGACAGTTTCCAGCCCTACTCACGTGTGTTCTACATTCTCGTGACGATTGCCATCTCTATAAAGGAATACCAAAAAAACTTAATTTTTGATCAGAAATTCTTCTGTACAATTGTCAGATTCGTCGCACTCTTGCTGAACGTCCAACCCCTTCATCCATGTCAACTCCAAAGTTAAGTATCTCCACAATTCATCTCCACACAGTTATGTCAGCTGCCACGATCCCATGACGTTTTTGCACCCAAAGATACATTAAGTTAATTTTATGCATAGCTCTAAACGCTTGAAGAATGACTGTTGTTAGTTCTTCTAAGGATATTAAATGATTAGTCCGATGTTACTGATGCTTATTGCTTTGTGTGAAGAGATGTCTCTACAAATAGTGCGAGTCCACCTGAGAACATATATGGTATCGGAGGTATATTCCAGATATGTACACCCGTGCTCGTAGCCATCCATTGTTTTTGATCCCAGTCGAGGCTTGTGGAGCTTCAAGCACTCAATTTGGTTCAACGGCAATGTCGCTCCTAAATGGCCTACCAGCACACCTCGATCCTTTTCTTACATCCTTTTCCTCTTTTGTCGATTGTATTGTTCTCCTTGATCTCTGTGATCTTTGACACGTGTCATCTTCTGATTCTTTTGTGTAATTTTAATTTTTTATTTTTTTTCTCCATTTTTTTGTATCGTTATGTATACTTATTTTTCTGAATATTTGTAAAATTGGAATTTCGATTCTGTAAAATAAATAAATAAATAAATATTTTGGGTATTTTGTTAATCGTAATTTTTAAGGAGATCAGATAATAATATCGATGCTCTGGAGGACCGTATGGTTCTTAAGGGGGGCTCAAAGCAGCCAACGAAACGCGGTAATCAACAGGCGGTACGAAAAACCGAGATTTCGTTTTCGTCCAATATGGCGGGTAAAGGCTTAATAGTAATAGCGTTGCTTACCAAACCGAAAGTCGTGAGTTCGATCCCCGTTGGTTTTAATTTGATCCCTTGCCCGTAAAGTGACAGTGATAGCCTATTGTTTTAAATTGGTTCACATTCATAGTGAAGTCCTGAAATAAATAGACGATGCGTGAATATCGGTCTGTAGTCCATGGCGTTAGTGGATCAACAATCCCCATAAATCGCTTAGCTATATTTAACATGGGAAGCGTCATAATATCTACAAATGAGATTTCTGCATCACTATCGCTATCTATTGGTACTCTCTTGTATGTGCTTAGATAAAAAAGATGATTAACTTCGGTGATCTAACGAGAACCGTGCTAACAATGTATTATTTTCATTAGACTATATGTATAGAAAAAATACAAGAAAGATCAGTAAAATATTGATGAATGTTTTTCTGCAATCTTTGTTATAACTAATTGAATATGCAACAGGGAGGCGTTCTACGGTCTATTTTCTGTCAGACATATTTATCTGACACTAAAGTTAGCTCTCTGACAGTTTTCTAATAGGCCCATACAAGATAAGCTGCTATCGCGATATAAATGTCAGCTGTCTGATAGATTTAATACCAGACTAGCAAAGAAACGTAACGTTTATTTTCCCGTTGTAAAAAAACATACAGAAGCATTACTTACAGACGCTTGTAGAGAAATTTACGACTGACAGAAATAAAAGAAAGATCTGCATTTTTTTGAACATGGGTAAAAGTAAAGCCATGATAAATAGTCATATTTCCCAGACTTTTTTGAGCCGATTTCCATTGGAAAATGATTTATTTTATTTTATGTAAACACACACAGGAGAATACCGACAGATGGTGATAGTAATTTTGAAGTCTCATCTGTGGAATTCTATTACGCTTACCATGATGTATTTGGTTAAACGCTGCATGTGGAGTCTTGATATGCTAACGTCATAGACTACTACAGTCCGAGATTAACGCATCATCCTTTATTATTACAGGAATTTACTATGAATGGGTGGTCTTCACGGGACGACTTTCATCTAACGCCAATTTCACATAACAAATTACAAATCTTTTTTGTTTTAATCTCTGTCGGGGATCGAACCCACGACCTTTGGCTTGCCAAGCAAACGGTTTGATCATTGAGCTATACCCGTCGGCAGGTAAGAAATGTACATACTTCTTCCAATTGGTCATGAATTTCAATCGAAAGAAATTAATTTGAATGTAAAAACTTAAGAGATAAGCTGCAGTTCACACTTGGTGAGAGTAACAATCGGGACGTCCATCGCGAACGGCTGTTGCGTCGACACTGAGCTTGCTGGCAAGGTGCTTTTTTGTGCTAGCAGAAGAAAAAAATCGACCGTGACACTCTATGATGCTTAGCCACAGCGGTAGAACGCTGCGTGTGGTACACGCGTGTAGTGTTTGTGTATTGAGATGTATATTTATCTGTTTCTTGAAGATATCCAGATTGTATATAAGGAAGTAACACATTTACTAGAAGAGCATTCCAGAGTTTACCGGTGCCATTTAGAAAGAAACTTTGGAAACTGACAGTTCTTTGTCGACACACATTAACTGTGTATGAATGTTTGGCAAGTGTAAGATGAATTTATCAGTTGTGGATGGGTGTAGATTGTAGACTGCATTAATTCATTAAGTTCAGAGCAGAAACGATCGTGGTAATAACCCCATAAAAACTAAGTGAAAAAAAAATCAAATTAGGAAAAAACTTTGAAAACTTCTATTTGTGCGGCGGTGTGGGAGATGGACCTACAAACACAACAGTGTGGCAATTTTGCGTAGCGACTTTGGAAACCTTATTTTTCATTTACCTTTTGTACTACTATGCGAATTCTACGAAGTTCTTAAAGCTCTAAGAATCAATTACGTACTAGAAATCACTTATGTACAAAATAATTACTTATATAATAATTAGTCGCGCTTATATGCACGCATAGTGCTTTGTATATAATGTGTGGTAATTGTTAGGCATTACGTGTTTTTTTTCTTCATTCATTCTCACCATTAAATTTCTCTTAAATTAGTGTTACAAAAATATCCGTTTCACCAGGGTTCAAAAACATGCGGCCCGAGAGCCAAATCCGGCTCATATGGACAGTTCAAGAGTATACGCTGCGTGTAATGTGTTAATAAGTAGCATATACCACCACGAATTATCACTACTCTTAGTTCTGTCAGTTGCCACTGTCTAAAGGGTTCCACCGCATTTCTTTCGCAGACAATTCGTTCAACGACTCATCGGTAACGACGTGCGGCTCAGTGGACATCTGGTGTACGGGACATTTAGTGCACGGGACAACTGTTGCACTGGATGTCTCGCTAACCTAACCCAACCTTACCCAAGTGATTTCGTTAATGATACCTATGGATCTCTGGACTCTACGATCACTGGACAAATGCTTAGGTTAGGTTAGGTTATGTCCCATATGTTCAGACATCCAGTCCACTAGTTGTTCCGTGCACAATTCGTTACTGATGAGTCGTTTAACGAATTGTCTGGGAACGATAGGTCTTGACACCTGTTTAAAGACATCTCTTCATTCGAATGTCCAGGTGGAAACATATATGGTTCGTGAAGATTGCCATGTCTGAAGCTAGACGACTTGAAAATACGGCAGTTCTTGTATCCGAGGCATATTTTTGGGTGAATTGTTCATCGTTTTTTTTTTGTTAACTCGAGTCTTCCAAGACCTTTTGGTCCTAGAGAGCGACTCAACCCGTCCAGCAACACGCGGTAAGCAACAAGCTGTGACTTATCCAAGACTTGGTCCGCTCTCAATGTTGATTAAATTCGAGGATCTAACGGGCACTTACGATATTCGACCCCCTAACTGGGGCATATGGCATTTACGACCTGCCGCCACAAAGTTCTGTCAGTCGTCATAGTCTAAGCTTCATCTCATGTCAACTCCGCCTCCCGTAGCTTTACCGAGTACATTCTATGTATGGTTACCGATGGCTTACCAGAACGGCGTGAGTCTGGGAGCTTGAATAAAATGCATCTCTAGTTTATGCTCTCCTGCAGCGTTCAATGAACGTATCCCAACCAAGTCTACCTTTGCCTCTTGATCGACTTTAATATGATAGGCTGCCTTGTCTGCTCTCTCGCCTCGTCATTCTTCGCAAAATCGAACCATGGTATCACTAGCATTCTACGCAGACATCTGCTCTCAAATTCGAGTATACGGCTGCATTGGCACGATATACTACGATAAATATTTGCGTTGGCCTTTTTCTTTTTCACTTCATCGCCATATGTTTGTAAAAACAGCGCAACAACCATCTCTTGAATATCTCCCAAGCTATCGAAAAATATCGATCATTTTTGGTTTGTCAAAATTCCGCAATGCCTAAAATTCCGCAATGCCTTAAAACTAAGGCGTTTAACCAATGCGTCCTCCCTGTATTAACTTATGGCGCAGAGACGTGGAATCTGACAGCAAGTCTTACCCATAAAATAAAAGTCACCCAGCGTGCTATGGAGAGATCCATGCTCGGAGTGTCGCTAAAAGATAGAATCCGAAACGAGGAAATACGCAGAAGAACTCAAGTAGTGGATGCTACCCAACGAATAGGCACACTCAAGTGGCAATGGGCAGGTCATATCTGTCGAAGAGACGACGGTCGATGGGGAAGAAAAGTATTGGAATGGCGCCCAAGAACTGGCAAACGAAGCATTGGCCGACCCCCTACAAGATGGACTGACGATATAAGAAGAATAGCGGGAGTGACCTGGATGCGGAAGGCGGAGGATCGAAGAGGATGGAGACTCATGCGGGAGGCCTACGTTCAACAGTGGACGGACACAGGCTGATGATGATGAATATTTTAAAATATTCATAGATGCCGTTGTGAGAAAATAGGAATTAATTTTGAAATACATCTTTCGAATATTGCGAAGCGCGCACAGCTGCGCTTATGGCGATCGTCTATGTAGATCGCACATGTGCGCTTACGGCGATCGTCGGGTTGAAGATATAGACATCATTACTTTTAAATAGCGTAATCCTTTTTTAAGAAATAAGCAATTGTGCAATTTGTATTGCTCGTATGATAACATGGATGTTTTGTTGATCTAGTCCACAATTACTAAGAAAAATAGTAATATAGCAACAAGAGATAAAATGGTTGCTCATGACTGACACCAAACAAAAGGCAATAATGCTACAAATGTAGTAAACTCTATTTAAATAATTCTTAAGTACTCTTTCTTTGCAAATCCACTCAGGTGTAATAGAAGCTTACTGAGCATACGTTATACAAAACACGTAACGGGAATATCTTTTTTTATGTAAATGCATGCAGAAGAGCACAGCCGGTTAAGACTAGTGCACTCTATGACGCTTAGCCAGGGAGGCTGGACGCTGCATGCGAGAAACGTATGTTGTGTTCGTGTTTGTGTGTGAGTCGGGGAGATTGCAAGTGTATATTTATCTGTTTCTTGAAGATATGAAGACAGACGCTGAAAGAGCATTCCAAAGCTTACCGGTGGCATTAAAGAAGGAACTTTGAAAACTGCCAGTTCTTGGTCGACACACATTAACCGTGTATGGATGCTCCGCAAGTATAAGACGAGTTTGTCGTTTGTGGGTGGGTGCAGGAGGAATTAGTTCTTTAAGTTCCGAAGAGCAGCGACCGTGGTGATAACGGTAGAAAAGACTAAGTGAACCAATCTTATGCATGTGTTCCATTGATTGCAGGTTAGACGTAAGAGTGTCATTGTTTATCAAAAGAATTGCTCTTCATTTGAACTGAGTCAATTAAGTTTAGGTCGGGAGCAGACAGGGATATATAAAAAAAAATAACTAAAAGCCTAATCGAGTGATCGTTCATTTTCTGCACTAGAGTTGTATGGAAGTATACCTGTATAGTTCTGAATTGTTTTTTATATAAGTATTATATTTATATAAGTAATACATGGCATGTGCACTATTAGTTAGACTTGCGATCGTGTTCAAGGTATGACGCTTGCCATTATACGCGGCCTTGCGGAGCGCACTTATTAATGCAGCAAAAACTGTAATGACAACATATTTATTTACTCGGATGCTCAACAGGTAGAGCTTCAGTCCGGCAGGTAAACGAGTATTGCAGTCCCCTGCGAGACAACGTGGGCCCTCGGGACAACAGGGGCCTTAACCCATCCCTTAATATGCTGTATCGGTCTCGCTCCATAAAACAAGGTGTATTATATAGATCACATCGGTATTATAAACCACGTCTTCTTCTCTTTATAAAGGACAAATCCGACCTATCCTTGAATACGGCAGTCACCTTTGGATTGGAGCCCTAAAATACCTCCTAAACTTAATTGACTCAGTTCAAAAAAGAGCAATTCGTTTGATAAACAATGACACCCTTACGTCTAATCTACAATCAATGAACAGGTGTAAGATTGGTTCACTTAGTATTTTCTACCGTTATTACCACGGTCGCAACAACCCGACAAGCATCATCTTTATTATTACAGGAATTTACTATGAATGGGGGACGACTTTCGTGTACCACCAATTTCAATTAATAGGCTATGACTGGCATTTTACGGATGAGGGATAAAATTTACAGCAACCGGGGTATTTTAGAGCTCAGAAATCGATTAAGTATTTTTGTTTTTAATCTTCGTCGGGGATCGAACCCACGACCTTTGGCTTGTCAAGCAAACGCTTTGACCATTGAGCTATACCCGCCGGCATATTATATTTTATATGGATATTCTCATTATTAAAGTCGAGTTGTAGTAAATACATATCATCGCAGAGCAAGGGTTAAGCACCGTGACAAAAAATACAACCTTTTTAATTTCCATATATTTTCATCATCATTAGCCTGTGTCCGTCCACTATTGAACGTAGGCCTTCTGCATGAGTCTCCATCATTCTCGATCCTCCACCCTTAACATACAGACTATTCCCGGTATCATTCTGATGTCGTCAGTCCATCTTGATCGGCCAAGCACCCTGTTTGCTAGTTCTTGAACGCCACTCCCTTTTTTACTTCATTGATCGTTGTCTCTTCAACAAATATGTCGCATTGCCACTTGAGTGTGCCTTTTCTTTGGGTAGCCTCCACTTCTTGAGTTCTTCTTCGAATTCTTAAAATGTAAGCACATATAGGAGAATACCGACAGATGGTGATAGTAATTCTGAAGTCTCATCTGTTGAATTCTATGACGCTTACCATGGTGTATATGGCCAAGCGCTGCATGCGGAGTTCTGATCCGCCAACATCATAGACTACAGCCTGATTTTCACGCATCATCCTTATTATTACAGAAATTTACTATGAATGGGTGATCTTCACGGGACGACTTTCGTCTACCACCAATTTTAATTAATATGTTTCGGATATGAAACGGATGACCCCAAAAAATAAAGGTGACCTATCGTGCCGTGGGGAGGTCCATGCTCAGTATGAAACCGACACGAGGATGTAGCTCCGGCGGGTATAGCTCAATGTTCAAAGCGTTTGCTTTGCAAGCCAAAGGTCGTGGTTCGATACGAAGATTAAAAAAAAAAAATTGTAATCGATTTCTGAGCTCTTAAATATCCCCGGTTGGTGTGAATTTGATCCTTTACACATAAAATGCCAATCATAGCATATTAATTAAAATAGTTGAAGGAGTTATAGAATCAACAAAAGTGATTCCTCCACCATCATTTGATGATATTTTCCTGTATGTGTTAATGTAAAAATAAAAATAAAAAACATTAAAAAAGGTTTCAATAATGTTGGAAAGGGATGAATCATAGGCAAATCTCATACGTTGAATTGAGAGAGCGCTATAGTGCTGAATCGCAGTAGTTTTCGAACGTGGTCAGCAAGCATCAAGTTTTTGCTGCGGCTACTATAAAAGTGGATGTAGAAACATCAACTTCTAGTTAAAGAACATCACATTTCATCATATTTTTGTTCTGATCACATCATATCATGTACTACATGTCGATGTATATCAAAACCAGTTAAATCAATAGTGCGTAAATAAAAACGTATTTTAAATATAAAAAGGTAAGTATTTTTGCCGGGCGGCATGGTGCAGTGGTAAAAGCGTTTGTTTGTCATTCAGTCGCTTTCGGTTCAAATCCCGACCAAGTTTATTTTTTTTACAAATTTATTTAATCAAATCTAAGCTCTATAGATGCTCCCTGTAACGTTGAGTCACACCTTAAGGACAAAATAAAACTGTCCAGACCTCGGGTGTTTCGGGGTTATAATCCGATCTACTTAACCCTTTCGCATCGGTTGTCGGCATATGCCGTCATAAGACTCCCCGACCGTTGACATCGGTTGATGTGATATATCGTTTTGATACTTTCTTAGAATAGTTTTTTATGCATCATCTGATAGCTAAAGGATGCAAGAACCAATGTGATATATGAAAATAGACCAAATAAGTACATTTATGCTTCAAATACTAGTTTTATAATTGATAATGTAATTTGTATTCAAACCGAGCCGTAATGAAAGGATTAAAAACACTGATTTTTGAACACTAAAATGTGTCTTTTGTACTACAGCCGCAGACTATGCAAAATTCGCGGACTCTTGCCCTGGAGGCGCCCGGGAAGCATATAAGTTCCCATGTAGATCTCTGGGTATACATGTGTTCTGGGATAAGGCATAGATAATCTGAGCTTACAGAATTGTAAAACGACCATTTTGGTTATAAATATTTATTTCTTTACCTTGTTTTTACATGGATCACGTAAGATAAGTTCTATATTAGGTAACTGCAGTTTCGATTAACTCGTAGCCTTTCTCAATCCATCACTTGTTAAAAGATAACATTTTTTTTGATATGTTATCTCTTAACAAGTGATGTATTGAGAAAGCTACCAATTAGTCGAAACTGCAGTCTTCTAATAAAGAACTTATCTTACGTGATCCATGTAATAACAAGGTTAATAAATAAATATTTATAATGGATCTCAAAGTGAATGCTGAAAACATTGAAAAAAAAGTTAATTTTTGTGTTCATTTGGTCCAAAATATGGAGCGGAATTAGTCTAAATAATAATAATAATGATGCAGTACAAGTCCAGCGACAATAGCACATCGTAAGCGCGATTCTCGCTAGATCAATGAAGTAAAGCAACATTGAGCGCGCATCAAACCGTGATGGGTGACCACCTGTTGCTAACCGCGTGTTGCTGGTCGTGTTAAGAATCAAATGGTCCAAGCCTTGGAAGCATCGCGCTAAGCATGTTCTTCTATATATGCCTCCATGGCAACAAGTCGCATCAGAGGATTTCATTACTCCAAAGGAAGGCCTCTCAACTGGCAAGAACCTTGACTGACGGACCTGGAAATCCCTGAACAGATTAAGAACCGGAGTTGGTAGAACATAGGACAACCTCGAGCGGTGGGGAATGCTTCGGCAGGGAGAGACACTATTGTGCGACTGTGGAGACCTGCAGACCGCCTCGCACCTAAGATCCTGCTCCGTGTGCCCAACAAGCTGCACATCTCAGGACCTAATGCTGGGCAGCACACGAGCTATCGATGTTGCCAGATACCGGGCAAAAATAATTTGACGTCGCTGACACAAAGAAGAAGACTACAGCAGCCGTATCTTCAAATTCAACTTCTGCAATAGAAGTGGTTGGGAGCTATATTTGTTTTCAGGTGCACCTTCGAGTGCAGAAATGTCTTGGAACGTGGCATAGACAATGATAACTGACTGGCAGAAATTTATGGTAACCATATTTTCCAGATGTGGAGAGGAGACGAGAACCGTTGCTTTTAATATTAGTTAGTTATTAATATAGATAAAGTTTATTTTATTTTTTTACAGCGCTGATATTTGACATTAAACACTCCATTTGCTGCGAACCGAACGAAACCAAATGCCATGGAAATGTCAGCTGAATTCACCCTTGGCATCTAATAGATTGGCAATATACAGCAATGAATGAATGAATAATTTTAGTAAGGGGTGTATCTAAAGATAAAATACTTTACTGGTACGCAAAAGGTTACCGGTTCAATATCTATTTAAGCTTACATAGTGGAGTATGGTGTAGTGGTTAAAAAGGCATTGGTTACCATACCTATGGTCGTAGGTCTGATGGTACATAAAGATTAAAAATATATATATAAGCTTTATAAGTATTTGGTCCAGTGATAATGGCACATCTTTAGCGCGGTTCTCGTTACATCATCGAAGTTAAGCAACATAATACGTGAACCACGATTTTGATGGTTTATCAAATGTTGGTTAACACGTGTCTCTGGTCGAATTGACCCACTCCTAATGACCAAAAGAATCAGGAGCGTCGGGCTTATCATAAAAAATATTTTAAAAAATACGCATCAGATACTATTGATGGCTATAGAATCGGGGTTCTTGCAGAAGTTTTTTTTTATGTAATCGCATGCAGGAGAGCACAGCCGGTCAAGACTAGTGCACTCTATGACGCTCAACCAGGGAGGCTGGATGCTGCATGCGAGAAACGTGTATTGTGTTCTTTTTTATGTGTGGGTTGGGGAGATTGCAAGTATATATTTATCTGTTACTTGAGGAGATCCAGATTGTAGGAAGGAAGAAACACAGACGCTGGAAGAGCATTCCAAGGCTTACCGGTGGCGTTAAGGAAGGATCTTTGTAAACTGCCGGTTCTTGGCACATTAACCGTGTATGGATGTTCGGCAAGTGTAAGACGAGTTTATCGGTTGTATTTTACACGTGATGTCATAGCTCCCACGCCGAATGCAAAAACTGCTATGCAGTGGGTGGAACTACGAAGTGCAAAACTGTATTATAACGAGGTGATGATCTTAGTAAAACAACGAATATTCGTGATGGAAATTTGTGGTGATCGAATTGCCCAAATCGATGTTTTTAAACTAAGGCGTTCAACCGATGCAACCTCCCAGTATTAACTTATGGCGCAGAGACGTGGAATCCAACAGCAGGTAAAATACAGGTCACCCAACTTGCCACGGAGAGATCCATGAGAGGAGTGTCTCTAAAAGATAAAATCCGAAACGAGGATATCCGAAAAAGAACTCAAACAGTGAAGGCTACACATTGAATAGGCACACTCAAGTGGAAATGTGACATATCTGCAGAAGAGATGATGGTCGATGGGGAATAAAAATGTTGGAGTGGCGTCTTAAGACTGACAAATATGTTGGCCAGTCTAGATGGACTGTCGACCTCAGAACGATAGCGGGAATAGCCTGCATGCGGAGGGGAAAGGATCGAGAAGATTGGAGACCCATGCGGGAGGACTACCTTTCACAGTGGACAGCCGATGATGTTTGTGAACATATCTGACGACTGTGTTCCGAGAATTGGTTGTAAGCCGTAATTGTGCTATTAACTATTATGGCGCACTGATTTTTTCTGAAACAACGAGTAATTTATAATTATAAAAGCTCTAATGGTTGAAATAGGAAGATGTTTGGATAAAAGAAGCTGTTAAGACTTTATGGCGACAATTTGTGTCGCCTATATGCCCCAGATGTAAAGTGCTTAAAATCTAAATGCTTTAAATGGACGCATAGCTTAACTAATTTTAACCGTTTTTTTTGACAAATTCGTTAATTACCTTAACACCTGTTTAATTCAGCACTACTCTAACATTTTCGTGAATGGTACAAAGGTAAATGATCTCCATTATCATGCGAGCAATCTTGTGCTCGAATTATTTTAAATATTTAAATGATTTGAACTTGTTAGCTCTAATATAAAGTGATGAGGCGTAATATACGGCGCTGCGTTGTGTGCAGCAGCAATGATTACAGCGTTGTTCACAACCTCTTCAGAGGAGCAACTCGATTTGTGCCCACTGGAAGAAAGGTCTCCACGGAGTTAAATGTTAACTTTTTTACTTTAAGATTAATCTTTTTCTTATAAATTTCTATAGTTATAATAAAGTTATTTTTAAGAAAATACCGAAAGAATTTTTCGAATTGGATTATTTTTGGAAAAAATGCATGTTTTTTCGTGATTTTTAATTTCAATTTATTTATTTTTTCCTACAATAACATTACGTTACCGAAGTACAATCAGAATTAATAATTCTATAAAAACATATTCAAATATAGGTACTTATGATTAAGTTCTAAGAAAAAGGAAAAAAAGACAAGCAACAAAAGCTTCCAATGCTCATCAAACAGACGACTCCAACAAATAATTCCTCCAAAGAAACTCGTGGAGTTCATGCCTGAATTGGGCCTCCCTTACGTGAAATATATCAATCGTGATAAGGGTAAATGACATCAAAAACCCTGAGAGTTTTAAGTATAGTTGAGTTTAAAACAATGGCACTAAATCAGATATACGTGATGATTTTCTGGAAATGTCCAGTCGTTAGCACGGTTTTCATTAGATCACCGAAGACAACCAGCATTGAAACACTCACTAATTTATACATAAATGATTAGGCATAGACAAATAAGGCATTCAAATACTTTTCATGGAAATATAGTATAAGTAGTAGTCGAGAGAAAAGATATAAGGAAATTTGAATTTGACATGGAAATGGAAAATCAATTAAATTCAAACAATGCAAGAATACAAATGGAACATTTTGATGAAATACAATTTGAAACAATGCAATGAAAAGGCTTTGATCGAGTGCATGGCTTTGATGTGCAAATTTCCGTTACTTTATTGCGAATTACGGAAATAAACTTAGTTATAAGTTAATTATTTATTATTTAGGTCGGCTTTGTAGAAATGTAAAGAAAGGTTTGTGGAATGTGGTAGTTTTTCAATTTCAATTTTATTTATTTATTTCCCTTACAGAAGCATTACAAATTTCAACAACTCAATTCATTAGTACAAGAATAATTAATCCTAAAAAAGAATACAATATATGCGAATATAGGTTCTAACGATTAAGTACTAAGAACAAAGTAATAAAGACAAGCAACAGAAGGTCCCAATGCTCATCAAACAGACGACTCCAAGAAGTTATTCCTCCAAAGAAAATCGTGGAGTTCATGTCTGAATTGGTCCTCCCTTACGTGAAATACATCAACACCTGAGGCGATTTGGTTAAACAGTCTGATCCCTCTCCTAAAAGGCATAGTCTCTGGCAGGTTAGTGTTACTCTTTGGGAGAGCGAACAATCTGTGTCTCCTTATTCTCAGATATTTGGTTTAGAGAGTTATGACACAGTGTCAGTGTGCAAGTGTGTATTGTGATCAGGGAGGGAAGATGTGAACGAATAATATGTGAATCTTTTTCACCGGATTCTGAACTTGAAGGAAAATAAATATCACTAAATATTGACACGGGGAATTTAATTAAAAGGTGAAGTTTATATTGTGACTTTTGGGTTTAGCCGTGTGTGGCGAATTTCTTCTCTCCGATATTTCGACCGCCATTGCAGGGGTCTTCTTCGGGGTTGATGTTAAACGTAAATATAATACATATAAATATTATATGTATTATAATTATATACATATAATGGGATCCCCGTATAACATCAGCATACCTGTGTGTTGTGTGTATTACGCGAGTGTGATGAGACTTTGATTAAATTGAAATACCAAACTGCAAAGAAGCAATTTAGCATTACGAACTTTTTAAATAATATTTCTATATATTATATTAACGATATTTAAATAAATGATTTTTAATGGTACAGTGAAGCCCCGCTTAACGCTGTCTCGTTTAGCGCTGTTTCGATTGAGCGCTCTTTTATTTCAACCCGGGGTTATATTCCCCGAAATTGTGCATAAATAGTGGAAAAAATAGTGGAATTAGCCAAACAAACCGGTTCAGATGAGGTAAATGTGGAAGACGTCGAAGAAATAGTTCATGAAACAGCAGCTAGTCTTTCTAATGATGAGCTCAAGGAATTAACTGAGCAAGAAGAAAACAAAAATATTGATATTAGTGATTTTGAAGAAGAGCAAAAAGAATTTTCGATGGTGTTTGTAAAAAAGAGTTTGGCCACTATAACTGAAATTATGGACCAATCTGTTTAATATTATCCAAACTTATACAGGAGTTCAAAAGCAAGACGGGGTGTTATAGATGCTTTATCCACTTATCAACAACTTCTAACAGAACGCAAAAGGAAAACGCAAACTACATTAGATGCCTTCTTGACAAAAAGGCAAAAAATTGGAAACACAGAATAGACTGAATGATCTGACTGACTTAGAATTTGATTTGTTTTTATAAGTATATTCGTTTAAATTGATTTTATATTTATAAGAAATAAATGTTTGGTTTTATTTTTATTAAAAAAAACATAACTATTAAATTTAATACCTCACCCCATTATTTACATGTTAAGATAGCCTCGTTTAGCGCTGTTTTGCATTACGCTCTACTTTGATGGAACGTATTCCCCGCGTTAAGCGGGGCCTTACTGTACTACTCTTTCTTTTAGTCTGTATATAGGGAACGAATACGGAACAAAAAAAAGTATCTCATACAAGAAAAAACAATTATATCAATTATATATGTACTTCTTTCATGACCTGAACAATGTTTATTGGTAAAGGCTTTTATTTTACTTTTAAACAAGTAGCTTTAGTTTCCGGTTCCTGTAATAACATTACACATCACAAGTGGTAAGAAGATCGTTAATTCGTTAATTAACGATTGAAATATAACGGATTTTTGATTAACGATTCGCTAGGTAAATATAAATAACTATTAAAAGTCTCGTTGAAAGCCGTTAAATACAGCTTCCGCTGACTAACTTTAATGGAACATTAAGAATTATGTAATTGCGTAAAACAGGAAAGATTTATTTTGCTAACATGTTGTATAAAGATTCGTTTTTGTTGTTTTTCGTCTATTTAGCAGGGGATCTTGACTGGACTTTACCCGCCTCACACCCGCATCATACTGGAGAATAAGTGTCGACGGGTATAGCTCAATGGTCAAAGCGTTTGCTTTGCAAGCCAAAGGACGAGAGTTCGATCTCAGACGGAGATTAAAAAAAAAAACCATTTCTGGGCTCTAAAATACCGGTTGGTGTGAATTTGATCCGTCACCCGTAAAATGCCAGTCATAGCCTATTAATTAAAATTGGTGGTAGATGAAAGTCGTCCTGTGAAGACCATCCATTCATAGTAAATTCGTGAATCTCGGGCTGTAGTCTATGACGTTGGCGGATCAACACTCCACATGCGGCGCTTAGTCATATGCATCATGGTAAGTGTCATAAATAACACTTCATAATTACTATCACCGTCTGTCAGTATTCTCCTGTACGAGTTTTCATAAAAAAAAGTGGCTGCAAAGTCTGTATGACCGATAGGATCCAGACGTTTTTTTTTCCAAATTGCTTCGAAAAGTACCCCTTTTTCTAACTCTAGTGACTGACAGTCCTAGAGAATGTTCTATGAGGTCTGGAAAGGGGACCACAGGGACAAGTAGGGTTCGAAAATAAATTAAATGATTTTAAACATACTTGTAATTTTTAACTACCACTATTGTGTGTATTGCTAACGATTGCCCTAACTTCTGCACCTGTCTTAGCCCTTATGAACCAAGTACGTTGGCTATCTATCTCCCTAACCCATCAACTGCATAACCTTCACCTGCTATCCACAATATATAACGCCCTCTATTCTATAACCGTTGCTAAGCTGGAATATATTGCCAACAAAATATCAACGCTAATTTTTACTTTCATTTAAGTATAAAGCCGGTCTCGCTTCCAAAAAACAAGGTGTATTATACAGATCACTGAGGTATTTCAACGATAAACAACTTCTTCTTCTATATAAAGGACAACTCCGACCTATCCTTGAATACGGCAGTCACCTTTGGATTGGAGCCCCAATATACCTTCTAAACTTAATTGACACAGTTCAAAGAAGAGCAATTCTTTTGATAAACAATGACACTCATACGTCTAACCTGCAATCAATGGAACACGGGCGTAAGATTGGTTCACTTAATCTTTTCTACCGTTATAACCACGGTCGCTGCTCTGCGGAACTTAAAGAACTAATTCCTCCTGCACCCATCCACAACCGACAAACTCATCTTACACTTGCTGAATATCCATACACGGTTAATGTGTGTCGACCAATGAAATGCTCTTCCATCGTCTGTGTTTCCTCGTTCCTACAATTTTGATCTCTTCAAGAAATAGATAAATATACACTTGCAATCTTCCCAACCCACAAACACGAACACAATAAACGTTTTCTGCATGCAGCGTCCAGTCGCCCTGGCTGAGCGTCAAAGAGTGCACTGGTCTTCACCGGCTGTGCTCTCTCCTGCGTGCAATAACATAATATGTCTACAACGTTTCTCTTGGTACCTTAATATTTTTGCCTCATTTATTTCTTAACCCTATTAATGAAGTGTTCCGCTTTGTCTTAAAACTAAGACATTTAGCCAATGCATCCTCCCAGTATTAACTCATGGCGCAGAGACGTGAAACTAACAGCAAGTCTTATCCATAAGATAAAGGTCACCCTACGTGCCGTGGAGATCCATGATAGGAGTCTCTCTAAAAGGTAGAATTCGAAGAAAGGTCAAGTAGTGGAGGCTACCCAACAAATACGCACACTCAAATGGCAATGTGACATATCTGTTGAAGAGACGACGGTCGATGGGGAAGAGATATGTTGTGGTTGCGTCCAAGAACTGCAAGAAGGAGTGTTGGATGAGATCCTACAAGATGGATTACCGATATCATAAGAGTAGCGGGAGCCTGGATGCGGAGGGCGGAGGATCAAAGAGGATGGAGACTCGTGCGGGAGGCCTACGTTCAACAGTGGACAAAAACAGGCTGATGAAGTGAGTAATTTTTTGTACTCCATTCCATATCTGGAACATATGGTCGCCACATGTTACCGATACTCAGTTCTGTCAGTTGCAAATTGAGACTTCCAAGAAATGAATGGAAGTATATGTGTAAGTGTTAGCCGGTGGGCATAGATGATGGTTAAAGCGTTTGCTTGCTCAACCGAAAATCGTGGGTTCTATCCCCGATGGAAATTAAAAAAATAACAATAATAAATCGATTTCTAATCTCTACAAATACCCCCGGTTTGTGTGAATTTGATCCCTCATCTGTAAAATGCCAGTCATAGCATATTAATCAAAATTGGTAGTAGACGAACGTCGTCCCGTAAACACCACCCATTAAGAGTAAATTCCTGTAATATATAGAATGATGAGTGAAGGGACATTTAATCCACATATGAGACTTCAGCACCACTGTCTGTATTATCCTCTATGTGTTTATGTGTTTACATAAAAAAAACATTATAGTTTGCTGGTTAATGCATTTGTATCACAAGTGAACTGTCGGTATTCTCCTGCATGTGTCTACATAAAAAATGTGAAGCTATGATGCGTATCGTTACACCTGCTAACGGCCCACCAAATACATTAATGCATACTAATGCCCGCTACGCTGAATGTAGTCGTCTACTATTAAAATGGCTTGTGCTGCGACAGGTAGAATCCAACGGTTATAAACTACCAAAGCAGCAGACCGTAAAGTGACACCTGCTTATTGACTTTTTACATAACCTATGACTAGTGAAAGATCGCGGTTTCGATCCCCGCGAGACTATTTTTTATATTTTACCCAAATTTGTTCCATTCTATATGTGATATTTGTTTCACTACAAATTGCGGGCCACTCAGTTATGTCAGTTATCTATGCCTCATCCTAAGATATCTCTGCACCCGAAGATCCACCTGCTAACATATGATAGAAATGATTTTTTAAGCAGATCGAAGGATTAGCCCGCCGCTCCTGAATCCTAAGGAGCTATTCAACCCGACCAGCGACACGTGGTTAGCAAAATTCATACCTTTCATTTGCCCGTCCACTTCCTCAACTGGAGCATATGGACTTCACTATCCGCCGCCACAAATCTTTTTCAGTCGCCTTGGTCCTCGCCTCGTCCCATGTTATCTCCGCCTCCCACAGTTCCGCCGAGTACATTCTGTCTATAGTTCCCGATGGCCTACCAGGACGGCGCGAGCCCGGGAGCTTGAAGAAAAGGCAGCTATAGTTAATGCACTCCCGCGGCATCCTTAATATATGTCCCAGCCAGGTCCACCTTCGCCTCTTGACCGATTGTATTAAAAGGGTAACTAGTATATTAAAAGATAGCAACATACGGTGACCTTTCCATGTTTTGGTCCGCGCTCAAAGTTGCTTAACTTCGGTGTACTAACAAAATTCACGCTTGCAATGTGCTATTGTCGCTAGACATTATATACTTTATTTGACGGCGGGTATAGCTCAACGGTCAAAGCATTTGCTTTGCAAGCCAAAGGTCGTGCGTTCGATCCCCGACGGAAATTAAAAAAAAATATTTTTGATCGATTTTCTGAGCTCTAAAATAGGTTGGTGTGAATTTGATCCCTCACCCGTAAAATGTCAGTCATAGCCGATTAATCAAAATTGGTGAGAGACAAAAGTTGTCCCGTGAATACCACCCATTCATAGTAAATTACATTTATATTAAGGATCATGCGTGAATCTCGAGGTGTATGTAGTCTTTGGCGTTGGCGGATCAGCGCTTCACATGCAGCGCTTAGTCATATGCACCACAGTAATTGCATAAAATTCCACATATGAGACTTCAGAATTATTATCACCATCCTGTGTGTGTGTTTACATAAAAAAAACTAAAACCGAACAGTTTGGAAGCCACTGTCGTACAGTACAATAACATTGTATAATTATTATAGTTGTCGTGTAGGTTCGATAAGGAAGAGCTAGGAGAGGAAAATAATTGGCCATAATTTAAAACGGCCCACTCTTGTTGTCACCGCATACAAAGTATGGTGAAGCAATACATGTACGCAATGCGCGAGCTTACTATAAAACTATATATATTTATTTATCCTATTCATGAAACTGTTGTATATAGTGAATTAAAAAAACTATACAAAATTGACATTGGGATTCGAACCATAGTATTATCGCTTCAGAATCAAGCGCGTTACAACTTTACTTATGTGAATACATACAGGAGAATACCGACATAATGATATGGTGGTGATATGAACCGACATGGTGATAATAATTCTGAAGTCTCATCTGTGGATTCTTTGAACGCCTCATCATCATCAGCCTGTGTCCGTCCACTGTTGAACGTAGGCTTCCCGCATGAGTCTCCATCCTCTTCGATCCTACGCCTTTCGCATCCAGGTTACTCCCGCTATTCTTCTTATATCGTCAGTCCATCTTGTAGGGGGTCGGCCAATGCTTCGTTTGCCAGTTCTTGAGCGCCATTGCAATACTTTTCTTCCCCATCGACCGTCGTCTCTTCGACAGATATGTCCTGCCCATTGCCAATTGAGTGTGCCTATTCATTGGGTAGCATCCACTTTTTGAGTTCTTCTGCGTATTTGTTTCGGATTCCATCTCTTAGCGACACTCCAAGCATGGATCTCTCCATAGTACGCTGGGTGACTTTTATTTTATGTGTAAGACTTGCTGTTAGATTCCACGTCTCTGCGCCATAGGTTAATACAGGGAGGATGCATTGGTTAAGCGCCTTAGTTTTAAGACATTGCGGAATTTTCGCTTTAAAAATGTACTTTAGATTTCCAAATGCCACCAATCCCTTTGAACGCTACATATATTATAATATTCAAAAAAATCCACTAAATACATTAGTTTTAGTAACGGATTGATGATTAAGGACACATTTTTGACCCTCAGGGAAAAACGGCTTTTGATGAACAGCAGGTAGACCCCGGTCTTGCGACGGTTGTAAAGCGGGGGAGCGCTCACCCGTAAAACCCAGCTGTCGGACAAAAAGGTGGAAGCCGTGTGAAGAAAAAATACGTTGAACTCTATAAGGACGACAGGAGCAGCTTTGCGTGTAACGAAAATCGGATGAAATAGCCAAAATTGAGGAAAAACTAAGTACAACACTCCAATATGACTGTTTTCCTCTCTGATACAACTTGGCTAAGTTGATGCATGATTCTTATTGCTTAGAACGCCACATATCAGGAGTCAACTTCCAGAGGAATAACCAAGTCTTTCTTTCCATTCATCGATGATGTATTGACGTGTAAAAAGTAGAATACCGTAGACTTTCATCTCACGCAGGCGTTTACTGGATACGGAATATTTAGAAAGTTCCTAAAAAGGTTTGGTCTCTCTTCTATCGACCCTTGTCCATGTGATCCTAGCATACAACAGACAGTGAGACATTCTCTAATGGAGTGTATCATCCATGAAAACACGAGACTTGTTCTGTGTTGTCGCCTGAGTAGAACCTTCATGAATTGCTGCTTTGTCCTGACGGTCCCTTGCTGTTAAAAAAGGTGTCACTGGATATCTTACGCGTCTACCATATGGTCATCCTGGTTTGTTGACTAGTAGAAATGTAACATTAAGGTTATCAACTGACAATACTTGGTGAAACTACATAATTATAATTTTAAATTAATTTAAATTAAAAAATTAACACAAAAATAAATGAGAATCAAAAATTAATTTTTGATTCACATTTATTTTTAAGCGATTGCATATTTCAGCCTCCCTGTAATAACTCGACAGATTAAATAAAAAAGAAATTATGGGTTACATTTGTGTAAAGGTTACAATAACAGTTAAGGATACTCGTATATTGATCGGTTTCTTGAAAATAATCAGATTGTATGAAAGAAGAAATATTTAATTGAAATGCATTACAAAGTTTACCAGTGGTGCTTTACAAGGAATTTTGAAATTTGTTCGTTTTTTTTGGTCGACATACATCAAGCATTAAGTGGGTCTTGAGCAAGTGAGAGAAAAGTCTATCAGGTGCGGAGATATCATGTGCAAAGACATTGATTTTCTTTTAGGGATGCTTTCTTTCCATTCGTCAAAGTCCCGGAGGAAAATTGCTGCTCTCAAACATTCATTTCTTCTTCTTCGCGGTGCAATTCACAACCCTGGGATTCTTGAATGTTTTAACTTCACTGTTCCAGATAAGTACACCCGTGCGCGTAGCAATCCATTGTTTTTGATCTCAGTTGATACTTGTGGAGCTTCGAGCACTCAACTTAGTACAACGGCAATGACACGCTCCTAAATAGTCTACCATCCTTTTCTTACATCATTTTCCTCTTTTGTCGATGGTATTGTTCTCCTAGATCTCTTTGATCTTTGATACGTGTCATCTTCTTCTTCTTTTATGTTTTTTTTTATGTATTGTATGTTTATGTATACTTTATGCTTCTTATTCTTTACTGTTTTATGTACTTTGGAACTGCGGTTCTGTTAAATAAATAACTGATAGAACTGAGTGCCGAAAATTTGTAATGTATACGTATTTCGGATACGGATAGAAAGTAAGGGAAAAGTTGAGAGATTAACGATTAACCTTTTCTGCTGGACATAAAAAAGCTGTTGCTTGGCAGTATTCGCGTCAGGTGTGTTGGACTCCTTTGGCGGTTGCCATGTCCTGAGCGGCGGAGCATGGCGGGGCATCTGCGGGGCACTTCCGGTTGCGCACGCATCCGTGACACGAGGTACACGCAACCGACACAGGTAACACAGGTGTATCGGATACTTGTGGCGGTACAGACAACAATTAAACCTAGACTTAAAAACTCAATAAACTATCTGCAAGCCCGCTCCGTTGAAATAGGTTGTCCGCAGCGATCAATTATCGGAACTTTGGTGTTTTACAATAAATTCAGGTAATACAGATGGTCTAGGAATCGGAGACTTGTGATAGAACAGACAGAAATTAAACCTAGGCTTAAAAACTTATTGATCAAGTATCTGAAAAATCACTTAATCGAAAGAGGTTGTCCACAAGGCTCAATTATCGTACCTTTGTTGTAGAATATCCTCTTTGCAGTTACATGCGACAGATACAGGTAATACAGATGTTTTAGGCATCGGATAACTGTGACAGAAGAGACAGAAATTTAACCAAGGCTTAAAAACATAATGATAAACTATCGGGAAAGCTGCTTCATCAAAAGTGGTTGTC
The DNA here is from genome assembly GCA_022606575.1 of Glossosoma conforme. Classification (NCBI taxonomy): domain Eukaryota; kingdom Metazoa; phylum Arthropoda; class Insecta; order Trichoptera; family Glossosomatidae; genus Glossosoma; species Glossosoma conforme. The sequence goes on along the minus strand of JAGTXR010000011.1, from coordinate 3,594,374 downwards.
CGCAGGGCTCAATTATCGGACCTTTGTTGTAGAATATCCTTTTTGCAGTAACATCCTCCTCTCTCTCAAAAGGGGAGTTATTACGTCGCGTGAGGGCAGGATGAGGAGCAAGTCAGCAAACAAAGTCTTTCTTTTAGAAGCACATTGATTATATTTACGTTAACATATTACAAGCTTCTGACCACGCGGGATGAACCGCGCGATCGCAATGCAACTTTGTCTCGCTAAAGAGTTGGGACTGACTGCCAATCTCCGCGCTGTCTCGGCTTTCACTCGCGCCACGAGTGTTGGTATTTTTAACTAAAACACCCGTTAGCGGAACTGTCCAAAATGACAACACGGCGCACCTAAATGTACGACAAGCAACCAGAAATAAGAGACGAAAGATTGTAAATTGAGGTTTTCGGTAACAGTCAGTAAGCAATATCATGCTGATGTCAGTGACATGTGAAAGATACAGGTAATACAGTTGTTTTAAGCATCTGGAACCTGTGACAGAACAGACAGAAATTACTACTAAACTTAAGAATTAAAAAATCAACTATATGACAACCTACTCGGACCTGGACCTATATTGTGTAATGTCCTCTTTGATGGCATTTTAGAATTGTTGCTACGCGAAAAAGCGTTAGTCGTCTTTTACGAAAGTTAGAACAACTTTTATGTTTTTCTTAGACATTAATTTTAAAACCACTGATAATGCATACACACTTGATTATAGCGACTCAAGATTGCCGGGAATGTTATTGGGATACGTGGTGGAGGAGGAGCTGGTCGCCAAAGTAAAGAACTCAAGAAGCACATTTATAATATATTTACGTTAAAAGTCTGACAAATTTCAGTGTTCTGCCTGGTACATAACATGTTGTTTATTTCATACGAGCAGAGTAAGACAACTGGCGGCAGTGTTATTCACTGCACCGAAATTAACATAGCAGCCATTTATGAAACTAGCCGCTTTCATGTGACATGGAGCGATTGTCAAAACACAATAAATAAAATGGCGCATGCAAACGCCGCGTCTTAATCTACTTAAATCTAAAACATAGACTAACACTTTGCCATCTGCGTGTCAGACGAGTGATAGATATGAGACGAAACATCGTATTTCGAGACTTTTCGGTACTAGCCTGAAAGGGCTATATTGAATTAAATTATGAGTAAGTATTTTTAATGTTATTGCCGGCGGGTATAGCTCAATGGTCAAAGCGTTTTCTTTGCAAGCCAAAGGTCGTGGGTTTGATCCCCGATTGAAAAAAATAAAAATTAATCGATTTCTGAGCTCCAAAATACCCCGGTTGCATTGAATTTGATCCCTCACCCGTAAAATACCAGACATAGCCTATTAATTAAAATTGGTGGTAGACGAAAGTCGCCCCGTGAAGACCACTCATTCATAGTAAATTCCTGCAATAATAAGGATGATGCGTAAATCTCGGGCTGTATTCTATGACACATGCAGCGCTTAGCCATATGCATCATGGTAGGCGTCATAGAGTTCCACAAATGAGAGTTCAGAATTACTATCACCATCTGTTGGTATTCCCCTGTATGTGTTTACATAAAATAAAGTACTCGTATTATTGATGGATCGAGTGTATTCAGCTTCCTCTGAACCTGACGCCAAGCATGAAGTCTATCAACTGCCAGGGCTACCAACTGCTACAGGTGCCAGACGTATTCGACGGGATTCAAAAATTCAAAATTTCATATTATTATTCCATTTATAGAGATGTTTACTTAATACTTCTTTCTGCACGCAGTGTTCGAATTTTCATATTCTAAATATTTTGTCATCAGCATGATGTAGCCCTTGCTAACTGGTACCGAAAACCTCGATATACAATCTTTCGTCTCGTATTTCTGATCGCTTGTCATACATTTATGTGTCCGCCATATTGTCATTTTGGACAGATCCGCTCACGAGTGTCTTAGTTCTAGAGATGGTCACTCGAGCGCCGGTAAGCCCATCACGCAGTCGGTCCCCACCATTTAGCGAGACAATGTTGCATTGCGGCCGCGCGGCATGTCATCCCGCGTGGTCGGATGTTTTAAGTAAATATAATCAATGTGCTTCAAAAAGAAAGTGTTTTTTTGCTGACCTGCTCCTCATCCTGCCCTCACGCGACGTAATAACGTCCCTTTTGAGACAGAGGAGGATGTTAATTTTTTGCACTAAACCTTGACTTTCATAGTCTTCATCAATCATACGCATTACTGTCAATAATCTTGATATGATATTGCCCTTGCCTGTGCCGAAAAGACTCGATATACGATCTTTCACCTCTTATTTTTGTTCTGACACGCATATATAATATATTAAAGTGTTTGGCTAAGTATAGATATAAGGCGTCATATGAGATGACGCTAGCAGGCGCCATATTGTTTCTTTTGACCGTAGTAGCTACATTTTATATGACAGCAGATAGTTCGTCAAATGGCCAACATGTGGACTGAGGAACTGCTAGTGTTACGGCACGGTCTGAGGCTCTTTCTACCCGGCTCAGATATAGATCGTATAAAATGAAACAGCAAGTCTTACCTATAAAATACAAGTCACACAGCGTGCCATGAAGAGATTCATGAGAGGAGTGTCTCTAAAAGATGGAATCTGAAATGAGGATATCCGAAGAAGAACTCAAATAGTGGAGGCTACCAACCAAATAGGCACACTCAAATGGCAATGGCATATCTGTCGAAGAGACGACGTTCGATGAGGAATAAAAGTGTTGTAGTGGTCTCCAAGAACTTGGAAACTGAGTGTAGGAAAAGTACTTGCAAGATGAACTGACGACATCAGAAGAATAGCGGGAGTGGCCTGGATACGGAGAGGATGGAAACTCATGGTCGAGGCCTACGTTCAACAATGGACGGACACAGACTGTTCAAAACGTTATTTTAAACATAACTTTTTGTTTTAAGCCTCCAAAGTATTTGGTAAAATCAACTCTCATCTTAGATTTAATCTGTCAATTCATACAGTCATGGATCAAAGTCCAAAACAACAAGTATCGAGGAATTTGCGGTGTACGAAATTCTATGTAATATTAATATTAATAAGGAATGCTCACGCATCGATACGGAGCATGGACCATCCCAATAATCTGCAACTCTACGTGGATTAAAGGGATCAATGTACAAAAACCGTATCTAGGAATGTGCAGTGTATGAAATTCAAGTGTATTAATATTATTTTTAACTGCTTACTCATTTTGTAAATTAGTGTATACAAAGGGAACTCGTATTAGATAATTTAGTATAAACTCATCTCCGGTATTTGGTCTTATCCTCAGTGCCGGATACTTTGGTATTCCTGGATGTAATATAAGATATAAGGATGATGATAATGTACATTATTGTAATTACACAATATATACAATTTGTGTAATGTTTATTTAGTTCAGTAACCGAAGCGGTTCGTGTTGATTCATTGATATAGTTATGTACTATATCATTGAATTATTATACGTATTATATATAGTACAGGCAATTGTATTTAAAGTACTCTAAGCAATGATGATGACACCATGCTAGCATTCATTTCTGAATAGCATTCAACATGAGATGTGTAGGCATGATAAAACGTTAAGCGTGACTTCAAATGTATATCCCACTTCCGTTCCCAATTCGGAACATATAGCCACCATAATAACACTAGCTGGAAGTTATTTCAGGGCCTGAAATTATTTGTTAAGTAACTTATTCAAAGTTTTTGGCAGAAGTTTTTTTATGTAATCGCATGCAGGAGAGCACACCCGGTCAAGACCAGTGCACTCTATGACGCTCAGCCAGGGAGGCTGTGTTGTGTTCGTGTTTGTGTGTGGGTTAGGGAGATTGCAAGTGTATATTTATCTGTATCTTGAAGAGTAGGAAGGAGGAAACACAGACGCTTGAAGAGCATTCCATAGCTTACCGGTGGCATTAAGGAAGGAACTTTGGACACTGCCAGTTCTTGGTCGACACACATTAACCGTGTATGGATGTTTGGCAAGTGTAAGACGAGTTTGTCAGTTGTGGGTGGGTGCAGGAGGAATTAGTTCTTTGGCAGTAAATTAAATAATCTGGCACTATCAGTACGAATGTAGTCAGTTATGAAATAAAAATTTCAGTAATTTATTCAATACGGCTAGTAATTAATGTAAAATGAACGAATAATTAGCACGTAAAATGGAAACCTAACCTAACCTATTATTTTTTTCTATTCGTTAATTACTTACTGTTCATTTAAAAATTTCAATTGACAATTTATCATTTTTACTGACCGTTTTACTTGTATTATTTATTTCTGGCCATTTATTAAATATTTACTGGCCATTAATTTGATTAAGTACTGACAAAAATAATTACTTGCCTACTTTTATCCACCAATAATTTGCTTTGTAATTACAGAGTTTAATAAAGATTACGTTCTCAGTGTTTTATCGCATAACTTAGGACTTTTTTAACGCTGTGAATCTTGGCATCTCACCGAAAACCAATGCAGCCGTATAATGCGTTTCAAAAGCAGATGAATTAGTTACGAAGTTGGACCTATTTGAAACATATATTGAGGATGCCGCAGGAGAGGATTAACTACAGCTGTCTTTTATTCAAGCCCTCGAAACGCACCGTTGGAAACTATACGTAGAATGTAATCGGCGGATCTCCGGAAGGCAGAGCTGATATGAAATGAGGCGTAGACTATGCGTAGTTATTTGGTGCCAGTTTGTGACAACCATATGCTCCTATTAGATAGCGTACATGATGATGATGATGACACATATTATGATTTCGTTTCATTTAAATCTTTTGCGGTGTTCTACAGAATGCGTTTACATAAAAAAGCATATAGCGAGTAATTTAGGTTATATAATATACTTCACACGTGAGGTGACCTTATGTTCCGTTTTTCACGGGACACCCTAGTTTGTAGGAAGTCTATTCCTATGTCCCAAGGCACAGTATTGAAACGACAAAATGTCACATTTTCAACAACATAAAAACTATTTCGACGACGAAAACGACTTTCATGTACCACCAATTTTTATTAATCGGCTATGACTGGCATTTTACGGTTGAGGGATCAAATTCACACTAACCGAGGGTATTTTAGAGCTGAGAAATCGATTAAAAATCTTTTTGTTTTTAATCTCCGTCGGGGATCGAACGCATGACCTTCGGATTGTCAAGCAAACGCTTTGACTTAATTAATTTTAAGGGGATTAGCTAAGAATGTTCTTATTTTTCCGATTTAAAATCGCTGATTTTTTTATTGTGTACTGACTACCCGACACCGGAGCGCGGGTTTTTATTTTAGCACCGTAAAGGAAAGGTGCTAAAATAGCTGTAGAGACCACGTCACTAACAATGAGGTTCTCAGGATAATCAAGGAAGATAGGCACCTAATAAGAACCATCTCAGAGAGGCGATCGGTTACATCATGCGCCACGATGGTCTTCTTCGCGACATTGTGGAGGGGATGGTTGAGGGTAGAAACTGTAGAGGGCGCCCTAGACGGGAGTGTTTGCAGCAAGTGTTCGAGGACACGAATTGTAGCTCTTATGCTGAGCTGAAGAGGGTTGCGGTGGACCGAGAGGAATGGTGATCGAGATGCAAGATTCTGTTGCCGCAAACCAATCCACTGGATTGATACTACTACGAAGAACACTAATAGTGTCCCGTTTTTCGAGCTTGAATGACTGGTCACGTTATTCATACGAATGCCTCTAAAGTTTTTTTTTGATAAATCGTGAATGTTCAACGATATTTAGTGTTGACTCGTGTACCACAAATTTCAACTGTTCAGTCACCCTACATTAAAATCTATCTTCCTTCTCCATCTCTTTTAATACTGTAATTTTCATCCACATTTTTTTTATGTAAGCACATATAGGAAAATACCGACAGATGGTGATAGTGATTCTAAAGTCTCATCTGTGGCTTCTACGACGCTTACCATGTTACATATGGTTACGCGCTGCACGTGGAGTGTTGATCCGCCAACGTCATAGATTACAGCCCGACATTCACGCATCATCCTCATTATTAGAGGATTTTTTATGAATGAGTGGTCTTCACGGATCGACTTTCATCTACCACCAATTTTTTGTTAAAATGCCATGACTGACATTTTACGGGTGAGGGATAAAATTTACACCAACCGGGGGTGTTTTAGATATTAGAAATCTATTAGAAATCTTTTTTTTAAGTGTCCGTCGGGGATCGACCCCACGACCTTCGGTTTATCAAGCAAACGCTTTAACCACTGAGCTATACCCGCTGGCCGTAGCTAGAATATTTTTTTTCATATCTCTTCCGTATCTGGAACATAAGTGCTCACTCAGTTATACAATTCTGTCAAATGCTTTCATCCACGCCGAGACATCTCTGTACCCTAAAGTTCACCTAGGAACTCAACATAGTTTCTAACAACCTCTAGTGCAGAATTCTGAATACTTGAAAAGACAAAAAGTACAATAGTATCCGAGGCATAATTGTGTCGGCTGCCAATGTCCATTTCTCGTTCTAGCTAGGACATATCTGTACCTGAAGGTCCACTTGGAAACATATATGGTTCCCGAATAAATCCAGAGCAGAAGTCCAAGTACTTTAAAGGGCGTAGCTGTTGTATCCATATAGGCATATTTTTTGGCGATTTATTAGGAATAAAGTTGAGTTGAATAAGTATGGGGTATTAGTGTGTTTCAGCCGAAATTCAAAAGCTTAAATGTTAGTGTGCTTTAGCCGACATTCGAGCATCGTGAGTATGAATACAATGATTGCTGGCGTGACGTGTGTTGATCCATTGTTGCTAAAGAGGCCCGCAAATTTTGGTCAGGTGTATGTGAGGTCAAGTCACGGTCAAGCACCGGAATCACCAGTACATCACATTCATGTGATATCAACTCTATATAGACCTTTCAGGCTGGGATCTTTTGTCACATATTTTTGCACGCTACTCTAATATGCACATATAAAAATAATAATAAGTTTTAGATTTAAGTAGCTACAAGACGCGGTGTTTGCATGCGCCATTTTGTTTATTTTGTTTTGGGAGTCAGCACTGTCATGTTACAGCGGCTAGTTCCATAGATGGCCGCTATTTAATTCGATCTTCCAGACACAGTAGACGTCTCCGCTATTGTATCGATGCAAGGAGAGAGTATTTTGTAAAAAATTAAGCAATTGTAAAGGTCCTATTAATAAATTAATTTTTCTCAGATATATATCATATAATGATCATTACTTTCACAAGTTACCGTGAATGTGTTTTTTATGTAATCACATGGATAATAGCATAATCAATCGAGACCAGTGCACTATATGACGTTCATCCAGGGTAGCTCGACGTTGCACGTAGAAAACATGTATTGTGTTCGTATTTGGGTGTACGTTAGGGAGTTTGCAAGTGTATATTAATCTCTATCTTGGAGAGATCCAGATTGTAGGAAGGAGAAAACACAGGCGCCGGAAGAGCATCCTAAAGTTTACCGGTGGCATTTAGGAAAACACTTTGAAATCTGCCAGTTCTTCGACACACATTAACCATGTGTATGAATGTTCGTCAAATTTAAGACGAGTTTGTCGGTAGTGGGTGGGTGCAGGAGGAATTAGTTCAATAATTACCAAAGAGCAGCGACCGTAGTAATAATCGAAAGTTTGTCAAGTTTATCGAAAATATATGTGCTTCTGAAAAAGTCTTTATGTTGCTCATCTGCTCCTCATCTAACCTCACCACGTGTCCTAATAAAAATCCCGGCGACGTAAAGTCGTCTCTTTTTTTAAGTAAAAGGGATGTCAAATGATAGTAAAGATTAATTGAACCAATCTTAAACCTGTGTTCCATTGATTGCAGGTTAGACGTAAGAACATTGTTTATCAAACGAATTGCTTTTCTCAGTGTGTTGCAGAACAGGAAAAAAGGATATTAAGATTAGTTCGCTAGTTAGATTAGTTGGGCTCGCCTTTCTGAGATGGTTCTTACTAGGTGCCGATCTTCCTTCATTATGCTGAGTACCTCATTGTTCGTGACGTGATCACTCCAGGAAATTCCGAGAATTCCTTTGTAAGACCACATCTCAAAGGCCTCTAGTCTTTTTTATCACTTTCAGATAAGCACTGTGTCTCATAGCCGGGTGAAAATCACCTATATATCATAAAATCCACAATTGACATATTTCTTCCATCTAATGGCGGTATTTTGTCACAAGTGTTTACATTATGAGTATTATGAACAGTGAGGATGTTCATTCCTCAATCCGTCACTGTCAAGAAGCCCAGTATCGACATGAGCTCCACGAATTTATTTATCGAAGTAATTTCGTGAAATCTTCTGTTTAGCGAGTTTTGGGACTTTTTAATAATTTTTGAATTTAGTTTTATTAAAAGGATGAATCATTTTTTTAAGAACGAAATAACCACTTTGCTTGAGTTTGAACCCGTGACCTCTCGCATGACTCTCGATTACCATACCCTCAGTACGTGGTGGTGTTTAGAGCAATTTCCTCTTCATCACGCGATGGTAGATGCTTCTTTATTGCAAACAATGGTGACTTTCTCTTCATGGGAACTCTTGATTCACGCTATAGAGTATAGAAAAAACGACGCACTAAATAATGCAAGTGAATTCATCTTTCTTTACAAAGAAAAAAACAATAGCTTCTGACATTTTGTAAGCGTCGGTCAATGATTTATTTGTGTTTTTAGCACAATTATCAACTCTTATCATTTTTGTCTACAATTATAATTAATTTTAGCAATTAGCTCTGAATGTTTCAACAATCTCGTCTTACAACGATGATATTTGCTGATGATTTTTATGTGTAAATCAAAATAAATGATATAGAAATGTAGTATATAATGTACAAATACAATAATAATAATATTATATAAAAAAACAGGACAGCTAATTATTTTATCAATATTTAATTCAATTATTGACCAGGCAATATTTAACTCTTTCGCATCGGTTGTCGGCATATGCCGTCATTAGATTCCCCGACCGTTGGCATCGATTGACGTAATATATCGTTTTGCTACTTACTTAGAATAGTTTTTTATGCATCATCTGATAACTAAAGGATACAAGAACCAATGTGATATATGAAAATAGACCTGATAAGTACATTTATGCTTCAAATACTAGTTTTATAATTGACAGTATAATTTGTATTCAAACCGAGCCGTAATGAAAGGGCTAAGAAAGGGTTAGTATTAAATTCATAAAAAGGTCAGTAATAATAATAATGAATTGGCAATAGAAAAGTATAAATTGTCAGTAGAAAAATAATACATTGGCAGTAAATAATTAATAAATGATAATTAATAATAAGTAAGGTTAGGTTAGGATTGCATTTTATGTGCTAATTATTTAAATATTTTCTCTTTCTCTCCATAAATATATATTTATATCGATAATTAAGAACAACTTTGTAAAATAAATAATGTTTTTTTTTTAATACTTAAAAACAATCAACACATGAGATTTTTCCATCACCGACTATCCGCCAGTGTTGAAGTTTGAAAAAAAAAACGATTCTCATGGAACATTATCAAGTCAATAGCTATCTCTGTTCTCCATATACATCGTCGTAGCTAAGCTCTTCTACTAGTTTCCATATAGGCTGTGTCCTCATTTCAAGTCGAGAAAATCTGACAAAAAAAACTTCTTCGCTTGCATTCATTTCAATGTCCCACTCCATAGATGATTAATTCTATTTTACGAATATTTATAACGTCACTTGTGTGTTTCGCCTGTCAACATATTCAGCAGTTTTAGTGCACATATTAGATTATTTATATAAAAAAAAGTATATCATAAAGCGGTGTCACGACCTATCGTTCACAAACAATTCGTTCAGCGTCGCATCGGTAACGACGTGAGGCGCACTGGACGTCTGATGCATGGGACAGCTGGTGCACTGGATATCTCGCTAACATAATTTAACGAACCTAAGGATGTGTCCATATGTATCGTTAACGAAATAACTTAACCTAACTAAGGTTAGGTTATGTCAAGTTAGACTAGCGAGACATCCAGTGCACCAGTTGTCACGTGCACAAAATATACCGTGCATCAGATATCCAGTGCGCCCCACATCGTTACCGATGCGATAATGAACAAATTGTCTGTAAACGAAATGCGGCGGAACCATTAAAAATTCCTAACTATCTATAATTAAAAGTTTTTTTTTAAATGGAGATTAAGTATTTGTTCACAACAATATATATTGATAATCGAATGGAACGTTAAAAAACGTTTTGGAAACCTCTTCCTAGAAATCAAAGATTTTCTACTTTAGAAGAGTGTACTATTCAAAACTAACAGACGATGTGTGGATCAAACAAAAGCATCATGGCAGTCATTACATCTCATTTAAATGTAGGTTATGGCACTTAAAAGGTTAAAAAATGACGTTAAAGTTAATATTCGTTCCGAATTATGACCACCACAATTCACACCCAGGGACAGCGAGGATACAAACTGATAAAGTATGCCATTTGTACATTTTTGTATAATTCAATGCAAAATTTGAAATTATGATAGTTTCGATTCATATGCAAAATAATGTTGCAATGTTTTTCAGTGGTAAGTTTATTTAAAACATTCCACAACCGCAAGAACAAATGTATTGTTTGAAAAGGTAAGAATATATTTGAAAATATTTCATTATTGATCGCTTCATTCATTCCAAACAAAATTAAAAGTCATCGAATTTTCAGATTCAAAATTAAATACCGAAACATAAAGAATATTTATTTTAAATAATATTACGGCCAATTTTAGTTCTGAAAAAAAATACACTTAGGTATATTTAATAAATTATTACAATGACAACACCATATTAACAGTCATTTGACGCAGTGACGCGCATTCTTATTTAGGGTTACTCTGTGATATTATTATGTACATTGAGACATTTAGCATTTGTTGTTTTATTAAAAGTGCTTAATTTATTAAATATTGCATCATGGAGAGTGCAGTTAGAACTCACATCATCAAGAAAGAGCCCGTCAAAACAGTCTGACAGGTGAGCGCAGAAAGATTTATAATTTACTGTAGTGTCTACTAAGCGGTCTTATAACTATTCGAATTATATTCCCCTATTAAAGGTTTTGAATGAACAAATTCACGGCATCTTTCTAGACGTTATTTCAGTTAATTGTTGATTGCAAAAATTAGAAAATTACTGGAATTTCGATAACCATTTGATCAATTTTAAATCTCATATGTGCGAAAATCAAATGAAATCTTAAGGACTCGAAAACTTAATGCTCACATTGTAAATTGGAAGAGTTTTACTGTTCTGTATTATGCTTTATAAAATAGATAATATTTTTCAAATGATAGATATTGTCAAGATTTCTGATTAAATGCTTAAATATTTCATAGTTATAATGCCGTTTTTCACATATTTTCTGATGACTGACAACAAAAATTACCTACCGACGAGCTAATTTCATTGAAAAATGCTATTTTCCTTACTAAACATGAGTTATTTGAGTTGCATTAGGTTAGGTTAAATTAAATCAGGTCTCAGACTTATTTTCCCAAATATTACATTAAAGCAAAGGCATTTTTTCATCAGTAGATTGTCAACTGTCAAAAGTGACAAGAAAAGTGTGAAACATGGTTCCTTTGCTCAAGAAATATTAAATCTAGTTATCAGAAATGATAATAGAGAGCATTAACCATCTGATATATTGTAGTTTTGATTGTTAAAAGGTTGTGTTTGTTTGATAAAACATTATTTTTAGTCAAGGAATGAATCTATAACATTTTGTATAGTAAACAAACGCTACCTCTATGCCATATCCTCCAGCTGTCGCTCTACAGCCATTTAAAAGCTCTCTTAATAATGTATTTTTAAAACTATATTTTTTCACTTATTGGAATAATAATATGAATTACAGAACACTCTTTGGAGGTGCCCTGTGTTCCTTCACTCTTGTGTGGCCACTGCAACTTCCTGGGTCTCTCCTCACACGCTGCGGCTACATCAGATGCTAGGCTGTAACCAGACATGGGATGCATCCAGTACGAGGGACTCCAGAGAATTATCTCAGCAATCTACTAACGCACTCCAACAACTATTGAACAACCTGTCCTTAATGTTTCACTTGCGCTATGGAATGCCAGATCTATTAACAACAAATTCGATGATATTCATGAGCTCATCAGAAATAAGAAACTAAGCATTCTTGCTATTACAGAATCTTGGCATGAGCATTACAAATCGTCCTCACTGAAACGTCTTCGAAGCTTTGGATATAAGATTGTGGAAACTGCATGAAAACCAAGCCCGTACTCTAACCAAGATAATGTTGATTGGACAAATCATGGCGGAGTCGTGTTGCTGACGCAGCATAGACTTCTCAAAATAACCCTAGGCCAATTTAACACCTTTGAGAGTATTGGATCACGTATAGGAGCAAATGGAGAACACATAACAGTTATGACCATTTATAGACCTGAGTCTAAAAATATAACGATAAACTTCTTCAACGAGTTTCGCACTCTCATGGAATGACTAACCCTCCGCAATGAACCTTTCGTCATCGTGGGTGACCTAAACAAAAGACTTGACCGCAGTACTGATTCGTCAAGCAAACAATTCACACAATTTCTCCATGATTTTGGGTGCAAACGAGTCTTTCCCCACACACAGAGAAGGCGGATTGCTCGATGTTGTCATCACTAGAGAAAAAAATCCTTGTGAAACAATTGTTGAAGATATAGGTCTATCTGACCATAGTTTGGTGCGTTTCCAAGCGAATCTGAATAAGCCACTTCCGGGTTTTCAAAGTGTCACATCTGGAGCATGGAAAAAAGTCGACATACAGGACTTCCAACAAGACATTGTCAAAACTAATCTTGAATCATATGACCATTTTTTCAATCTTGACCAAGACTTACTTAACCACCCGACTCAAAGTACTGGCAGACAAACATGCTCCCGAAGTAACAAAAACTGACAAAATAAGACCTTCTGATGATCGGTGGCTTGGTGATGAATGCCGGGAAATGAAGAAAATTACTCGTCGCTTAGAGAGAAATTTCCGGAAGAATAAGACTGAGTCCAATAGAGCGGAATGGATAGCTTCCCTAAACAAATACAGAACACTGGTCTGTAACAAGAAATCAACTTTGTGGTGTGGTCTTATTGCAGAAAACAGAGCTGATCCACGACGACTCTGGGAAAACAAACAAAATATGTGGCAACCAACAAGATAGGTTAACGACGGAAGCCCAACTTGAGGAATTTTCCGACTTTTTCGGATAAAATTAACAGAATCCGCGACAGAACTGGTTCCGCCGGCTACCGGGACTCATCTAAGACTGCTTACAGATTCGACACTCTTAAAGAGACAACTGTTGCAGAACTAACCAAGTTTATTAACAGTGCTCCAAACAAACAATGCGCACTTGACCCAATCCCAACTTGGCTCTTCAAAAAATGTGAGAATGAACTTGTCCTGTAGCTTCTTGGAATTATTAATAAATCACTCACCAGCGGAAAAGTCCCCTCTTTATTAAAGGAGGCCTTAGTGACACCAGTTCTGAAAAACCCGCAACTAGACTCAAAGAATCTGTCAAATTTCCAATTTGCTGTTCGTTTCCAAAGTACTAGAAAAAATTATGGCTCTAAGACTCACTGTTGCGTACGTCGTTAGTATTTAGTTTGTTGTTTAAATTAAATGTATTGTAGAGTATAGACTTGACTCTCTTGGGTTTCATTTCTACCTCCAACCCTCGTGTGGACTTCCTGCCTGCTGCCTACTCTGGAGAATGAGCCTGCCTGCCTACTCCGGAGAACTGGCCAACTAGCTGCCTTACAACCAGCTGGGAGGGGATCGATCGAAGAGAAAAGCAGAAGACCGCAATACGCCCGTAGAGCGGATCGTCAGCCTGAGAGCTGTCGTCTACATTTGGTCCTTCGAACCGGATCCTGCCTTCATGAAGAAGATCATCTCCTGATCTGATCATGCCTGCCAATCGATCACCGATTGCGACGCGATCAGGAAGCAGCCATGGAACTGAGATGGAGGACGACGCCCCTCGATCGGAATCGGGGGAGTCAACGGGGACCCTGGACTCCCGAGAGGCGCACAACAAGGCTGACCAGACGCTGAACGCTGTCACCGACATGAAGGAGATGATAGCCTAGCTCGTCGCAGCCGTGACGACAAGCGTGGCGAGCAACGCGCAAACCAACGCAGTCATCACAAGCCTGGCCGCCAGCCTACAAGTTCAGCGACCCGCAGCTCGTGCCCCGATGGAGCAGCCCGCCACGGCGAGGCCTGCCCAACCGCCCCCGCACAGCAGCCGGTGGACTACCATGCCGTTCGCAGTGCGAGCGAAGCAGCCCGCGCTCCGATGGAGCAGCCCCCCGCGCCGAGGCCTGCTCAAATCATCCGGGTGCCTGAGGAGGACTACTACCGTGCAACTTGCAGTGCCGGCGAAGCAGTCCCAACAACCGCCCGCACCAGAAGTGGACCGCCGTGCAGTCTACAGTGCGGGCGAATAAGCCCGCGCCCCGATGCAGCAGCCCCCCGCGCTGAGCCCTGTTCAAATCATCCGGGCGCCTGAGGAGGACCACCACTGGGGGAGTGTTGCGTTGTTTAAATTAAATGTATTGTAGAGTATAGACGACTCTCTTGGGTTTCATTTCTACCTCCAACCCTCGTGTGAACTTCCTGCCTGCTGCCTATTCTGGAGAATGAGCCTGCTTGCCTACTCCGGAGAACTGGCCAACTAGCTGCCTTACAACCAGCTGGGAGGAGATCGATCGAAGAGAAGAGCAGAAGACCGCAACACGCCCGTAGAGCGGATCGTCAGCCTGAGAGCTGTCTTCTACACTCACAAAACACTTGGAATGCAACAATCTCTTTGCTAGGAAGCAATCGGCATACAGAAAATACCACTCCACAGAAACGGGCCTGGTACGACTTCTCTCAGACCTGACAACAACCATTGAGTGGAAATATCGCTGTGATGACTCTTCTAGACGTGACTCTTGGAGATGTTGTGGCTGCATCAGCTGCTGGGCTGCAGTCAGATCCGAGATGCATCCAGCTTGAGTGATTACAGATAATTATCTCAGCTTTGCACTAATTCTGTGCTGAGAATAATGCGGCTAGTAAGTAAGACTTAAGAATATTCATAACTTTTACAATTTTTAAGACCATTTTAACCATTATTTATATATATTTTTTATTAATTCGCAAAATTAATTTACAGTAGTTACAAACAATTATATGTTTAGTACAATTATAAAGGTAATGATACTTATTTTTTTATGTAAACACTTACAGGAGAATACCGACAGATGGTAATGATGCTGAAGCCTAATCTATGGATTCTATGATGCTTACCATGTTGCATATGGTTAAGCGCTGCATGTGTAGTGTTGATTCGCCTACGTCGTAGACTACAGCCCGACATTCACGCATTATCCTTATTATTACAGGAATTTACTATGAATGGGGTGGTCTTCACGGGGCGACTTTCGTCTACCATCTATTTTAATTAATAGGCTATGACTGGCATTTTACAAAAATCGAGAAAAAATAAAGTGATAAATAAAGTGAATAATGACAGTGTGTATGTGTGTACATTGCAGATAAGAGAGGAGTGGAGTCTTGAACCAGGGCTTGTGACCTGTGGAGCTTCTTCGCCTCTCCGAGGACACTGCGACTGCATCAACTGCTGGGCTGTTGTGCTGAGAAGATTTGCATTGAAACCGACAAGCATCAATGAAATGCGGATTATTTTTATTATTGTGTTGGTCCAAAGCATAATCAAAAAACCTGAAGAAAAGGTGTACTAGACAAAAAACTCCGTTTTTGAAACACCATTTTTTGAAAGGACATTATCATTTAGAAGATTTTTGTTGATGAAAAAATTCCTTCATTTTAGTAATAACATAGAATATGACGAAAATACACACCCTAACCCGAAACTCAATAAGATCTGGCCCATTTATGAATATTTACAAAAAAAAAACGAAAAGGCTACGTACCGGAAAAAAATGTAACAATTGATGAGAGTTTCATACTATATAAAGGACGTCTAAGGTGGATTCAGCATATGCCACTAAAACAGTCAAGGTTCGGCATCAAAACATCTATGCTCTGTGAGTCCTCTTCCGGCTATATTTATTCAACAATAATTTATAATGGAAAAAACCCAGTATTTGACCAGGAACTCAACCATCTTCCTGTGACAACACGAGTAGTAATGAGCTTGATGAAGCCATCACCCAACAAAGGCCATTGTCTTACAACAGACAATCGTTGGCCTCAAGACCCTTAGGTCCATCATCAGCGAGGAGCTTGTTAAGGTACTTGTTAACCTTACCGCTTGCCCGAGATGCGAGGCTATCACCATGCCTCACACCGGTAGTGCTCCTCCTGCCACCAGCATCCTGGCATCACCTCTTCCAGTTACCTCCACTCAGAAGCAATCAGCTACTAAGAAATTGTCCAGCTTGCAGCCTACCCCTGCCAAGATGATTGCTGGTCCAGCCACGCCTGCCCTCATCCAGGCGGCCCTGCCGTCGCCTGTACACAAACCGTCTGCACCGGTGACCAGACGTCGAACTAAAGCAGCTGCATTGAGTGCTCCAGACCAGACGGAAGTCTCAGCTGGTCCCGCCTCCCATTCATCTCCTGCCAAGATTCCATCGGCTGCATCCACCTCCGAGTGGACTGTAGTTAAGAGAAATAGCCGTCATAGCCGTGACGCTGCTTCAACGACGGCCGCTAGTCATATGGTATCTGCCCTTCCAACGCCACTTACTGTACGCGAGACTGAGCTGTCCTCTCGCCAACCATCGCCGCGTGCTGCTAACATTGCCGCCCGTCCTCCCTACTCACCAATATCGCTGAGAGGCTCTGGTGTATCCACCAATCAGGTTTTCGGCGTCGACAGTTTCTTGTCGATCCATGTTCGATTCCTTCAACCTAATACCACGGAGGCCAACCTTGCAGATTACTTATTAGGCATTACAAAAAATAACCCGAGGGCCCTAAAAGTTAGGAAACTAAATGCTGTCAGCGCCCATTATGCGTCTTTCAAAATATCCTTCCCCGCAGCGTCTAACTCGATCATGATGAGTGCGGATTCCTGGCCTGATAAGGTCGTTGTTAAGCCCTGGGTCCATGCAACTCTTCCACGCCGGGCTCCCGAATCATGACTATCTCACACTTCTATGTACTATCAAAATGTGATTTATTATTTTTACAACTTGTTTCATTGTATTTTCCTTTGTTGTATTTTATTTCCCATAGACGTCTTGTAATTGTTATTTTTATATTTGATATGTCTAATTTAATTTTGTGTCTATGAATGTATATTGTTTTTTATAAATTGGAACCTGTCTTCCGTTAATAAATAAATAAATTTTTATACATCGCCTGAGCAAGCGGAGATTCTAATAAAAAAAAAAACAGATACATTTGGGCCCCTTAGGTATTCTTAAAAACATATCTTAACTCATACAGGAAAAAATCCTTTCAGTTGCAAGATATACAATTTTAAATGCAGTCAATCGAGTGCTATCGAAATACTAAATTCAACACATACTGGAGGGTAAGCTTTAGATTCCTAAAAACTTACGTGAGAATTTTTTTTTCATTGACCTCCAAAAATTTTCACCTTTATACTTACTTAAAGAAGCAAAATATACTGTTTAGAAATTTAAAAAAATTAAAGAACCCGTAAGAAACTATTTTATGTTTTTGTAACACACACAGTTTTTGCACAAATTTTTTGTAAATGATTATTGTTAGCTGGGTGATTTATAATAGGCTTTATGTATTAGTTATTTGAGGATAGGAAAACATAATTTGTAATAATAAATATTATTACAAAAAGCTTAATGTATATTATTATTAGTAAGTTTATTTCTTGTTAAAATATGAATCCATGATGAAGACATGTTAAACATTACTTAAAATAAGATTAGGTACGAGAAGGTTGGAAGATTCGGGCTAACTGATATGCTTTAGAAATAACATTTTATTTTTTATTTGACCCTCCCCCTTACAGTGCTAATAACATCTATGATGTATTTTCTACACCATTTTCTACACCGTATGAAAATGTCATTTAAAAAATGAAAAAATGTAAATATTCCTTAATTTTGCTTTGAATGACTGTGGTTAAACTTGACATATAACAATTTTTGTAATGTAAGTATTTGAAAAAGAGAAAAAAACATTGCAATTCCCTGCTATTGCTGGAGTAGCCCACAAATTCAGCACGTATGTTGACCCATGCGCAGCGGAATTCATACAGATGAATGACTCTATGCCCGATTATTACACAAATTATTTATTTCCATCGCTACAAATGAATAACTATACTATATTATTATCTAATTTAATACTTAATAATATTATGGAGCAATACAAAAATTGTTCACTCAGTATCTATTATATTTTATATGGATATTCTCATTATTAGATTCGAGTTGTAGTAAATACATATTATCGTAAAACATGGGTTCATCTAGCTGTTGAATCTGTAAGAACATATCATGCAGTCGACAGCATTGAATAGAAAGGTGACTTGGGCTGAGAAGAGCTTAATGACAACTGAAAGAATTTTTGTCAGCATTATATGTTTCAGCCAGTAAGGTATTGATATCCTCCTCTTCCATTTAGGACATCGGTTTACTGGATGAAGGACGCAGGATCAGGTTCACATTATAAACAACTTGTTTCACATATTATTTGTTTATTGTCACAAACGTCGCCCGCCACAGCGAGCGCACAGGACGCGTGCACTGTGACGGGCGCGTGTCAAACTTCAACTGCCGGCCCACGGCGCGATCTCACATCTCCACGGTACCAACTGCCAATACGACAGTCCTACCAACCAGCAATAGGCCAACTGTCATAACAATTATTTTGGCGTATGCAAACACCGCTTAACATTCGATGTAGATGTCACGCAAGCGAACCAAAATAATAGACAAAAGATCGCTTGTTGAGGCTTTACGGCATCGGCCTTAAAGAGCTATATCAAGCTGATATCAGTATATATGGAAAAATATATAATACAATGTGCGGTAGGTTTATAACAAATTTGTAGAGTTAACCCTTTTTTTACGGCTCGGTTTGAATACAAATTTTACTGTCAACTATAAAACTAGTATTTGAAGCATAAATGTACTTATCCGGTCTATTTTCATATATCACATTGGTTCTTGTATCCTTAAGCTATCAGATGATGCATAAAAAACTATTCTAAGAAAGTAGCAAAACGATATATCACGGCTACTGATGTCAACGGTAGGGGAATCTTACACGCCATATATCGGGTACCGATGCCGACAGGTTAATTTACTTGAAATGTGTGTATTATAACATTTATATTGGTGTAAATTTTTTTTATCTTTCAAGAGTTGTGTAGAATACAGTAACATTGTTTTTTTTGTTCGGCAAAAAAGGTTTATGAAAGGCATTATCTTGAGTGGCTATTTTTTAAAGTATTTTTTTAACATATCCGCTCCACATTTGGAGCATATGAACACCACAAATAGTCGTTTTACAGTTCTGTAAACTCAGGTTGTCTTGTTCAAGAACATCTGAATACCCGGATTCACATGGATTTGCCGGCAGGTATAGCTCAACGGTCAAAGCGTTTGCTTGGCAAGCCAAAAGTCGTGGGTTCGATCTCCGACGGAGACTAAAAAAAAAAGAATTTTGAGCTGTAAGATACCCCCGGTTGGTGTGAATTTGATCCCTCACCTGTAAAATGACAGTCATAGCCTATTAAACAAAATTGGTGGTTGACGAAAGTCGTCCCGTGAAGACCACGCATTCATAGTAAATTCCTGTAATAATAAGGATGATGTGTGAATCTCGGGCTGTAGTCTATGACATTAACGGATCAACACTCCACATGCAGCGCTTAATCATATGTAACATGGTAAGCGTGATAGAATCCACAGATTAGACTTCAGCATCACTATTACCATCTGTTAGTATTCTGCTGTATATATTTTACATTTAAAAAAAATGGAAACAGATGGTTCCCGGGAGCCTCCAGGGCAAGAGCCCGCGAACTTGCATAGACTGCGGCTGGAGTACCAGAGAAATATTTGAGTGTTCAAATATAAGCATTTTTTTAAAAGAAGATCGTTTGTTTAGGCAACGCTTTCGATACCTGGACATTTTTTTTTTGTTCTGAAGACTCCTGGTGACTTAACCCTACCGGGGGGCATATAGGTATGTAGAGTTTGGATTTGAATAAATAAATTTAAAAAAATCAATCTTGGGTCGGGATTTGAACCGTCAGCGTCTGAATGACAAACAAACTCTTACCACTGGACTATGCCGCCCTGCATAGTCCAATGATAAAAAAGTGTCTAATATTACAATAAAAACACACTTAATGCATTAAAATTTATTTTCAAATCATTACAAGAAAAACGTGCAAAAATATTATTCACATCAAGCAATATGAAGTTATCATTTATTATTAAATGTAGGTACAACACAATTATGATCGGGTGAAGTAATACTCATATATATGAGTATAATATATATAAAGAAGCATTAACCCTTGCTTTACTATGACATGTATTTACTACAATTTGAGTCTAATCATGGAAGATAGGCACCTACTAAGAACCATCTTAGAGAGGCGAGCCCGATGGATCGGTCACATCATGCGCCACAATGGTCTTCTTCACGACATTGTGGGTGGGATGATTGAGGGTAGAAACTGTAGAGGGGGCCCTAGACGGGAGTATTTGCACAAGTGTTCGAGGACATGAGTTGTAGTTCTTATGCTGAGCTGAAGAGGATTGCAGAGCATAGAGAGGAGTAGATATCGAGATGCAAGATTTTGTTGCTGCAAACCAATCCACCGGATTGATACTACGAAAAAGTCCCTGCCGAAGCATTCCCCACTGGTCGAGGTTGTCCTTTGTTCTACCAACTCCGGTTCTTAATCTGTTCAGGGATTTCCAGGTCCGCCAGTCAAGATTCTTGACAGTTGGGAAGCCTTCCTTTGGAGTAATTACATCCTCTGATGCGACTTGTTACCAGAGCCGGAGTCTCACATTTTCAGGGCCGGATGTGAGAGGTTGTGTGGATCTCAGAAAGCTGCTTCGCGACTTCAGTCTGGGTGTTGAGGGTATCTGATTATACAAGCACTGGGATGGTTGGTTTATTGCCTTACGCATTTCTTCGGCGCATATGACTGCGTTTGGTGGTGTGATACCAGCCAAGGGGTATAATTTAGAATTTTTTCTGGTTTTTAAATGACATTTTCATATGGCTTAGAAAATACATATCTTCAGAGCTCTCGGATTTTTCTAGCACAGTAAGGTGAGGGTTAAGTAAGTAAAATGAAAGCAAGCAAAAAAAATAAAAATATATATGTTCTTGTGTAACTTATGAATAGTCGAGGAAGCCACAGGTTCATTAATATTGTTTGGTCATCGGTTTTATTCTGAAAATTATAAACAAAACAATCCATTACAGCAATCACATTAAATTTTACTCAACTTACTTATTTATGAATTTATATTAGGCGGAATTTCCTGGAGAGACCAAGTCACGAACAATGAGGTTCTCAGGATAATCAAGGAAGATAGGCACCTAATAAGAACTATCTCAGAGAGGCGAGCCCGATGGATCAGTCACATCATGCGCCACGATGGTCTTCTTCGTGACATTGTGGAGGGGATGGTTGAGGGTAGAAACTGCAGAGGGCGACCAATAGTGATGGGAGTATTTGCAGCAAATGTTCGAGGACATGAGTTGTAGCTCTTATGCTGAGCTGAAGAGGGTTGAGGAGGATCGAGAGGAGTGGAGATCGAGATGTAAGATTCTGTTGCTGCAAACCAATCCACCGGATTGATACTACGAAGAAGAAAAATTAGGCGGAGTTACATTATGCTTCACTCTATTCTAGATAAGTCAAATTTGCAAATTAATCAGGCGGGTATAGCTCAATGGTCATAGCGTTTGCTTTGCAAGCCAAAGGTCGTGGATTCGATCCCCGACGGGGATAAAAAAAAGGATTTATAATCGATTTCTGAGCTCTAAAATACCCTGGTTGGTGTGAATTTGATCCCTCACCCGTAAAAGGCCAGTCAAAGCCTATTAATTAAAATTGGTGGTAGGCGATAATCGTCCCGTGAAGACCACCCATTCATAGTAAATTCCTGTAATGATAAGGATGATGTGTGAATCTCGGGCTGTATTCTATGACGTTGGCGGATCAACGTTTCACATGCAGCGTTTAGCCATATGCACCATGGTAAGCGTCATAGAATTCCACAGGTGAGACTTCACCACAATTACTATCACCGTCTGTCGATATTCTTCTGTATGTGCTTACATAAAAAAAATCTACATATGTAGCGGATATGGTAAAAAATAATTAAAAAATGTAAAATTACCTTTTTGGATTTCTTGTTAGCTCCTACTAGGTTGATCTTCATACTGGACTCTTCCTTTCTTCCTGCGATGATCTCCATACTGGACTCTTCCTTCCTTCCTGCGATGATCTCCATACTGGACTCTTCCTTTCTTCCTGCGATGATCCACTTCCTGTTTTCTCCACTAAATAGCGATCAAATAATATTAACCTTTAAATGCCCAGTGGTTTCCTTCCGGGACCGCAGATTTTTGTCGTCCAATGCCCTGCGGTCCCATACATGAGTGCTTATGGTTCATTTCACAATCGGATTACATTAATTTGTAATAATAGTATTAAAGTAAGTTCATGGAAGAATCTATTGTGCGACGAAACATTACAAACATTGGCTATGTAAACTGGGATGAAATAAGTTCTCAAAAGAAATCGACAGGTATATACAACTGGGATGGCAGCATTTGGAAAACTAAAGTACATTTTCAATTCATTTGGCCGTGAAAACCTAATAAGTTATTTAATATTTAAATTAAAAAAAAAAATGTATCTTAACCCAATTACACATTAACCCACCAGGTGCTCCAAATTATTTTTGCTTTCATGTAAAATTCATTTCAGCCCGATCGGATATATACCTGCCGAATTATGAGTCTCAATACAAAACGCTCATTTTCACTGCTTTATGTATATATTTAAATAAATAAAAATGTAAAATTACTTGGTGGATCACCCATCTGTCTTCGTGGCATTACATCATTCTCACTTCCTTCCTGGGAAGCACCTGAATAGATAATTAAGTATTTCATATGATAATAAAATATTACAGAAAATGGTGAGTCATATACAAAGCAATATTTAACCCTTTCGTTACGGCTCGGTGGAATACAAATTATATAGTGTCAATACAGCGTGAATTTTTCAAAACATTTTTTTTGCTCAAAACTAGTACATATTTGAAGCATACATGTACTTATCTGACCTATTTTCATATATCGCATTGGTTCTTCTATTCTTTAGCTATCAGATGATGCATAACAAACTATTATATTTAACAAACCTTCATTATGTAACTCCAAAACATGTGCGGGAATGACTACACTTCCAATTTCCTACCGTAGATGTCACAATGAGTACTGAAAGTAGCAAAACGATATATTACGTCAACCGATGTCAACGGTAGGGGAGTCATTGACGGCATATGCCAACAATCGATGCGAAAGGGTTAAAAGGAAAAATAGTAATGTTAGGCATGAGAAATAGAAGAAGAAAAATATTAAGAAATGTCTGAAATCAAAAGATTCAGAAAACTTTTGCCATCGAAAAATATGGAATAGGAAGTGAAGAAACGATCGAGACGTAAAAAGAGCGATTACATTGAGTTATTAACGACAATGTTGAAACCAGACATCACATTTGTTACAAGGGTATCAAACCTCTTAACCAATGAGAACAAAAAGTCTCAATGTGACAGATTCAAATTTGGAACAAAATTTGAATTTCATTTTTAGAATATCTTTGCTTTTTTTCAGTTTTATTCAATTGTTTTCACCTCGTAGTTTGAAGATGTTTTTTATATTCTTTTGTATTTCAAATAAATAAGGATAACTTCTATTATTATTGTTTTTCTTAAATTGCCCCTTGATATCAGTGAATACTCGGATATATTGTTTTTTAGTTAAAATTCCTACATTGATTCAAATACATTATATATATCTAGTAATATAACTATTTATTAAATATAAATTTAGAATAGACACAATAAAAAATAAACAAAGAAAAGCTGAGCCCAATTTGTGCATAAATATAAAAATAATTATGATTTTTAGTCAAATTCATAAATTAAATATTTCTACGTTTACATGCCATAAATTAGCAAACATAAATTATGGCATGTATTTATTTGTTCAGTAACTAATTAAAGGTATTGGCAGATAATTAAATAAATTGGCTGAATAAAATTTGTTGAAAAATTGGGTTGTAAAATTAAAATGGCAATAATATAATATATTCAATACTGCAAGTAATTAATGTAAAATTGAGGAATAATATGCAAATAAAAAAGGTTATTTAACTAACCTAACCTATTATTAACCAACCTAACCTATTATTA
The DNA here is from genome assembly GCA_022606575.1 of Glossosoma conforme. Lineage (NCBI taxonomy): Eukaryota > Metazoa > Arthropoda > Insecta > Trichoptera > Glossosomatidae > Glossosoma > Glossosoma conforme. The sequence goes on along the minus strand of JAGTXR010000011.1, from coordinate 3,569,886 downwards.
ATTTCCATTCGTTGATTATTTACTGCCATTTTTTTCTACTGCCAATTAATTATTTGTATGTTTTGATTACTGCTCATTTCTTAAATATTTACTGGCAATTCTATTAAATATCAACAAAATAACTAGTTGCCATAAATAAGCTTATATAAATAACATAAATATAATAACTTATACAATTTATAAATATAGTTTTTTTACATGTTTTTAATACCTAAAATGAAGAAACCGCCGAAGAGACCGATACTAGAATGTGATAGCGATGATTCGAATATCGATAAAGATGGTTCGAATATCGATAGAGATAAAGACAGTAATTGTGAGAATTTGCATATTCTATTTGCTAAATGTCTGATTCCTTCATTTCCAATCGTCACGCCTCCAATTGCACAAACATCGTCTGAAAAATGGTCAACTTCCGTAATTCACAAACTAAATAAAATTGTAATATTGCACGCCGAGTACAATCCAATCAGAAAATGATATTCTTTATGATTTTAGAAACTAATAAATACGCATCAGAAGTTTTGGAAATTTTGCAAAGCATTTAAGCCAAATAAATCGATGGAAGTGTTTCACCACATAGTGTTCAAAGCTTGTTTGGGATTGTTATTTCTTATGAAAACTATGTCTTAGCTGCCTGAATGATGATTGGTAGTCAGCGATTCTTTTCAAGATTCCAGTATTCGAAAAATACATGAGTAGACCTAATTTTACTAATTGTAAGAACAATTTGTTTCGTAAATATTCGTTATAAAACAATGAACCAAATATACCTAAATTTTGGCAAAATGTGGAAGTGAAATGTGTCTAGTATATAATAAAGCTACTTACGATGAGATAATTAATTAGGTGTACTTTAAAAAAAAGTTAATCACCATTAAAAGTCTTTTTTGGTTAAAAATATATATAAATAATAAAACAAGTAAAACTTTGTATGAAACCACTGCGTTTCATACAAAGTTGTACTTGCGTTTTACACAACTCAGTACTTTTATGGTTCTTTTACAACTCAATCCTTTCTTCACATCCCATTCCATATTTTTGATGCCATAGTTTTCCTCGTCGGCTGCCGGCCTACAACTGAGTTGTACTTAACAAATGGCTAAGTCGGCTGACGCCTGCCAACAAAGTACTTAAGGTTAACTACTGCAGCAGCAGAAAATAACTTTAAGCATATAGAATAAATAAAAATGCAGTCTACACTCAAATCTAAGAATCTAGCCTGCATTTGTCCCCAGTGGACTTTTTCCTGTTTGTATATATTTATGCTAAGTATAGTTTATATTAGCAATCCAGGTCTATTGAAGAATTAAAAGATAACATATGGAATGAATTGCATGATATTGCACCAACCATTTTTCGGGCGGTAGTGGAAAAATTTCAGTCCAGATTACAGGAGTGTTAAAAAAAACATGGCTTACATTTACACAATATTATCTTCAAAAATCATAACACTAATTGTGTACTTTAAAACACAATATACAATTTTTGATATACATGGAGTGCTTATTTTTTATAGCTATTTTAAATATTAAGAGGTTATTGGTCCACCCCCTAAAGTGACAATGGGCAGGACATATCTGTTGAATAGACGACGGTCCATGGGGAAGAAAAGAATTGGAGTGGCGCCCAAAAACTGACCAACGAAGCATTGGCCGACCCCTGCAAGATGGACTGACGACATAAGAAGAATAGCGGGAGTGACATGGATGCGGAAGGCTGAGGATCGAAGAGGATGGAGACTCATGCAAGAGGCTTATGTTCAACAATGGACGGATACAGGCTGATGATGTGACGGTGTGTTACCTGTTTTATGGCAGACTGTTAATAAGGCTTACAATATGGATAAATATTCTTTAGAAAAACTATAAAATTATTAACAAAATATGTACACAAATAAAGAAGTATTTGTTAGACAGTTATAAGTCCAGTATTAAATTTACTTACTTGACTAAAATGTTCAGTGATACTCAAATGACTGTTTGAACAAAAACCATATATATACTACTCTGCGTATCACAAAAGCCAAGACTTGGAAATAACTCAATTGAATATAAGATAAGGTCCTGAATATTTAATACTAAATTTAAATTGTAATATCAATGGTACTATGATTTATATATTCTATAGGGTTACTTTGTCAGTTGTGTTTTAGGTATTTATTAACACACTGGCGTATCTGTAAGGTGAAATTAAATTTAAATAATGTGTTCTTAGAGTTTTTTTTTATGGAAACACATAATCCAGGAGAATATCCACAGATGGCGAGTGATTATGAAGTCTCATCTGTGAAATTCTACGACGCTTACCGTGCTGCATATGACTAAGCGCAGCATGTATATCAAGGGTCGTCAACCTGGTCCGTACCGCCCACTAGTGGGCGATACGGGCTTCCTTGGTGGGCGGTGGTTAATTTTTGTAGATTTTCAAATCTCCTACATTCCTTCTAGAATTTTCCACCCATATACTGAATTGAAATATAGCGAGGTTCGTGTAGGGAAATTTGACCATGAAAAATAGGCAAAAGTGGGCGCTAGGCATAAAAAGGTTGACGACCACTGATGTAGAGTGCTGTTTCGCCAACGTCACAGACTACAGCCCAACATTCACGCATCATCCTTATTATTAAAGAATTCACTATGAATGGGTGGTCTTTACGGGACGACTTTCATCTACCGCCAATTTTGATTAACAGGCTATGACTGGCATTTTACAAACATCATACGACACAGGAATACTTGTAGATATTTGTAGAGTAGTGAACACAGCAGGTAACGAGATATAGCAAGGTATTCAACCTCTAGGAAGACCACACAAAAGATGGTGTGACAGATGGACATCTGTGTTTCAGGTTCAGACAGGAACAAGAAAATTAAATTCATATATATATAATCGTGTCGGAAAGATCAGAGTCATATCCTATCTGCCCAGAAGTGGGCGACGTCGATGGCATTACTCCCGGCCAACATCAGCTCCTCCTGGGTGCAGCTACTCGGGCAAAGCGCACACTCCTGAAGGTGTGACAGGGTCTGCTCCACGCCACGGTCACATTCAGTTAGTTCACTTTAAAACTGCCAGGCTTTCATTTGTGTCCTCGTCTTGCATACTCCGGCCTAAAATCTGTTAAGGAACCTCCATATATTCCACCCCTGGTCGTGTCCAAGTGCTAGGTCCACACTCGGAGCAAGAAAATTATGATTTATCCATTTTGTATATAAAAACGGGAAAAAATAACTTCCTTATGAACAAAGTCGCCAATGTAATCTTATTGAATAATACTTTGTAAATTTTTGCAGGAAGCACATTTTTTTTAGAATTAGCATTCATAAATTTGTAGATAATAATTAATGAAGAAATGTTGTTATTTTTATTATCAAGTGACACAAATATTAATGATATATTGCCTAACCATGTGTAACTTAATTATAAGTATATAATTGACGAGTTAGTATTATCTATGCAATTTTCACCGATACGAAATATTTATTGAGCTTGATATTTCCTAACAAAGTATTGAGCTTTTAGGTTATTTATTTTTATTGTTTTAATTTTGTGATTGTATGGAAAATATAAACTACACTATATATACACTACGTAAGGTGTGTAAGCATTTTAAAAAAAACTTCCTAGTAGTATATAATCATGTCGGAAACATCAGGGTCAGATCCTGGCTGCCCAGGAGTGGGCGACGTCGATGGCATTGCTTTCGGCCATCATCAGGTCTTCCTGCGTGCAGTTACTCGGACACAGCGCACACTCCAGGAGGTGGAACAGGATCTGCTCCACGCCGTAGTCACATTCAGTCGGTCCGCTGTAAAACCGCCAGGTTTTTATTTTTGTTCTTATCTTGGATACTGTCCAAAGTCTGTTAAGGAACCTTAAAATATTCCACCCCTGGTCTATAATATCTGACGCATGTAGAAGGCCAACTCATATTGTTGCGAAAACCAGTGTTGGGGTATAGATAATCGAATCTTCGATTGTTTTTGTATATACCTACTAAAATGAAATATTAAAATTATTATCATTTATAAGTGAATATTAACGGGCTTTAGTATATATTCTTTAAGATGTTTGAATCCTACAAATGATACATCTACTTTTGAAAAACATTATTTTTGCTTAGAAACTTATAAAACTACTCTACAAATATAATACTCTTTATGAGATAATTCATTTTAAAAAAATAATCAAATACCTGTGTTTTTGGGGTAGGATCAAAGTAGCATAACAGTAATATTAAAGTCGGTTCGAAGAATCCTAAGTAAGAATTAAGTTAATTTTTTGATGGGACTTTTGTAACAAAATAATTCATGGAATACCTTTTTACTTGAAAAAAAAAACTTGTCTCTGGTTTTAAACTTAAGTCAGCTTCACAATTGTATGAAATGAAAAAGGTTTTTTTTTTTTCAATTTATAATTAATGGTTTTATTTTTGGAATAATGTTTATTTTAATGCAATACAATATTTTGACATATAACTACATTAAAAATAGTTTGTGTCGAGTAATAAAAACAATTATATTTTGGAAACATTTTATGTTTGTACATATTAACAATATGATGAATGATTTTTATAAAATCTTAGCCTTATAGTAGGGTTAAACCACCCCTTAAGGACGAAAAATGTCCAGGCTTCAACAAGAGCATTGGGCTTTTTATTGGATCTCCTTAAAATCCGGATTATTGAACATTTAAATATGTCTCTGGTGCTACAGGTGCAGAGTCTATGCAAGTTTGCCGGCTCCTGGGAAACATCTACAAGTATAACATTAAGTGTAAATTACGACTTTTATTTGTTCTCAGCTGACTCTATTCACATCTCCATATCTTGAAAATTAAGGATTTTCAGTGTGTGTCAAGTTATGTTTTTTAAAAGTACTCACTTTACAACATTTATAACTACAAATATTGCAACTGAAAGGGTTTTCTCCTGTGTGCGTTAAAATATGCTTCTTCATAGAACTAGGATCCTAAAAAACACTGGTAGATAAAAAATATTTTAAAACTAATTATAAAATATTTGTTTGAATGATTTAAACAATGCCTTAATTCAATAAAGCTTCAAATTCCCACTCATTTTATTGATATAATAAATCTATAATTGAATCGTTAACTTTGAGTAGAAAGATGTTTGATTTTAATTGTAGAATCAGTATAATTTGATGTATGTATCAATTTATTGGAATAATAATAGTTCATATCGCCTAAAAGTAAATAAATAGTTATTTAAGTAACGTGTATCCTAGCGATAATTTCAAGATAATAAATAGATTTTAGTATGGTTGCACAGCATGGTCAGTTATAAACTGCGTCAGCAATGTGTTTATTGCAAAAAATACAAAAAGCTTTCAATGATTTTCAATAGATGGCTAACAAAATTCACGGGAATAATATTTTTTTGATAATTGTTTTTGAATTAATTATTTGGTTTCACTAGAATCGGCATATATTTATAAATAAATGTAAAAAAAATATTATACGAAATATTCGTTAAAAATAAAATGATGGTTCATAATTAAATTGTTTTCTTCTATACGAGTTTGGGTGAGGTCGGATACGAAATTTTTTTTTTTCAAATATGTATACAAATTTTTGATCCGTCCAGTCAGTAGTCAGAAACCAAAGGGTATATATATATAAAAAAACAGGCTTCATCATAATTGTTGAACACAATTATAATTAAAGAATTAAAGAAGTAAAACTCTGTATGAAACCACATAGTTTTGATATATATTGATTTCTGAAAGAGCCCACTGAGAGAGATAGCAATTACTTTAAAGACTTTTGGAGGTTTATACAAAATGATTATGTTCAAAATAACGTTTTAAGAAGTAAGCCGGGTAGCGGTTTTACTAAAATACGAGTATATAGCTTATTGTATTAAAAGTTATGTAATATATTATTTTATTTAGGTACACATGCTAATTTATTGATCATAAACAACATGAAGTTGAAACACGTGTCAAAGATAATTTTGTCATTAATTCAATGTGGCTTATTTCCATTATTTTAATGGTCAGTTAATTAATATTGCTAAAGATCACGACTTGGTTACAAAGTCGTGCATTTTTCCAGAGTTTGTGTAACGTTTTATTTTTAAATTTGAAAGGTTCTAATATTTAAAAAATGTTCCATTGTTCTATTTCACTTCATTTGTTTATCATTCGATAGTTCAATGTAGACTTTTTTTGTCTTATTTATATAAATTCAAATCGATCCTTCCAAAATATTTTTAAACAATATAGTAATCTGTAAGAATTTGCTACTCTAAGCATATTCAGGATCACTATAGGATACTACGAGTATTTTTCTTTTTTTAGGTGTAAGGACCCTCGGACCGGTCGCCTTGTACCTGCGCTCCTTGGGAGCACTTACCAAGGCATTGTTTTTAGAACACTTTCTTGTTTTACTTATAACGAGCTTTGGTGAGCAACACCAAACGTGGGTATAAAAATTTGGATATTTACTTTATAAACTTTTTTGCTTTATGTTATGAATATAGAAAAATATATCCACTAACCATTTTATACAACGATTCATCATTCTAAGCATTTCTGTTCTACATAAAATAGTCCTTACAAGAGGCAAGCAAGAATATACTAGTTTCGATGACTTTGTTATCTTATGTCCATTGACGTAAATAAAAATAAAATAAGTATTGTCAGTTGATAACCTTAATGTTATTATCTATATACCACACTAGACTTTCGATCATCGGTATTAAACTTTCAATTAGCCTGACTGGTTTCTCTATCAACCAAACTTATGCTTATATTATTTTCTATCAAACAAAGTACCCGGAATAAAATGTCGATTAACCGAATAAACTCAAAGTAATAGCATTTTGCCCTCAAATGACAAGGTTAAACTCCTAATCAATAGAATTTTACTCTCAATTGACAAGCATAGACAATGCTGTTAATCTATCTTGACATTCGATTAACCCGGCGGCTATAGCTCAATCGTCAAAGCGGTTACTTTGCAAGCCAAAGATCGTGGGTTCGATCCCCCCATGGAGATTATATACCCGCCGATGTAGGATCTATGTAAGTCAGCGGTCGGGGAACTGGGGTAAATTACCCCAAATGGGGTAAAAATATATTTTTGGGGGTAATAAGGAAATTTTTCTAGTTTGCTATTTCGTAAAACTTTCTATTTTCATGTGACTTTTTTGTTATTTTCCGTGTAAATTAATTAAATAAATAATGTTTATTTAAATATACATTGATTGTCTTCTTTTCAAAATGGGGGGAAGGGGTAATATCGACTTACGCAAAAATATTTTGGGGTAATGGTTAAAAAAGTTCCCCGACCGCTGATGTAAGTGAAAGACTAATAAGGAAAGATTTTCACTTGATATATGATAGGGAGTTAATAAGTGGGGGTAAGGGGTGTGGTCTATATGTGTATGAATATAATAATAATAAGATAATTTATTGTCATTGCAGACAGCAAGAGCTTATGACGCATGCTGGAGGAACAACTACAAGTGTCCCGACACGTCGATTCACGAGAATCTCACTGATCCCGACATCTTAAAGAAATATGAAAGGTAAGGAATGAAGAAGCTCATCAAGAGCACATCCCATCCTTAAAGCACATTACACCACCGCTCTGATGGATAAAATACAATTTCCTTAAATTAGATGTTTTATTGTCAATTGAAGTTAAATTCTTGGAGTCTTCATTTTAAGCATCTATATTTTTTTCACTTTCAAATGCGAAATATAATATTTTCAAATTTTTTAAACTTTGTATTGAAACAGTTATATTGCTATTATTATGATATTTTTTTAAGATTCATGATGTGAGTCAAGTATAGGGTCCGCCATCTAACGTTTTTTTTTCAACTAGTGTTTATTTCGTGAATGGTAACACTTAGCTCATGTCTGATTTGACAGATAATTAGTTTTATCCTTCCGCTGAACGAATATGGTTGTGTATACGCTTAAACAACGCTGGGAAATATTGCGACATTACTTTGAAAATCATGCTATGATCCGCCATCTAACGTTTTTTTTTTCAACTACTGCTTATTTCGTGAATGGTAACACTTAGCTCATGTCTGATTTGACTGAACATATATTATTAAATGGTCTTCAATTCTCTGATATTAAATAACACTAAATTAGACACTTCGATAAAGTTTTCATAAGGTCGGATGATTAGGCTGATGCTCCCGAAATCATTTAGTACTACACAGCGGTTCCACCCAAAATAACAACAAAGAATGAACCAATATACGAGTATATGATATATCACCACAAAACGATATAAACATTATCTATTACAATTGTAATAAGGTAATTGTATTAAGTGCACCTTGTGATCGACGCAGAGTAAATATATATATATTTAGTATTGGAAATAAATGTCAAAGTCAATACTAACAATATACATAATGTAATTCCAATCAGTACGTGGTTTTAACCCTCGCCTTACTATGTTACAAACTTCCGCGCGTTCCGATGGTGTGTACTCGTTACACATTCTGATTTAAAGTGAATAAAATGAGTAGAAATTCAAAAAAATGAAAATATTCAAAGATATCGCTTAATTTTATAATAGTTGATGTCAATAAGCAATAATAATTGACATTTAATAGCTAAAAACATGAAAAACATCAGACGAAGACCTCAAACGGCCAGACGCACCTTGACGCGTGAACTTCCGAGAGCTACTAACACTACTTAGCCTGTCGACATATCGATGAGCCGACGCGCATCGATATCATTTCGAACTAGCCGACCAACTGAGGTTTCCCGTCTCGCTCACTCATATTAGTACGTCAGCGAGAGTGAGGAGTATAGATGCCGACGCATCTGGGTATTTTTTAATTTTATTTTCGCACACGCTTCCGACAGGTCGAATGAATTCATGACAGTTGACGCGTCTTGTTTGTAGTGGTGAATTTATTCCGGATTTTAGAAAAATATTTCCTGCTCCCGATGAGTGCCTATTATTATAAATATTTTTTTTTTCAATACGTAAATGTATTAAGGAGGAATACCTAAAATCTGAACCCTGTGTGTATTATATTTACAGAGATATTTAAGTTATTACAAGCAATGTGTAGTCGATAGACATCACCGGGGAGGAGAGGTTAACAGTCCCATACACGTGTCAATAGCAATAGCCGACAAAAACTCTTTGTGAGACGGGCCAAGCTCAACTGACGCATACTTTCGCGCCAAATGTCATTGCGACGGCTTATATCGCGTCATTCCAAGAAGGGTTGTCAATAGTCGGTGTTGCCCGCCACTAATAATATTAATTTTTGTTGTTTTATAGGGAATACGTGAAGGAAATCTGGTCATCCGACGCCATCTTGTACACCAGTCCTCTGCACCGCGAACTGGGTCAAGTCATGAATCTGCTCGTGGATAGCGATTCTAAAAGATTGAGCCACATTGCTTTCACTCATGCTGCGTGGATGGCCACGATACTCAGCAATCTTGAAGAGATGCCCAGTCTCTGCATTATGGCAAAGGTCAGTCCTGCAGTAATGTTACAGTAAAGAGATGAGCAGCATTTGAAAAACTCTTTTTTTAACCCTTTCGCATCGGCAGCCGATATATGCCATCTAAGATTCCCCTACCGTTGACATGGGTAACTGTGATATATCGTTTTGCTACTTTCAGTACTCATTGTGATATCTACGGTAGGAACTTGAAACTGCAGTCATTCCCTTTATCAATCTACAAGTATTCTTTACAGGAGTCTGTAAGGCATGTTAATAAATATCGTTAGGTTTCTTCACAGGAGCGATTTTTCTGTAAACCACATGTGTCAATGCCACCACATGTATGAAGTTATATAATGAACGTGTGTTAAATAGTATAGTTTTTTATACATCATCTGATATCTTAAGGATACAAGAACCAATGTGATATGTGAAAAAAAGGTTGACGACCTAGCCCCTGGACACAACCAGGGGTGGAATATATGGAGGTCCCTTAACAGACTTCGGACCGGAGTATGCAAGACGAGAACACAAATGAAAGCCTGGCAGTATTATATCGGACCGCCTGAATGTGACTGCGGCGTGGAGCAGACCCTGTCACACCTTCTGGAGTGTGCGCTGTGTCCGAGTAACTGCATCCAGGAAGACCTGATGACGGCCGAGAGTAACGCCATCGACGTCGCCCACTTCTGGGCAGGCAGGATCTGACCCTGTTGATTCCAACACGATTATATCTTATATTATATATATATAACAAAAATAACAGTTTTTCTGCTTTCCAAACATTACACTTGTGAGTGGATATTTTGATATGATAAACAGACTATAAATGATTCCAGGCTGTGAACGCATCAGCTGAGTACGCACAGACCAATGCTGTCATTCCAGCAGCAAACTGCCTGAACCTCTACCCAAATGCCATCGGCATCATCTGCAAGCAAGTCACCAGGGCTACTCTAGTTAGGATGAAGTGTGACTCCATCCCTGATGCCGATGTAAGTCCATTACCTCGTATTTGGGAAAACTATTATATCAGCTCGATAACTCCCTTGCAGGCTGGTGCCGAAATGCTTTAATATACGATGTTTCGTCTATTATTTTTGTTCGCTGGTCTAAAACGCACCTATAAAAATGTTAGACTGAGTCTAGATTACAGAAGTATATGAGATTGCGCTTGTATGCGCCATGTTAAATGACAGCAGATTGTTCGTCAAATGGCCGATTACGGCGCGATCCGAGGCACTTTCTGCCCGGCTCTCGTCTAATATAGATTTATTGTTCATGGCCCGGGCGGAATACCGAAGTTTGTCAATCTTCAAAAATAACTTTCATATAAATAACAATGTTCTTTTCAACAAGTTCTTTGTTTCGTGACCTGTTCCCAATCATCTATTCATGCGTTCCGATGACGACCCCGGTGACATGGAGTCATCCTTGATTAACGGGGATGTCAAGATGAATAGAGGAAAGATGTCAAAATTAAATTATGATTTTGCTCACATAAGAGTTATTAGATGATTGATTACTTGCTACCATAATGAATATTGTTTTTTTTTCAGGGTTTGTCAGGAAAGTGCTACAAACGTGGTCATGTCTACAACCTAGCAGGTCTTTGGCAGTACTACGGTGATTTGCTTCCCTGTCGCCTAAAGAAGGTGCTGTGGAACCTCTATAGCTCTTCCAACTTTTGGGACCAGGTGCAAGGTGCTTTAACAGCCATGAGCATCTCACCCATCTTTGACGACATCAAAAGGTTGCATCCACAAGACGCCATAGTTGAGGTATTCACTTTTTTTTATATAATCGCATGCAGGAGAGCACAGTCGGTCAAGACCAGTGCACTCTATGACGCTCAGCCAGGGAAGCTGGACGCTGCATGCGGGAAACGTGTGTTGTGTTCTTGTTTGTGTGTGTGGGTAGGAGAGATTGCAAGTGTATATTTATCTGTTTCTTGAAGACATCCAGATTGTAGTAAGGAGGAAACACAGACGCTGGAAGAGCATTCCAAAGCTTACCAGTGTCATCAAGGAAGGACCTTTAAAAATTTCCAGTTCCCGGTGACACACATTAACCGTGTATGGATGTTCGCCAAGTGTGAGACGAGTTTGTTGGTTGTGGGTGGGTGCAGGAGGAATTAGTTCTTTAAGTTCCGAAGAGCAGCGACCGTGGTCAAAACGGTAGAAAAGACTATGTGAACCAATCTTACGCCTGTGTTTCAATTGATTGCAGGTTAGACGTAAGAGTGTCATTGTTTATCAAACGAATTGCTCTTCTTTGAACTGAGTCAATTAAGTTTAGAAGGTATTTTGTGGCTCCAATCCAAAGGTGACTGCCGTATTCAGGGATAGGTCGGATTTGTCCTTTATGTAAGAGATAATTTATATGAGATTTATTTTTGCTGCGAATTAGAATATTTTGAATGTATTTCAGAGCATAGACCTTCTACTACGTTCCAAAAACATCTCTAAATGCTGCTGCAGCAAGATCATCTCCAGGTCGGATCGTCTCTGCAATATACACGTGGTTGAGAGTAAAAAAAATGCTGCCTTTCTCATTGAATCGAAATACTCTGAACCCAGATGCGAAAAAAAAGAAGAATAACATTGGCCTCGCCATTTTCCATCATCTAGGGTCAGCTCTCCTTGTGCATATTTACCATGTCTGTCGGTCGTGCGTTGCATTCTCGGTCAAGCCCAGAGTTTTCAGATCCTTGTCTACAGTTGCAGTCCTGTGGTCTTCCAGGTCTTCTTCTCAGCGTGGTTATGTTGAGGGCTTTCTCAATATATAAAGAAGAATAACTATAATAAATATTCGAAAAAAAGTATGAAGTTAGAAAAATGTTAATATAAAACACAATTTGTAAAAAATAATTAATAAAGTGTCTTAAATTAGGAATGTATTTTTTTTGTCATATTTTAGACATTTGTAAAAATGATTATTTTATGTAAGCACATACAGGAGAATACCGACAGATATATTCACGCATCATTCAACGTCATTCATCTTTATTATTACAGGAATTCACTTTGAATGGGTGGTGTCCACGTGACGACTTTCGTCTACAACCAATTTTGATTAATAGGATATTACTGGCATTTAATGGATGAAGAATCAAATTCACATCAACCGGGGGTATTAATAGAACTTAGAAATCGATAAAAAAAATCGTCAGGGATCGAACCCACGACCGTCGGCTTGTAAAGCAAACGCCATAACCACTGAGCTATACGCGCCAGCACAGTAAGCATACGTTTTTTTTACATCCAAAAGAAACAGAACGTGATGGACTTAAATATAAAAAAGCTATACCCAAAAGTCACAATTACTAAAAACTGTTTTTATTAACCTTTCGCATCGGTTGTCGGCACATGCCGTCATAAGATTCCCCGACCGTTGACATCGGTTGACGTGATATATCGTTTTGCTACTTTCTTAGAATAGTTTTTTATGTATCATCTGATAGCTAAAGGATACAAGAACCAATGCGATATATGAAGATAGACCAGATAAGTACATTTATGCTTCAAATACTAGTTTTATTATTGACATTATAACTTGTATTCAAACCGAGCCGTAATGAAAGGATTCAATACTTAGAAATCATGCTATCCTTTCCTGAGTACAACAACAAAGTAAAGAATGACGTAGGCGGTGAAATGAAGAAGCGTAACTTTCAGATTAAATGTGACAGTAACGTAGGTGTGTCTATTGTTGGGAAATTTGATTCCCCGTCCTATATTTAACTTGTAATATTGTAAGAATAGGGATTATTGTCTATTTTTATATGGCAATAATGCAGAAATATACGATGAAGTGCGTAGGATCATATTAAAATATTTCGTCCAAAGTTATCGGTCTTTGTTGGGTAATGTTGATATTTAAGATTTGGTTTGAGTTGGGATATAATATGCGTAATCCATTATTAAGGAAGTAACGCAACGTAAAGAAGTTAAGTAACATTGGGAACGTAACAAAACTTGGATGGGTTGTGTTGCTGCGTGTTGCTGGTTGATTTCAGAACCAAATGCTCTCGTGAACTTCGGGTTATCATCCGATCTACTTCAAACATTTTTTAATACAAATTTACACAAATAAATTCTTAGGTTTTCACGGCCAGATTTGATATTGTGGCTTTTGGGTTTAGCCGTGTGTGGCGAATTACTTCTTTCGAATATTTCGACCGCCATGGCAGGGTTGATGAATTAGTTGATCTATGATGATCATCTATGCAACCCAAAGACATAATTAAATACCAGTCCAGCCCTTGTTTTTACAATAAGCAAATGTTTGCTTAATGCTACAATTTTATGTTGCTTGCATTTGCATTGTTTTAAGGCTATTATTAGAAAAAGTATAGCAAAATTTCCAGGCCATAAACAATCATGAAATATACACTGATAAAGAAATGCATAGATACGAAATAATACCTTGTTATAAATAATAATTACATACTTTTATGCATTAAAATATCATTTATTTATGAGAGTTTCCAGGCGCGCGTTGCTACGCGACAAAAAATTCACTATAAAGTATAATAGGAAACGTACTATGCATTTCTTGCACGAAACACCCCGCATATATATTTTCAAATAAGTTTTCTTTTATGTAAGCACATACGGGAGAATACCGACAGATGGTGGTAGTAATTCTGAATTCTCATCTGTGAAACTCTATGACGCTTGCCATGGTGCATATGACTATGCGCTACATGTGGAGCGTTGATCCGCCAACGTCATAGAATATTCCGCGCTTCACGCATCATCCTTTATTATTACAGGGATTTACTATGAATCGGGGTCTTCACTGGACGACTTTCGTCTACCACCAATTTAATTAATAGGCTGTGACTGGCATTTTACGGGTGAGGAATTAAATTCACTTGGACCTAGTTGGAACATGCTTCTCAGATGCCGCAGAAGAGCATAAACTAAGCTGCGTTATATTCAAGCCCACGGCTTTTGCTTGCGTCGAGAACTATACATAAAATGTACTCGGCAGAGCTCCGGTAAGCAGAGTAGAGATGAAACGATGCGAGGAATAACACGGCTGACAGAGCTCTGTATCTGTGAATCATCTAAATTACATGCTGTCAATTTGTCAAATAGGTCATTATTTGAGTACAGTGTGTTAGATCGTATTTGTCATATAAAATTGATAACATCGATGACACAGTGCAGGGGTGTTATTGTTTCTTGGAAAGTTAAATCTATGTGATGATTAGCCGGCCCCATGTCACTTTGCGTTATCAATATTATCGCATTGTTATCAGCGTCTGGTGCCACTTTTTTGGAGGGTTTTTCCAGTAAATTTGCACGCAAAAGACGATTCGTCATGTCATTTTGATATGTATAATGATACAACGCAATACTCGTAGATTAACTTCGTTGTAAATCATATTTTTACTGGCGAAGATGAGTCACTATGTTACATATTTATACCCGTATGCAGATACATTTTTTGGCATAAGGTAATAATAACCTCCTCTCTAAGTTGGTTGTCGAATTACTGGGTGACAAGATGCAGGAGCAGATTAATAACACAAATAACTTGTCTTCGAAGCACGATTCGCGTTTATTTTAAATAAAGACTTGATTTCTACGCCCGACCGGTATGGCGTTTCGCCGGCCGGGCGCCAGTCAATTGACAACTGCCGAACACTGTGACATGCCGCGCCACCAATTATCGCGGCAAAAAAGCAATTTAAAGATGACAGTTGCACCAACATTACATGGAGCAACTGTCATAACAAATAAAATAAAATTTTAACTAACATTATTTGATGTTCATGTCAGGCGGGCGAACAAAAATAAGACACAACATATCGTTTTTCGAGGTTTTACGGCATCAGCCTAAAAGAGCTATATCAAGCTGATATCAGTAACTTAACAGCCATTTGCAGAGGACATTTCTTATGATTTGAATTAACTCGAAGGCTTAGGCTTCCTCACTTTAATAATTCTAAAGGAAAGTATCTATTGAAGGTGCTTAACTTAAGAAATTACCTGTATCCGGCTCTTAAGTTGGTTACTTAAGCCAAGAAATGACTTTTTATACGAGTACTGCAGTCGTATTCAGATACGTTTCTTAAGATTTGAAGTGAGTCGAGGGCTGACGATTTCTAACTCTGATCATTTCACAGGAATACAGCTCTATTAAAGATTGGTTACATTAAGAAATGTCACTGTATACGGCTCTTAAGTTGGTTTTATTAAGTCAAGGAATGAATCTCCATGCGAGTCATACAGTCGTATTCAGGGAGGTTTCTTAAGATTTGCTGCATGTGGTGTATTGATCCGCCAAAAAGATAGACTTCAGCTCAACATTCAAGCATCATCCAGTTATTACAGGAATTCACTATAAATGAGTGGTTTTCACTAGCATTTTACGGGCGAGGGATGAAGTTCACACCAACCAAATCAAAGTATTTATAGAGCTTAGAAATGTATTATTATCATATTTTTTAAACCTCCGTCGGGGATCAAGCTCACGACCTTTGGTTTGGAAAGCAAACGCCTTAACCAATGAGCTCTTCCCGCAGAGAAAATGACGTAATACGTGTATGTACGTGTATTTTTAACTTCCATGGACATTTCCCCGGCTATAAATACGTTCTGTGAGCATAAGCTTGGTGGTTATCAAGTGCCGTTTGATTACCTTTATAATCTTTTGTAAATAAATGATAACTCAGTAGGCTGATATATAAAATATAAAATGAATATGTTTTTCGCATACGAAATGTTGTAAATTATATTAGGTTGTCAAAAACTAAGGGTAATTTCGTTTTCAACAAACGACTTCAACCTAACCTAAACTAAGTTTTTTTTTCTTTGATTGTACGGAAGGATTTAAATGATTTATTTACGATACCCAACAACGCCCTGAAAAGGCCCCCGTACCTTGTCTGTACGCGTTGCGCCTTGAGAAGGACGCCCGATAGGCCTGTGCGGGAAAAAAATGATATTTAAAATCTTATTTTTTGCCGACGGGTATAGCTCAATGGTCAAAGCGCTTACTTTGCAAGCCAAAGATCGTGGGTTCGATCCCCGACGGAGATTAAAAAAAAAAGGATATCTTAAAAAAGGATATCTTAATCGATTTTTGAGCTCTAAAATACCCTATAAATTAAGAGATCTCTTAGCAATATAAAGATTGAGAAAGGCTACGAGTTAGTCGAAACTGCAGTCTCCTAATAGAGAACTTTTGTTACGTGATTCATGTGAAAACAAGGTAAATAAATAAATATTTATAAATAAATAAATAAATAAAATTACTTATTATATTTGGGTACAATTATGTTGTCACTGAAGTACTTATAGATGGTGTTATATGTCCATTATGTATCTAAATTCCAGTTTCACCAATGCTCTAAATAGAACATATCAATACTGGAAATTTCCAACTAAATTCTCGATCTGCTGAACCAATATTGGCTCTAGTACCATTGGAACTAAACGTTTGTTGACAGTTCAAAATTATTTATACCACAGTCTATAAGAGGTAATTTGCGAGTAATATTTCAAAAATATTTGAGTCATACATACACAAAGATTAGACAGTGTACATATGACCGGAGTGTACACTTTACATATTTGAGATATCAAGGAAATGATAAAGCTTTTCTAAGCATACTGAGAAATAATACAAACGGAAGTAAATATGTGCAATACATTATAGAGAATTTGATTACATAATTTATTAAAATAGTCTGTAGTACCAGAGAAATATTTGGGTGTTCGAAGATGGGTTTTTAACCCTTTCATTACGGCTTGGTGGAATACAAATTATACTGTCAATACGGTGTGAATTTTTCAAAATTTTTGCTTTAAACTAGTATTTAAAACATAAATATACTTATCTGACCTATTTTCAAATACGACATTGGTTCTTGTATCCTTTAGCTATCAAATGATGCATAAAAAACTATTCTATTTAACAAACATTCATTGTATAACTCCATGCACGTGGTAGCATTGACACATGTGGTTTACAGAAAAATCGTTCCTGTGAGGAAACCTTACGATATTTATTTACATGCTTTACATATTCCTGTACAGAATACATGTAGGTTGATAAAGGGAATGAATGCAGTTCCAATTTCCTACCGTAGATGTCACAATGAGTACTAAAAGTAGCAAAACTATTATCATGGCTACCGATGTCGACGGTAGGGGAATCTTACACGGCATATATCGGGTACCGATGCGAACATGTTAAGGAGATCGGATGATCAGTCCGACGCTTTCGAAGCCTGGATAATATTTATTTCGTCCTTGAGGGGTGGCTTGACCCTACCGGAGGCATGTAAAGAGCTTAGATTTAATTGAATCGATGTAAGAAAATCAAGCTTGGTCGGGATGCGAACCGTAGTACTTTGGTACTACATCCGCAGTCCATGCAAGTTTGCGGACTCTTGCCCTGGAGGCTCCCGGGAACCATCTATGTTCTCATATTGACATCCGAGTATATAGATGTTCTGGGACAAGCCATAGACAATCTGTGAGCTTACAAAACTGTGTAACGGAAATTTGCGGTGCCCATATACGGATCGAACACGTTAAAAATATTTATGTCTCAAAACGGGTAAAAAGTAAGAAAACAATGTGAATTTTATAAGAAGAACGTTTTTTTTTATCGTACCCGTTTCTTTCTATATCCGTTCTATATATGAAACATATGGTCACCACAAATTGCCGGCACTTAGTTCTGTCGTTTTCCACTGTCGATCTCTCGTTCTAGGATATATCTGCACTCGAAAGTCCAATTGGGAACGTTTCTGACAACCTCCAAAGCCGAAGTTCGATTACTTGAAGAAAGGGTAGCTGTATATACGAGACATATTTTTGTGTGATTTGTTAATCAGTTTTTTTAAAAGGAAATCAAGAGATTAGCACGACGTTCCTGAGGTCTCGACTATTTTATCTTAAGGGACGGCTCAACCCATTATTAAATTCTTGAAAATACTCTTCCTCTGCATCAATACACTACTATAGTGGAGGCATGTCTGCCACGAATGGATGTTTTCTATGGTCTCTCAATGTCAAGAGAAAAAACTTACACGGAGCCAAGTCGGGGCTGAGAACTGGTAACGATAAAGGACGCATAATTTCATTATTAACTTTTTTGAAAAAAAAAATTGAAAGTAATGTACAAAATTTTGTTATGACGCAACTGTCTATGGCAGCGCAGTAAAACTGACGGTTAAGATTCCGCCTTTTCAAAGCAGACGGTTACAAGTTTTTGTATAGTAATTTTAATCATTTTTTCAGATCCAATCAATAAATCAAAAATACCGAAGAAAATTGACATTACTTTCATAATTTACGTAAGTGTACTCTATGGGAGGGTTATATGTATGCGTTAGTAAATTCATTCATTCCTCATTGACCAGGACAGTGATTCTCAAAGTAGTCTGTATAGATGTTTCATCAACCATTTTTCGGATGGTAATGGAAAAATTTAAGTCTAGGTTACAGGAGTGTAAAAATAAACAACGCTTACATTTACACAATTTAATCTTCAAAAAATAAAACCCTAATAAATTTATTTTAAAACTCAATTTACAGTTTTTGATATACACGGCGTGTTTATTTTTTATAGCCATTTTAAATATTAAGAGATTATTGGTTCACCCCCTAAAAATGTTCAGTTATTCTTAAGTTATTTTGATGCGGCTCGCTGGCGTACTCGAAATAACTTACGTGGCCCTTGATGCCTTTTGAGCTCGACACCACTGAACTAACGTTTCACAGTGAGTAGGAGGGGGTCTACCAGAAACCGAAAATCATAGCTAAGGGTCTAGAAGTGAAATAAGTTTAGGAACCTATGGTCCAGACACGTTCTCAGCATGTCTCAGCAGCGTGTAAGAGTAAAGTCCAACTAGAACCTCTAATTGGTTCTACTCAGCACCTGTCTGAAGATTAGCCAATATTTACCTGCAACTTATCATACGAGTATCTGCTTCTTCTACATCAGGCATCTTCAACTGATTGCTTAAATAATTCTGATATTATTTATATTCTAAGCATTCACTTTGAGAGCACATTCAGAAGAATACCGACAGATAGCGATAGTGAAGGTGAAGTCTCATCTGTGGATTCTATATCACTTACCATGCTGCATATGGTTAAGAGCTGCATGTGGAGTGTTGATCCGATAACGTCATAGACTACAGCCCGACATTCACGCATCATCCTTATTATTATACTATAAATGGGTGGTCTTTCCTAGAGAGACCACGTCACGAACAATGAGGTTATCAGCATAATCACGGAAGATAGGTACCTAGTAAGAACCATCTCAGAGAGGCGAACCCGATGGATCGATCACATCATGCGCCACTATGATCTTCTTCACGAGATTGTGGAAGGGATGGTTGAGGGTAGAAACTGCAAAGGACGCCCTAGACGGGAGTATTTTCAGCAAGTGTTCGAGGACATGAGCTGCAGCTCTTATGTTGAGCTAAAGAGGGTTGCAAAAGATCGAAACCAATCCACCAGAATAATATTACGAAGAAGATATAAGAAGTAGTTCTTCTATTTCTTCGTGTCAGCGACGTCAAATTATTTTTTCCCAATATCTGGCAACATCGATAGCTCGTGTGTTGCCCAGCATAAGGTCCTGAGATGTTCAACTTGTTGGGCACATGGAGCAGCATCTTAGGTGTGAGGCGGTCTGCAGGTCTCCACAGTCGGACAATAGTGTCTCTCCCTGTCGAAGCATTCCCCACCGCTCGAGGTTGTCCTTTGTTCTACCAACTCCGGTTCTTAATCTGTTAAGGGATTTCCAGGTCCGTCAGTCAAGGCTCTTGCCAGTTGAGAGGCCTTCCTTAGGAGTAATGAAATCCTCTGGTGCGATTTGTTGCCAGAGTTGGAGTCTCTCATTTTCAGGGCCGGATGTGAGAGGTTGTGTCGATTTCAGAAAGCTGCTTCGAGACTTCAATCTTGGTGTTGGGGGTATCTGATTATACAAGCAGTGGGACGGTAGGTTGATTGCCTTACGCATTTCTTTGGCGCATATGACTTTGCGTCTTATGTTTGGTGGTGCGATACCAGCCAAGGGGTATAGTTTAGAAATGGGTGTTGGCTTGAGGCAGCCTGTGACGACTCTGTATGCATCATTCAGGGCAGTATCCACTTGATTACAGTGGGCTGATCGACCCCACACTGGTGCCGCATATTCTCCAGGTCGGCTCTAGACATAATCTAAAATTGATATTGCAAAATTGATCAATAAGTGTAAAAAGGTTGCTCTTTCCTAGACACATCTCAACCAAGTAGACTTATACCTGTATGATATAACAATCTAACTGCAAATCATCGATTTGAGTCCATTTAACACATTGCTCCTGATATAACGACTTTGTTTTAATTTTTTTTTCACCGGCCGGCAAATTCGTGTCCTTTATTATTACAAGACACACAGTACAATTTTTTCATGTCTGGTTTTAAAAAAACTGGACGATACTAGAATTTTTTTCGCCACATAATACGCGTTACGCGCAGATCAATGAGGTCTCCTTTATGATGCAATCATTTCGATCATTGTCAGTTAGCAACTGCTTGGTCCAGAGTTCTTCTTTACAGCTATGAATTTCGGCATCTGATTAATGCAGTCGTATAATTGTCTTAAAAAGCCTGCGTTGAATCTTCTTCGTAGTATCAATCCGGTGGATTGGTTTGCAGCAACAGAATCTTGCATCTCGATCTCTATTCCTCTCGGTCCTCCGCAACCCTCTTCAGCTCAGCATAAGAGCTACAATTCATGTACTTCGAACACTTGCTGCAAATACTCCCGTCTAGGGCGCCCTCTATAGTTTCTGCCCTCAACCATCCCTTTCACAATTTCGTGAAAAAGACCATCGTGGCGCATGATGTGACCGATCCATCGGGCTTGCCTCTCTGAGATGGTTCTTATTAGGTGCCTATCTTCCTTGATTATCTTGAGAACCTCATTGTTCGTGACGTGGTCTCTCTAGGAAATTCCGAGAATACTTCTGTATGACCACATCTCAAAGGCCTCTAGTCTTCTTTTATCACTTTCAGATAAGCACCATGTCTCACAGCCGTACATCAAGATGCTCCAAGCAAATGTTTCGGCAAGATGCTTGCGGAGCCTTAAATTAATATTCTGCGTTGAATATTTCGTAGAAATTAATAAATGTAAGTAAATATTCCGTCTATATAAAAAAAAAATGAGCTTTAAAATACGGTTGGTGTGAATTTTATGCCTCACCCGTAAAATTCCAGTCGTAGCCTAGTAATAAAAATTGGTGATATACGAAAGTCGTCCCGTGAAGACCACTCATTCACAGTGAATTAATGTATTTTAAGGATGATGCGTGAATGTCGGGCTGTAATCTATAACGTTGGCGGATCAACACTTCACATGCAGCGCTTTATCCATATACATATATAATGTTAAACGTCAAAGAATCCACAGATGAAGCTTCAGAATCACTGTCATCATCTCTCTGTATTCTGCTGTATGTGTTTACGTAAATATATATATATATATCCTGCATCTCATCAATGCAGCCGTATAATGAGCTTCCAAAGCAAATGTCTACGTAGAATACTGGGGATGCGATGGTTTGACTTATGAGAAATGACGTAGTGGGAGAGCGGGTAAGCAGCCTTCTATACTACAGTCAGTCAAGAGGCGAAGATTTTTTATTTTTTATTTATGTATACAGGAGGGTACCAACAGATGGTGATAGTAGTTCTGAAGTCTCATCTGTGGAATTATATTACGCTTACCATGGTGTATATCGATAAACGCTGCATGTGGAGTGTTGATCCGCTAACGTCATAGACTACAGCCTGAGATTCACGCATCATGCTTTATTATTACAGGAATTTACTATGAATGGGTGGTCTTCACGGGACGACTTTCGTCTACCACCAATTTTAATTGATAGGCTACGACTGACATTTTACGGGTGATGGATCAAATTCACACCAACCGGGGGTATTTTAAAGCTCATAAATCGATTAAAAATCAATTTTTTTTAATCTCCGTCGGGGATCGAACCCACGACCTATGGCTTTCAAAGCAAACGCTTTGACCATTGAGCTATGACCGCTGGCAAATGAAACTGTTTGGGACGTATTTTCAAAGGATTTCGCAGGAGAGCATAAGCTACAGGTGCCCTTTCTTTACTTTTGGAAGCAGAACTGACATGGGTTAAGACAAGGACCGTGTCGGCTGATAAAACTGTGCGGCGGCTGTTTATGACAAACATATGCTACAGTTAGAAGAGCGGAAATGATGATGATGATAATTCTGTATTATTTTGAATGTATATTTACATAAATAACTTCTTAGGTTTTCAGATTTGCCAGATTTGATATTGTGGCTTTTGGGTTTAGCCGTGTGTCAGGAATTACTTCTTTCCAATATTTCGACCGCCAATGCAGGGGTCTTCTTCGGGGTTGATGACTTAGTGATAAGGGGGTCTTCTTCAGGGTTGATGACTTAGTGATAAGGGGGTCTTCTTCAGGGTTGATGATTTAGTGATGTAGGGGTCTTCTTCAGGGTTGATGACTTAGTGATGCAGGGGTCTTGCAATGGCAGTCGAAATATTGGAAAGAAGTAATTCGCCACACACGGCTAAACCCAAAAGCCACAGTATATTTACATTGAAAAAAAAACCATTTCATCTGTAAAAAATGCGGAATTCATAATAGTTATAATGTTACTATCAATAATAACGAACTTTGTACGTAATAATAATATTTACGGTTTTTTATTAGATGTAAATACAAAAGATTCACGTTTTTCGTGACACGAAAAATACGATACGTGCGTATTCGATCCTTATATAGGAGAGACTTTAACCTTTTTCAGAGACGTAAACGTGACAGATCGATCACGTAAATAAGGTAAACAGGCCGCCATGCTTACGGTTGGATTGCGTCACAGATCCATCGAGCGTTCAAGCGTCATAGACCATAGATATAGATTTGTTTTGACAGTGTGATGCGTACCATAAATACGTATTTTTTCGTGACAGGGATCAACATATATTTTTTATCAACAAGCACGTGGCACAGAAATGCCGATAGAATATTGAAAATAAATATTTGTTTTATATTTGTTCTGATGAAGGTGGAATATCACCGAAACTTGCACAGGAATAAATAATAAAAATTCATTCGTTTTACAAAGCGAATAATTTCATTCTTTAAATATGACGAACCTCAGTGGTTTTGCGTTCTAAGATTATTAAATATAAATATATATTGAAAATATATTGGAGTAAGCATTATAAATGACAGATTTTTTAATAAAAGTTAAAAGTTTATTTTGAGATCATCCAAAATACTGTCCATCGGCAGCTGCGACCTTCTCCCATCTTTCAGATAACATGCGGATTCCACGCTGGCAAAAGTGTTGGTCTTTTGAGGCAATCCAGTCATCGACACATTTTTTGACAACGTCATAAGAAGAAAATCGCTGCTCAGCCACTCCATGTGTCATCGATCGGAACAAATGCTAATCGGAGGAGGCAATGTGTGGTGAATACGGCGGATGGAGTAGGACTTCCCATTTGAGGTTCTCCAGGTAGTTTTTTACAACATTTGCAACATGGGGTCGTGCGTTGTAATGTTGAAGAATAATCTTGTCATGTCTTTCGACGTATTGCGGCCTTTTGTCCTTCAATGCTTGGGTCCGGTGTGCCGCGGCACACTGGTGTGCCCTAAGCCGATACAGGTGTGCCGCGATAAAATAAGGCAATATATTAAATAAATAATTTTACAACGGTTCTCAAGCTCCCAGCGCCTATCGCCTATTTATGTAGACATACAACGACGTTCTTGCTTTATTAAGTTCTAAATGAAATTTAAAAAAAGTGAAATTGATCAAATAAATAGCAATTTTTGGCTTTTGGTGTGCCGCGGTATTCAAGGTGAGAACTTTGGTGTGCCGTAGAATCCAAAGAAGTACTTTGGTGTGCCGTAGATGAGAAAAGGTTGCAGAGCTCTGAGCTAGATCATAGTTTTAAGACATTGCGGAATTTTCGCTTTAAAAATGTACTTTAGTTTTCCAAATGCTGCCAATCCCAGTTTCTTATTTCAAAATATATTATAAAATAATAAATTAGCAAATCAAGTGCATAAAAAATATAATTTATGCATTTTAAAATGTAAATATTTAGATTGTCTAGTGATGGGTGACATTGTCTAGAAAAAGCAATAAATTTCCATAACACAAGTGTTTACCTTTTGAAAAAATTCATTGCTACTTAACATTAATAAACAATTAATTATCAAACGTGATTCCATTAATCTAATCTATTACTTCAATAATACTAATTAACGTCTGTTAATACGAGTATTATATCATTTAACATCAGCATGATATAGCCCTTGCTGACCAGTACAGAAAAGATCCCTTATTTCTGTTCGCTTGTCGTACATGTATATTGGAATTTTGGAATAGTTAAGTATATCTTCATTTGTGGCACTGTGCGACAGCCCATTACAAGTGCGCTCAGTTGTGTGCCGACGGCCGAGAAGGTCGCATTATGCCCAGCCCGGCATGTTATTCCGCTTGGGTCGGAAGTTTGTAAAGTCATGGGAATATATATGTGCTTCTGAAAAAGTCTTTGTGTTGTTAATCTGCTCCTCATACTGCCACCACGCGACTGAAGAACAACCTTTTAAAGAGGGGAGGATGTTGCATTCAATGGTTAAGAAATTCTTCTTTCCATATCCTTATATATGTCATATGGCCACCACAAATTGACGCCATTTAGTTTCAAATACAATACTTATATAGATGCAATAATACTATTTATATTCCGGCGGGTATAGCTCAGTGATTAAAGCGCCGAAATATGAGAGCGGGCAAGTAGTCGCAACTCGCCCATCATCGTGATAGGACCGCCTCTAATGGCGGCCCTTTACCGGTCGACTTTATTGGCAAATAAACATGTATCGTGAAACAAGTTGTTTATAATGTGAACCTGATCCTGCATCCTTCATCCAGTAAATCGATGTCCTAAATGGAAGACGAGGATATCAGTATTTACATAAAATAATGTACAATTTCCGGGTAGCTCCTCGTGGCCTAAGCATTAATGTTCAACCAGTAGAACGAGAGTCTTCAATTTGCAACAATTTGATTCTATGTAATTGCGTCCACTAACATAGTATAATGTAAAGAATAAATCTTTTGGAATTATTGCTACTCAAAAATTATAAAATTATTTTTCTTTATTATCAGTGAAAAGCTAAGTACTTTTCCCGGGATGCTAAGAAGAGTGATTCCAGTAGAATTATTACTGTTCATGGGATGAATCCTTTCTTTTGAAGAGCAGCAACTTTCACACTTACTGACTTTCTTCGAAAAATTTACTATTTTCTACACATTTGCGATTTTTTCAACTAGTTTTGGTCGGGTGGCATAGTCCAGTGGTTAAAGCGTTTGCTTCTCACTTAGATGCCGTCGGCTTGCATCCCAACCAAGCTTCATTTACTTAAATCGATTTAATTAAATCTACGCTTTTTACATACTCCTAGTAGGGTCGAGCCATCCTTGAAGACAAAATAAAACTTGTTCAGGCCTCGGGAGCGTCTGACTGATCATCAGATCTCCTTTAAAACGCTGATTATTGAACATCCAAATACTACAGCTGCAGTCTATACAAATACGCGGACTCTTGCCCTGGAGGCTCCCGGGAACCATACAAACAAAACGCTTCTCTCGAGCTGAAATTTCGCATATACACGTGATGTTGACAACAATGAATCTTAATGCTTCTTTTCATTTGTAATGGTCCATCAATAAGATCACAGTTAAGCGTTCATTGAATGCGTTATCAGTTCTTCACTAGCAAACAATCACAGTAAGTAAAGAATTGACGAAGCGTGCAGTGAGCGCGAAAAGGCAGTATCATATATGTAAAAAAAAAACAATTGTATAATGCAATCAATGCTAAAACTAAGAAAAAAAATCTATCGGTTTAGCTGCTGCTTAGGACGAAATGGTCTTTGGGAGTGACGGGCTATTCGTCCGGTTTTTTTTTAATATCCGATTCGCAAATCACCCAAAAATACCTCGGATACAGTCACTTTAAGTATTAGGACTTCTGAATTGGAGGTTGTTAGAAAGCATAAATATTCTCAAGTCGACCTTCATATGAAAATATGTCCTCAAACGATAAATTGACAGTGGCAACTGACATAACTAAGTTGCGGCAATATGTAGTGGCAATATGTTCCATATACGGAATGGATATGGGAGGAAGTATTTTTTAAAAATAATTATACTGTTTGTTTGAGAAGTTAAGATTTTTTCAAAGAAGAATAAAGCAAGTAAAACTTTGTATGAAATCACATGAGTTTTAATAAATCACTTAACCGGTTTCTTTACCTGATTTATTATTTAAAAATGATAACCAAACCACAAAATAATGCGTTCTACGAGTAAGTTTTTTTGCATTTTAAGCTTTTTTTTCAGTTAAACTTAAGTTGACATATTGCTGGAACATTTGATTACTTAGCATATTATAATAAATTCAAAATAGACTGTTGATATATTTTTTATAACAATATTAGGAAAATTTATCACAAGCACAAACAAACCACTAATCTCACATTTAAAACCAGAACAGTCTGAACAACACCAGATATGGGACTTGTAAATTTCTTTACCAAACAGTAAAACACGAGGTGCTAAAATATTTCCCAACGAAGGTTGCTTTGGATGTATAATACTTAACCCTCTCCTTACTGTGCTAAAAACATTCGAAAGCTCCGATAACATATATTTTCTACACCATATAAAAATGATATATAAAAACCGGAAAAACGTGAATATTCCTATATATAGTTTTGATTGGAGCATAGAATAAACACAGGATGGCTGAAATAGAGGTCTCTCTCTTGGGTTTTATGTGATAGCAAGTTTCCAGTTAGGACCAAAGGTCTCTTCTTCTTTATCCTAGCCATTTCCCATCATCTGGGGTCGGCTCTCCTTGTGCACGTTCGCCATGTCTGTCTGTCCTGCGTTGCATTCTCGGTCAAACCCAGGGTTTTCAGATCCTTGATTACAGTTGCAGTCCAGGTTGCCTGCGGTCTTCCAGGTCTTCTTCTCAGCGTCGGTATGTTGAGGGCTTTCTTCACCATGTGGTCCTCATCTCTCCGTGTCACATGCCCATACCATCTTAGGCGGTTTTCTCTTATCTTTTCAGGTATGGGGGCCACCCGAAATGAATCCCGAAGTTAGGACCAAAGGTAAAATCTAAAAACTGCTGTAAGGCCAGCTATGCTCTACGGATCGGAGTGTTGGACCCCGCTGAAACGTGACTTGGATAGGATTCATGTAGCAGAGATGAAGATGCTGAGGTGGGCGGATGGTAGGAGAATAGTCGTGTGGATAGCGCGGTGTGTAGAACGGAGCAAAGGTTGCAAGGCTCGTGGTTCGAATCCCGCTTCTGCCGATATTTTTTCTGAATGAATTGATGCGTATAAAATTTTAAGTATAATTGCATGTGTATATTTAATTACTAATAATATTGAAATATAGTCAATGATCTATAAATAATATTAGAGTATTGAAAAATATTCTAATAAAAAATAAAAAATTCATGTATCAATACATTTAGTCGTAAATCAAGGGTTAATAAACTGTTAAAGATTTCGCAAGTTTTCCTGATTGACAGTAAACATTTGCAAAAATGGTGCTCATCCGGAAAATTTCCATTCATTTGCGACGCTTTCCAAGGTGATTGAGTGTTTGTTGATGCTTACATCATAAAGTGAATGAGTAAAACGACGGTGATAGATATTTATAGATACAAAGATAGGCTTTGTATTATTATCTTAGTGCAATTTTTCATGCAGACTATCAAATGCAATGAAACGGTACAAAAACGCACTTAATTATTCCTTGTTCTGCTGAAAATAGCACACTATATTGTGAATGTGATCAGCTATTTAACTGACAAGAATTTTGCCAGATTATACTTCAAATTTGATCTAGTACTTTTTCCATGATGCTCAGAAGCGTGATCCATATGATATCGTTATAGTTTCAGGATCTTCTTTCTTGTGACGAGTAACCGCGTGCCCAATAACCCACTTTTGTAGGACATTACTTCATTCACACATTGATTACAATACATAAGATATACATAAGGAGTTTGTATAAATTGATATAGATGTTCAATAGTATGGGTGCAAGTACACTACCTTGTGGTAAGCCGTTCTTTTAATTACGCCATTGTCTAGTTTTTCCTTGAAAATTCTAAGAAAATCTCTTATTATGCAGCATAGCCGCAATCATCTGCACTAGCGAGAAGTCACCTGTCATTTATGTGCAATTTACTTAAGAGTGTGACGTACGACACTGTATCGTATGCAGCGGTTAGGTCGACGAATACACGCCGGTCACTTTCCTTAGTTCGAAACCGTTTTTGACATGTTGGGTCTGCCCAGCACATAACTTCTCGGGTCGGAAACTCACCTGCTGGGGCATCATTTTGAGTTCGATAGAGGGTGAGTCAGTTAAGTAGTATCCGTTTGAAAATTTGAAATAAATGGCATTGTAATGGGAATTAGCCTCTCATCAAACCAGTAACTTCTGAAAATAAACTGTATTTCACATATTTGTGATCAACACGTACAATATAGTGAAACCTAATAATATATCCTAAGGCGGATGAACCTTTATGGTCAACGGCATTAGGATGTGGAAATAAAGGGGGAAATACCACATTAAAGGTATTAAAGACATCCCATGTATCAGCAAAAAAAAAATGATTGCATCTCAAGTAAAATTTCGAGGAATGGAGATCGAGATGCAAGATTCTGTTGCTGCAAACCAATCCACCGGATTGATACTAAGAAGAAGAATAATATATTTATATAGAAAACTGGATATTTTATTAGATGTTAATTGTTTGGTAATAATCGCAGTATTTTACCGCAAATTTTCCATTCAGCTTCTACACTTTCCAAGGTGACTAACTAACTACTTAGCGTTTCATCATCGAGTGTGTGCCCTGGTGATTACAGGTATCTTAGCACCTGCTCAACACCACTACTACGCGTTAAAGATAAGAAAGAAAAGGTGACATTTAAGAATGGGTGCAGACGTACCCACATTCAACGACGCATCGGTAACGACGTGGGGCACACTGGATGTCTCGTGCACGGGATATTTGGTGCTCGGGACAACTGGTGCACTGGATGTCTTGCTAACCTAACTTAACCTATCCTTATCTAAGTTATTTCGTTAACATGACCATTGGATCTTTGGACTCTACGATAACTGGACAAATCCTTAGGTCAGGTTAGGTTAGCGAGACATCCAGTGCACCAGTTGTTCGTTGCAGTGCGCCCCACGTCGTTACCGATGAGTCGTTGAACGAGTTGTCTGGGGATGATAAATCGTGACACCGGTAAAAACATATGAGACGCTTATAGTTTTTTAATTATACTAGAAATTCTATTTTTGGAACATATTTAAAATATGTTGTAAAAACTGACATAGCAACACTGCAAAATGATAAAACAATTCAAGCGAAAATGTTGCCGTTTGTAAAAAATTAAATAAATGTATAAAACTAAAAAAAAATCTCATTCACAATACCGCAACATCCGGTTTATTAGACATATTATTTTATTTAAATTTGGTTAGAAAAAAAAACGATTCAATTCGGCGACATCTCTTGGTATTACTTTGAAATAAAAAAGCAAAGAGAATTCGAACTTTTTGAATTTCTATTCTTTTTTGTACGTTTTTATTTTTAGATTACGTTTCAAAACAATGTGATGAATTGTTTGTGGTTTTTGAAATGGAATTCAAATTTTTTTATGACATTTTTATTTGAAATTTAGAATGCGAAATCGTTTTTTATTATGTAAAGATTCACAGTGCATTGTACACTGATATAGGCGCTGCGTAGATCAAATACGTCACTTCAAAGGGAGTTTTAATCGATTTGTGAGCTCTAAAACAACCCCGGTTGGTGTGAATTTGATCCATCACCCGTAAAATGTCAGTCATAGCCTATTAATTAAAATTGGTGGTAGACGAAAGTCGTCCCGTGAAGACCACCAATTCATAGTAAATTCCTGTAATAATAAAGTATTATGCGTGAATATCGGGCTGTAGTCTATGACGCTGGCGGATCAACACTCCACATGCAGCGTTTATACACCATATTAAGCGTCATAGAATTCCACAGATGTGACTTCAGAATTACGGTCACCATCTGTCGGTATTCTCTTGTATGTGTTTACATAAAAAAAAAACTTTGTTTTGATCGAGTAAATTTGCCAGTCTCAGATATTGTGTATCGTAACGTATCCTTTTGTATTTAAAATAGGAGCAAATTTCGAGCTTTTTTGTGAATTCCGAAGAATTTCATTTTCGTTTTTTTTCAAATGACGTATATGAATAACTTCTTAGGTTTTCACTGCCAGATTTGATATTGTGGCTTTTGGGTTTAGCCGTGTATGGCGAATTGCGATACGTGAAGGAAAGAAGAAATTCGCCACACACGGCTAAACCCAAATGCCACAATAACGACGTATATGAAGTAGTTAATTCTCAAGTTATGAATAAATCATTGGTAATATGTCCCTAGTTGACATGTCTCTGCCATACTTCACAGTGATTAATGTATGTTTACTTAAGTCAATGGCAAATACTTCATTAGCGGAGTACGGAATTGACATTAATATTTGAAAAGTCATGACTGGAGATGGGACCCCAATGAACCTTTCGTTAAATACGACAGAAACCAATAATTAGTAAAATTTCAAATTTGAAATATTCTATTCTGAAACATTTGAATTTTCGAGGTTCTTTTTTCAAAGAACAACGCTTTATTTATTTGACACAGTAAAAATAAACGCAGTAAATAAAAAAATGATTGAATCTTAATAATAATGAACATACAAAGTATAGCAAGCGCCATCTATAATAATATGTAGTATACATAATAATACAATACGTGTTAATTTCTCAACTCAGTGTGCGGAAGCAATTAGCATTAGGCAAGCGTTGAAAAAATAATTGAATAATGGAATCCCATCGTCCGCCGTTTACTTTTCTCCAATATTGATGAGAGAAATGTAATAAGATGATGTTTGCTGTAAATTTGTATGTTCGTATCTAAATTTGTATCATATTTGGAGCATATGGACACCGCAAATTTCCGTTTCACAGTTCTGTAAGAACAGATAGTGTATGCCTTGTCTCAGGATACCTGTACACCCGGAGGTCCACATGGGAACATAGATGGTTCTCGGGAGCCTCCAGAGCAAGAGTTCGCGAACTTGCATAGACTGCGGTTGTAGTACCAAAGAAATACTTGGGTGCTCAATTATCAGGGTCTTTTTAAGGACATCGAATCATTAGCCTGATGCTTCCGTGGCCTGGATATTTTTTTCTCCTTAAGAGGTGGCAATTCTACCTAGAGCATGTATAGAGCTTAGATTTGATTAAATCGATTTAAATAAGAAATCAAGCTTTTTCGGGTTTTGAACCGACGGTGTCTAAGTAACAAACAAACGATTTTACCACTGGATTATGCCGCTCGGCTAAATAAATATTAGAGTGATGAGATATATTCTAAAAAAATCATCAAAAGCATCTAAATCTAAATTTATTTTTAATTCAATTCAATCAATTCCGAACACTACCCAACTCTTTTTCTTCTAGGGATGCTTTTCTTTCCACTCGTTATATAGTCCCGAAGGAAAATTGCTGCTCTCAAACATTCATTCCTTCTTCTTCGCGGTGCAATTCACAGCCCTGGGATTCTTGAATGTTTTAACTTCTATGTTCCAGATAAGTACACCTGTGCTCGTAACCATCCATTGTTTTTGATCCCAGTTGATGCTTGTGGAGCTTCAAGCTCTCAATTTAGTATAACGGCAATGGCGCTCCTAAATGGCCTACCTGCACACCTCGATCCTTTTCACAGATCCTTTTCCTCTTTTTTCTATGGCATTGTTCTCCTAGATCTCTGTGATCTTTAACACGTGTCATCTCCTTCTTCTTTTATGGATTGTATATTTATGTATAATCTATATTGCTTAATATTTGTACATTGGAACTTCGGTTCTGTGAAATAAATAAATAAATTTATATTTAAAAACAGACAAATTTCTAGTTCCCGTAGAGTTTAGATATGTATTTGATTTAGATACCGACGGAACACGTAACCGACCGAGTTTATGATTTTTAACATGTTTTTTGTCTAAAAATAAAAAGGCATGATTTATTAGAATGTGTACGTAATCACAAGACAAGTCCCACGTCGTCTCATGACATACACTCTTCACAGCGCAGAATGTCAGTCACTAGACTTCGAACTGTTTGCCTTATATCAATTCCAAACAGTTGTTGTGCAAACAGTTTCGGCATGCATAGCAGACCACGCACATGCCTCGTGCCACTTTCTGCAAACACAACACATGCTGCAGTGAACGAAAAGTTTGCTTTATAATCGACACCAACGAACATAGCAGGTTCTAGCAGCAGTTAACACTATTTACATGACTAGATGCATCCTAACCTAACCTAAAAAGGTGATTTGATGTAAGTTAACCTTACCTAAGATGTCTGGTAAATCAGTCTTTAAACCCAATATGACTGGATGCATCGTAACCTAACCTAAGAAGTCTGGTATAACCAGTCATCTAATCCAACATAACCTAACTAACCGACTAGTTTTACTTGACCTCTTAAGTAACGAGGTAGCTTAGGATGCATCTAATAAGCTTAGGTTAGATGACTGGTTAAACTAGACATTTTAGGTTAGGTTATAATGCATTTAGTCATATTGGGTTTAATGATTGATTTACCATATCGTAGGTTAGAACTAACTGTCTGGAATACAGCATATCATGAATCAACTTCGGAAGGAATAACCACATCTTTCTTTCCATCCATCGAACACTTATTGACTTGGAAAAACACGAACTCCGTGGACTTTCATCTCACTCAAGCGTTGACCGGACACGGAATTTTCAGAGAATTCCTTAAAATATATAAGACTCTCTTTTTGCGACGCATGTCCATGTGATCCAGGCATGCAACAGACGGTGAGACACTCTCTCGTGAAGTGCATCATCCTTGAGAACAGGAGACGCATTCTGTGTTGTCGCCTGGGAGTCTCTACCATTTCTTGGGAGGATTTTTCTGAATTGCTGCTTAGTTCTGACGGTCCTTTGCTGTTAAACTTCATCAGGTAAAGTCGTCGGGGCTATAAGAGCAGTTAACGAGGCTGACATGGAATAGGCTCCTACGTTCTTCAACTATTTCTCAGACGTATATTCTTACGTTGTGTGTACCTTGCAGGGTGAAAAAAAAGACGAGGAACAGGTTGTAAGAAAATTCTGGGCATGCGAATTAATGCAAAGAAGACCCAGCTGTTGTGTAATAGCGCCTGTTGAGATGCAGATTTTGCACTCACTAATGCGAATCGACCATTGATAGAGTTGTGAGTTTCAGATATCTCGGCGTACAGGTCACTGAGAACGGTGGTCTGCAGAAGGAGTTCGCTTTCCGCTTAAAGAACGCTGTTTTATTTTATTTATTTTAATGTAAGCATATACAGGAGAATACCAACAGATGGTGATTAACATTCTAAAGTCTCATCTATGGAATTCTATGACGTCTACCATGGTAGATTTGGCTAAACACTGTATGTGGAGTGTTGATCCGCCAACGTCATAGACTACAGTCCGAGATTCACGCATCATCCTTATTTTTACAGAAATTTACTATGAATGGGTGGTCTTCACGGGACGATTTTCGTCTACCACCAATTTTGATTAATAGGCTTTGACTGGTATTTTACGTGTGAGGGTTCAAATTTAGACCAACCGTGGGTATTTTTGGGTCAGAAATCGTTTTTTTTTTTAATATCCGTCGGGGATGAAATCCACGACCATTCAGCTATACCCGCCGGTTTTAAAACCCATTTGCAATATCCGATTTTCAGCGCATGTGTCGTTCTCATTGTTCTTTACGGCTGTGAAACTTGGTGTCATACCAAAGCCAATACAGCCGTATAATTGGTTTCAAAAGCAGTTTATCGTGGAATACTGGGACTACGATAGTTTGACTTTGTGAAAAGGTGAGAGCACAGACGGGACAGTATTTTATAATACACTCGGTTAAGAGAAGGTGGACCTGGCTAGGACATATATAAAGAATGACGCAGCAAAACATAAACTACAACTGCCTTTCTTTCAAACTCCTAGGCTCGCGCTGTCATGGAAGGCCGTCGGGAACTATACATAGAATATATTCGTCGGAGCCACAGGAGGTGGAACTGACATGAAATGAGAGGAAGACAGCTGACAGAGCTTTGTGGCGGCAGTTCGTGACGACCGTATGCTCCAGTTTGTGGACCGGACGTGGCGATAATGATGATGATGATACAAATTTACGTTAAACAATATTAAGCAAATATACGAATAAATTTTCCATAAATTCACAGTTGTTGTAAGGTTTTAGTCGGCAAATCTTTTGATCAATTGAGCGAATAGGAGAAAATTGTTAGTTACGAGTTGAGCTGCCTCTTAGAACCATATTTTTATGCCGCGTAAGTTTCCGGCAAATAAAATACTAACACTCAAGTATGCCTCGGATACTACGACTAAAGAGAATTCTACTCATTACCTTTACGATATATTTCTCTTGCTCTATTTTTGTGTATCAGTTTACATAAAAATACAGCACGTCGCTGCAATATGATTCTCGGCATCAAATTTGATCTGCTATGGAAGTGTTATCTTCTCTTCAAATATGCTTAGTATCATCAAACTGGGTCACAAGACGTGAGCGTCGTTCAATGATTCTTTGTTAGTCATAAATTGTATTACTCTAAATATACTTCCATATAAGACTAGAATTTTTAAAGCGATATCATTGAACTTGCCATACGAAATTGTTGCCATGCTGAAAAATAAGCAATAAATATTTTTTATTAACATCATCTCAAAAAGGGTGTTATTCCGTCGCGTGAGGGCAGGAAGAGGAGCAGGTCTGCAAAGAAAGACTTTCTTATAGAAGCACATTGATTATATTTACGTTAAAACTTTACAAGCTTCCGACCAAGCGGAATCATACCACTGGCCGCAACGCTGACCTTGTCTCGCTAACGGGTAGGGACCGACTGCTGATCTCCGCGCTGTCCCGGCTTCTGATAGCGCCACGCGCGGTGGTATCCTTAACTAACACACCCGTTGGCGGAACCGTCAGCACGGCGTACCTAAATGCAAAAAGATCGTATATCGAGGTTTTCGGTAACAGTAAGCAAGGACTACATCATGCTGATGTCAACATATAATCGTGTCGGAAACAACAGAAGTGGGCGACGTCGATGGCGTTTCTCTGGGCCATCATCAGGTCTTCCTGGGTGCAGCTACTCGGACACAGTGCACACTCCAGAAGGTGTGACAAAGGTCTGCTCCGCGCCGCAGTCACATTCAGTCAACCGCTGTAAAACTGCCAGGCTTTTATTTATGTCCTCGTCTTGCATACTCCGATCCAAAGTCTGTTAAGGGACCTTCATTTTTATGTAAGCGCACACTCTCTCCAGTATGCAGAGTCATTCGATAATCGCCTTAACGTAAGTATCTTAAGACCCGTATATAAAGACATTTCTTAGGCTAACCAATCTATAAAATATACTTTAGAATGATTAAAGTGAGAAAGCCTCAGTCCCCGACTCACTTTAAATGTCGGCGGGTATAGCTCGATGGTCAAAGCGTTTGCTTTGCAAGCCAAAGGTCGTGGGTTCGATCCCCTTAGGAGATTTAAAAAAAAGGATTTATAATCAATTTCTGAGCTTTAAAACCGGTTGGTGAGCTCTAAAACAATCCCGGTTGGTGTGAATTTGATCCATCACCCGAAAAATGCCAGTCATAGCCTATTAATTAAAATTGGTGGTAGAAGAAATTCGCCCCTGCGAAGACCACCCATTCATAGTAATTTCCTATAATAATGAGGATGATCCGTAAATCTCGGGCTATGGTCTATGACGTTGGCGGATCAACACTCCACATGCAGCGCTCAGCCATATGCACCATGGTAAGCGTCATAGAATTCCACAGATGAGACTCCAGAATTACTATAAGCATCTGTCGGTATTCTCCTGTATGTGCTTACATATAAAAACTTTAAAAACGTATATGCAAGCTTGTGTGGTATTAAGTTGGTTACCTCAAGTTTAAGGAATGTCTCTGAATACGGGTGTTTCTCTCTGTCCTGCGGGAATAACATATCGTTAGTGCGATTCTCGTTAAATCACCGAAGTAAAGCGACATTGGGCGCGAATCAAAACTTGGATGTGTGTGTGAACACCTCTTGTTGGTAATCGCGTATCGCTCATCAGATTGAGCCGATCGTTATGACTAAATGGTCCAAGTCTGGATGATTCAGACTAATCACTCGATCTCTTTAAAATCGTTTTAAGAAATCACCAAAAGATATGCTATTATACGGCTGCAATGGCTATAAGATGCCAAGATTCACAGTCGTGAAGAATGGGGACAATATAGGCGATGTATAGATGGCATATTGAGGAAAAAAAGTATTATCAGTCGTAATTGTGATTCCTCCTTCCTACAATCTGGATCTCTTCAAGAAATAGATAAATATACACTTGCAATCTCCCCAACCCACACACAAACACGAACACAACACACGTTTCCCGCATGCAGCGTCCAGCCTCCCTGGCTGAGCGTCATAGAGTGCACTGGTCTTGACCGGGTGTGCTCTCCTGCATGCGATTACATAAAAAAAACATTGGTTCTGTTATTAAAGAAAGAAATACAAATTTAAACTGGCCACGTGTAATAATTAACAGTTGCAGTTTATAATCGATGCACACTTTCCAGAAATATCATCAAAGGTGGTGATGAAGCTGAAGATCTGATGTCCAAGAAGTAGTTCAAGAAGTTGGGCTTCAGCCAGAAAGTTGTTATCTAAATCCAGAAATGGAGAACCAAACTTCAGTTTCTTTGGTCTCTCGGAAAATTATTATTTTACTAAGTTAAGTATTCAAATTTAACCTGTAGATGAAACTTATCTTCATTTAAGAAAGTTATTTAACCCTTTCATTACGGCTCGGCTTGAATACAAATTATACTGTCAATTATAAAACTAGTATTTGAAGCATAAATGTACATATCTGGTCTATTTTCATACATCACATTGGTTCTTGTATCATTTAGCTATCGGATGTTGCATAAAAAACTATTCTAAGAAAGTAGCAAAATGATACATCACGTCAACCGATGTCAACGGTCGGGGAATCTTATGACGGCATATGCCGACAATCGATGCGGAAGGATTAATAGAAAGTTTAATAAAAAGTTCATTCTTTAATATAAAATTTTCACTTGCATGATGTTTTCCTTATGCAAGTCTTGAAAAAATACAATAACATCAACTCATTCTAGGCTTTGCAGGCTGGTGCCGAAAAGCCTATATTATTATTTTTGTTTGCTCGTCTGACACGCACAAATAAAAATGAGTAAGTAATTTAGACTAAGTGTACATTTCAGAAGTCATAAGAGATGGCGTTTTCAGGCGTCATTAATTTTCTTTTGACCTATCTGCAGCTACGTATTGTGACAGCAGATAGTTCGTCAAATGGCCGACATGTAGTCTTGGGGCGCTGCTCGTGTTAAGGCGTGCTCCGAGGCACTTTCTACCCGGGTCCCGTCGGATATAGATAATTCGTTCTTTTTGGCTTGCGTTTGGTTACTATACCGAAAGCTGTGGACTCATTTCCCTCATCATCATCAGCCTGTGTTAATCCACCGTTGAAAGAAGGCCGTAAGAGTTTCCATCCTCTTTGATCTTCTACTACTAATTGTACTTCGAACTATGAATACTGTATGGTCATAGCTTCATGTAACTCTACTTCAGCATCTAGGTTAATTGTTTTTTGGAATAAGTGTTCAACCACAAACTCATAACAACTTCATTCGGAGTGTTTGGCAAAATATTTGGCAGAGATTTTGGCTCGTTAAACCATAAAGCTCATAATACCGGCGGGTATAGCTCAATGGTCAAGGCGTTTGCTTTTAATACCGAAGTTCATAGGTTCGATCTCCGACGGAGATTCAAATGAAATATTTAAAATTTATTCCTAAGCTCTATAAATGAAATGGTGTAAATTTGATCCCTCAATCGTAAAATGCAAGTCATAGCCTATTAATTAAAAATTGGTGGTAGACGAAAGTCTTCCCGTGAAGGCGACCCATTTAAAGCAAACATTTGTTATAATTGGATGATGCGTCGGGCTGTGGTGTATGACGTTGGCGGATCATGACTCCACATGCAGCGCTTTGTCATGGTAATGCAGCATGGTAAGCGTCACAGAATCCATAGATGAGACTTCGGAATCACTATCACCACATGTCGGAAACAAGTGTCTTCGTCGAAGGCCGGAACAAGAGAGACCGCCGCCTCGATTCTCGTCTTCGACGTACTATGCTTGACATTATGATGGGGCGTTTGTGTGGCCAGCCCTCAAAATGACATGTCTGGTCGCTCGGTTAGATATTCTCGCTCCACACGGATGGCAACCCCGCTTACAGATATATATATTTGTGTTAAATCTATTTAAATTTATCTATCTTAACTCTAG
This sequence comes from Glossosoma conforme, assembly GCA_022606575.1. Lineage (NCBI taxonomy): Eukaryota > Metazoa > Arthropoda > Insecta > Trichoptera > Glossosomatidae > Glossosoma > Glossosoma conforme. The sequence continues at coordinate 3,530,788 of JAGTXR010000011.1, read as the reverse complement.
ATCTTAAGACAATTCTTAATTTATGTGTCCCAGTGAGTGAAGCACAGATAACAGATCATTTGTCGCGGTCTTTTGGTGTGAGTCTGAAGAAACCATATCGAGTAGATGTCAGTGTTAACATAAAAAAAATCCTACGCTTCAATAGATCAAGTATTATATCATATTTGTAACATATAAATATGACTAATAAAAAATACTGACCAGTTTACGTATACGAGTCATGAGATATGGTTCCACAAAGTCATTAACCTAAATTTTGAGCGAGCGAGGAGACAAGAGGAACATGATGATAATCAAGGTTCCCAGAAACTCTGGTCCATAATGTTCCCGGTTAGTTTAACTGGAATATGCCTCATAATAGCGAAGGTCTGAGATGATTTCCTGGAAGATGCTTTACTAGGGAATAATAGACTCACGGGAGTTGGTAGAATAATCCAGAGCCGCATTTGGTTATATTAAATATATAATTGTTTCAACGATAAACAACTTCTTCTTTCTATATAAAGGACAAATTCGATCTGTCCTTGAATACGGCAGTCACCTTTGGATTGGAGCCCCAAAATACATTCTTAACTTAATTGTTCAAAGAAGAGCAATTCGTTTGATAAACAATGACACTCTTACGTCTAACCTGCAATCAAATGGAACACAGGCGTAAGATTGGTTTACTTAGTCTTTTCTACCGTTATTAACACAGTCGCTGGATTCCTACTGCACCCACACACAACCGACAAGCTCGTCTTACACATGCCGACAGTTTCCAAAGTTCCTTCCTAAATGTCATCGGTAAACTTTAGGATGCTCTTCCAGCGTATATCTTTCTTCCTTCCTACAGTCTTCCTGGCAGTCTTTAAGAGGCAAAGGTGGACCTGGTAGTACACATACTTTGGACGCCACAGGAGAGCATACACTACAGAGTACTTTTATTCAAACCTTCAAGCTCGAAAGGTCATCGGAAACTATACATACACAGAATATCTCAAACTAAAAAAAAATGACGGCGGTATAGCTCAATGGTGAAAGCGTTTGCTTTGCAAGCTAAAGATCGTAGGATTGATCCCCGACGGAGATTAAAAAACATTTTTTTTAATCGATCGAGACTAAAATACCCCTCGAATTCTGAATTCTAAAATACCCCCGGCTGGCGTGAATTTGATCCATCACCCGTAAAACTCCAGTCATAGCCTATTAATTAAAATTGTTGGTAGACGAAATTCGTCCCGTGAAGACTACCCATTCATAGTAAATTCCTGTATTAATAAAAAATGATGCGTGAATATCGAGCTGTAGTCTATGACGCTGGCGGATCAACACTCCACATGCAGCGCTCAGCCATGCATCATGGTAAACGTCATAGAATTCCACAGATTAAAATTCAGAATTATTATTACCATCTGTTGGTATTCTGCTGTATATGCTTACATAAAAAAAAACTCAGGGCTAAAATGAGATGAGGCGAGGCATTGTGAAGCCGGTTTGTGACGACGATATACACCAATCAGAGCATCGGACTTGGTGAAGATGATAAGGATGATAAATAAATACTTTCAGTGTTTTTAAAACTAAAAAATATCAGTGAATAACATGAATCCGCCTCTGTTTATTTCAGTACCGAGCTTATATGAAATATGAACGCTTCTCGGAACCTGAAAGTCTGGCGCCAATGAAATAAATCTTTCAGGAAAACACTTATTAAACACAGTTTACTAGAAAATTTAACAGCAAGTATTTTTTGCAGTTAATATTAAATTTAAGTCGTTCCCAAAACTCGTAAATTAAATAAATATATATTTTAAAAATTTCTTGTAATTTTAGAAGTTTTTTTTATAATGTTTACATACTCATACGTAGTAATCTCTTCAACTGACGTCTTTCTTTCACGATTATTAAAATTATTTTATCTTATTATGTAAAAAATATAATTACATCAATTATATATAAAATTTATGTATATTATTATGCCAGGTGGCCATAGTCCAGTGGTAAAAGCGTTTGTTTGTCATTCAGACACTGTCGGTTCAAATGCAAGCCAAGCTTGATTTTTAAAATTGATTTGATTAAATCTTATCTCTATGATGGATGCTACCCAAAGAATAGGCACACTCAAGTGGCAATGGGCAGGACATATATGTCGAAGAGACGACGGTCGATGGGGAAGAAAAGTATTGGAATGGCGCCCAAGAACTGGCAAACGAATCATTGGCCGAACCTCTACAAGATGGACTGACGATATAAGAAGAATAGCGGGACTGACCTGGATGCGGAAGACGGAGGATCGAAGAGGATGGAGACTCATGCGGGAGACTTACGTTCAACAGTGGACGGACACAGGCTGATGATGATGATGATGAATCTATATACATGTCCTAGGTAGGATTGAACCACCTATTAAGGAGAAAAAAATATCCAGGCCACGGAAGCATCAGGCTATTGATTCGATGCCCTTAAAAACCCCTGATAATTGAACACCCAAGTATTTCTTTGGTACTACGAGCACAACCGAAGTATAAGCAAGCTCACGAACTCTTGCCCTGGAGGCTCCCGGAAACCGTCTATGTTCCCATGTGGACCTCCGGGTGTGCAGGTATCCTGAGACAAGACATACACAATCTATTACAGAATTGTGAAACGGAAATGTGTGGTGTCCATATGGTCCAAATATGAAGCAGATACAAAATTAGATACGAACATACAAATCTACAGCAAACATCATCTTATTACATTTCTCTCATTAATATTGGAGAAAAGTAAACGGCAGACGATGGGATTCCATTAATCAATTATTTTTTTAACACCTGCCCAATGTCAATTGCTTCCGCACACTGAGTTGAGAAATTGACACGTACGAAGATTTAATATTTTTTTTATTGTACAGAATATGTTTATTTTAACTGTGTTAAATAAAAAAGCGTTGTTCTAAGGTAAAAGAACCTCTAAAATTAAAAAAATTCATAATAGAATATTTCAAATTTCAAATTTATTTATGACATTATTCGAATATCCCTCGTTATTACGCAACAGCCTATTTAGGTACCATTATACATTACACAATTACGTACATACGGGTAATGTGATGCATTTAATTACGAAAAATATGTTCAAAGCGTTTGCTTTGTAAGCCAAAGGTCGTGGGTTCGATCCCCGAAGGAGATTAAAAAAAAAATGATTTTTAATTGATTTCTGAGCTCTGAAATACCCCTTGTTGGTGTGAATTCGATCAATCACCCGTAAAATGCCAGTCACAGTCTATTAATTAAAATTGGTGGCAGACGAAAGTCGTCCCATGAAGGCCACCCATTCATAGTAAATTTCTGTAATAATAAAGGATGATGCGTGAATCTCGGGCTGTGACGTTGGCGGATCATCACTCCACATGCAGCGTTTTGCCATATACACCGTGGAAAGCGTCATAGAATTCCACATATGAAACTTTAGAAGTAATATCACCATCTATTGGTATTCTCCTGTATGTGTTTACATAAAAAAAAAAACAATACGTAGATTGAATTATCGGCCAAATTAAGCGGCCTTGAAAATTGTTGATAAACTACGTCATTTTGTAATTATAATTTAAACGTTGATTATTATTAGCCTAATTAGAGTTAAATGATAGAAAGCCTAATTTACGTTAAGATTTTTTTAAATTAAACTTTCTTTTGATGCTAGAGTGGACCTGGTTAGGACAAATACTTCGGGTACTGGATGAAAGCATAAAAAATAGATGCTTTTTCTTCGAGCCTCTTAGGTTAGATTAGGTTAGTGAGACATCCAGTGCACGAGTTGTCCCATGCGCCAAATGTCTTGTGCTCCAGACGTCCAGTGCGCCTGACGTCGTTACCGATGAGTCGTTGAACGAATTGTCTGTGAACGACAGGTCGTGACACTTGCTCTAAGATACTAATGGGAGGATATATTCGTTAAACGCCACTTTTTGGCAACTGAATGGTCATAATTTGTGGTTACCATATGTTCCATCTGTGGATTCTATGACGCTTACTATTCTGTCTCCGTCGGGGATCGAACCAACGATCTTCGGCTTGCCAAGCAAACGTTTTCACCACTTAGCTAAATCCTCCAGCAATGATATGCGAATGAATCATTTTAAACTCAAATTTTCGTTTTTTCAAATCAAGATTGGCTCAAGGTTATCGGAAATGTGACGTTTCGACAAAATATTTATTGATCGCAATAATTTTGCTGTTTGTTGTTATTTCATTTTAATTATCGATTTGTTATTTACGTGTTGTTGTTGAATGTTAATGTTATTTTGACATTTGAACTCTGTACAACATCCTTGACTGACTAATTTAACTTTAACTAACTTAACTGATAACCTAATAATAATAAATAAATAAGAAATTTATACGAGTACATATACTATTTTCAAGATATATATTCTATATACATCAACATCCCCTTCTTTAAAAAAGAGGGTGTTATTCCGTCGCGTGAGGGCAGGATGAGGAGCAGGTAAGCAAACAAAGACTTTCTTTTAGAAGCACGTTGATTATATTTTACTTTTACGTTAAAACATTACAAGCTTCCGACCAAGCGGAAACATACCGCTGCCGTAGCGCGACCTTGTAAAGGGTGGGAACTGACTCCGCGCTGTCTCGGCTTTCGCTAGTGCCACGAGCGGTGGTTTTTCTCACTAGCACACCCGTTAGCGGAACCGTCCAAAATGACAACACGGCTCACCTAAATGCACGACTAGCGATATATATTTACCATATCCACTCCATATTATATTGGAGCATATGCACACCGCAAAATGCCGTTTTCGCAGTTCTGTAGGTCAGATTATCATGCCTTGTCTCATAACGGTTCCGACGCATTTCGTCCCCAGACAATTCGTTCCACGAGTCATCGGTAACTACGTGGGGCGCACTGGACGTCTGGTGCACAGGACATTTAGCGCACGGGACAACTGGTGCACTGGATGTCTCGCTAAACTAACCTAACCTAAGTTATTTCGTTAATGTGACCTTGGACATGGATCTCTGGACTCAACGATCACTGAAAAGATCATTAGGTTAGGTTAAGTTAGGTTAGCGAGACATCCAGTGTACCAGTTATCCCGTCCGGCAAATCTCCCGTGCACCAGACGACCAGTGCGCCCACGTCGTTACCGATGAGTCGTAGAACGAATTGTCTGTGAACAAAATTCGGCGGAAACGTTCAACGCATATTATTGTATAGCAAGGGTTAAAGTAACACCGATAAAGAGTTACACTTCTGATAACCTCGGCTTAGTTAAAAAACACTGTAAATACACTCAATTACACTAGATACGGTTCATATGTAGCAAAAACAATTACACTAGTGACCTCTGTTTTATTCTAAATGAATGAAACATAAATTAATATTACTATATGAATAAATTATCTTATAAGTGATGTGCCATACTTATGAATTACTTATTTTATATATATATTATATTATTATTGCAAAATAGCAACACTTGTCGGGACCAGTGCACTCTATGACGTTCGGGCTGGACGCTGCATGCGGGAGACGTGTGTTGTGTTTGTATTTTTGAGTGGATTGGAAAGATTGCACGTGCATCCGTTTCATGAAGAGATCCAAATTGTATGACGTAGAAACACAGATGCTGGAAGAGCATTACAGAGCTTTCCGGTGGCATTTAGGAAGAAAATTTTGAAAACTGCCAGTTCTTAATCGACACACATCAACAGTATATGTATTTTCGGCAAATGTATGACGAGTTTGTCAGTTGTGAGTGGATGCAGGAAGAATTAATTCTTTAAGTTAAGAAGAGCAACGACCGTGTGATAATAACGATAAAAAAAAAACAAAGTGAACCAATCTTATTTATTATTTTTTTAATTTCTATTAGAATATTATTTTATTATTTCAATATTCTAATCTACTTTTATAGATCATTGACTATATTACAATATTATTATTACTAAAATATACATATACTAAACATAAAATTCTTTTTTTCAACGCGTCAATCCAAGCACAAAAATAACGGCAGAAGCGGGATGCGAACCGCGGACTTTGGAAACCAACAATGCCCAGGTATTCATACCGCTCGGCGAATCGCGCCATTGCTATGCCTAGAACCGACCCGCGATGAAACTAGTATTTATATCATTGTTATTATCGTACGACAGATGTCGCCATAGTATTATATGTATATTTAAGTAATAATCTTATTTATGTTCATATCCTCCTCTCGGATTGTTCGATATCGAATTACTGTGTGACAGGATGCAGGAGCAGATTCAGAATACAAAGAACTGGTTTTCGTTTCACAATTCGCGTTTATTTCTCAAACACTTGCGTTTTCGTCCACCCGTTATGGCGAACGCAATTAGGCGTTCCCATAATGCCGGCACGCACCTCGCACGTAAAGGGTTAATGTAGTTAGTATAGTTTTGTAGTGAAGTTACGTTAGCTTATGTTCTATTTGCATAACATAACATCACATTCCTTGACAGTGGACATTGTTATGTGTACGGCTTTGTTGTGAGGTTTACACCATGCAAGGTTGAACCATCAAACTGCGTCATTATCACCGATCTTTGCAAAGTTATTGATTTTGTATGCAACCTTGTTCACTTGCAACTATTTACTACTACTAAGACTACTTGCTTTTAAACGTACATCCTACACTACAACTATCAGTTGACAATAATATCGACTAAAAATTTCCCAAATCCATTTCATGTCTCATTTTGACATTTCACTGAAAAACGTCATCTTCTACTCGTATATAAAAAAAAAATCTGAAAAACTCTTTGAGTACGGCAGACACCTTTGATTTTTGCCCCAAGACACTTGCTATATTTAATTGACTTTAAAGAAGAGCAATTCGCCTTTTATAGTCTAAACTGCTATTAATAGAACACCGTGATATCAGCTTGATGTGAGCTCCTTTAGGCTGATGCCGTAAAGCCTCGAAAAACGATCTTTTGTCTCTTATTTATGTTCGCTCGCCTGACATGCATATCTAATAATGTTAGTTTTAGTTTTGTAATAATACACGATGTTTGCATACGCCATTTTATTTGTTATGACAGTTGGTCCATATCATGTTGGTGCCACTGTCATCTTTAATTCTCTTTTTCCTGCAGCGAGAGTTGGCACCGCCGAGATGTCAGGGCGCGCCGTAAGTTGACAGTTGAAGTTTGACTCGCGGCCGTTATAGCGCGCGCGCCTAGGGCGTTCGCTATAACGGGCGACGTTTTTGACAAATAAACGCGTATAGTGAAGCAAAAAAAAGTTATTCATGTTGTGAATCTGATCTTGCATCTTTAATCCAGTTAGTCGATACATAAATAAGAGAGGAGGATATCAATATATATAGGCCTTCTGTGGATAGTTTGCTGTCGTTGTGTGAAGGTTAAAGCACCGAGAGTTCACCTTGAAGTAATATTATATAAGTGCATTATCGCATAGTATTTATTATGTATCGGATTACTTGTTTATGTAATATATGTAGATGTGTATAAGATGACTTCATCGCAGAGGCTGTTGTCAAGTGTCAGGCAATAAGTGGGCTTTATACCGACGACCTACAAGGTTGTATTCAGAAATCAATAATGGCAGAAGAATTATATGATAAAATGACACAAATATATTCTATTACTTTACTTTACTTTACTTTCGAACCACGAACTCTTTCAATCATAGCTTAGTAAAACGATTAAGGCGCTAGAGAACGTTAAACATGATATTGTGGCTTTGGGTTTAGCCGTTAGTTTTAATTATATATAAAATTAAATTACACGGCGTTTGCTTACGCCATTTTATTTGCTATGACAGCTGCTCAACTTCATGTTGGTGCAACTGTCATCTTTAATTTGTTTATTAGCCGTGATTATCTTGGCGGTGCTGGATGTCACAGTGTTCCGTCAGTTATCAGTTAACCTCTCGTCCGACCGGCGAAATCTCATGTACCTGTCGGACGAGGAAATCAAGTCTACATTAAAAATAAATGCGAATTGTGCTGCAAAAAAAGGGTTATTTGTGTTGTTAATCTGCTCCTGCATCCTTCCTTCACGCGGCCACGTGACGAACCCGCGACTTACGAAGAGAAAGGATTAGTAGTAAAAAATACAATTATAATAATTGTATTTTTTTTATTGTATTAACTTATGACGCAGAATCTAACAGCAGGTGTTACACATAAAATAAAAGTCACCCAACGTGCCATGGAGAGATCCATGAGAGGAGTGTCTCTAAAAGACAGAATCCGAAACGAGGATAGCCAAAGATGAACGTAAGTAGTGCAGGCTACCCAACGAATAGGCACACTCAAGTGGCAATGCAGCATATCTGTTGTCTTGAAGAAAACTGTTAGATTTGTGTCCAAGAACTACGAAACAAAGATTGGATGAGCTCCTGCAAGATAGACTGATGACATCTGAAGAATAGCAGGAGTAGCTTAGATGCGGAGGGCAGATGATCAAAGAGGATGGAGACTCATGCAGGAGGCCTACGTTCAACAGTGGACGGATACAGGCTGATGATGATGAAACACACGTGTATGCAAAATAATTTTAAATAGAACTCTGAATATCTGTTAACGAGACGATGGTCGATGGGAAAGAAAAGTGTAGTGGCGTCCAAGAATTGGCAAATGGAGCGGGATTGACTGGACATTATAAGAATAGCGGGAGTAGCCTAGATGCGGGAGGGCTACGTTCAACAGTGGATGGACATAGGCTGATGATTATGATGACGATGATGAGTTTCGTGACATTTTTACGTCTTAACTCGTTGGTCACGATTCGATTCATGTTTCTGGCAGTTTTCCAACTAATTACACTTTCACTGAGCACCAGAACGTGAAGACCTCGCTACGGAGAAGGAAGATACAAAAATGAATAATTGAAAGCACGAGACAACAGAAAAAACGTAAATAAAAAAACACACCGAGACTTTTGTCACGTATTTATAAATTATTGTCATATTTATTATCATAATTAATTTGATTATTTTTGGAGACATCTTTAGTACACGAATTTTTACGATCGAATCGATAAAAATGCTTGAACTACTGCGTTCTAACTTAACCACATTAGCTGACGGGGTTTACCGCACTGCTTTGGATAGTCGCGTATTAATAAAATCATAGTTTATCGTGTAAATATAAGTTTATCATATACTTGCTGCTATTGCGTTGAGTCGCTTTTAGGACAAAATGTTTCAGGCCTCAGGATCGTCGGGTTATTTATCCGATTAACAAATCAATTTAAAAATGCCTCAGATACTACAGTATCCTCTCTCCAAGTACTCAAACTTCTGCTCTGGAAGGAGTCGGGAACTATAAATAGTATTTTACTAAGTGAACCTTAAGTTGCAGATATGTTTTTAACGAGGAAAAGATACATAAAACGCATATAAAAAGAAGAAAGCATAATCCTTTATTTTTACCAAAGTTCTTGTGCCAAGACTACATCCCCTTACAGTCATAATTGAGTGAAGATATTGACATATTTATTGTGATATTGCTTCAGACTCAGTGCTGGTGTGGACAGATAAGAAATGTTGGACGTTTGATTTTGTGACAATAATGCCGTGTTATTTGTATGTCCACCATGATATACTTATGACATGGTTTTTGTTGTTGCAAGTCCAACTATTTGCGTTGAGTATCCCGACACTTGTTCTGAGTTTGAGGTCATTGACACTAAACGTGTCAATACATTTACATTGTCACACTTAAGTTAGTACTTTAATAACGAATCGAAATTTTAATATATTTTGTGATGTAATTGACGGAGAAGAAATAAAAAAATCCGGAATTGAAAAGAGTGCTAAAAAGAAAGCAGTGGAAAACATCCAAAAGCAAGTTATTTCAACGCTTTAGGAGGGTCGACTATGATTATTCATGTATAGTCCATCATAAATAATACATCACTCTCTTGGGGAACTATTCATATGAAATCATGCGATCAATGCTTTTCGGGAACTGTCCGTGTACGTTTGTATGAAGATTGATGGATTTTTCACCTGTGTGTGGTAAATAACGAATATACTCGTAGATGAAGCACGTATAAGAAAAATGTTTCAGTGAGAAAATACTTTTCGTGGCTGAAAATAGGATTCATTGACAGACTCAGTGACCTCGTGGAAGAACAGACGGGTGAGATTGAGAAATGGACGAGAAATCACGAGACAGGAAGTAAAAATAAATAAAGTTGTATTTAATATATTTTTATCTTAACATCCTCCTCTCTCAAAAAAGGGAGTTATTACGTCGCGTGACGGAATGATGAGCAGCAGTTCAGCAAACAAACACTTTCTTTTAGAAGCACATTGATTATAGTTACATTAAAAACGTTATAAGTTTCCGACCACGCGGGATGACATGCCGCGCGACCGCAATGCAACATTGTCTCGCTGAATGGTGAATGTATGACAAGCGATCAGAATAGGATAAGATTGTATATCGAGGTTTTCGGTACCAGTTAGCAAGAGCTACATCATGCTGATGTCAATATATACGTGTATTTCATCGTCATCAGCCTTTATCCGTCCACTGTTGAACGTAGGCCTCCTGCATGAGTCTCCATCCTCTTTGATCCTCAGCATCTAAGCTATTCCTGCCATTCTTCTGATATCATCGGCCCATCTTGCAGGAGCTCTTCCAAGCTTTGTTTCGTAGTTCTTGGATACCACTTGGATAACAGTTTTCTTCCAGACAACATATTTGTCGCAATGCCACTTGAGTGTGTCTATTCTTTGGGTAGCCTCTACTTCTTATATTTTATCTTTTAGAGACTCTCCATGGCACGTTGGGTGAACTTAACTTTATGTGTAGATCTGATGTTAGATTCTCTAAGTCTCTGCGGCATAAGTTAATACAGGACGGATGTATTAGTTAAACGCCTGTTTTTGTAAAATAAAATACATACAGCCAGCGGGTATAGCCTAATGGCCAAAAGTTTGCTATACAAGCCAAAGGTCGTGAGTTCGATCGAGAAAAAGGTTTTCAATCAATTTCTGAGCTCTAAAATACCCCCGGTTTGTGTAAAAATTGACGCCACACCGTAAAATTCCAGTCATAGCCTATTAATTAAAATTGGCGGTAGATGAAAGTCGTCCCGTGAAGAACAACCAATTCAAAGTAAATTCCTGTGATAATAAGGATGATGCGTGAATCTCGGGCTGTAGTATATGACGTTGGCGGATCAACACTCTACATACAGTTAGTAGAATCCACAAACGAAACTTCAAAATCACTATCACCATCTGTCGATATTCTCCTGTGTGTGTATACATTAAAAAAACGTTCTAGATTTATTTGGCAGTGTTTGATGGCATCCATATGCTCCATATTGATAGTGCCATAAAGATAAGCATTCAAGGCGTCTCATTTATTGTTAAGTTAGTGTGGACCTTCGTTGATAACAATACAAGAAATGGACTCAGTTCTATGGCTGGAGGGTCAGGCTGATAATAAAAATTCGCAGCTAAAAAATCGTTAAAACAATGTCGCATTAACGCGGTGTAAACACGCCACGAATAATAGAAGTTGACTAGCGATAAAAGGAAACCTCGCCCTTGTTAGTCCAGGCATTGAACCCGACACTCCTTCAGAAGAGCAATGCTTACACGGGCTGTGATAGAGGGCAGTGTTTGAGGGTAATGTTTAATTCAATTTAATTAATTTTTTTATTTGAAATTTACAAACATTAGTTTATTGCGTTCATAAATAATGAAATAATCAATATGGATCAAACACAAAAAATAAGTTCTAAGGTATAATAAATATAGATATATACTAACATCCTCCTCTCTCAAAGAGGAGCGTTATTACGTCACGTGAGGGCAGTATGAGGAGCCGGTCAGCAGACAAACACTTTATTCTCGAAGCACATTGATTATATTTACTTTAAAAACATTGCAAGCTTCGGCCAAGCGGAAATATACCGCTGGCCGCAACGCTGATCTTGTCTCGCTAAAGGGTGGGGACCGACTGACGATCTCCGCGCCGTACCAGCTTCCGATAGCGCCACGAGTGGTGGTATCCTTAACTAACACACTCGTTAGCGGAACCGTCAGCACGACGCACCTAAATGCACGACAAGCGAACCGAAATAAAGAGACGAAAGATCGTACATCGAGGTTTTCAGTAACAGTAAGTAAGGACTACATCATGCTGATGTCAATACTTATGATTAAGTACTAAAGTATGTAATAGAAAAGAAGAAAGTCATCAACAATTATTAAAAAAGAATAAAAAGTCTCGAGATCGCTAAACAGAAGACTCCACGAAATTACTTTGATAAATTAATTCGTGGAGCTCATGTCGAAACTAGGCTTCTCTCAAGTAGAATGTATCAATATTCTAGGAGATATGGTTGAACAGTCATGTTTGACGTCAGTGCGCAAACACTTACCATCAATGGTAATTATTGATTAAGGTGCTTTAACCCTGATATCAGCTCGATATAGCTCTTGCAGGCTGGTGCCAAAAAAGCCTCGATATACGATCTTTCGTCTCTTATTTTTGTTCACTTTTTCGCCCACGCATATATTTATAATAGTCAGTAATATAATATTGCATCGCCATTTTGCTTATTGTGATAGATAATTATAATAAAATAAAATAAAGGGGATTCAACGTTTGCTTGGCATGCCAAAGGTCGTGGGTTCAATCCCCGACGGAGATTAGAAAAAAATATCAATTACTGAGCTCTAAAATACCCCGAGTTTGTGTGAATTTGATCCGTCATCCGTAAAATGCCGGTCATAGTGAATTCATCAAAATTGATGCTAGACGAAAGTTGTCCCGTGAAGACCAACCATTCATAGTGAATTTCTGTAGTAATGAGGATGATGCGTGAATTTCGGGCTGTAGTCTATGATGTTGGCAGATCAACACTATATGCAACTTTTATCCATATGCAACATTGTAAGCGTCATAGAATTCCATAGATTAGACATCTGAATCACTATTAAAATCTATCGGTATTCTCGTGTATGTACTTACATAAAAAAGCTTTTTTTTCTATAGGATTCTAATGAATGGAAAGAAAGCAACATTAGAAGAAAAAGAGTGGAGTTTAAATGCATTCCGTGTTTTTGGACACCACTACAACACATTTTTTCCCTATCGACCTCCACTACTTGAGTTCTTCTTCGGATATCCTCTTTTCGGATTCAATATTTTAGACACACTCCTCTCATGAATCTCTCCATAGCACGCTGAGTGACCTTCAATGTATGTGTAAGACTTGCTGTTAGATTCCATATCTCTGCTCAATGAATTAATACTGAGAGGATGTATTGGTTAATCGACTTACTTTTAAGACATTGAGAAATTTTCGTTTTAAAAATATACTTTAGTTTTCTAAATGCTACCCATTCCAGTTTATATAATATATAAGTGTTAACTAGTGTGCTTTCAGAGATCCACACAAACTCTCATATCCGACCCTGAAACTGAGAGACTTCAGCTCAGGCAAAAAATCACATCGGAAGATTTCGTTACCCCAAAGGAATGTCTTTTGTTGTATTTGTAAGATTTGCTGTTAGATTCCATGTCTCTGCTCAATTAATTAATGCTGAGAGGATGTATTGGTAACCTATATTGAAGCTTACAATTTAAAAAAAAAATATCTGGTAATAAAACACTGACCATTGCAATCGCACCCAGTTTTCAGACAGTGATCCCATCAATCTCGTCAGCGCCGGCCGCATTTAAACCGGACATATTTATTTCGTCGCTGGCAGGTTGTCAGTGCTGGCAGACGAATGCTTAAATTGCCGGAATCGCGATGCAGCACTCGAGCAGAGGTCGGACCGTTATAGACAACTTGATTTAAATTTACATTACCCAACAGCTGACGAAGGATAAGGATAAGTCGTTGCAGACATGAAGCCGACGCCGTAATCCGTTACAACGACTTATACAACGATTTTTGTGTTGAAATTTTGTCAATTTTCTCGTAATGTAATATTTTCTTAACAGTTTTCTTCTCCTTCTTCGTGTCAGCGATGTCAAATTGTTTCGGCCCAATATCTGGCAAAATCTATGAAGTGTGCTGCCCAGCATTAGTTTGGGATGTGCAGCTAGTCGGGCACACGAGGCAGGATCTTAGGTGTGAGGCTGCAGGTCTCCACAGTCACACAGCAGTGACTCTCTCTGCCGAAGCATTTTCCACCGCTCGAGGCTCTCTTTTTTTCTACCTACTCTTCTTAATCTGTTCAAGTATTTACAGGTCTGCCAGTCAAGAGACTTGCTAGTTGGGAGGCTTTCCTTTAGTGCAGGGCTTCTTAAACTCTTTTCAATCACGACCCCATTTATAATTGCGAGGTACCTGGCGACCCCATATAAATATAAAAGAAAGAAAAAAAAATTGATGATTTATTTATTAGGTAACATAGGTAACATGGGTGACACTCGGAAATCACTTCCAGGAATGCCTGCGACGATTCTCAAGGCCGTGAATTCGTGGAACTTTGCATAGCTTCCATGCCCCACGTGTGGGCGACATTTAATATTCTCCTCTATTTCAAAATAATCGATCTCTCGCGACCCCAGAATTTTGCTACGCGACCCCATTTGGGGTTGCGACCCATAGTCTAAGAAGACCTGCTTTAGGGCGATGAAAATTTCTTTTTTTTTTTTACCAGAGCTGAAGAGTCTCGCAATTTCAGGGCCGGATGTGAGAGGTTGTGTGGATCTCTGAAAGCACACTAGTTAACACTAGTATATTATATAAAGTGGAATGGGCAGCATTTAGAAAACTAAAGTACATTTTTAAAACGAAAATTTCACAATGTCTTAAAAGTAAGTCGTTCAACCAATACATCCTCTCAGTATTAATTCATTGAGCAGAGACATGGAATCTCACAGCTCTTAGGAGGAATCTCAGGTCTTACACATACAATAAAGGTCACTCAACGTGCTATGGATAGATCCATGAGAGAAGTGTGTCTAAAATAATGAATCCAAAACGAGGATATCAGGAGAAGAACTCAAGTAGTGGAGGTCGATAGGGAAGAAATGTGTTGTAGTGGTGTTCAAGAACTAGTACACGGAATGTAGGAAGAGCACTTGCATGATGAACACATCAGAAGATTTTCAGGAGTAGGGCGAAGAATCGAAAAGAATGGAGACTCGTGCGGGAAGCCCTATTTTTAACAGTGGATTCACACAGACATATCATATAGGGTTCGCCATATAACGTTTTTTTTTCAACTAGTGCTTATTTCGTGAATGGTAACATTTAGCTCATGTCTGATTTAACAAATAATTATTTTTATCCTTCCGCTGAACGAATATGGTTGTGTATACGCTTGACCAAGGCTGGGAAATATTGCGACATTACTTTGAAAATCATGGTAATGTTGCAGAATGTGTGCGAAAATTGCGTACGGATTTTGGAAGAAGAGAATCACCGTCAGCTCCGTATTTTCGTTATCTTGTGAAAAAAGTGAAAGAAACTGGCATCCTCATCGATAAACCAAAGCGTGAAAAGCCAAAAACAGTGCGTACACCCGAGAATATTGCTGCTGTGGCAGAAAGTGTGCGTGAAGCGCCATCAATGGCGCTTCCATGCGGCACGGCCATGTAGAACAAATTTTTGTTTCCAAAAATTGAAGAGGAGGATATTGGCAACATTTGGTTTCAACAGGACGGCGCTACGTGCCACACAGCCGAAGCTACACTCGATGTTTTGCGCCCTGTTTAAAAAAAAAAGTTATTTGGCGGACCCTTTAATAGCTGATATATTAAGTCTTGTGAAAACGTGAGATTGATATTATGCAGTATATAATTTATTTATTATTTTTAGTTAATATTTCACATCCTCTTATAAAAGGTCGACTTTACGTCGCTGGGATCGTTATTAAAACGCGTGGTGGAGGGATGAAGAGCAGATGAGCAACACAAAGACTTTTTCGGAAGCACATTGACATATATTCGGTCTGCTCGAGGCAGACAATGACGTGTTGTTAACAACGCCCCGAGCAGACACATACTGAAAACCCAGTAGCAATTTAGAGAACGAATGCCCAATAACTGACAGCCATTTACAGATCTAACGGCGCACCGATGACTAGACCTAAACAATCAAAATGGCGACACATGCGTGTCCGACGAGCGAACAAAAATTAGAGACGAAAGATTGTGTATCGAGTTTTTCGGTACCAGCCTGCAAGGGCTATATATCAAGCTGATATCAATATAAAAAAGAAATCGTTTTAATATTACATAAGTATCATAATATTACGATTCATTTAGTTTTACTGATCTTCTCAACTGATTTTAGGTATAAATTAGATTAAGTCAATAAAACTAATTACTTATTTACTGATAACATTAAGAAGCACATAAGTGTGGCAAAGATTAGATAAGCTATCATAATATTAGCACGAGTTGATCAAATAAATAGATTGGTAATCTATTTACGTTACCCTTTATAAATAATGACAAAACATAATTATTACAAATACCCTTGTTACAATATTAGTGTTCTCACGACCTATCGTTCCCAGACAATTCGTTCAACGATTCTTCGGTAACGATGTAGAGCGCATTAGTCGTCGTGTGCACGAGACAACTGGTGCACTGGATGTCTCACTAATCTAGCCTAACATAACCTAAGTATTTTTCCAGTGAACGTAAATTACAGAGATCTAAAGGTCTCGTTAACGACACAACTTAGGTTAGGTTAGGTTAGCGAGGCATCTAGTACACCAATTGTCCCGTGCACCAAATGTACCGTTGAACGACATGTCTGGGGACGAAATGCGGCGGAGCCATAATTTACTAAAAAAGATTTTAATATTTATATACTCATACAAATAAATCATGATTTCCTTAAATTTTCCTCCATGTGTATTATATGTTTGGAACACATGGTCACCACAAATTGCCGCCACTTACTTTTGACAGTTACCACTGTCGATTCCTCGTTATATCTACACTTGAAAGTCCAATTGGGAACATATACGAGTCCCAAAAACATTTTTTTGTAAGAATTGATATTCGTTTTATTTTTAAGGAGATCTGATTATTAGCCTGGCTCTATCGATGCCGGTATAATAAGGTCATAAAGATCAGCTCAACGCGACACGTGCTTAACACGCTTAACGCCACGTAATGTTTTGAATGAATTCGATTCAGAGGCGCCATGTAGGTCACATTAAATGTTAAAATTCTATTGAAATGTAACCGCTGGCGTACAGGGACTGTTTGCTAGGAAAAAAAACGTAGATCACCGATGACCTACGTGGCGCCCTTTTAAACAACAGCGTGGGTCACCGGTGACCTACGTGGCGTGAAACGTGTTAACAACAGGCAGTGACCCACCAAAGTTGTGACCCGTGCCCAATGTTGCTTAACTTCGTCGATCGCTAACGATGTTCTATTGCCGCAGTACAGTAAGAACACACCTTTTATTTTTCAACAATATATAAATAATCTTTTAATACATATTATTATTTGCGGCTCAAGGAAATGCTTGAAAATAATTTGCAAAAAAAGAAGATTTAAAAAAACAAACATTGAAATAACGGCGATTGAAGAACTGCCAGGTGTTAAAAAAATAACGTCTCTCTCTAAAAACATAAGGGCGTATCTTGCTGTGAGCTCTGTAAGAATACACGACATTTTATTACTTGACACGTGTGAATACTTTGACTCGACGAGTTCATTTGCTTGGAAATAAAATTACTATAAATAGAAAAAAAAACAATAAATAATTTTATTACTTAAGTGTGAAAAAAAAAACTGATTTAAAGTTTGATAAAGTTTTTTTTTTATGAAACGTGCATGCAGGAAAACATAACAGTTAGAAAATAGTAGGATTTATAATGTTCAGTAAGGAAGATAAGACGCTGCATGCGGGATACGTGTTTTGTGTTTGTATACATTAAGGAATAAAAATTTATATATTTCTTGAAGAGATTCAGATTGTATGTACAAGTAGGAGGAAATATAGATGCTAGAGCATACCGGTGGCATTTCTTCTTCGTAGTATCAATCCGGTGGATTGGTTTGCAGCAACAAAATCTTGCATATCGATCTCCACTCTTCTCGATCCTCTGCAATCCTCTATAGCAGTGCTCCGCAACCGGTGTGCCGCGGCACACTGGTGTGCCGTAAGCCGATACAGGCGTGCCGCGATCAAATAAGGCAATAATATAAATAAATAATTGTACAACGGTCCTCAAGCTTCCAGCGCCTATCGCCTATTTATGTAGACATACAACGAGGTACTTGCTTTATTAAGTTCTAAATGAACTTTAAAAAAAGTGAAATTTATCAAATTAATATATATTGTTGGCTTTTGGTGTGCCGCGGTATTCAAGGTGAGTACTTTGGTGTGCCGTAGATGAGAAAAGGTTGCGGAGCTCTGCTCTATAGCTCAGCATAAGAGCTTCAACTCATTTCCTCGAACCCTTCCTGCAAGCACTCCTGTCTAGGGCGCCCTCTGCAGTTTCTATCCTCAACCATCCAGAAGAAGACCATCGTGGCGCATGATGTGGCCGATCCATCGGGCTCGCCTCTCTGGGATGGTTTTTACTAGATGCCTATGAAAAAGGTCAAATCATTTTCAGGTCACCGCTCGCTTCAATAACAGATATCACTCCATTTGATCCAATGCTAGAACACTCCCAGATGATACTAATCTATCTGATCTAATAATGGAGCAATCCTGGTTACCACTCTTTCTGATTCAATGCTGGATCAATCGCATGCAAGTACGCAGGTGTTGTCTATTTGCATACAGTGATCTCAACAATAGCATTGTGGGACTATTCTGGCTCACTTCTAAGGTCCATGAACCCATGGCCTCTGCTCTAAGTGCTACTGCTAGGCCATCGCGATAACCTTATCTGGGCTATTTTTGGGTGTACGTTAAAATCGATTTACGTCAGCGTATTGTTCTTCATTTTTTCCATACCAGATATATGATTTTAAATATAATTTTAAGCTTTATAAATACATTAGGTTTGTGTGAATTTGATCCTTCACCCGTAGAATGCCAGTCATAACCTATAATTATAATTGGCGGTAGAAGAAAATCGTCCCGTAAGCACTACCCATTCGTAGTGAATTCATGTTAAAAATATGTGATTCAATTTAATTTTATTCATTTATTTAAGAAGAACTTAGAACCTAATAGTCTATAACGTGAGTGTGTCGGAAAAATAATCTGACCTCCTTGAAAATATTAGTTAACGAACATCCAAATATGCCGAGATTACTATACATAGTTTACTTATATCGCATTAATTTGTCGTAAGGTTAGGTAAGGTTTGGTTAGCGAGACAGCCAGTGCACCAGTTGTCCCGTGAGCCAAATGTCCAGTGCACCAGACTTCCAGTGCGCCCCACGTCATTACCACGAAAACTAATCTGCTATACATCGTTTGTATTTTAAAATTAATGATTGTAATCATCATTGGTTGATGAAGAGTTCAGCGAGATCTCTAAAAAAAGTTATTTCTGTTTTATCAATTGTACCAATTGCGGTATGTATATCTTGTCTAATTCGCCGGTGGGTATAGCTAATTGGTCAAAGCGTTTGCTTTGCAACCCAAAGGTCGTTGGTTCGATTCCAGGTGGAGATTAAAAAAATATATTTTTAATCGATTGCTGAGTTCTAAAATACCCCCGGTTGTTTTTTTTTTATGTAAACGCATGCAGGACAGCACAACCGGTCAAGACCAGTGCACTCTATGCCGCTCAGCCAGGGAGGCTGGACGCTGCATGCGGGAAACGTGTGTTGTGTTCGTATTTGTGTGTGGGTTGGGGAGATTGCAAGTGTATATTTATCTGTTTCTTGAAGAGATCCAGACTGTAAGAAGGAGGAAACACAGACGCTGGAAGAGCATTCCATAGCTTACCGGTGGCATTAAGGAAGGAACTTTGGAAGCTGCCAGTTCTTTTTTTATTATTATATTGAATTAGTTCTTTAAGTTCCGAAGAGCAGTGACCGTGGTAATAACGGTAGAAAAGATTAAGAGAACCAATCTTACGTCTGTGTTCCATTGATTGTAGATTAAAGGTTGGTGTGAATTTGATCCCTCACCCGTAAAATTCCAGTCATAGCCTATTAATTAAAATTAGTGGTAGACGAAAATCGTCCCATGAAGACCACCCATTCATAGTAAATTCCTGTAATAATAAGGAGAATGCATGAATGTCGGGCTGTAGTCTATGGACGTAGGCGGATCAACGCTCCACATACAGCGCTTAGCCATATGCACCGTGGTAAGCGACAAAGAATTACTATCTGTCGGTAGTCTCCTGCATGTGTGTACATAAAAAAAATGCCTTGTTTCTCCCATATATTATGAGTCTTAATGGTTAAATATTAAGCTTACTTGCTGACTTTAAATTCCCTGAGAAATTGTACCGTGTTTTTATTTATTTTCTGTCTTGTTCGGAATGTCGGCATATCCCCAGTAATATTTTCCTAATACGTATAACAATTACTTCTCAGCAATCCACAGCTCACAACACTTCCACTACACTCCCACATTCTGACAGTTCTATAAATATAAGTATACAAATATAAGTATATGCTATAAATATCAGACATGTGTGAACAATGGCGATATATTTAAAGCAGATAATATCGTTTATTTATGAAGATTATCTTTCGACCAGATCGCTTTATCGCGCGATCTTATCAGGTTAAAGTAGAACGCATATATAAAATGATAGAATGGCATCTTTTTATATGCCATTCGATCATTAAAAACATTTCCTAACTTTTTAGTTAGGAAATGTTTTTTTTCATATTTACTGAGATTCATTCCCAATGTACGAATATTTGGTTATTTATTTATTTATTTCACAGAACCGAAGTTCCAATGTATAAATAATAAGAAACATTGAGTCTGCCGGCGGTCATAGCTCAATGGTAAAGCGTTTGCTTTGCATGCGTGGGTTCGATCCCCGACGGAGATTAAAAAAATAAATATATTTTTAATCGATTTCTGAGCTCTAAAATACCACGGTTGGTTTGAATTTGATCCATCACCCGTAAAATATCAGTCATAGCCTATTAATTAAAATTGGTGATAGACGAAAGTCGTCCCGTGAAGACCGACCACCCATTCATAGTAAATTCCTGTAATAATAAAGGATGATGCGTGAATCTCGGGCTGTAGTCTATGAAGTTGGCGGATCAACACTCCACATGCAGCGTTTAGCCATATACACCATCGTAAGCGTCATAGAATTCCACAGATGAGACTTCAGAATTACTATCACCATCTGTCGGTATTCTCCTGTATGTGTTTACATAAAAAAATATATAAATAAATACACAATACATACAAAAGATATTAAAAAATAAAAATAACAAAATGATTAAAAATGTACTTTAGTTTTCCAAAAGCTTCGCATCCCAGTTGTATACGCCTTTCGAGTATTTATGTATGTGAGATTTATATAAAAAATATATAAAATTCATGCATTTTAATCTCTTTTCTTATGTTATAATTGGAACATTGTTCCGCAAATAAACAAATTAATAAGTAAAATTAACCGCGTATTACGTTAAAGTATATCTTATTTAGTTTAACGTTATTTACGTGTTAATTGCATCATATTGCGCAATTGCTAGTCAGCTGTAATCATCGATGTAATGTGTTTCGAGGATTTCCCAATAATACCGTAACATTGAATAAAAATATGTTAATCAATTCAATTCAACAGGTGTTTTTTGACCTGTGCCCAAAATAAATGACGCATACTGATCATCATTCCTGCTAAGCAGTACCATTACAC
Organism: Glossosoma conforme; assembly: GCA_022606575.1. NCBI lineage: Eukaryota > Metazoa > Arthropoda > Insecta > Trichoptera > Glossosomatidae > Glossosoma > Glossosoma conforme. The sequence continues at coordinate 3,509,050 of JAGTXR010000011.1, read as the reverse complement.
ACGGGCATGCTTACTTTGTAATATAACATATGCTATCTACGAGTAATCGGCAATCTTTCTGAGTATTTAAAAGGTTGCAAATATATTTATTTAACCGAACCGCAGTTCCAAGGTACAAAGAATAAGAAACATAGAGTATACATAAAAACATACAATACACACAAAAAAAAAACATGAAAGAAGAAGATGATGTGTCAACAATCACAAAGATCTATGAGAACAATATCATCGAAAAAAGAGGAAAAGGATGTAAGAAAAGGATCGAGGTGTGCTGGTAGGCCATTTAGGAGCGCCATTGCCGTTGTACTAAATTGAGATGCTCGAAGCTCCACAAGTATCAACTGGGATCAAAAACAATGTGTGGCTACGAGCACGAGTGTATTTATCTGGAACATAGAAGTTGAAGCATTCAAGAATCCCAGGGTTGTGAATTGCGTCGCGAAGAAGAAGGAATGAACGTTTGAGCAACAATTTTCCTCCGGGACTCTAACGAATGGAAAGAAAGCGTCCCTAGAAGAAAAAGAGTTGGGTAATGTTCGGAATTGATTGAATTGAATGGATAGTTACCGTAAATATAAAAATATGACGTCGGAGGATTTTTTTATGATTTTTTTGGTGTAAATGGCTAAGCGCTGCATTTGGAGTGTTGATCCGCCAACGTCATAGACTACAGCCCGAGACTCACGCATCATCCTTTATTATTACAGGAATTTACTATGAATGGGTATTCTTCACGGGACGACTTTCGTCTACCACTAATTTTAATTAATAGGTTATGACTGGCTTTTTACGGGCGATGGATCAAATTCACGCCAACCGGGGGTATTTCAGAGCTCATAAATCGATTAAATAAAAATCTTTTTTTTTTTAATCTCCGCCGGGGATCGAACCTACCAGCAAAATACTGGAAGGATGTATATTTATATTTAAAAAAAATCAAATCCGAAGTTCAATGTCATTTTTATACTGTTCATTTTTAAAGTATCAAAGAACAATTAATAAACATGAACATTGTACATCAAATAAACAAATTCATTGTACTATTTTTATGTATTTTAAAGATTTTGGGATTCCCGTACAAAAATAGAAAATCGCTGACACAGTACTTTGATTGATTGCGAAAATATTCTTTTCGCACATTTATCAAAACTCATTGTTTTGAAATCTTATCAAAATTATAATAAAAAATTCCATGCCGAAAAATATCACATTTTTTAATCACTGGTTACTAGTTACTGGTTATAGAAATTCAATTCAATTCTTTATTTTTTTCCTTCAATAACATTACAAAATATTATACATTTCAATTCATTATTGAAGTACTAACATATAAGTGTTGCGTTGTAAATGTATTGACACATTTAGTGTCAATGACCTCACACTCAGAACAGTGTCGGGATACTCGACGCAAATAGTTGGACTTGTAACAACAAAAACCATGTCACAAGTATATCATGGTTGACACACAAATAACACGGCATTATTGTTACAAAATCAAACGTCCAACATTTCGTATATGTCAACACCAGCACTGAATCTGTGATATAATGAATGGTCTTCTTCACGACATTGTCGATGGGATGGTTGAGAGTAGAAACTGCAGAAGGCGCCAAAGACGGGAGTATTTGGAGCAAGTGTTCGAGGACATGAGTTGCAGCTCTTATGCTGAGCTCAAGAGAGTTTAACTACGAAGAAGACTCCAGTATTTCATAAACTAGGTCTGCGACGTCTGGAAGGTCATTGGGATCTATACTGACATCAACATGATATACTCCTTGCTGACTGGTACCGAAAACCTCGATATACAATCTTTTGTCTCTTATTTTCGTTCGCTCATTGGACACGCATGTGTTGTCATTTTGTAATGCCGTTAGGACTAGTTATGTAGATCGCCACTTGCAGCACTGGGTGTCATCGACCGCAGCGCCCGTTGCCCAGTCAGTTGTGTGCCGACCGCGACGAGTTCGTATTATGGCCAGCCCGGCATGTTATTCCGCTGGGCCTGAAGTTTGTAAAGTTTATCATGAAAATATATGTGCTTCTGGAAAGTCTGTGTGTTGTTTTTCTGCTCCTCATCCCGCCACCACGCAATTCAATAACGAACTTAGAGAGAGGATGTCAATACATACAATGTCCTCGCGGGATTCAAAGCTAAGACATAGAATAAGGAAAAGATTATAGAGATCAACAGACTTTGTGGTGGCGTCTCGTGATATCCGTATGTTCCAATTAAAGGAAAGGAGATGTTGATGATGATGATCAGTTATTTGTTATTATCAAGATGATAGTTAACGACGTGAAGCGTGAGTGGGAAAATTCAAAATGCTTTCTAGGAGGATACTTCCCATCGATTCTAGAGCGAATGGCCGCAAAGTGGCTCGTCCCGAACCACTACACGAGCCAGCTGCTAACCGGACATGGATTCTTCCGGAACTACCTCGACAGGCTTGGACAGTTTGAACCCACATCCCAGGCAGAGTGCCCATGTGACGGCAGCTCTCCGCTGGACGCACCTCACGTTCTATGGAACTGTCCGCTGCACCACTCGGTGAGGATTGCGCTCTTTGAAGTGGTCCGGCCAGCATCAGCTCCAGAGGATACCAGGACTTCGTTGCTAACAAATGGAATTACGCTGCTTTTGAGCGCTTCTGAGCGTCCGTCTGCAAGAGTGCAGACGCAAGTAATGACTCCTAACTGATGTCTGCCATTTGCAGACTCCATTTCTCAACATTATCATTTAATTATCCATTCCCACGTATTTCGTGGTTAGCAACGTGTTACTAAAGAAGGCAATTCGAGACTCGCTGTAGTATACTAACTTGGCAGCCTTAGACTGAGGTCTATTTGACATCTAACTGATGCACCTAGAATCACGGAAAGGCCTTCAGCCACTCTCTAACAAGTAGCTTTTTGCGTGCGATCAGTAACGGGTCCCCATCCGGGTCTCCAAAAACAGGACGGGACAGGGAGGGTTTTCACCAAGCAAGTTAATGACGTCAGAGATCCAGGTATGACGCATACCTTTGATCGTCAAAGCAGTGTTCGTAAGTAAACAACAGTTAAGCTGTCAATTAAATCAATGCGAGAAATTGAATCTTTTCCATAACAATATTATTATCAAAGTACGTACATTCTTAAAGTAATTACGTCAAGAGTAAAGAACCATTGAATTGTTGTTTACTTTAGAGATGTGTATCTCATTACCATTACCGTCATTCACCTGAGCCTGATTACATAAAGGAAACTCCTTGACGTACACTATATGATTCTTGCGAATATATACAAATATATTGCAAATACAAAATATTATTGTTATACACGATAATACTCTTAAATGATTCTTAATATACAGATAGTCTGAGCACTTTTTCATATGTAAGCACATACAGGAGAATACCTACGGATGATGATAGTGATTTTGAAGTCACATCTGCGGAATTCTATGACGCTTAACATGCTGCATATGGCTAAGCGCTGTATGTGGAGTGTTGATCCGCCAATGTCATATACTGCAGCCCGACATTCACGAATCATCCTTATTATTACAGGAATTTACTATTATTGGGTGATCTTCATGGGACGACTTTCTTTTACCACCAATTTTGAATTATAAGCTATGACGTGCATTTTACGGGTGATGGATCAAATTCACACCAACCGGGGGTATTTTAGAGCTCAGATATCGATTAAAAATAATTTATTTTTTTCATCTCCATCGGGGATCGATACAACGACCTTTGGCTCGCAAAGCAAACGCTTTGCAAGCCAAAATACCACCGGTTGGTGTGAATTTGATCCGTCACCCGTAAAATGCCAGTCATAGTATATTAACTAAAATTGGTGGTAGACAAAAGTCGTCCCGTGAAGACCACCCATTCATAGTAAATTCCTGTAATAATAAGGATGATGTGTGAATCTCGGGCTGTAGTCTATGACGTTGGAGCATCAACACTTCACATGCAGCGCTTAGCCATATGCACTATGGTAAGCGTCATAGAATTCCACAGATGAGACTTCAGAATTACTATCACCATCTGTCGGGATTTTCCTGTATTTGTTTATATAAAAAAAACAAACTTTAAGCAATTTATCTGCATACGGGTGTAAATATTTCATTTGATGTTTACTTACTTTATTAATCTGTAAGTTATAAAGATGCACCCTGCAGCTGACGGGAGGTAGTCCTAGCGCGGTCTTTGGCAATCGGGCTTTCAGCTACGCGGCACCAATGGCCTGGAACTCGCTACCGGAAAGCTTAAGAGAGCTTAAAGCGGAGGCATCCTTCAGAAGCACACTCAAGACCCACCTTTTTACTAAGAGAGGCAAAGGAAGATCTTTTGGAATGATCATTCGGTCATAAAAGAGCGCTATACAAATACTAATATAATAATAAAATTTCCAGTTCTTCTGGTCATGTTAATTTCATTACATAGCCAATAATTAATGGCACATAAGCGTGTAGTTTAAAAGGCGAAGAAGCCTTCCAAGTACATAAGAGTCTTATGTAATCATTTTATATATAGTTTGTGCACATGAAGCTAAGTAAATATGTATAATCTATGTGCATATATTATTGTTTCGCAGTAAACATGCGATTAGTGCAAGGAAAACAGTATTAAACGACTATTTTTAGAACAAAATGCTATCTAAGAAGACACTCATTGTAGAAACTATTAAATATAGCTTGAGGTCAAAGCAAGCGGTTTGAATGAATGAAATAGCATACATTTTGTTATATTAGTTGAATAGTATCATATATTACAGACGTGCAGCATAGAATAAACACAGGATGGCTGAAATGGAGGTCTCTCTCTGGGGTTTTGTGTGACAGCATGATTCCAGTTAGCACCAAAGGTAAAATTTACAAAACTGCTGTAAGGCCAGCTATGCTCTACGGATCGGAGTGTTGGACCCCGCTGAAACGTGACTTGGGTAGGATTCATGTGGCAGAGATGAAGATGCTGATGTGGGCGGGTGGTGTGACTAGAGTGGACAGAGCTCGAAATGAGCATATTCGGGGCTCATTTCGGGTGGCCCTCGTACCTGAAAAGATAAGGGAAAACCGCCTAAGATGGTATGGGCATGTGATACGGAGATATGAGGACCACATGGTGAAGAGAGTCCTCAACATACCCACGCTGAGAAGAAGACCTGGAAGACCACAGGCAACCTGGACTGCAACTGTAGACATGGATCTGAAAACTCTGGGTTTGACCGAGAATGCAACACAGGACAGACAGACATGGCGAATGTGCACAAGAAGAGCCGACCCCAGATGATGGGAAATGGCTACGCTAAAGAAGAAGTTAAATATTATCAAATGTTTCAATCGCGCTAATGTAAAAGTGAACGACTATACCTATCTGGAACAAGTAAAACTTCTCAAAAGATATCGACAGGCGAATAGATCTGGGATGGGCAGCATTTGGAAAACTTAAGTACATTTTTAAAGCAAAAATTCCGCAATGTCTTAAAACTAAGGCGTTAAACCAATGTATTCTCCCTGTATTAACTTATGGCGCAGATACGTGGAATCTTACAGCAAGTCTTACCCATAAAATAAAGGTAACCCAGCGTGCTATGGAGAGATCCATGAGAGGAGTGTGGCTAATAGATAGAATCTGAAACGAGGAAACGAATAGGCACACTCAAGTGGCAATGGGCAGGACATATCTGTCGAAGAGACGGCGGTCGATGGGTAAGAAAAGTATTGCAATGGCAAACGAAGCATTGGCCGACCCCCTGCAAAATGGACTGACGACATAAGAAGAATAGCGGGAGTGACCTGGATGCGGAAGGCGGAGGATCGAAGAGGATGGAGACTCATGCGAGAGGCTTACGTTCAACAGTGGACGGATACAGGCTGATATGAATGTAAAAGCGCATAAATCGGGTGCTGCGTAAATCGAGTTATGTTAGGTACGCAAAAAAATAATATAATTCTATTCATAGAAGTATATACATATTTAAATTTAATATCGTATTACGCCATTCCCACGCGGTCAATAACTTCAGAAATTGCGACACGTCCATTAACCCTTTACGTGCGAAATAAGATTTCATAAAAAGTCAAGAAATAAGTCAATTTGTCAATAAAAAAAAGTTGAATATTAAAGGACGATTTTTTTTATTGTTTTGATTGGTCAGTGCTGCATTTATATTCACCTTCAGAACTAAACTAAATAAATCCATTATTATTTTTAAAAAAGGAAAATTTGAAACATGTGTAAAATGACCCACAACTCAATACATATCGTAAAAAAAATTGACGAAGGAATGTCTTAATAAGAAACAAAATTATATTCAATATAGTATTCGGATAAATCCGCATCTCGCACTGAAGCGACGTGTTTTTTTCAGGGCGTGGGATAAATCCGCACCTCGCACTTAAGAGCAGTGCAAGTTGGTGCGGATATATCTGCACAGCGCATGTAAAGGGTTAAACGTTGGGTCCCAAAAATGTCGGAAATTAAAAGACATTAATCATGCCAAAAAAGCCTATTATTACATTTATTCCAAGTAGTTTTTTAATATTATATTTTTATTCCAACTCAGTTCCACTAAAAATAGCAAATTTTTGTACGAAAATCTGGTGAAACCATGTAGTGAGCCTTCCTATTTGACTGCTCGTAAATGGTTCAAATTTTGACCCATTACTCCCACGCTACACAGACTACATTGGTTGAGATTTCCAACTATTATCCAGTACATATACAGATACAGTCGACAACGGAACAGGTGATACCTGAGGCCACCCTGCGGCTGAGCATGTGGAGAGGCGCAACTGAGGGGAATGCTTGGATTGCCCCAAAGAGGACCTAGCCCCTGGACACAACCAGGAGTGGAATATATGGAGGTCCCTTAACAGAATTCGGACCGGAGTATGCAAGACGAGGAAACAAATGAAAACCTGGCAGTTTTACAGTGGACCGACAGAATGGGACTGCGGCGTGGAGCAGGCCCTGTCCCACGTTCTGGAGTGTGCGCTGTGTCTGAGTAGCTGCACCTAGGAAGACCTGATGATGGACGAGAGTAACGCCATCGACGTCGCCCACTTCTGGGCAGGCAGGATCTGACCCTGTTGTTTCCGACACGATTATATATATCCAGTATAAGCTCTGCATTTTGGCTTAAAAGTACTTCATGGGACTGCACCGAGATATTTGACAGAACCTATCAAGCCATAGGATATAAGTGCGCGTGGAGAGACACTCTGATCATCTAGTACTTCCCAAAGTGGTCTGTATAGACTCCCAGTGGTCTATGAAGACCTCCAAGGGGTCTTTCGGCAACAGGAAAAAAATGGGGGTCTGTGAGCTTAAAATGGGGGTCTACGAAGAGAATCACATCTCGGCCCCGGTTCAACGAGCTTTGTCCCATTTTGAGGAAACTAATAGACCTCACTTTCCGCCGACACCGAAGCAATGCCGCTATGAAACCATCTTATCTGGTGGATCATATGAGAAAATGGTACCCTGATAAAATAGATACAGATTCGGATAATTATACTTTCAAACACTCAAAGAGAAACTGCCAAAGAGACATACGCTGGACAGCATGTTCGTGTTGACGTCAAAAAGATAGGATAATTAGTCCAAACATTTATTGTTTTATGGTAGTCGTACTCAAAAAACCCTATGCGGCTCTTGATGCCTTTTGAGTTTGACACCACTGAAATTACACCACGTATTTTATTTAAAAAAAAATCTACTCAAAAAAGTCTACCGAAAACAGAAAACCATGGCAAGGGGTTCACGAGTGAAATGAGCTTGGGAACCTATGAGCTAGAGATGCACCCTACAGCTAACGAAAGGTAGTCCCAGAACGGTCTTTAGAAATCGTTATTTCAGTTTTGCGGCACCAACGGCCTAAAACTTCCTGTCGGAAGGTTAATACATCTAATTTGATTGATTAAAAATAATTACCGGTGGTATTTAGGAATGAATGTTTGAAACTGACAATTTTTGGTCGCCATGCTTTAACAGTGTATAGATATTCAGCAAGTGTAGAAGAGTATATCGATATACGCTCTAGTTACATCGAAATTCGAGTAATCTACTTATTGGATGGTGACCTCTACATTGAGTTCGTAAATAGTACCATATATTTAAATTAACATTATTTGCGATCGTCTAAATTATCCACTTGTGTCGGCGAAAATTAGACTCTCAGCCACTTGTGTCAACTGTAAAAGCAATTAATTCTTCTACATAATTGGATGCGGAGCAGCGAGGCTCGGCGGAGGCTTACTGGGACGTACTGACGAAGCGCTCAATGCTGTTGCCATGCCAACCACGTGGAGGTCAAAGACATCTCAATTAGGACAAGTATATTTACTGTAGTATTAAATACACACACACAATTCAACATCAAATTTTATACGCGTTAATTCATTCAGAAAAAATATCGGCAGACGCGGGATGCGAACCGCGGACCTTGGAACCAACCTTTGCCCAGGTATTCATACCGCTTAGCCACCTTGGCTATTTCATTGCCTGAGCTGACTCGCGTTGGAATTTAACGTTAAAGTGTGTACAAGTTTACTCGCGTTTATTACCTAAGGATTCTGTCTTGGAGGTGGCCGGGAATCATATATGTTCCGACGTGGACCTTGAGATGCTGAGATTGGGACAAGGTATTAACAATGGCAACTAACAGAACTAAGTATCTGCTATTTGTGGTGTCATGTATTTCAGTTCTGGATTTTATCATCATCATCAGCCTGTATGCGTCCACTGTTGAACGTAAGCCTTCTGCATGAGTCTCCATCCTCTTCGATCCTCCGCCTTCCGCATCCAGGTCACTCCCGCTATTATTCTTATGTCATCAGTCCATCTTGCAGGGGGTCGGCCAATGCTTCGTTTGCTAGTTCTTGTGCGCCATTCCAATACTTTTCTTCCCCATCGACCGTCGTCCCTTTGACAGTGTCCTGCCCATTGCCACTTGAGTGCGCTTATTTGTTGGGTAGCCTTCACTAATTGAGTTCTTCTGCGTATTTCCTCGTTTCGGATTTTATTTTTTAGCGACAATCCGAGAGTGGATCTTTCCATAGCACGCTGGGTGACCTTCATTTTATGAGCAAGACTTGCTGTTAGTTTCCACGTCTCTGCGCCATAAGTGGGATGGGGAGGATGCATTGGTGGGGGATTTATTTACAGGATTATCAGCAGACGGACGCTGTCAACTTCTTTCAAAGTCGGGGTCATCGCGACTTCGCTAGAGTCTCTCATGGAGCCTGAAGTGTGGCCTGAAAAGACCATCGTTCAACCCTGGATACGTGTAAGACGAAAGAATCGTAATGAACAGTGGTTGAAACCAACTTGAGTGAAGATATTGACATATTTAGTGTTATATTGCTTCGGATTCAGTGCTAGTGTTGACGAAGGCGAAATTTTGGAAGTTTGATGTTGTGACAATAATGCCATGTTATTTGTGGGTCATCCATGATTTACTTATAACAGGGTTTTTGTTGTTACAAGTCAACTATTTGCATTAAGTCTCCTAGTGCTTGTTCTGGGTGTGAGGTCATTGACACTAAATGTGTCAATAAATTTACAGGGCCACACTTTTATGTAAATACTTCAATAATGAATTAAGATGTTAAAATATTTTGTAATGTTATTGAAGGAAATAAATAATAATTGTCCTAATAATTGTCCAAAATTGGTCAAACGCCTTAGTTTTAAGACATTGCAGAAAAAAAAAAGGATTGTATGCATTAAGAAAAATAAGTGGCAGCGGACCGACGCTGATTACAGACTAAAAATTAGGTTTGCAAATGGTTCGTGGTTCGAATCCAAGCGTCTGCTATTTATTGTTGCTCCAATGTATTGACAAGAGAAATGTCATATAATATGATGTATGCTATGATTTGTATGTACGTAAAAATTGTTTAATACTGGTACAGTGAAACCTCGTTATTTCGTTAAAAAAAACGATTACTGCGGGAAACTATAAAAGCTAGAGCCTATATAATATCATCGTATAGTGTTCTGAAAATTTTTCATCAAAGAATTGTGATGTTGTGGAAATTTTTGCACGGGAAATTGGCATTTAAGTTATATGCATCTGGCGATCAGCTGAGGTTGATAATTGCTCGTCACGAGATCTACGTTGACCTTAATTTCCTCTGACCACAAGGTCAAGTGGTAACAACGACCACAGAGATATGTACAGTATATGTATACATCTACAATTAATACATACATAACCACAAAAACAAAATGTATTAACTTTGTATCATGTATTAATTTGTAACAATTTACAAACTACCGGCGGTATTTTTTTTATGTAAACACATACAGGAGAATATCGATAGATGGTGATAGTGATTTTAAAGTCTCATCTATGGAATTCTATAAAAGTTAACAAGCTGCATATGGCTAAGCACTGCATGTCGACTGTTGATCCGCCAACGTCATAGACTACAGCCCGGCATTCACGTATCATATTTATTATTACAGGAATTTACTATGAATGGGTGGTCTTCACGGAACGACTATCGTCTACCACCAATATTAATTAATAGACTATGACTGGCATTTTACGGGTGAGGTATCAAATTAACACCAACCTGGGGTATTTTGGAGCTCTGAAATCGATCGAAAATCTTTTCTTTTTTAATCTCCGTCGCGGATCGAACTCACGACCTTTGGCTTGCAAAGCAAACGCTTTGACCATTAAGCTATACCCGCCGAAACACGCAACACGGCGATGAAGTTTGAGTCATGCTATGTTGCTAGGCGTTTTTAACCTTTTATAGTCTGTGTCATTGGAGGGATCCCCGTATAAAGTCAGCATATGTTGTGTGTATTACGCGAGTGTGATGAGGCTTTGATTAAATTGAAGTACTAAACACTGCAAAGAAGCAATATAGCATTACGGATTTTTAAAATAATATTTCTATATATTATATTAACGATATATAAATAAATGGTTTTTAATGGTACAGTGAGGTCCCGCTTAACTCTCTCTTGTTTAGCGCTGTTTCGGTTTAATGCTCTTTTATTTCAACCCGAGGTTATTCCCCGAAATTGTGCATAAATAGTGGAAAAAATATTGGAATTAGCGAAACAAACCGGTTTAGATGAGGTAAATGTGGAAGACGTCGAAGTAATAGTTCAAGAAACAGCAGCTGGTCTTTCTAATGATGAGCTCAAGGAATTAACTGAGCAAGAAGAATACAAAAATATTGATATTAGTGATATCGAAGAAGAGCAAAAAGAACTTTCAATGGCGTTTGTAAAAAAGAGTTTGACCACTGTAACTGAAATTATGGACCAATTTGTTGAAAATGATCCAAATTTTGGCAGGAGTTCAAAAGCAAGACGTATGTATGATTATAGATGCTTTGTCCACTTATCAACAACTTCTAACAGAACACAAAACGAAAACGCAAACTACATTAGAGGCCTTCTTGACAAAAAGGCAAAAAACTGGAAACACAGAATAGACTGAATGATCTGACTGACTTAGAATTTGATTTGTTTTTATAAGTATATTCGTTTATATTGCTTTTATTTTTGTTAGAAAAAAATGTTTGGTTTTATTTTTATTAAAAAAAAACATAACTTTTAAATTGAATACCTAACCCCATTACTTACATTTTAAGCCTTATCTGAAAGTGATAAAAAAAGACTAGAGGCCTTTGAGATGTGGTCGTACAGAAGAATTCTCGGAATTTCCTGGAGAGACCACGTCACGAACAATGAGGTTCTCAGGATTATCAAGGAAGATAGGCACCTTATAAGAACCATCTCAGAAAGGCGAGCCCGATGGATCGGTCACATCATGCGCCACGATGGTCTTCTTCACGATATTGTGGAGGGGATGGTTGAGGGTAGAAACTGTAGAGGGCGCCCTAGATGGGAGTATTTGCAGCAAGTTTTCGAGGACATGAATTGTAGCTCTTATGCTGAGCTGAAGAGGGTTGCGGAGGACCGAGAGGAATGGAGATCGAGATGCAAGATTCTGTTGCTGCAAACCAATCCACCGGATTGATACTACGAAGAAGAAGATAGCCTCGTTTAGTGTTGTTTCGCATTACACTCCACTTTGATGGAACGTATCCCCCGCGTTAAGCGTGGTCTTACTGTATTTTAAAATTATTTTTCGTATTTGAAGGGTTCTCGCTTTTTTCGTTGCCCGAAGTTTTTTTTTGGTCCCTTAAAAAGCGGAATTACGAGGTGACTGTACTAGTATAACAAAACGAAGTAATCGGTTATCTGATAAAAGCACAACAACATGAACGTTGTTGTTCTGTTTTGTTATTTGTGTATTTACATAATTAATGACACTTAATGTTGGAATTTCGTCTCTTGGGATTTCAAACATTTGTTTTTCTGTAAAAGTGTAAAATGTAAACAAACTGTTAGAACATTATCACTTCAAATGACAACAAACTGCGTAATAATGTCTGTCATAATTATAATTTAAGAGTGTCACCTGATTATTTTTATATGCGTCTAAAATAATACAAAAAAAAATGATAAGAATCACGAGTGTGTGATCTGGTCATGTTTGTACGGTTCCGCCGTATTTCGTTCACAGACAATTCGTTCAGCGACTCATCGGTAACAACGTGGGGCGCACTGGACGTCTGATGCACGTGAAATTTGGCGCACGGGACAATTGGTGCACTTGATGTCTCGCTAACCTTACCTAAGGATTTGAGCAGTGATCGTAGAGTCCAGAGATCCATATGTCTCGTTAACGAAATGATCTATTTGTACACTTACCCCCACGAAAGCGATCTGTCACAACAAACAAAATGGCGACGTAGCGACATGTCTTATATTACTAACATTTTTATATATGCATGTCAGTCGAGCGAAGAAGAATTAGAGACAAAATATCGTATATGGAGGCTTTTCGGCACCAGTTTTCAAGGGCTATATCGAGCTGATGTCATTAGGTCACATGTATGGTCACCTGCGCTCCTTGAGAGCACTTACCAAGGCATTGTTTTCAGAGTACATTCTCGTTATACAAGTAACTGGTTTTGGTGAGCAACACCACACATGGGTGTAAAAGTTAGTAGTTCAGACGTTAAAATTTGGACTTTTAGACTTCTTCGCCGAAGGTCGCCGCGAATACAGAAAATGCATGGTAGTTGGGCTCCGTAGATATGAGATCGATATATCCAACCTGTCCAGACTTCTGTTGGATTACGCTAAGGAGCCTTTGCCTCCCTAAATCTAATATTGGACAATGCCACAGAACGTGTTCAGCGCCCTGCAAGGGGCTGCCGCATGGGCAGTCTGGACTATCAACGAGGCTAAACTTGAAGACTTTAGCCTTAAAATTTTGTTTGTTACTTATGGATGCCTTCACTGCTTATCAAAACATTTTGGTATTCTAAATATGTTAATTGCGTATTTGGGAAGGTTTCTGTATCATTGAAACCGTTTTACAACTCGATCTTAGACCTAACCTATCCCAACTTAACCTAACCTAACCTAACGATTTGTCCAGCAATCTTAGAGTCCAGATATCCATAGGTCTTGTTCACGAAATTAATTAGGTTCGATTAGGTTAACGAGACATCTAGTGCACCAGTTATCCCAAATTTCCCGTGCACCAGACGTCCAATGCGCCCCACATCGTTACCAATGAGTCGCTGAACGAATAGGTGGGAGGGGCACTGGATGCGCCTTCACGTGGCCATCCATAGGGGATCCGGTGCGCCACTCACTGAGTAGTGCAATAATAATAATAATGTGGTGTATGTGTACGTGCCGATTTATATTTTATTTCTATTCTGTTTAATAGAAATTTTGTTTTTTTTTTATATTTGCTTGAAATTTGTATGGCACTAGTTGCTAAATAAAGTATAGATGCTGATGTTAGGTGTGATATGAATCAAATAATGAGCATCACCGAGAAAACTAAGACGCCTTTTTGTTTAATGCTGGTATATGTTTGGTTAAGTCCAGTCTATTCTAGTATAATTACAATACCGTAAATGGTGAGCCATTTTACTCATGTATCATAGCATTGGCAAGAATTGGGACAACTTGTCGTTGTGCCAAGTAGGAGCATATTCGGTTCAAAGCAGACTTCATCAGTCTAGAGTGGTAATGGAGACGACTATCGTCCAGAGCTTGTGACATCGTAATAATGTATTAAAGCGTTTGCATAACGAACCGAAGGTCGTGAAATCGATCCCCGACGGAGATTAAAAAAACAGTTTTTTTATCGATTTCTAAACTCTATTTTAGAGCTTACCTCCGGTTGGTGTGAATTGGATCCCTCACCCGTAAAATTCCAGTCATAGCCTATTAATCAAAATTGGTTGTAGACGAAAGTCAGCCCGTCAAGACAACTTATTTATTGTGAATTCTTCTAATATTAAGCATGAGCTGTAGTCTATGACGTTGGTCTAATACGTAAAATTGATTCACTCAGCCAGCGGGTATAGCTCAGTGGTTAAGAGTGTTTGTTTGACAAGCCGAAGGTCGTGGGTTCGATCCCCGACGATGAATAAAAAAGAGTTTTTTAATCGATCTCTGAGCTCTAACACACCCCCGGTTGGTGTAAATTTTATGCCGTACCCGTAAAATGTCAGTCGTAGCCTATTAATCAAAATTGGTGGTAGACGAAAGTCCCGTCAAGATCACCCATTTATTGTGAATTTCTCTAATATTAAGCATGATGCGTGAATGTCGGGATGTAGTCTATGACATTGGTCTCATACGTAAAATTGTTTTTCTCAGCCAGCGAGTATAGCTCAGTGGTTAAAAGTGTTTGTTTGACAAGCCGAAGGTCGTGGGTTTTAACCCCGACAAAGAATAAAAAATAGTTGTTTAATCGATTTCTGAGCTCTAAAACATCCCCGGTTGGTGTGAATTTAATGCCTTACCCGTATAATCCCAGTCATAGCTTATTAATCAAAATTTGTGGTACACGAAAGTCGTCCCGTCAAGACCACCTATTTATTGTGAATTGTTGTAATTTTAAGTATGATGCATGAATGTCAAGCTGTAGTCTGTGACGTTGGCGGATCAACAATTCACATGCAGCGCTTAGCAATATGTAGAATGGTAAGCGTCATAGAATCCACAGATGAAACTTCAGAATCACTATCACTATCTGTTGGTTTACATTTAAAAAAAAGTCACAAAGTTTTCAGGATTATTTGGACACCATCCAAATGTGTGACTCGCGCTCTAGTTAGTCATCTAAAAGTACAGACTAACAGTCATATAGTCAATCTATTTACTGGTTAATTCTTTTGTATCGGAATTGATGTGTCATGTCCAAGTAATTGAAATAACGTCAACTCGTATGACAGCGAGCTAAAATGATGACACGAATGGATGTCATGCAACAATAAAGGGTAATTTAGTGTACTAAAGATGTAGACTGTTATAATAATGTAATAGAATTTCAAAGTTAAAGTTCTTATAAGGAAATTTTCGTACGACAAAAAACTTTTTTATGTGAACACATACAGGAGAATACCGGCAGATGGTGATAGTGATTCTGGAGTATCATCTGTGGAATTCTATGACGCTTAGCATAGTGCATATGCTTAAGCGCTGCATGTGGAGTGTTGATCGATAACGTCATTGACTACAGCCCGAGACACACGCATCATCCTTATTATTACTAGTAGAATGGGTGGCCTTCACGGCACGACCTTCGTCTATCACCAATTTTAATTAATATGCTATGACTGGCATTTTACGGGTAAAGGATCACATGAAAAAATGTTCTGATGCCGTCAGACCATCTTTCAGAGGATCGCCCAACGCTCCGTTTGCCTTTGGACTTTTTGCTTTCTTGGACGCCACTCCAACACTTTTCTTCCCCATCGACCGTCGTCTCTTCAACAAATATATCACATTGCCACTTGAGTGTGTCTATTCGTTGTGTAGCCTCCACTACTTGAGTTCTTATTCTTATATTATGATTTCAGAGTGTATCTTTTAGAGACACTCCTCTCATAGATCTCTCCATGACACGCTGTATGATATTTTTTATGTGCAAGACTTTTATTACATTCTACGTCTCTGCGTCATAAGTTGAGAGGATACATTGGTTGAACGCCTTAATTTGAAGACACTGCGAAGTTTTCGCTTAACCTTGCCTTGAAAGATTCTCCGACTGTTGACATCGGTTGACTTGATACATCGTTTTGCTACTTTCAGTACTCATTGTGACATCTACGGTAGGAAATTGGAAGTGCAGTCATTCCATTTATCTACCTACATGTATTATTTACAGGAATCTGTAAAGCATGTAAATAAATAAAGTTAGGTTTCGTCACAGGAGTGATTTTTCTGTAAGCCACATGTGTGAACGCCACCACATGTATGGAGTTACATAATGAACGTTTGTTAAATATAATAGTTTTTTATGCATCATCTGATAGCTAAAGGATACAAGAACCAATGTGATATGTAAAAATATGTCACACGAGTACATTTATGCTTCAAATACTAGTTATAAGCAAAAACATGGTTTGAAAAATTCACGCC
The DNA here is from genome assembly GCA_022606575.1 of Glossosoma conforme. Classification (NCBI taxonomy): domain Eukaryota; kingdom Metazoa; phylum Arthropoda; class Insecta; order Trichoptera; family Glossosomatidae; genus Glossosoma; species Glossosoma conforme. The sequence goes on along the minus strand of JAGTXR010000011.1, from coordinate 3,492,569 downwards.
GTATTGACAGTATAATTTACTAAGCCGTAACGAAAGGGTTAAAAAAAATACTTAAGTGTATAAGCCTATTTCGAATTTATCTAACTTAATTTTAATCTGTCAGGGTTATATTGTAGCTAGCGTGATGTTATCTCTTGTAGATTTGTGTTGGAACATTCATGGATTGATGATTTTGTATCACTTGTGTAAACACTGGAAAACAGATGGCAATGTAGATAAGCGTCACTAAACAGTAAATGTGAGAGGTGTACTTCAAATTAAAAATGACATATTCCACTATTTGTAAAAGGAAAACGTGAAAAATGTTTTTATTTGATAAGGCTTTTGCTGCGTTAATTTCAATTTTGCTCTCATATTCAAAATCCGCAAAATCGTAATGCATTATACCCCCATTTACGCGATAGTCGCGTTACTGGGAATCGCGTAATTGAAGGAGCAAATCTCATACAAAATTAATTTAAAAATAAGTAAAAATAATATAAATAGATAATATTTATTGATTAATTTATACATAAAGGAAGATTTTTTATGGTACATAAACTTGATGCTAGCTGCTAGACACTAATGAAAGAGATTTATCAAAATTCGTGGAAATTGTGTCTGAACTGGGCCTCCCTTGCGTGGAATATATCAACACTTGGCTAGTATCTGGGTGAAAAGAAGCTCAATTGAATAATCTGTCCTCAAATGTCAATAATTGATGGTGACCCCTGGACCTTGGACATCCATTGAGTCCAGTAATAGCGCAGTCGATATCTCAGTTTCGCGTTAGGAACAACATATTAGGGTCACCATATTATCTAATCTAAAACTGGGACATGCTTTCCGTAGTGAATTCACAATACATTTTTAAATTTACAAAACGAAGTTTTTTTTTACGTAAGCTCATACAAAAATATACCGACAGGTGGTGATAGTGATGCAATAATCTCATATATAGATTCTATGACACTTACCATTTTATATATTGTTAAGCGCTGCATGTGCAGTGTTGTCCTGTCAGTGTCATAGACTAAGCCCGCCTTTACGCATGATTCATTTATAAAATGGAACCTATCATCCGGGACTGGTGATACCTGAGGCCACCTTGCGGCTGAACATGTGGAGAGGCGCAACTGAGGGGAATGCTTGGATTGCCCCCAAAGAGGACCTAGCCCCTGGACACGACCAGGGGTGGAATATATGGAGGTCCCTTAACAGACTTCGGACCGGAGTTTGCAAGACGAGGACACAAATGAAAGCCTGGCGGTTTTACAGCGGAACCACTGTATGTGACTGCGGCGTGGATCAGACCCTGTCACACCTTTCTGAGTGTGCGCTGTGTCCGATTAGCTGCACACAACAAGACCTGATGATGGCCGAGAGTAACGCCCTCGTCGTCACCCACTTCTGGGCAGACAGGATCTGACCCTGTTGTTTTCGACACAATTATATATACCTGTATGTATCGTTTTCTGAGATTATAAAATTTTTTTATTTTATTTTTTGGTGTTCCTACAAAAGTACATAAAATGCCATTTAATGCAGGTCATACAATGTTGATTTAATCGACGTATGATGTTCAGAAACAGATAAACACATATAATACATAATTCATGTCATTCTATTGTATTGTCACAGAAATAAAAATCGATTATGTTCCATAAATAAACTTATTTTTATATCAGTTTCTGATAAGGATAAGAATTTTTGTATTATTGTCTAAAAAAAACTGGGCATGCTCTTAGCGATCCTCTATTTGTGGCTCGGCCGCATTTCGTTCCCAGACAATTCGTTCAACGAATCATCGGTAACGACGTGGGGCGCACTAGACGTCTGGTTCACGGAAGATTTGGCGCACGGGACAAATGGTGTAATGCATGTCTCGCTAACCTAACCTAACCTAGCCTGAGGGTATAGCTTAGCCGGTGGGTATAGCTCAATGACAAAGCGTTTGCTTCGCAAGCCAAAGGTCGTGGGTTCGATCCCCGACGGAGATTAAAAAAAAAGGATTATTAATCGTTTTATGTGTGAATTTGATCCATTACCCATAAAATGTGAGTCACAGCCTATTAATTAAAATTGGTGGTAGATGAAAGTCGTCCTGTGAAGACTACCTATTCATAGTAAATTCCTGTAATATTAAAGCATGATGCGTGAATCTCAGGCTGCAGTCTGTGACGTTGGCGGATCAACACTCCACACGCAGCGTTTAACCATATACACCATGGTAAGCGTCATAGAATTCCACAGATGTGACTTCAGAATTATTATCACCATATGTCGGTATTCTTCTGTATTTGTTGACATAAAAAAAACCTAACCTAACCTAGCCTATAAATTTGTATATTTGTTACTAGTACGACAGGGAATTTTTTAGTTCAAAGGAGGATAATTTCCCACATCAACGTTTTATATTTAAGGTATACAATTTACGATATCACAAAAAAAAAATCTCACCTATTAAATGATTTATTTCACTTTTGGATTTTTTCCGTACGTGTTAAGAGTTTTTTTTTTTTTATGTAAACGCATGCAGGAGAGCACAACCGGTCAAACCAGTGCACTCTATGACGCTCAGCCAGGGAGGCTGGACGCTGCATGCCGGAAACGTGTGTTGTGTTCGTGTTTGTGTGTGGGTTGGGGAGATTGCAAGTGTATATTTATCTGTTTCTTGAAGAGATCCAGATTGTAGGAAGGAGGAAACACAGACGCTGGAAGAGCATTCCATAGCTTACCGGTGGCATTAAGGAAGGAACTTTGGAAGCTGCCAGTTCTTGGTCGACATATATTAACCGTGTATGGATGTTCGGCAAGTGTAAGACGAGTTTGTCGGCTGTGAGTGGGTGCAGGAGGAATTAGTTCTTTAAGTTCCGAAGAGCAGCGACCGTGGTAATAACGGTAGAAAAGACTAAGCTGTTTATCAAACGAATTGCTCTTCTTTGAACTGAGTCAATTAAGTTTAGAACAAAGGTGACTGCCGTATTCAGAAAAGAAGTTGTTTATCGGTGAAATACCGACGTGATCTATATAATACACCTAGTTTTTGGAAGCGAGACCGGCTTTACACTTAATTGACTCGTAATATTTGACATTATTCGATATTGATAATCCAAGCATGTTGATGGAGCTTGCTTTCCGTACAGGATCCATAGCAGTCTTCTTGGTGGAGAAAGTACATGAAATATTGAAACTGACGAGGTTGAGGTCGCCCCATCGTGAAACCCTTTCAAGAGACATGTTCATCTTCTCCACCAGAGATTCCCTAGCAGCAGATAGTTCCGAATGTTTCGGAGGTTTTGGAAGATAATACTCTCATGGACAGTGCTGTCGTCGGCATAACAGTGAATGTTTGCGCATTGAAGCAAATCATTCACATGCATCTCCTGAGTTGATTTTATGGCAGGAGGAAGAAAAGCCATCTACGACAGTGATGATGCTTCGATCACTCAAGAAGTTTAAGGCCATTTGGTAAACCAGTTCGGCGGAGCTGGTCTAAGTCCGCCATCATTGAGTTCTTAAGTCTAGGCTTAATTTCTGTCTCCTGCCGCAAGGTATGTTGTGATCAATCACCGCAAGGTGTTGGTCTGCCCAAGAGATAAATAATCATGCTCAATTAATTTCTCTTATTTGTGCCAAAAACTGGATTTCACGTAAACAGTGGATCTTGGAATACGAGTATCATCTTTTGTAACTGATAGTTCATACAACTAATTCGCAATGAATTAGGGTTACCAAAAGTAGATGCACTGTATATTTTTTATTTCGATAAAAACCTTTTACCCTTTCATTACGGCTCGGTTTGAATACAAATCATACTGTCAATTATAAAACTAGTATTTGAAGCATGAATTTACTTTCTTGCTCTATGTTTATATATCACATTGGTTCTTGTATCTTTTAGCTATCAGATGATGCATAAAAAACTGTTCTAAGATTGTAGCAAAACGATATATCACGTCAACCAATGTCAACGGTCGGGGAATACGATATGGTGAGGACTGCAGCATCTAACAAAGTGTAATCAGCATTATATAGCTCTTGCCTACTGGTAGCGAACACCTCGATACACAATCTCTCGTGTCTTAGTTTCGTTCGCTCATCGGACAAGCAGGACTAGTTGTATAGATCGCCACTTGCGGCTCTGGGAGTCACCGACCACGGTGCGTGGTCAGTCATTTGTGTGCCGACGGCGTCATATTATGGTTGCCCCGGCCTGAATGCTGTAACTAGGTCCGGATCAGAAGTTTGCAAAGTTATTGAAACATATATGTCAATGTGCTTCATAAAAAGACTCTGTATTGTTAATTTGCTGCTCATCGTGCCACCACGCAATTCAATAACGAACTTAGAGAGGAGGATGTTAAAAGCTTTGTGTCAACATTTTACTACATATTTCTACTCAATGGATGATAAATGATGTTTCTGATTTATATTTACACTTTGATCTTCATTTTTACGTAGTAATACACTTGCATACATAGGTGGTGACCCTAACGTCCATGATTCATGTCTAAGCAGGTGCCAAAAACTGTCACTAAGTCAGAAAGTCGCACCATGACTGTGCGTCTCGAGAGCTATCGTTCTGAAAAACACTCTGAGTAAACGAAGCGAATCCTGAAAATGAATTCATTAATCGCTGAAAAGACACTCAGCGTGAATTTTGATGACTGAAAGAATCAGGAAACGCTGATTCAATGCTAAGCTCTTATAATGAAGAGAATTTAAAAGAGACTTGACGAATTATTGATATTTTTTATGAAGGTTTTTTATGTAAACACTACTTTAAGCCAATAATAACATAGCATATTCGCCAGTGGGCTTGGCTAAGTGGTTAGGTTTCATCTGTGCAATTCTATGACGCTTACTATGGTGTATATGGATAAACGCTGCATGTGGAGTGTTGATCCGCCAACGTCATAGACTACAGCCCGAGATTCACGCATCATCCTTTATTATTACAGGAATCTACTATGAATGGATGGTCTTCACGGGACGACTTTCGTCTACCACCAATTTTAATTGATAGGCTATAGCTGGCATTTAACGGGTGAAGGATCAAATTCACACCAAACCGGGTCATTTATAGAGGTTAGAAATCGCTTTTAAATATTTTTATTTTAATCTCCGTCGGGGATCGAACCCATGAACTTCGGTATTAAAAGCAAACGCCTTAACCACTGAGTTATACACGTTGGTATTATGAGGTTTATGGTTTAACGAGCCAAAATCTCTGCCAAATATTTTGCCAAACACTCCGAATGAAGTTGTTATGGGTTGTGGTTGAACACTTATTCCAAAATACAATTAACCTAGATGCTGTAAGTAGAGTTACATGAAGCTATGACCATACAGTATTCATAGTTCGAAGTACAATTAGTTGTAGAAGATCGAAGGGGATGGAGACTCTTACGGCCTTCTTTCAACGGTGGATTAACATAGGCTGATGATGATAAGGGAAATTAATCCAAAGCTTTGGTATAGTAACCAAACGCAAGCCAAAAAGAACGAACGACCTATATCCGACGGGACCCGGGTAGAAAGTGCCTCGGAGCACGCAAAAATTTTAATCTCCGTCGGGGATCGAACCCATGACCTTTGGTTTTCAAATCAAACGCTTTACCATTGAGCTACGACCGCCGGCGAAAATGCTTGCTAAACGTTCGATTCTCGACGGATATTAAAAAATATTTTTAAACGATTTCTAAGCTATATCAATACAGCCGGTTGGTGTGAATTTGATCCCACACCTGTAAAATGTCAGTCTATTAGCCTATTAATCAAAAATGGTGGTAGACGAAAGTCTTCCCGTGAATACCACACATTCATAGTAATTTCCTGTAGTAATAAAGATGATGCGTAAATATCAGGCTGCGATCTATGACAATGGCGGATCAGCACTCAACGTGCAGTCCTTTGCCATAGTCGGTATTCGCCGGCGGTCATAGCTCAATGGTAAAGCGTTTGCTTTGCAAGCCAAAGGTCGTGGGTTCGATCCCCGACGGAGATTAAAAAAAATGGATTTTTAATCGATTTCTAAGCTCTAAAATACCCCGGTTGGTGTGAATTTGATCCATCACCTGTAAAATGTCAGTCATAGCCTATCAATTAAAATTGGTGGTAGACGAAAGTCGTCCCGTGAAGACCACCCATTCATAGTAGATTCCTGTAATAATAAGGATTATGCGTAAATGTCGGGCTGTAATATAAAATGCTGGCGGACCAACACTCAACGTGCAGTTCATTGCCGTAGGTGAAACTTCAGCATCACTTTCACCATCTGTCGGTATTCTCCTGTATGTGTTTACATAAAAAATTATCGAATCTTTAAACAAATGTACACACATGTACTTTACAATTAAAATTTATTTTGTATTAATATTCTATGAAGTACGTGCATTCTAGAAAATATTAAATTCGAAGAATTCAGCTTAAATTCACACAAACAAACCTACAGTATTATATTTATTTTTTGTCAGTGAATTCGTAATTATAAAGATTTGCAAGAAATGCTCATTATTTAAAATTTATGTTTTTTATGTAAACACGTAGGAAAAATACCGCTAGACGCATAATTTATCAGGCGATTTACATGAAACGTCCTTCACGCAGATGAAGCGTACCAGACATTGTTGGAGTTTCTTACGAACAATGAATTATCAACTCGAACGATTGAATATTTAGTTATATAAGCTGTCAACAATGCAGTATATTAGTTTCCTTGTTTGTCGTGTATCGAAGGTTAGTCTCTTGCATTAAAATGATAAGCAGCGATGATGGTGGTGGTAATGTATTATGTATTAAGCTGTTCGAAAAGTAATTGCGTTTTGAAACTTTTTACAGCTAATAATTTCAAGCGATCATAAAACGTTTTTTTTTTATGTAAACACATCCAGGAGAATACCGACAGATGGTGATAGTGGTTCTGCAGTCTCATCTGTGGAATTCTATGACGCTTATTACCATAGTGCATATGGCTAAGCGCTGCATGTAGAGTGTTAATCCGCCAACGTCATAGACGAGATTAACGCATCATCCTTATTATTACAGGAATTTACTATGAATGCGTGGTCTTCGCGGGACGACTTTCGTCTACCACCAATTTTAATTAATTAGCTATGACTGGCATTTTACGACCGTGGGATCATATTTCACGCCAATCTTTTTTTTAATCTCCGTCGGGGATCGAACCCATTTTTGGCTAGCAAAGCAAACGCTTTGACCATTGAGCTATACACACCGGGGTTCGTCAAATTTAATCTTTCAGTAATTTCACGAGATTTTACTCGCCGTTTTGCATCAATTAATGCCGTTATTGTGTCTTCAACTGACGTTCCAGAACGTGGTGCATCTTCAGCATCAAAAATGACAAAAAAATAGCAAACTAGTTGTGCACTGACGTTCTGCCAATACATTCTCTCCAAACGAATCGTATTTTTTTTTACCATGTCTACTACCCCTAACTGGAGCATATTGTCGACACGAACTGCTGCCACAAATCTTTGTCATGGTCATTGCTTCATCCTTTATCAGCTCTGCTACTCATAACTCGTACCTACCGAATACATTCTTAACGGCGTGAGATGGGGCTTAAAGAAAGGGCAACTGTTCTTTATGCTCTCCTTCGTTTTTGACACAAATAAAATAAAATCACAAACAGAAAAATTCTCGTAATTTCGTGGAGAGACCACGTCACGAACAATGAGGTTCTCAGCATAATCAAGGAAGATAGACACCTAGTAAGAACCATCTCAGAGAGGCGATCGGTCACATCATACGCCACGATGGTCTTCTTCACGACATTGTGAAGGGGATGGTTGAGGGTAGAAACTGTAGAGGGCGCCCTATACGGGAGTGTTTGCAGCAAGTGTTCGAGGATATGAGTCGTAGCTCTTATGCTGAGCTGAAGACGGTTGCGGAGGACCGAGAGCAGTGGAGATCGAGATGAAAGATTCTGTTGCTGCAAACGAATCCACCGGATTGATACTACGAAGAAAAAAGAAATGAAATAATATAATACGAAAATGCTGCTTTTCATTATACATATTTTAAAGAGTGCCAAGCAAAAACTACTGCGTAGATTGAATTGTTTTTTTTTGCACAAGCAAGCCTTGTTATATCGGCTGTAAATATATATACTGATTATGCGGCATAAGTGTGAAATTGGTTGAAAAAAAAAACAATTAAATCTGTTTTTGGAAAAAACAATCACTTTATGAACAACTTTGCATTGCACATTATTTTCCAAGCAAGCGTATATTGGAAGATTGTTCTAGAAAAAAATCACAGAGGATTTTCAAAGATTCTTCTTTAGAAGGTTATGTAATAATGATAAATAAATATTATTATGCATATATAATAGCTTATATAATTTTTTCTTGTAAATATCATGAATTATGTACTTTGGTGTAGATTTTTTTTTTATGTAAACACATACAGGAAAAAACCAAGAGATGGTAATTTTGAAGTCTCATGTGTGGAATTCTATGACGCTTACCATGGTGCATATGGCTAAGCGCTGCATATGGAGTGTTGAGACACTAAGATCAGCCAGAGCAAATAGAAGCACCCTGCAGCTGACGGAAGGTAGTCCTAGCACGGTCTCAGCAATCGTGCTTACCAATGGCTTGCTGCCGGATAGCATAAGAAAACTTAAAGCGGAGGCATCCTCCAGAAGCAGACTCAAGACCCACCTTTTTACTCAGAGAGGTAAAGAAGCGCTTTTGAAATGACCATTCGGTCATAAAAAAGCGCTATACAAATACTGATATAATAATAATAAGAATAAAATTAAGGTTAACAACTGACAACCAGCATATTTATCATTTTAAATTAATTTTAATTAAAAAAATAATCAATAAAAATATTTAGTTCTGATTCATATTTATTTTGAATGATTACATGTTTCGGCCTCCCCGGAGATCATCTATAATGATTATAAAATAAAAACAGGCAGTGGCATAAGTATGGACATGTAATCAGTTCCTACTTGTATAATAATATAAATATATATTATATATATATATAATATTGGTGTGACCCATGTTAAGACAAGGTAGGAAGTATGTATTTATTTAATATTTGAAATGGATCACAAAGTGAATTTTAAAAAGATAAATATACGACTATTAAGATAATGGATGCTTGCAAAAGCGAATTATGTAAATATTGACGAATTTTTAGAATAGCGATCAAACACGCTAAATGCACTTGAAACGTTATTCATAATACGCAGTTATTATGACATGCATATTGCATGATACTGAAATAACATGAAATTCATGAAAAGTTTGTTGATTTATTCCTGCATTAAATTAGCTGCGAAACGTTTCAGGCAGCACGTAAACGTGAAAACTGAAATAACGTAAATGCATCTGAAAAGAATATTATTCAATTACTATATGTTTCATTAACATTAAGGGTTTCAACTGACAATACGTGGTGAAACTGCACAATTATAATTTTAAGATTAATTTTAATTAAATAATGAATAAATTAAAAATATTAAGTTTTAATTCTTAATTTATTTTAATGATTACATGTTTCGGCCTTCCTGAAGACCATCTTCAATAATATTGATAAATAGAATTATAACTAAATATTTTTAGTTTATTAATTTTGTAATTAAAATTTATTTTTAAACTTATAAGTATGCGTTATTAATAAAAGTACATTTTATGATATTTTTAGGCATTTATAATAATTATTAAAATTGCTTAACCCTTTCGCATCAGTTGACGATATTATGCCGTCTAAGATTTCCTTACCGTTGACATCGGCAGCTGTGATATATCGTTTTGTTACTTTCAGTATTCATTGTGACATATACGGCATGAACTTGGAACTGCAGTCATTCTCTTTATCAACTTAAAAGTATTATTTACAGGAATCTGTAAAGCATGTAAATAAATTTCTTTAGGTGTCGTCATAGGAGCGATTTTTCTGTAAGCCACGTGTGTCAATGCCACCACATGTATGGAGTTACATAATGAATGTTTGTTAAATAAAATAGTTTTTTATGCATCATTTGATAGCTAAAAGATACAAGAACCAATGTGATATATGAAAATAGGTAGATAAGTACATTTATGTTTCAAATACTAATAACGGTAGAAAAGACTTAGAGAACCAATCTTACGTCTGTGTTCCATTGATTGTAGATTAGACGTAAGGGTGTCATTGCTTATCAAACGAATTGCTCTTCTTTGAACTGAGTCAATTAAGTTTAGAAGGTATTTTGGGGCTCCAATCCAAAAGTGACTGCCGTATTTAAGGATAGGTCGAATTTGTCCTTTATATAGAAGAAGTAGTTTATCGTTGAAATACCGACGTGATCTATGTAATACACCTAGTTTTTTGGTGGCGAGACCGGCTTTACACTTAATTGACTCGTAATATTTGACATTATTCGATAATGATAATCCAAGCATGTTGATGGAGCTTGCTTTCGGAAGAGAACAACCGTTGAAAGATACAGGATCCATAGCAGTCTTCTTGGCAAGTTGTAAGCAAAAAATGGTTTGAAAAATTCACGTCGTATTGACAGTATAATTTGTATTCCACCGAGTCATAACGAAAGGATCAGTTAACTTATTACTTATTTAATAAAATAAATGATTTGTATAACATATGCTTAAACAGAAACATACTAATCCAATATACTACGGATTGTAAGGAAAGAAAGTGGGAGATTGTACTTCTAGGGAGAAATTTAATTTGTTTTTTATTTGGGTAAGAGAATTTGCCGGAGATTTCGTTTAAATGGTTAGAAGAATTCACGCCGTATTGATAGTATATTTTGTATTCCACCGAGGCGTAACGAAAGGGTTAAAAAAAAGACTGCTAGATAGTTGGCATCTCTAGTGATGTACCATGTGCTTAGTGCCTATAGGCCAAGTGATTATAAATAGCTAGCGTCGCATCGACTAGCAACTCTAATGATGAACAGCAAAGTTGAGGAAGAGACTCCGAGTATCAAGATGATTCAAGGAAACCCCGACTATCGGTGCCAACATACATGTCAAAGATCCATTGAAAACATTTTACTAGACATTAATATTTATAGTATCATTTATGATTACGTTAACGTAAAAAAATCCTTGCGTTTTATACTGTTGGTGCTGATTGCAAATCACACAAAAGGCGGTAGAGCTTAGTGGTTAAAGCGTTCGCTTGCCAAGCCGAAAGTCGTGAGTTCGATCCCTGGCTGAGATTTAAAAAAACGATATCTGAGCTCTTAAAATACCCCCGGTTGGTGTGAATTTATTTGATCCCTCACCTGTAAAATGTCACTCTATTAATTAAAATTGGTGGTACACGAAAGTCGTCCCGTGAAGACAACCCATTCATAGTAAAATTCTGTAATAATAAGGATGATTCGTGAATGTAACTACATCAAGGATATCGTCAGAATAACACGAAGATTAATGAAGGTTATTTTTTTTATGTAAACACATACAGGAGAATACCGAAAGATGGTGGTAGTGATTCTGAAGTTTTGTATTGTTCCACCAACGTCATAGACTACAGCCCAAAATTCACGCATCATCCTTAATATTACAGGAATTCACTATGAATGGGTGGTCTTCACGGGACGACTTTCGTCTGGCACCACTTTTATTAATTAATAGGCTATGACTGTCATTTTACGGGTGAGGGAACAAGTTCACACCAACCGGGGATTATTGACATTTATTAAAATATGTAATGTTTTACATGTTTTCCTCTAACAACTAATACTATGTACCAAGTAATTTCAAATTCTAATAAAAACGTTTTTTTTGCTTATAGTAGTCAGGGATCATGCTAAATTTTCTAGAGTAAATTAAAAATATATTTTTGCAATTGGCTCGCGTGCCACAGGTTAGCGATTGCTTAGAAAAGTCTTAATTACTTCACACTATAAATCACAGCAGTTGAGAGATTTTTTTTCTCGCAAGCAGCAAATATATCTTGAATAATCTTTAGTCTTGGCGCTTCCAAGACTGTTGATCGCATCGGATAAAACAAAGCTTTTTAGAAATGAGTCTTGAATCTTTTCAATGAATTCATTTAATTTTTTTTTATTTAATTGTTTATAATTGTTGTAGAATTATTTTTGCTATGCATGTGATATTTTAAATATTTATATATGTGTAGAATCGGTATTATACAGGGAGCGGCAAAAAGATCTGAAGGTTTTTTGTGTTGTTTTGATTTTAAAACGGTCAGATCATTTTACCGCTCCCTGTAAAATAATTTAAAAAAAACGTAAACACATAAAGGAAAATACAGAAAGATGTTGGTGGAGGAATCTCGACACTGAATTATATTACGCACCAAACGCTGCGCTTGACATGTTGGTCTGCCAACGTCATATATAAAATACTGCCGGCATTCACCCACCGTCCATTATTAACAGGAATTCACTATGAATGTGTGGTGTTGGAAACAGGACGACTTTCGTCTTGTACCAATTTTAATTAATAGGCTATGACAGGCAATTAATAAAGACGCATCAAATTCACACCAATCGGGATCAACGAGGCATTCACACCAATTTGTAGAGCTTAAAAATCAATTAAACATATTTTTATTTTAATCTCCGTTGTAATCGAACCCGCGAGCTTTGGTACGGTACGCAATCGTTGGCTACTAAGCCATACCCAATTGATTCTGTGTTGTCGCCTGGGAGTCTCTACCATTTCTTGGGTGGATTTACCTAATTGCTGCTTAGTTCTGACGGTCCCTTGCTGTTAAACTTCATCAGGGAAATCGTCGGGGCTACAAGAGCGGTTAACGAGGCTGACATGGAATAGACGGTGAGACACTCTCGCGTTGAGTGCATCATCCATGAGAACAGGAGACACATTCTGTGTTGTCGCCTGGGAGTCTCTACCATTTCTTGGGTAGATTTTCTGAATTGATGCTTAGTTCTGACGGTGCCTTGCTGTTAAACTTCATCAGGGAAATCGTCGGGGCTACAAGAGCGGTTAACGAGGCTGACATGGAATAGGCTCCTACGTTCTTCAACTATTTCTCAGACGTATATTCTAACCTTGTGCGTAACTTGCAGGGTACAATACACAAGTATATATATATTTTTTACATCTTTTTAAGGATTTTTTTTTAACAATAAAATAAATTTACAAAAATACCCATTTGAAAATATATCTGGGATTCGAACTCGAGGTTTCTCGCTTCTCTATATCACACGTTACTGTCTCACATATGTGAAGTATATATACTAAGTATTGTCATGACTTAGAATAATAAAAAATAAAAAAAATTGGCAGAAGTTCAGTACTTCCAAGATGACGATAGGCATCTAACGGCTAATCGTTTTACGGAATTGAATAAAGAAATTATTTTAAAAAATTGTAGCGAATTCGAGTCAGTGATGATCTCAACAGTTTGTACAATATTTTTTTACTAAGAGATATAGCGACTAAATATCATGCGAAACGTCATTGGTTCGATCTCCGACAAACTTTTAATTAAAAATATTTAAAAAATATATATATATTTAGAAAATGGCCATTCGACCTGGCTGAAACATCGTCGTCAAAAAAAAATACATTGCGGAATAAATTCTAAGAATTATTTTATTTATATCTGATATTATGGCCCCCTAAAAGCACTGGAGGACTCTGCGAAATGCCTTAAGGTCACAGGTTCGATGAAAGGAAATTCCTGATCTATCTCCTTCTCGTGGTGGGGGGTGAGCGACATCAGTCGGCCAATATAGACAGGGACCGAATGTTGGCCGGAATAAGCTAACACCCAGCTAACCTCATCAGGTCAAGCTGGTTAGGGCACTCTATTGTCCTGGAGGTAGTAAATGCTCTCCTAAGGCGGATAAACTTTTATGGTCAACGGCATTAGGATGTGGAAATAAAGGGGAAAATACCACATTAAAGGTCTTAAAGACACCCCATGTATCAGCAAAAAAAAAATGATTGCATCTCAAGTACGAGGAATGGAGATCGAGATGCAAGATTCTGTTGCTGCAAACCAATCCACCGGATTGATACTACGAAGAAGATTATGGAATTCCACCAAGAATTATCGATCGAAAAAATCGAAATAACTTGTATGTTTAATAGACAGTGCCGGTTTTAGGGGGTGGCGAAGTGGGTCAGAACCCCAGGGCGTCGGAAAGCTAGGGGCGCCGAAGGTAACTAATCATTCTTTTATAATTTTAAATATAATCAATTCAAAAAAATGCCCCAGGGCGCTGCGAGGTCTAAAGCCGGTACTGATAATAAAAGTAATGCTATAGTGTATTAATAAAAGTAGACTGTTGACGAAGGTAAGTCATCAAGCGAACACCACCCATTGACAATAATAAGCCCAACAAGGACAATTAAGTAGCCTTGATTGTTTATTGGGCGATCTTTTTTTTTTATGTAAACACATACAGGAGAATACCAATAGATGGTGATAGTAATTCTGGTCTCATCTGTGGTATTCTATGACGCTTACCATGGTGCATATGACTAAGCGCTGCACAATGAGTGTTGATCCGTCAACGTCATAGATTACAGCCCGAAATTCACGTATCATCTTTATTATTACAGGAATTTACTATGAATGGGTGGTCTTCAAGGGATGACTTTTGTCTACCACAAATTTTAATTAATAGGCTATGACTGGCGTTTTACGGGTGAGGGATCAAATTCACACCAATCGGGGGTAATTTTAGAGCTCAGAAATCGATTATAAAACCTTTTTTTTTAATCTCCGTCGGGAATCGAACCCACGACCTTTGGCTTTCAAAGCAAACGCTTTGACCATTGAGATATACCTGCCGATCTGCTATTTTTTGGTTGTGTCGATTATTTGTGGCGTCCTTATGCACCAGTTGCGAATTCTATTTTTTGCGGTGTTCTCTCGCTTGTGCTTACAAAAAAAGAACATGTGTTTTATGAGTGTTTGGTTATCGTAATGATTTATTACCCCTAAATGAATTACTATGCATCGATAATGCGACTTTTTAAATACTAAGTAATTAAAATTACGTAAATTACAATCTATAAATGGTACTTATTGATAGGTATTGATATACGACGCCATTGTCCTCCATGATTAATTGTGACAGGTCATATACATAATATACTCTTATACATAGACGATCAAGCAATAAAACTGGGTGAAAACACTTTTTTTATGTAAACAATGACATCCCCCGTCTTTAAAAAGACGTTATTCAATCTTGTGGTGGCGGGACGAGGAGCAGATTAACAACACAAAGACTTTTTCTGAAGCACATTTACATGTATATTACGATAACTTTACAAACTTCTGGCCCGGACCTAGTCACAGCATTCAGGCCGGGCCAACTTCAATCGGACGCTCGTCACGGTCGGGAGACAAATACTGACTCGGGCACCGCGCCGTGGGCGGTGATACCCAGCGCCGCAAGTGGCAAACTCTATAACTAACGTCACTCCCGTGACCAGACTTGCCCAAAATGCCAATATGGCGATATTGTAAATCGAGGTTTTCGTTACCAGTCAGCAAGAGCTATATCATGTTGTGTCGACATGTATGTGTCGTTTTTTTTTATGTAAGCACATACAGGAGAATACCGACAGATGGTGATAGTAATTCTGAAGTCTCATCTGTGGAATTATATGACGCTTACCACATGGCTAAGCGCTGCATGTGGGTGTTGATCCGCCAACGTCATAGACTACAGCCCGAGATTCACGCATCATTCTTAATTATTACAGTAATTTACTATGAATGTGCGGTCTTCAAGTGACGACTGTCGTCTACCACCAATTTTGATTAATAGGCTATGACTGGAATTTACGGGTGAGGGATCAAATTCACGCCAACCGGGTGTATTTCAGAGCTCACAAATCGATTCAAAGCAATTCGAATAAATATTTTTACAAATGGACGGGTATCTCAAACACTATTGCATATTTGAACGTGTAATTTGGCACAGATGTCAGTTACAGTAGCGCCAACATAAATATAAAAAAATATTAAATCGAATTGCTTTACCCGCCAAATTTAAATTCAAAATTTCCAGTAGTTTTTACTGACAGTGTTATGTTGTTGACACAATTTTGGCAATCAAATTGGCAAACATAAATTGGACAATTTTCGCAAGCAAAGTAAGCGAATATAACTGGAATCGGCTGGAATTTTAAAGCATATCTCTGTCACTTATCACATAGCTAATGCGTCGTGAAAAATATTAGACCTATTCGCGAATCTTGTGCAAATATTCCTGAATGCTTCGCTCGGAATGATTAGCATCTAATAACATTGCTTTTACAGCCGGCATTCGATTCAGATATCCGAATCACCTGACAAGCTTCAAGACATGCTCTACGACCTCAATGAAGCGTCGAACGAAATTGGTCTGAAAATGAACATGGATAAAACTAAAGCCATGATAAATAGTCATATTTCCCAGACTTTTGACTCGATATCAAATTTCTAAAATAGGTCTTACTTAACTCTTATACTAGCACGCATATTCATTTAATGTACATACTACAGAAAATTTAGCTTGCTCCTTGACTATTAAATTAAATGTTTTATATTTAATTGAATTAGAGCTTATATACAAGTTGTGAGACCGTGGAGAGAAGTGGAGAGACAACGTCACGAACAATGAGGTTCTCAGAATAATCAAGGAAAATTGGTACCTAGTAAGAACCATCTCAGAGAGGCGATCGGTCACATCATGCGCCACGATGGTCTTCTTTACGACATTGTGGAAGGGATGGTAGAGGATAAAAACTGTAGAGCGCGCCCAAGACGGTAGTATTTGCAGCAAGTGTTCGAGGACATGAGCTGCAGCTCTTATGCTGAGCTGAAAAGGATTGCAGAGGGTCGAGAGGATTGGAGATCGAGATGCAAGATTTTGTTGCTTCAAACCAATCCACCGGATTGATACTACGAAACAGATACAAGCTATTTAGTTATTTTGGGTGAAAAAGAAAAAAACATTAAAATTTCCTTTTAAATATCAATTATTCAGGTATCAAAGTAAGGTCATGTATATTACATTGAAAACATTCAAAAGTATCCAAGTATTTTTATATATTTTGTGATAAAAAGGTTTTTTTTTTTATTAAATTAATAAGCTGCGAAAATGCATACTGCAGCACAACAAATG